>CM064327.1:243274832-244004832 GCA_032595735.1 Pelochelys cantorii
ATCTGATTCATAAACATGTATGCCTAGTGTAAACTGATTATAGCCAATAGGTGACTTTATCTTTCTATTTAATGTTTTTTTAACAGATGGGATGAGAAGGAAGGAACAGATGAGAGAATCATCAGTCAGATGAAAAACATTTTAAGCACCCAGTAAGGAAAAACCTATTATTTTGATATAAAAAGATGTAGGTCAAAACTAATCCCAAGAGGTTGCATAGAAATCTTCATGAAATGTGTTTCAAAAACAAAACTTAAAAAAGAAAGATTTTGATCCAGATGGGAAATAAGAAGCAAAAAGCAGGAAAGGCAGATATCTCTAATTAATTAGCAAAAGTAGGTGAAGGAGATAAAATGCAGGTAGAAGTAAGGTCAGTGCTAGAAGTGACACAGAGGAAGCTAAGGCTGATTTTTAAAATTGCAATTGCTGAAAAGTGTTTTTTAGATATGCATGCCTAACTGATAAAGCACTATGGGCCAGATCCTCCCATACTGTAAATTGGCAGTTTGAATTTGACAGAGCTACTGTAGTTAACATCAGTGGAAGATCTGCTTGTATATTTTGAGGGAGATGTTCCTGCTTGCCAGCACATTTCTTCATATCTCTATAGGGCAAAATTCTCCTTTCAGGTCCACACAGATCCCATATTCTATTCTCCCCAACTGTGTGGAACTAATGGGAATTCATGCACCTACTGTAGGGAGAACAGAGTAGCTTAGCCTAGTCTTGCCAGCAGATCTCAGAGCAGCATTTTGCCATTAATGTGGGGTGAATTACCACCACAACATGAAATAGAAGAGTAACACGTTTTCAGGTTTTCCAAGGCACTCTGGGAAATCCTTTGTTATTCTTTATTTCCTCATAAGCCCTGTGTTGCTTTGAACAGCAGAAGTAATTGTGTGGGTGAACTTCAGAGACTCAAAAAGGATCAAACTTGAAAGCATTTGACTGCAAGTGCAAGCTCAAACTAGAATCTTGTCAGATACCTTTAGAAAGTACATGTTGGGGTGTTATCACATACGGAATTCTCAGAATAAGGGTGAATTGAATGTAAGACCACATGGATAAGGGAAGAGTGCCAACAGTAGAAAGAGTGATAAGAGTTTAAACTATTTATAGTCTAGCAACAGCCTGTTGCATTTATAGCCTAACTGCACTCAGAGTTAGGTATTTTTCTCCCCATTCTATAGATGGGAAAATGAGGCATGAAGAGTTTATTGGCCTTGCTAAAGGACACATAGAAAGTCCATGGCAGAGCTGGAATAGAACCAAAATACCATCCTTTATCCTAGTATAAGACAAAGATAAAATTAACAGAACATCCGAAGAATATGTTTACATGATAAAATTCAGGAAATTAATCCGAGTTAACTAAAGGTGTGAATTTAAAGAGGATTAATTAAACAACATTAAATGCCCATGTGAATGCTTTTATTCAGCATTAAATGGAGCTTAATTTGGTCTAACTTAGTTCACTAAACAGAGGTTTACTGTGGTATAACTCATCCACTTAAAAATTAAATAGATTTAGTTTTCCAAAGTTTCCCATTTTCAACAAGCCATTAATGAAACAGAGGAATAGCTACATAGTATTTTGTTTAAAAAATTGTTAATCCATATGCAAAATCCTATGTATTTCAAAAGGAAAAAGAAAAATAGCATTCTACAAATATTTGATAGAGCAAGTAGAAACTATTCTAACATCCCATAAAACTGAATAGAAAAAGAGATTGTTGAGATCTTAAGAACCTAAGAACATAAGAACGGCCATACTGGGTCAGACCAAAGGTCCATCTAGCCCAGTATCCTGTCTGCTGACAGTGGCCAATACCAGATGCCCCAGAGGGAGGGAACACCACAGGTAATCTTCACATGATCCCTCCCCTGTTACCCACCTCCAGAGAAACAGAGGCTAGGGATACCATTCCTACCCATCCTGGCTAATAGCCATTGATGGACCTAACCACCATGAATCTATCTAGCTCTTTTCTGAACCCTGTTAAAGTTCTAGCTTTCACTGCATCCTCTGGCAAGGAGTTCCACAGGTTGACTGTGCACTGAGTGAAGAAAAACTTCCTTTTGTTTGTTTTAAACCTGCTGCCTATTAATTTTATTTGGTGACCCCTAGTTCTTTTATTGTGGGAATAAGTAAATAACTTTTCCTTGTTCACTTTTTCCATACCAGTGATAATTTTATACACCTCTAACATATCCCCCCTTAGTCTCCTCTTTTCTAATTATTTTATCTATTTGTTAATCACAAATATAATTTTCTCAAATTCTGTGTGATATCAGAATGCTATCAGAAAGTTACCATTTTCTATTTAATTTCAAAGCATTTTTCCATGAGGGAAGGTATGGTCTCCAAGTTCCTTTTTGCCCTCCTAACCTCTAGATAATATGCGATTTAGCAATGTGTGAGCAGAAAAAAATACATTCTGAAGTAAGGGAAAGTCTGTTATATCTACTGGATAAACTTTAAGTATGTGATTCTATCCTCCTTACACCACCATGATGAATGCAAACTGTAAGTAAGGCCACCTAGAAGAAAAAGTTGAGCCAGGTGAAAATTTGCAACATTAAATTTTTTGGTTGAAACATCAGTGGAAAAAATACAAAGAAAAATGTAATAACTGCATAATGTCTTTTTTGTAGTTTGCATATTATCAAGCTAGTGATGTATTGAAATTTTAAAAATTGAGCACTATTTTTCATCAACCTTTAAAAGATTTGATGAAAAACTGTATTCATTTCCCACAATTTTTTCCCCATTTTTTGATGAGTCCCAGGAAAAATGTGATGTTTCAAATTATGTAGCAAAAGATGCCTGTCCATTAGTTTTTGAGCAACCCAGGTTGTGAGGCATTTTCTTCTATGTCAGTTATTTCGTATCTGTTACTAGTTCGGTTTTATTGAGCAACATAGCCGTGGACAGTGGTTCTTCTGGGATGAAGACTGGCCTGCGGGCGAAAATAAAAATGTCAGGACTGTAGAGACTTTTGGTTCCATCCCAACTCTGCCACTGAACATCTCATGTAACCTGAGTCCAGAGGTAGACTTGTATTTGGAATATAGAAGGTATCACACTAAACAGCAGTTTAACTAGCTTAAATATACTGGTATAATTAATACCATCTCTCAAGCTGTCTCTAGACTAATTAAACATAGAGGAGCAGAAGTCCTGAACTTTAGTTGCCGCTAATGTGTTACTTATTAGTGTTTCTAAGAACTTCTGGCCAATACAAATAGAAACCCATTCAGACTACTCATTCCACTGAGACAGTTAACCCTGTAATTATGGAATTAAGGCTCTGTGTAAGCACATATCTAACAATTATTTTTTATAATAATTTGTTTTACAGAGTGCCTAGAGGCAGGTCTCTGGTGTGCGAGGCACTGTACAAACACATACTAGTCCGTGTTGTTTCTGAAGCACTTACTTTCTAAATAGACAAAGTAAGAAAAGGATACAACCTACAAGAAGATTGTGAAATGAAGTACACTGAGATTGAATGACTTACACAATGTCACACAAAAAGTCCATGGCAGAGTCAGGAACTGAAGCCAGATTATCAGATTTGCACAAGTTCCTCTGCCCTCCCCTATTTATTGTCATTTATCAATATAAAATAATTAGCAGTTAATGAACTCCATGCAGCCAGCTCACCCAGTGTATCACACAGAAGATATGCGTATAGGACAGAAATATCCAGGTGCTGTAAACATGAGAGTCAATACACAACCCATGTTACACAGACTTGTTGAGAATAGTCATTTATTCTTTGTACTCTGAAAATTTTAGCAATTTAGTGTTAATGTCAATATATTGTGATGCTGTGGTTCAAATGGCACAATCTTACTAGTGTAATAATGAAACTAATGATTTACTACAGTCTCAAAGGGATCAGCCAAGGCAGACATTTGTGAAGAACAAGGAGTAATTTGTACTTTGGATTTTAGCCTTTCATTCCATTGTAAAGGCTCTCTGGCTGGAATGAGATGCACCCTATGCATTCGACACTTCTTTTGCATTCCAAACATACTTCAGTAACTCTACTTATTATGAAAATCATGATTTTTATCACTCAAGAGCACTAGCAAATCACCAGGGAAGAATGTAAGAAACTTCTACCTCTGAAGATACTTTCACTGTTCAGAGCAAATTAAAGTAAAACTATTGTACATACAGAAAACATGCTTAGCAGTTCACACTTTCCAGATAAACCAGATATTTTTTATTTATCTTTTTTATCAAACTGGTGTAGATCAGTTATTACTTATTTGAAAGTTTTTAACTCCCGTCCCTGCCATTGTATGTAATTTTTTTATGCTGATGCCCACAACAGCAGCTGATGCTCTGTCACTAACAAGAAATGCTCGATCTTCACCCATTAATCTTTAACTTCAGTGTTGATCTGCATTGAACTGTTCATCCTAGAATATATCCATCTCCATCAGCCGTGGACAATGCTGAGGACAGCCAAGCTACATGCACATATTATGGGGAAAAGAAATCAGGAGCTTCTGCACAGAAATTGAACACTGACCTCTTGAGTGAAAGAAGGCTCTCTCTCTTAGTACTGGAAGTATGAAGGCTCTTATCTTCTTATTCATTATTTGTTTTATCATAGTGCCCAGAGGCCTCAACCAAGACTGGTGTTCAGACTGAGCCAAGTGCTGTACATGCACATCACAGGTAGGTTGCCAACTCTGACTGAAGCTATTCTGGGAGATTTTTTTCCCCCAACGTGATATCATGTCACTTAAAATATCCTATTAAAATCTCCAGGATTGTTTTCCGTAGTCACTGAGAGATTGATGCTGAGTTACCCACCTCAAAGAGCTTAGTCTAAATAGACAAGAGAGAAAGGTGTGTGTGTGTGTGTGTGTGTGTGTGTGTGTGTGTGTGTGTGTGTGTGTGTGTGTGTGTAACAGAGGCACAGAGGCCATGTCTCCTGACTCCCACTCTAGCACCTGCCCCCTAGACAATGCTTCCTTATATAGGCTATAACTACTAGTCACACATCTGAGAAATTCTGTGATCCCTTTTAAGGTTAAATATGTGCACACAATTAACCTGGATGGAGAGAGCAGGTTCACAAGCTTTGACTTTCACCCAATGCCGTGGTGCACTTGGAGAAACTGGAATGTGGTATTCTGCTTTCTATGAAGAGCAGGCCTAAAAGATGACTGCGTCATTTTTGCAAGAGGGAAAGACAACAAAGAATGAGATCGCTTCCTCATTTCATTTGTGGCAATGGTGATAAGAGGCACGAAGGCAGAGGTTGAGGTCCTATCGTCCTGGCAGAAGACAATAGGAGGCTTAAATTGTACTGAAATCTCTGAAGAGATCAGGAAAGACAAGTGAAGGGTGTAAGTGGGTGAGACAAAGTGGATTCAACATCTAAATGGTCAGATAGGGCCCATTTCAATGCATTTTCCCCAAATTGTGGGTTAGGTTGTGTTTGGCTGCTCTTCAGCAGAACAGGAAGGGTGCACAGTAGTTAGGCACAATTATAGTCCCTCTGCAAGGCACTGCACTCTCCAGGTGCATCTACACTGCACCATAGCTCTAAATAAGATACACAATTTGAGCTACGCAAATTGCATATCTTATTTTGATCTTATTTCGAAATAGCTTATTTCGTACTTTGGTGCTGTCTACACAGTGCCAAATTTCAAAATAACCTGCTATTCCAAAATGTCCCTTACTCCTCATAGAATGAGGTTTACAGGGACGTTGGAATAGCGAGCCCATTATATTTTAAAATAACAAGCTTGCTGTGAAGATACGGAATAGCTATTTTGGGATACTCTGGTATCCTGAAATAGCGCTGCAGTGTAGACATAGCCTCCATGTGCTTCTTTGGGTATTAGATAGCTGATAGAGCCACTCTGATACATGTTGGCCTGGAGCAGCCCTGGAGAGAACAGCAGGCTCAGAGAAGAAGCTCTAGAACTACTTGACTTCTCTATTGGTTTTGAAGTATGATAACTTTCCTTTTCCTTTTTCTTCTCTTATTTGGAATTTGCGGCTTCCCTTAGTTTTGAGGGAAAAGTTTATGGAAAATGTGGCTCTGGGGCTGTTTGAAAGCAGAAACCTCACGAAGGAATAGAGAAAGGAATTTTTGTGAAACAATTAAACAGAAAGAGGAGATCCTTGCCACCACTTGTGTCCTAAGTTTCTTCTAGGAGAAAAAACAGCAAGAGTTAAAGCTACCGTGCATGGAAATAGCAGCACTTCCTCCCACTGGGCAGTCAGATCCTGAATATTTCATTAATTTCTCATTCACTGTTTGCCATTAAATAACTCTCCTAATAAAAAAAAAAATTGGCCACCCAACCAGGAATCAGAAACAAAAAACACCCAACTCACCAAATAATGTACTCCAGGAATTCTGTTTAACCAGCAAGCTTTCCTAGGGTTGTTCAATGTAGGGGGCATATTTTTCAGATACCATTCTTTTCCAGGAGATGGCATTTTTCATACAAAATGTTGGAACTAACTGATCCTAACAATGCCCCCATGTTCTCTAAATACACCTGTTGAATAGAGCTAGTGAATAGAGCATGTGATTGAATAGACCAATCACATGCCTTTGGTTGGTCTAATAATGATATACTGCCCTTTCACAAGGCCTTCCACTGAAAGATATGAAACTGCTTTATAAACATGAATGAAGTCCCATGGGGAAAAAAAATTATTTTTGAATTGCTTTTTTTCAGAGATGAGGAAATGGGTGCACCTAAGGAAGCCTGTATCAGAGCTAGATCTCCTCTCTGCTAGAAATTGAATTTAAGGTTTAACATGATGAGCCAGATTTTCAGAGTTGCAGTCACACACCAAATTTGTGCTCTCATTTTCCATGATTATATGCAACAACTTTTTGGCACATTTGATTATCAAAACTGTTTGTTCAGTTATAGTAATTGTGCCTGCAAATAGGTGTGTATTTTTGCACATGACGTTGCACATAATTTTAATTCTGAACATCTGGCACTAAAGACCCTAAGCAAACTTGGTTCCATACACGTTACCCAATTTCTGACACCTCATGCTGACTTACTTTTATGGAAATAAAGGAACAAAAATGGGCGTCGCCTGGCTCCTTGTGGCAGGTCTGGCTCTTTGGAAAGTTTTGCCCTATGAGATCACGTTGGTTCATTTTACTATCATCTGTTTGTTTTGGGAGGTATTTAGAAAGTCTCGCTGGGTGGGGTTCCATATAAATAAAAAATGTTCTCATTTTAGAACTATTTGGAATAGGAGATCATTCAGATTAGCTGATGACTTACTATTCTGAGAAAATGCCCTTATCTCTATGAAACATTTAACTCCATGTGTTACTGTATTAAATCTGCTAAATGATCAACTTTAAAACAATTGCACGAGGTGTGGTAGTCACAAAATAGCGATGTGCTACTACCCTTGATAATCTCACAGGTGTATTAGCCACTGGTGACTGCTGCAGCCCATCTAGCAGCATTGCTTCAGTAACAAACATTCTTTTATCATAGATCAATAAATCATGTCAGTTACCGGAACACGTCACTTTGCAAAAGTGTGAAATACATATGTGTGACATTTTTCTTGGTGCTTTCTCCAAAATGCTCCATTTGCAGGAATAGAGGGTGGCAAATAATTTTTGCGGTATTTGTTATTAATTGATTTCTAAGTTGCCTTGGATTTCTGGAAGGCAGAAAGGGCTTAATCCCATGCAATATGGAGTCAGTGGGCCAGATTCTGACCTCAGTTACACCAGCATAACTCAGAATAACTCCATTGACTTCTGCTGGGGGAGGATTTTAATTAAATTACTAAAGATTTACACTAGTGTAACTGAAATTAGAATATGGCACATAAAATGTGTAAACTTCAAGGGAAGCAGTGTCTGGCTCTAAAAGCTTGGTCTTCAGAGGTGCTGACCATTTTGAACACTCAGTGACTGCAAAAGAGCTTGTGGGAGCCCAGCTCCTCTCAAGATCAGGTCATGAGGTAGGTGGGTGAATAGTAATATACTCATTTTACAGATGAATAAACTGGAGCAGGTTACTCAGTGACAGAAGTAGGAACAGAACCCTGGAAGCCTGGCACATGGCTTCTTAGTGTCCTCTTGTACAACTGAATCAAGGTCATGGGCATTTTATGCAACTTGTATGCTCTGCAAACTGGCAGTACAGCCTCTACTAACCCAGGGACTGAGTTGAAAGCTCCCAAGTTTAAAAAGGAACATGCTGCATCAGGTACAACCAAGCTGGCCCCACATAAAGTCAATACTTGTATGAAAACAAATAAAAACTTAGAATGCAAGGTAGACGCTAAAAAATGCCTTCCCCTCTTTTCTTCAAGCAACTATTTCATTAACTTGAAAGACTGTAATGGTGATCTTACTCCATTCTTTCTCCGCAGGTCAAATACTTGTCATAGGAGACACCCTAGTTAATATTAAACTAAAAATTAATAGATTAGATAACTATTACATGCTTTTAGTGCCAATTAATTTAACAGTTTTTTTTTTTTGCAAGGTAGAAGAATATAGAGCATAGTTTACTGTGGCTGTCTTAGCTCTCAGATAGGTCTTTTGTGCTACAATTACCACCAATTGATTGGGCTGACACATGTAATCCCCTTTGGATTCCCCAATGATATGATGTCAGTAAGAAGTCCTTCAAACAGAGCTATTAAAAAGCACATTAAACATGCTCCTTGTTGTAAGCTTTATGCTAGCTTATGTTAGAATAACAACGATGCAGTGGTATTTGTTTGAAAATGAAAGGATTATATGGTCTTTGTAAAATGAGGAATTTAGTTTTGGGGAAGGGCAGTGAAACAGTGATTTATTTTTTGTTTATGTTCCTATGAATCCTTTGATATGTCAACTTCTGTCACTAACTATTAGGCCACTTGTAATTTCTTGTATCAACTGAGATGAAATACATACTGCCTCAAATAATTTATGTCAAACGCTGAACAGCATGGACGGCAATGATTATTGTGAGATTATAATGAAAATTGAATTTGGGGATCTTTAGACATCCATAGATAATTTATTGTTAAAAGAGCACACATGAATCACTCTATCATTTAATTGTCATCTGGATGTGCTTTCTTTTCAGCTTGTGCTATAAACAAATTACAAAAAAGAGTGATACCCCATACCGGCTATGTTAGCAAGGGACCCTTTGATTTTATGCTTGCTAACACTGCCTTGGGGATACCATGCCTTGCTCCTGTGGTGTCTAGTCTTGCTCCTACTGAAGTCAATGAGATGTTTTGATGCTTTGAGTTGTATTACAGTTTATACAAAAATATGTCCTCATTATGTTCTCTTTGCTCCATTGTTCAGAAGGTAAAACAATGTATAATCGCAATGTTCTCATACAGTTAATTGACTGAACAGTATATCTTACACTAAAACAACTTTTTCTCAGCTACAATTCCTTTCTTAAGGAAAGAAAATTTCATCCTTTTCTTGAATATTGTTGGTAGAAATGCTGCCATCAGAGGATCTCACAACCTAGAAAACTGGAATTGTTATTAGCAGCGTATTATTCTCACTCTGCTTTAGTATTGACTAATTAAAGGCCAGATTCTGAGCCTCTTAGTCATTCTGTGTAATGAAGTAGTTCCATTTGATACTAAGTAAAGGTTTCATAATAGTCCCATATTATATATGGATTCCAGAATCTGCCCTTCTGCCCTTAACTGCTGATTATAAATATTACCCCACTGTCATATTCTAGTGCTATTCTGCATATTTTACACTTGAAGATTTACCTGGCATTCCTCGGGTCCTTGTGGAGGCTCAGGGCAAACAAAAGTCAGGGCATGGTTTGGGGAGCTCAGAGTAGGAGGTGGGGTACAAGAGTCAGGGCAGGGGACTGGGAGGTTTAGGGAGTTAAGAAAAAGAAGTGCAGGGTGCAGGAATTAGGACAGGGGTTGGGTGCTTAGGAAAGAAAGGAGTACAGGAGTCAGGGAGGGGTGTTGGCTGTTTGGAGGCTCAGGGCAGGGAGTGGGGGTGAAGGGTTCAGGGCAGGGGGCTGGGACATCTGGAAGGGTTCATCGGGACTGCCTGCAGTGGTGAGGATAGCACAGGGTGGTAAAGGTGGCAGTTCCTCATGGCCGCCTGGGGCCATGCTGCTTCAGTGGCAGTGACTCCCCAGGGCTGCCCGGGGCTACACTGCTCTGGCTCTGTTGCTCTGGTGGCAGCGGTTCCGCAAGGCTGTCTGCAGTTGTGCTTCTCTGGTGGCGGCAGCTCAGGTCTGCCTGTGGCTGTGCTGCTCTCACAGTGGCAGCTCCCTGGAGCTGCCAGCAGAGGTGGACACTGCACTGACTGGCTGGCAGCTTCTTGGGACCATCTGGGGTGTCAGAGGCTGTGCCGGCGGAATATAGTGAGTAGAAATGGTGTCCCTAGCCTATGTTTCTCTGGAGGTGGGTAACAGGGGAGGGATCACATGAGGATAACCTGTTGTGTTCACTCCCTCTGGGGCATCTGGTATTGGCTGCTATCGACAGACAGGATACTGAGCTAGATGGACCTTTGGTCTGACCCAGTATGGCTGTTCTTATATTCTTATGACATGCTAGCAGAGACTGCAAGGGCTGTGTTGCCCACCCAAGCTCCTCCCTGTGTCCTGCCTGGGGGTCTGGGAGGAGCAGTTTGGGCTCTGGCTGTGAGGCATGGAAGCCAGCATGCAAGGGGGGGCAGCTATGTCCGGCACCAGCATGGGAATCTTACCCATGGATGGTGGCCAACAACATTCAGAGCCCCTCCCCCATCCACTGCCTTACAATCGTGGCTGCACCTCTGTGGTAATCCTGCAGTATAACTGTGGCTGTTAGCAGACCCTTCCCTTCGCGTTTTATGAGAAACATTCAGATTCCAGGCACATCCCATTTTTCTGGCACAACCAAACTCTGACTTGGCTTTATGTTAGGATAAGAGGAAGCTGCATAGCAAATTTGGTGGTTCTAGCTCTTACCATCTAGGATGAGTTCTTGAACAAGTGGACTCACGGACGGATGGCCATACAGACAGACCAACACACAAACTCTCTCAAATATATAGTAGATTATAGTAACAGAATAGAGATTATCATTAACATACTACTATGCTAGATAGTCTGATAGTTTAATAAACCAGCAATATATCCTATATGCTATAGCAAAAGAGTACCTTTTTGCGGTCATTTCCACTTGTGTGTGATGCTTCCACATCACAATGGTGGGGTTTTGCACCACTTTGCATTAGGGAAAATGATGAGAGATGAACAGGGCAACAGTTAATTGGGAGCCCGGTGTTTACTGTAAATAGAGAAAATGACTGCTCAGAAAAATGTTTAAACATGAAAGAAAATTGCACAGGGTAATATTTTTATTTGTGATGGAGGTTAAAACAAAGCTGTCTTGTTATGCCCTTGGTGAAATGAGTTGTTATGGTGCATGATGCCAAGGAGTCACCTTTACTATCAATGTCTTTATGTCCATAATGCTTCATGATTTTACTCTTTGAAACACTTGCCTTTTGGCAATGTACCTAACCTACACTAGTAATTGTTATTCCAAGAGCTGACACAGTTGCTGACTGAGCCAACAGTTGCATGACACTGATGAACTATAAAAAGACAAAATAAGCATCTGTGGTTGCTGTTCTGTTGCAGGCTTGGTGTATCAGTATGTCAGGATCCTTGGCTGGCACTTGGAGTTGTGACGAAGTCACCCTAATGCAACTAGGCAATAGCATCTTATGTAGGTTTTCTCAACAATGCTTTAGATTTTGCTTTAAAGCGTTTGCAGTTTATAACAGACTCTGAATTGTTTTTAGGTGTAATAAGGTAACATTCTAGAGTAGTCTTTCACTGTATTGTAGCTATTATACTAGGAGTAGCTGAGAAAAAGGTGTTCTAGATTAATAATGCATAATATCTAACAAGCACCCCATCCTTGTTTATAACAACTCTGCACTGTGTAAACAAACAAATAAAATATAATAATCCTCATCAGCAGGGATTGTAGTAACATGCAAAGAAAGTTGGACTGTATGGCCAAGACAATAGACATGATACATCTTTGGCCTCTCCTATAATTTCCCTTATATGGCTCTCTGTGTACTCTGAGTACTCCCAGGCTGCATCTAGACTGGCAAGTTTTTCTGCAAAAGCAGCTGCTTTTGCGGAAAAACTTACCAGCTGTCTACACTGGCCACTTGAATTTGTGCAAGAACACTGACGATCTAATGTATGATCGTCAGTGTTCTTGCGCAAATACAATGACTCTCCCGTTCGGGAAAAAGCCCTCTTGCGCAAATGCTTTTGCGCAAGAGGGCCAGTGTAGACAACTGAGAACCGTTTTGCGCAAAAAAGCCCTGATGGCGAAAATGGTGATCGGGGCTTTCTTGCGCAAAACCGCGTCTAGATTGGCACGGACGCTTTTCCGCAAAAAGTGCTTTTGCGCAAAAGCATCCGTGCCAATCTAGACGCTCTTTTCCGCAAATACTTTTAACGGAAAAACTTTTCCGTTAAAAGTATTTGCGGAAAATCATGCCAGTCTAGACGTAGCCCCAGAGTACAGCTTGGAACTATGGGACACGGTGCTCCTTTAACACTCCAGCCTGGGTTGTCTCACACAGTGCTATGACAAACAGCAAAGCCTCTCCAGGTGCTATGATAACTCAGCCAGCCGCATGTGGAGTGCCACACCCTGCTAAATTGCCTGGATGCTGCTTGAGCCACTCCTGAATCATACAGAGAGAGGCACCAGTCAATCACCTCAGTCCTGCCTTAAGCTCAGAAATATACCATCTTACACTGCTGAATACTCCTCTGGACAGCATAGTGGATGTGCAACAGTCCTTGTTAACCTGAGCTGAGATTTCCTAAGCACTTCGACCAAAACCACACTGTTTTCAGTAAAATAGAAAGCAGATTTATTAGCTAGAGAAAGATAGACTTTCAATGATTGTAAGTAGAAGGCATAGAACTCAGAGTTGGTTACAGAAGAAATAAGAATCAAATCGCAGTCTAACTTCTACAGATGAAGCAAGATTTGAATCAAGCAGTCTCTCACCATAGTACTCTGTACCCTAGTAATTGGTACAGGCAACACACAGTTCTCCATACACAGATCAGTCTCCCTTTCAGCCTGGGACCAATCTCTCCAGTTCAGTCTTTGTCTTCCAGATAATCTTCCAGGTGTTCAGATGGCGTGAGAGAGGCCCAGTGATAATGTCACTGTCCCTCTTTTATACTTTGTACAGCTGTTAGAAAGATCCATGCTGTGATATGGATTAGGCTGCCTCCATTGTGTACATGCCCTTTTATAGCCTTCCTACAGGGGTGGGTGGGATGCATATAATGGTGCTTTCCATTTAGCTTAGAGTAGGAAGGGTAAAGATCCTTGTACTGTCCTCTCCTCCTTCCCTTCCTGAAAGCCCCTTCATAATAATACAGATATTTTTCTGCAGTTTTGTCATTGTTTGCAAATGTAATACATTTTTGAGATTATAACTTAATTCTCAGGGTTTTGTTTTTCTTGTTGGAAGAGATTGTCAGGTATGCCTAGACAATCCTCACTGGAAGTATGGCGTGGAGAACACAGTGTCCAGATGTCAAGATTATTAGCAAAGGGAGGCTGTCTACTGAGGAGAGAGAGTGGAAAGAAGAATCAGAGAAAAGGTATTTAATTGTGTGGCCATGGTCTTCTCAACTGCTTACCAGTGTGTGTTAGGTAAGATGACTTTTTTGGTCCCTTCTAAGCCTATGGTTCTATGTTCTAATTGTAGGAAAGAGAGATGCACACTCTTGTTGCATATTCCAATTGACTTGCAGAAAACCAACCAACAGGTAAGAATTGTGGGCCTGTCTGGTGGAAGTGTATATAACAAGTTAGGAGGTAATACTATGAGTAACTATCTTACTCTTTTTTTCCTACACCTCTTCTTACCTTTCTGCTGAAGCTAGAATTCTGTTTTTATAGGGTTTTTTTTTAAAAAGGTATTACACAAAGGTATGCCTTGGGACTATTGTATGTAGAACCCTGAATGTAGGTGTTCAGAATAGCTGCGACTGAGAGCAAGCAAGCAATGCAATTTCCTAGTGAATAGGCATTTAATACATCCACAAACATTTGCAAACACAGTATTAGGAATGCTTTTGAATAACATTAGATAAAACTATTAGGCTGTAAATCTATTGGCAGTGTTTATACAGGCTTTGCCTTTTTGCTATTTTATAGATTAGTGCGAGGTTTTGGCAAAATGTGTACTCTTTTATACTTTGGTGCATAGATTCAGAAACATCTCCCTTTGGTTTTCTTGCAGAGAAGATTCTCATTTCTCATAGGATGGCCTTAGAATGCATGTGCCTCACATGGGTCATATTTACACGTTGAGCTGGAGGTGTAATTCCAAATTCAAGGTTGCATACCCACTGTGATGGGGTGTCTCTACCCTGCACTAAGGAGCAAGGAGTTGCCCTGTGCGAGCTGGCCAAAAAGGCCCCACACCACAGCCCTGCTGGGCATACTCCCAAGGAAAGCCGGGTATAAAAGCCCAGGGAGCTACTCAGTTGGGATTCTACAGAGCGTATGGGGTTGACTGCCAGAGGGAAAGGAGCTCAGGCTGGAGCTTCTGAACAGCCCCTGCAGCAGCCACCTCAGCCACAGTCAACCAAGGAGCAGCAGCAGCCACTGCAGCCGTCCCAGGAGCAGTGACTGCAGCAGCAGCAGCCTGAGCCTCAGCAGCCACAGCCCCAGCGACAGCCCCAGCCAGGGAGACTGTCCAGGAAGGCCCATCTTGCCAAGCGACGCCCCGAGAGCCAAGTGGTGCGCTGGGAAGGTAGGAAGTGGCCCAGGGTGGAGGATTGTCCTCCAGGAGCTCGGCATGTTTCAGCCAGAATCCCCGCTGAGCAGGCAGTGAAATCCCCCACTGCCAACAGGGCTCTTGGCAGGGACTCAGTGGAATGGGAGGGGCCAAGTCCCCCTCCCTCCCCACCCCACCAGCTCCCTAGTAATTTAGGGAGGTTTACCCTGGGACTAGGCCTCTAGACCATAGTGACCCTGAGAGAGGGGAGTGTGTTTGGGACAAGGCCTGTAGGGCCATATATACCCTGCTAGAGGGAACTGTACTTTGGGACTCAGCCTGTAGGGCCTAATTTACCCTGATAGAGGGAATTGTACTTTGGGACTGAGCCTATAGGGCTGTATTTGCCCTGTGGAAAGTGGGCACAGACCCTGACTTTAGGGCTTCTGGACCATCGAGGGGTCCTGCCCCTCAACACCCACGTTAGCTCTAATCAATCTAGTAAGCTAAAAATAGAATGTAGCTATGGCAGTGTGAATATTGGGAGGGACTAGCTGCCCCAAGTACATGCCTACATCATGGACTGGCCATGAACTAGCCCTTCCCACTGCTTCAGCTACACTCTATTCTTAGTGCACTAGTTCTATCAGAGCTTCTTGCGTAGATATGTCTCCTTGATGTGGGAATCATGCACCCAGTTTGAACTGTAGACAACTTGGATTCTACAGAGCGTATGACAGTCATCAGTCACCTCCATAAACCTGAGAGTCTCCTCTGCAAGCAACAGGCCACGGATCCTCCAGACAGCAGCAATTAAAGTCCCTGAGACAACAGCTGACTGTGGAATCTGCAACTCGTATCCAGCATGGTGCTGTTATTGGGATGCAGCCTGCACAACAGCTTCATCTCTTGGTCTTGCATCACTCAGGCACTGAGTCCCCAGGGCAGCCTGTCATCACCTCCCCCTTTTTATAACCATTTCCCCCTGAATTGCAATTGGCTCGGCAGTCACATGGTGGAGGTGGAACCTGCTAGTCTGCTTGCCATCAATGGAAACCCTACTCACAGCTTCAGAAATAGCTACTGAGCATATCCAGTAAGGACCCCCCTTACTACTAGGTGTCTGTAGGCCTTGTAAGTGTCCTGTCCCGCTCTCTGCCCATGGGCAGAAATCCTCAGGATTCCTCTCAAATCCATGACCCCACCCCACTGCTTCTCTCCCTGCCTTTGACTATACACACAAAAAATATCAAAGGCTGAGGCATTAACAAGTGCTGCAATATAAGCATGAGTGTTACAAGTGCAGGCACATGCCTGCACACACATTTGCTCCTGTTTTATGCACACTGGATTTCTCTCTGCTCAGTTTGCTTGAACACATAGGGACAGATGGTCTGACCCAAACCCTGTTGAAGTCATTCCGTTTTATTCAATGTGCTTTGATTCAGATCCAACATTACTACCTAGCCATGTGTGCTTGCACACTGAGGATCTGGGATTGCACATCCACACTTTGTACATAAAACAGATGTAGATTAAAAAAAACTTAACTAGGCCATCTAATTCTTCCACATGTCCAAGACCACTCTCATTTCATTGTATGAGTCAACCCTTCTCACTCATCCTCTCATTTGCTGGGGTATGTTTACACTGGAACTGGGTGTGTAATTTCTAGCCAGTGTAGACATATCCACACTGGCTATGACCCAAGGTAGCAAGCTAAAAACAAAGTATAGTTGTGACATTGCAAGTGGGATGGATTAGCCACTTAGATTTCGGTCCTATCTGAAGAAGTGGGATGTGCCCATGAAAGCTCATGATACCATCTACATGTTTTGTTAGTCTTTAAAGTGCTACCAGACTATTTGTTGTTTTTTAAGTTTATCCTGTACAGACTAACTCGGCTACCCCCTGCAGCTTCTTTTATTGATAGCAGCTCTGTAAAAGGCCAATTAGCAAAGTGAGGATAGTCCAGATCACATGTAAAATGGAGACCAATTATTGAGGAGGACTAAAGCATGCTGGCTTTTCTAGACAACAAAAGCCCAGTAATGACATTGTCAGACCATCTGTTTACTATTGTTCTATCCTTTTCAGCAGAACTCTACAGTAAGTACAAACAAAACCACCCCCAGTAAAATTAAGTTATAACAGGGAGCCATTATATCCAAATCATATATATTTCTACCAACTAAATATAATTTGGCTTGGAAAGATTAGATTTTTATCTGTATAAAAAACCATAGATTTCACCATACAAACATAAACTGAGGAAAAAATATTTCCCTCAATGATCATCAAAATTTAAAGACAAAGTAAGAAAAATGTTGCTTGAAAACTTTAGAGTCAAGATGCAGTGATTTATACTTTAGAATTAGAATGGTTACAGATGAACTGTAGACAATTTGTTTGAACAGTTTAGGACACTTTAACTTTTTTAATTTCAGTGTCTATTGCCATTACCTAATTTTCTGCAACTGTGAAAATTTAAATCAATACAAATCTAAAAAAATGCTTAAAAATAAACATTGATGTCATCTGTTGAAATTAGAAAAAAAAATTAAATTCTGCCAAGCCTAAGTATGACTCTAGGTTTCCATACGTTCAAAGTGTGGTGGCCCGCTGCGGAATACAACTGTGCCAAGTTAGTGCTGGGCGAAGTGCCAGAATATTGTTAAAGCACCTTAGAACATGCTTCTCCTCCCTTAGAACATTTCTGGGTACTTGCTCTATTAGTATGGGCTTTATTTCCCCACCAAACCAGTTCTCTCCCTTTGAACCACAAACAGTAATGGCACATCTGTCTCTAGGCTGTTGTGTTTTATTTTGAAAATCAATGCTAAGGACACATAGGAGTGGATTTTCAAAGTGATGTGTGGGTGTTTATATCAGGAGCGGAGCCAAATATTTTTCACTCATACTCATCAATGAGCATAAACTTCTCCCTTTCATAAGAACGGCTACGTGTACTGTGCCCATATGGGGGCATTTCTGTGATTCTTTATCTGAAGGGACAATCCTGCCTCTGACCAAATACAAAAGTTTTCCTATGCAAGCCTTTTAGTTATTCTAGAGATAGATTTTTTCTCTGATTTTCTTTTACATTTCTGGATTGTGATTGTATGGGACTCTCATTTTCCATTGAATCATTTATAATTATGCCATGATGCCTACCAAGCCCTTAACAATGGGAAGGCAACTGGTGTACGATGACCAGTGCTCATTACATGATGTAAAGTTGTGTCACTGTTAGCTTGCATTCACCTTCTGTATTAAAACTTAGAGCATAAGCTCTTTGGAGCAGGAACCAGCATTTTATCGTGTGTTTGTACAGTGCTCAGCACAATGACCCCTGGCCTCTATAGGCTCTTGCAACAAAAAAAATACAGAATAATAAGAGTAATGTATGAAGCCCAAACCAGCAAATGTAAATTTACTAAAGCTCTTAGGTGCTACAACAGTACAAATAAATAATTATTATAATTAAGATTAATAAAAACAGGACCAGATCTTTGGGTGGTGTAAATCGGCCTTGCTGTCTTGCCAAATTATATCTGCAGAGGATCTGGCCCTAAATAATTTGACTGCCTGTTTATCTGACTTCACTGGTTTGCTGACTCTCTGGTCCATGCCTGTACAAAACACAAAAAACACTATGAAGTTGGAATTTTACAGTAGTTTGGATAACTAGTGTATGTGGGGCAAGAGGGACTGAGTCAGCAAGAGTAGGTCAAATTATTCTTTGTGACTGTTGCTGCTTTCTTTTTCACAAATTAGCTGTGAAGAGATCAACATTTTTTACCACCTTGGTCATTATTCAATTGTTATTGAACAATTGTTAGTCATTGTTTGACAAATCTTTTATGCAAATAAGTTTGGACTGTGGCTCTATTTATTTTTACAAAAAGATGTTACAACTCTGAAAGGAAATTTCCCTTTTCACTGGTTCTGTAGATTTTCTTCACAAATCTAGTTCATTGACGATTTTCATGTCATTCTGAATTCTCCTTACAGTTAGTACTCCTCCAAGATTATATTACTTTGAGACAATTTTTGCCTTTTGAGTGTTATCATTTTTCATGGATCAGAATCTCCTTTGATGCATTTAGTATTGTTGCCTGGGTAAAAGGATTAGCGGCTGTTACAATTAAAAATGGAGTTTTTGGATTCCATCTTGTCTCTCTTCCCTTTTCAACTTTTTTCCCGCCAAATCATTAGGTGCACACCGTACCATGCTATGTGCACCCCTCTCCTTAGTTTTGCACTCAGCTCAAACTGTGCACTCGGCACTCAAATGGCTGCACGCTACCCAGAAATTATGCACTCCTCCCTTCTGGAACTTTGCACACAGCACCATTCTGTGCACCCAACCCTTATCACCCTTTTCCCGCCTTCGAGTGTTTATAAGCCCTGACCAAAGAAAGGTTCGGGTTCGCCACTGTCTGTCTGTGCCATTGTTGGTCTGCCACTGTTTACTGTTCAGAGTCCTGTCAGTGTTCGTCTGTTTCCCCTGGCGCTCCATTTTTGTTCGTGGATATTGGTATAAGGATTATAGCTTGAGTCGTGGTGAGATAGTCACCGTGAGTGTGGGAATACCCCACTTAATTGGTTGCTGGCTTCTGCCACATGGACTTGGACTTTGTTGACACCTTCCTTACCTGCTGGATTGGACTGTGAGTCGAAGGACTATCAAGTGCCAGCTCCTGGAGAGACCTACCTTTTCCACCGAGGCGAGGATCTATCGACGAGAGGACCCGGTTCTACTGGACTGATCCCTGTCAGTGAGGGACGCCCTGCTGTCCTCCCCTAAGGCTTCACATTAGCCACAGGGTTGAAGGTTGTAGGCCTCAATCGCCGCCTCTGACATTGTAACGTATACCCTTGTGTATTCGGGATCTATCTATCTCCTTTCTCTTCTGGGATAGGGTGGGTTTGTACAGGTGTTTTTGTTTTGCTTGTGACTTTCAAAATACATGGTTTGGCCCCAAACATTGGTCTCTCGCCTGATTTATGGTTATCCAATCCAACGGTGACTAGATACGTAACACCAGGCCGAAGCTGGCTTCTGTGGGAGGGAGCAACCTGCCTTAGGCTTCACTACAGGTTTTGGCTTCCACAGCAATTGTTTACCTAAGTCCCCCAGGTAACAGTTTGGCGACCGCGGCAGGACCTGGTGAGGGTTGGTTCAATCCTTATCAGGCCCTGAGCCCACTCACACTTATATGGGTGGAGCATAAGAGCACAACAACAACAACTGTATCGCTGTCCATTGACTCGGGGAGGTTTCGTCCTCGGGGGCCCTATCTGTTATCCCCGTTTGCAGTTTTCAAGGTGATACTGTGGTTCCAGTTGAGGGGGACGCTTCTCTATGACCCAGATCAGCCAACAGTGACAGGTTCCCGACCCTGTCAGCTGAGGGTAAAGCCCTAACCCTGGGAGCGGTAGCTTGAGTAGGCAGAAGGCCTACTCCGGGTGGTGTGCCTGGGTGCCGTAGTCATTTTTAAACCCCTCCGCCACTTTTTGTGGGCGGAAGAGCACTGCTCCATATTTGTTTGCGGTTTTGTGTTTTCAGGTTTTTTTTTTTTTTTTTTTAGTGAGGCACCGATTAGCAGGCTTTGGTTTCCAAGCCTAGCCATAACCCGGTGACTCAGATTTTTTTTTTTAGCGTGGGCTGGGTAAGCAGCCTAATTTAGCGGGATGGCAGCAACTCAGCTGTTTGACATCGACGGCTGGAGGCCCGCACATAATAAAAGTTCTCTAGAGTTTGCTGTGAATTCTTTTGGGAAGGGAACTAACCCCTGGGTGAAAGATTCTTTTAAGGGGGAAGATTCCCTTGATAAGTTTGGTAGTTTATGGGAAAGATATGTGGAGGCCAAGCCCCACCCAAAGAGGAAACATCAGAAAAGGGCCTTGTTATATGGGTTGGCCATGACAAGCCGGGAGCTTGCCTCCCAAATGAGATTGTTAAGATCGATGTATGATGAATCAGTGCATCAACTGAATGTAACTGAGGGGCATTTGGAACGGAAGGAATCTGAGATAGAGTCCAGAGACTCTCATATTCAAACTTTAAATGCCAAGATATCCGTTTTAGAGAATAAAATAGCTGATTTGTATGTAAAAGAGGACAAGGCAGAGGAGATAATTTCAGAAAAGACTAAGCAGCTCAATGATACTCAGGCCGCTGTAAGGCAGCTTCTTAAAGAAGCAAGCAGCATGCGAGCTGAGGAGGACCACACCCAGTGTAACGCAACCATTTGTAGGCTGCAGCAGCAGCTAGGGATGGCGAAGGGACTGGTGGCAGCTATTCAGCCCCAGTATCAAGAAGTGGACTGGTTGGGCGAAGGTGAAGTAAAATCTGGCCTTCCCTCTGCCCCCCCCTCCATCGTATCCAGGAGGGGAAGAAACGTTAGAATCTATGGCCATGGCTCCAATAACCACCACTCGGGTACAATATCCTGGACAGCCCTACCCGGTGATAAAACAGGAGCAGAGAGCCTTAACACCAGAACAGGCTCGAGCTCTAGGCAAAAGCATGGGGCCATGCAACTGGGAGAAGGTGTTAGATTGGGTTTCTAGGATATGTGCCACCCCAAATTTGAGCCCAGAGGATATTGTTATTTTATTGAAAGAATGTATGCCAGTGGAGGATTATCTGGCTCTCCCGTGTTCTGTGGTCAATGATCCTAACCCAGAACGGAAAATTTTACTCACAGCTGTATGTAAGGTATTCTTCCCTCAAGAGGATCTTGTAGGGAAGGCTTACTCAGATCAGCAAAGGGAAGGAGAAAAAACAGACCTATATGTTGTCAGAAAAAAAACGTTATCTTGGTTGGCCGGACTTGGGGATCAGAGGGGTGATAGACTGGAGTGTGATAACACATTTTCTTAAATTGTGGGGTATCAAGGCTTACTCCCTGCTTTGAAATTGGCCCTAGGAACTTTTGATTATCTGAATGCTCCCCTCTCCATGTTAGAGGAAAAATTAAGGGAGGTTTTTGAGTTGCAGCAGATGGCAACTGCTGGGTCCAAGCAGCATACAAAAAGAATATCAGCCTTAAATGAGGAGACTCAAGCCGGAGAAAAGCCTCCCAAATTTGAAAATCAACCTAAAGAACAAAAGGCAGTAAAGTCTGGTTTCCCCCCTCGGGT
Source organism: Pelochelys cantorii (assembly GCA_032595735.1). NCBI lineage: Eukaryota > Metazoa > Chordata > Testudines > Trionychidae > Pelochelys > Pelochelys cantorii. Next base: position 243,296,783 of record CM064327.1, read on the forward strand.
GCTATGGGGAAAAAGAGAAGAAATTTCTGCCACCCGGAAAGTGTTAGCCCAGAGGCTTTCTAAATATTTTCCCTGGGACAAGATAAAGACAATGAACACAGACTTTATTTTTAATGAGTTGGTCCGGTGGGAAGGAAAAACGGATGCCGCAACAGGGACTCCATTTTGTGAGGAGAGAGTTAGGTGTACGGCACCGCCATCTTGCAGCAGGCCTTTGGGGTCAGATGGGTGCCACCATTTTGACAACCGTGGGAACCAAGACCGCCATTTTGACAACCGTGAGAACCACGACCGCCATTTTGAAAATTGTGGGAACCACGGTTCCCAATGAAGATGCCGAGCTTCCCTGCCCCTAAAGATGCAATGGATTACACGATTATCATTTGATTTATATGGCCGGCCAATGGTAAACATCATATATAAAGGGAAGTTCGGAACAATTGAACAGCAAGCATTGGTGGATACAGGGGCCTCTACCAGCTTGATTTGCACGAGACGATCACCTATGATCAAAAATACGACCGTGGACCATATAAAAACATTACAATCTTATAATGGAAAAACCTCTATTGTACCCTTCATTAAGGATGTTAATTGTCAACTAGGATCCTTACAGATCACAACCACTGTTGGTCTACAGGAACTTGATAATGTGGGCATCATTGGCATGGATTTAATTAAAACATATGGACTCGTTATAGATCTGCCTAACTGGTGCTTATATAAAACCAGTGAAGAAGATGAAGTGGGGACCATCATACTACCCTCTCACCGAATAGGATCTATAAAAGCATGCCAAGATATAGCGATGCCTACCTGGGAACCAGAGGTGCAAGTTATAATAAATCGTCATTTGGAGGTATGTGCACAGCATAAGCTTAGTTGCGGGAAAGTACAACAGATGGTTAGTGTAAATGGACCAGACCCGCGACCAATTAAGCAGTACAAATTCCCCATAGAGGCACAGAAGGGGATAGATGACACCATCCAGGGCTTATTGACGCAAGGGATAATTGTGAAGTGCGACAGCCCATGCAATTCCCCAATATGGCCAGTCAAGAAGGCCGACGGAAAATCATGGCGGCTCACCGTAGACTACCGGGAGTTAAACAAAATAACTCCTAGAATGACCCCGGTAGTTGCAAAGTACCCTGAAATAATCGCCCAAATTGCCAGTGGGGCGCGATGGTTCTCAGTTATCGACATATCCAACGCTTTCTTTTCAGTACCCCTCCATCCTGAGTCTTGATACAAATTTGCTTTTACCTATTTACATCAACAATTTACATTCACCCGAGTACCTCAGGGGTTCCATAATGCCCCTACAATATGTCACCAAGTCGTCTCGAATTTATGGAAGAACTGTAAATATGCTAAACATATTTTAAGTTATGTAGATGATATATTAATAGCGACGGAAGATCGGGAGGAGCACTTGAAGGTTCTGGATGAGGTATTGGACACGTTGAAGAAAGCTGGATTTTTGATCAACCCTTCGAAAGCCCAACTGGTTAAGAACAAGGTCACATACCTAGGAGTAGAGTTGGGCAAAGATGGTAGGAAACCGGACCAAGAGTGTATTAAAATGATTGCCAGCCTCCCTGCGCCAACAGATGTTCATACCTTAAGGATGTTTTTAGGCCTTCTGGGCTTCAGCAGGGATTTCACTGAGGACTTCGGGCTGAAGGCAAAACTACTTTATAAGCTACTAAAGAAATCCCAGCCTTGGCAGTGGGGCACTTTACAACAGGAGGCATTCATGCAGTTAAAACAATCTTTAATGCAAGCACCAGCACTTGCCTATCCTGACCCCAACAAGGAATTCAGTTTACAGTTGTCGACCAGGAAAGAAGCTATCGGGGCCATATTGATGCAGAAAAAGGGAACAACAGTCAAACCAGTTGCCTATGGGTCCCGGACATTATCCAAGGTAGAGCAACAATACACAGCTTGCGAAATGGAAGTGCTAGCCTTAGTATGGGCTCTACAACACTGGGAGTATCTCATCGGAATGGCCCCCATCATATTGAGAACTTGCCATACTCCGGTGCGATACATTATATCAGGAAGGGCCAATAACGGGCGTGTAAGCCATCCACCCATAGCCCAGTGGACAATGGCCCTCATGAGCCACCCAATTCGAGTGGAACCAACGAAGACCCAAAATATCACCCCCGCTCTACTTTGTCAACCCATTGACTCTACTGCATCTGAAGATCACGAATGCCCTGTTCCCGAGAACCGAGTCCCGGAGGAGATCTCCCCATTCTCATTAATAGAAAGATATGAGGCAATCAGAGAACACACCCCTGAAGAAATGTGGGTAGTAAATGGTAGTTGCCTTCGAATTAATGGGAGGCTATCTGCTGGAGCGGCTGCGTTACATGTAAAATCTAATAAGGAGGTGCTACGATCCATTAACGTTACCTCTGCTCAAGCTGCAGAAATAGTGGCAATAATCCTGGCTCTTGAAAATAGTGATCCCAACACGGACATGACCATCTGTATCGATTCTGAATGGGTGCTCAGAGCTCTGATTGACTGGATGATAGTGTGGAGAGAGAGAGGAATGAATACTACTAACAATAAGCCAGTGGCACACGCAACTCTACTCAACCATGCGTGGGACTTAGCCAAATAACGATCGGGCCGAACATATTTGTTTAAAGTAAAAGCTCATAGGAAGAATCAAGCAGAAATTTCGAACATCAACAACGCAGTAGATCAGTTGGCTAAGAAGGCAGCCACCCGACCTTCGGAGCGATTGTGGAATTCGCTGACGTTACAAGAAATTACGTCCATAGAACCCAAAGAGGACCAGGGAACTATGGATTTAATAAAGTTGCAGACCCTGGATCAAGAAATTATGACTTTAATGAAACAAGAAAAATACAAGAATTATAACATCTTCAAGCATTCATGTGGGGTGGTAATGGCGCAAAAGCAACATTGTGATACTCTCGAGAAAGAGGTCCCGGTGGTAGTTATGCCTATGCCTCTTCCCCAAGAACTAGTGTCTCTATCTCATGCCCAAGGACACTTTGGGATGGAGAAGACTCTGGATCGTTTGTCAGCTGTGGCTTGGTGGCCCCAGATCCAATCGGATGTAGAGCATTTTATTCAAAATTGCCTCCGTTGCGCCCAGAATAATCCAAAAAACGACAATCATGGTAAACCAATACGACATCAACCTATAAATGGTCCTTGGTATCGTCTACAAATAGATTTTATCGGACCACTTCCTAAAACTGCAAGAGGAAATCTATATTGTCTCGTAATAGTAGATCCTTTTACGAAATGGATCGAGGCAGTACCCACGAAAAATTGTACAGCAAAGACTACCGCTAGAGTTCTGCTTAATGAGGTGTTTGCATGATTTGGACTGCCATCTGAAATAGACAGTGACCAAGCGACCCATTTCACAGGCGAAGTGACTCAACATTTGTGTACGGCTTTGGGATACATCAGCGATTACATATCCCAGGACACCCCCAGGCCTCTGGCTTAGTGGAAAGGTCAAATAGAACTATAAAAACCGCTTTGCGTAAAATAATCGACTCTTCTGGTAAGAGATGGGATGAACACCTTCCCTTAATTCTCATGGCAATACGATCCACGGTGAGCGCCAATGGGTACTCGCCACATGAGGCACTCTTGGGAAGACCAATGAAGACGCCAGAGCTATGGTGGGTTCAAGGAGGGGTGCCTCCAGATGAATTCCAACCGCGGATGTTGACGGACCAGTATATACGCCATCTGTTAGAAATGATATCTTCCATACAAAAAACAGTAGCTATAACTTTGAAGAGAAACATGCAAAAAATGGATAAAAGATTAGCCGAACATCTTCAAGTTAAGGAGTGGGAAATAGGAGATCAAGTCTTATATCGCTATGTGAGCGAAAAGCAACATCCCTTGAGCCCACGGTGGATGGGACCTTGCTACATCACTAATAAAGCAGGACCTACTGTTTATCAACTTGAGATAAGCACAGGAAAACGGAAATATAAAAAGTGGTTCCATAGTTCACAGTTAAAACGATGGAAATCCAAAGATGTTAACCCTCAGGTGTCTTCATTTTTAGAAGGGAACCAGGTACTGGAAAATCCCCCATAGTTCAAGGAGATTAACTGTGCTTCTTTCTCTGTCTTTTAACAGATGGAGGAGCTACTGTTCAAGATTTTGCTGTTGATTCAAGTTTGGATGGGACGAGGATTGTTATACATGGAGAATGAATATTGGAGATGCACCACAATTGACAGACTGCTGCGCTATTGGGACATCCCAAAGACCTCAGCCATAATTACCACTAGACAGAGAAAAGTGGAGTTGGAACGTTTTCAATCACAAGATCTTATAATGTATGCCTACGCATCAGGGGACAAGTGTTATTTCAACATGATCGATGAGCAAACAGGACAAAAGGAATTAATATTTGCTGCTAGAAAGGAGGCCAAAAAGATAGTGCTGCGGACACATAACTGGTTCGATATGGGTTTGGGCCCTCACGGAGGATGTAACTGGGGAATAGACATTGAACAAGTAGGGTGCCAAACAAAAAGACCAGTACGTTGTAATATTAATTGCTTCCGCTTAATTAGTCAATGGGACAGTACCAAATGTGCTTATATGGATATACTGAGTCCCACTGTCATCAAACCAGATCGCATGAATATCACTATTCAAGTGGTACACATGGCTAATAATATAGAAAGTGTTCCGATCACCATACTCGATCCTAGCGGGCGCAAATACGAACAGAGAATTCCCTGTGGGTCATATGGACAAGCGGCCCAATCCACTAACCATCATGAATCTCCATATTGTAGATGGGAGAAAAGAAGGCACATGATCGGTCATGGATGCAATGGGTACGTGGAAATGGAGGCAATAACTGGTACATGGACCATCCGAGGCCAGTATGAGGTTGACTATAAGCTAAACATTACCGTAGCTTATCCTCCGACTATTACCAACGTAGGCCCATATGTTATCAAAAAGGACATTTTAAGAACTGTTATGGTGGAACCCAGATACTCCATGAAAATGTAATCAATTGTGAGATACATATTGTGATAGCTGTGTAACATAAATCCCAATTGTTTGTTATTTAGTTACCGCCATCAAGGAGGGGAATTGTTGCCTGGGTAAAAGGATTAGAGGCTGTTATGATTCAAAATGGAGTTTTTGGATTCCATCTTGTGTCTTTTCCCTTTTCAACTTTTTTCCCGCCAAATCATTAGGTGCACATTGTACCATGCTATGTGCACCCCTCTCCTTAGTTTTGCACTCAGCTCAAACTGTGCACTCGGCACTCAAATGGCTGCACACTACCCAGAAATTATGCACTCCTCCCTTCTGGAACTTTGCACACAGCACCATTCTGTGCACCCAACCCTTATCACCCTTTTCCCGCCTTCAAGTGCTTATAAGCCCTGACCAAAGAAAGGTTCGGGTTCGCCACTATCCGTCTGTGCCATTGTTGGTCTGCCACTGTTTACCGTTCAGAGTCCTGTCAGTGTTCGTCTGTTTCCCCTGGCGCTCCATTTTTGTTCGTGGATATTGGTATAAGGATTATAGCTTGAGTCGTGGTGAGATAGTCACCGTGAGTGTGGGAATACCCCACTTAATTGGTTGCTGGCTTCTGCCACATGGACTTGGACTTTGTTGACACCTTCCTTACCTGCTGGATTGGACTGTGAGTCGAAGGACTACCAAGTGCCAACTCCTGGAGAGACCTACCTTTTCCACCGGAGGCGAGGATCTATCGACGAGAGAACCCGATTCTACTGGACTGATCCCTGTCAGCGAGGGACGCCCTGCTGTCCTCCCCTAAGGCTTCACATTAGCCACAGGGTTGAAGGTTGTAGGCCTCAATCGCCGCCTCTGACATTGTAACGTATACCCTTGTGTATTCGGGATCTATCTATCTCCTTTCTCTTCTGGGATAGGGTGGATTTGTACAGATGTTGTTGTTTTGCTTGTGACTTTCAGAATATATGGTTTGGCCCCAAACATTGGTCTCTCACCTGATTTATGGTTATCCAATCCAATGGTGACTAGATACGTAACACCAGGCCGAATCTGGCTTCTGTGGGAGGGGGCAACCTGCCTTAGGCCTTAGGCTTCACTACAGGTTTTGGCTTCCACAGCAATTGTTTACCTAAGTCCCCCAGGTAACAGTATGAAGGTCTATCTTTTAGTGTTTCCATTTAAGAATCTCCTATTGAAAAATGTATTTCCCAATTGGACTGTTAACTAAATTCACTGATTGATCTTGGAAACTTGTCATCTTTGATAATACCATAATCATAGCATTGTCACTGTTGTATCTTGTGTTTTCTGGAGCTCTTTGCACAAGTGGAGAGTTGGGAGAAGCATTGCTGGAAATTTATTTTCACAGGTAGCTAATCGGTGTCAGGGACCAGGATATGGTTGTTGTGCCTACAGATAAGAGTGGGCATCAGGCTTAGTAATTAGAACAGGTGTCAGGCACCAGGTGTTAGCTTGAGCTCCTTTAGTTCCTCTATTTAGTTTATCAAAGAAAAAGCTAAAGGTTAACTTGATCTCTGTGTGCTGGTATTTATGTGTGGAAAAGATAGCTGATAAGGCTTTTCAATCTTGCAGACAAAGACATAACAAAATTCAATGGCTTTCCAAAGCCAGTGTATATAGGAGGACAAACTAGATGATCTCAGCAGACCTTCTGTCTTTATAATCTGCGAATACAGTTCATTACCACGCTTGATGACAGTGGGGGACAAAGTAGGCAATTGCCCCAGGGCCCACCAATTCAAAAGGGCCCAGAGCTCTTGGCTGACAAAACCGGGAGCCCTGGGCCCTTTAGAATTGCCCCTGGAGTGTTGGGTGGTGTGCTCCAGAGCCCAGCACCATGTGGTCTGACTGGCTTTGAGGGCTGGCTGGACGGGGGGGCCACCGGGCCATCCAGGCAGCACTGGGGGCTGGCTGTGCCAGCCCCTCCCCCTCTGTCCAAGGCCCCAGCCCATCCAGGCATGTGGAGCTAGGACCTCCTCACATTGCCCGGGGGCATAGCGATTCCCTCAGTTCTCATCTGTGAGTTACAAACTGAACCTGCTTTAGTACATAACCATAGGGTACATCTAGACTACACCTCTCTGTTGACAGAGGGATGTAGATTAGGCACGTCGAAATTGCTAATGAAGCAGAGATTTAAATATCCTGTGCTTCATTAGCATAAACATGGCCGCCGCTTTTTTCGAAATGGAGCTTTTTTTGAAAAAACCAGCAGTCTAGACGTGGATCTGTTGAAAATAAACCCTTTGTCAACAGATCCTGCAAACCTCATTTTTTGAGGAATACAGGATCTGTTGACAAAGGGTTTATTTTTGACAGATCCGCATCTAGACTGCCGTTTTTTTTTGGAAAAAGCTCAGTTTCGAAAAAAAGTGGTGGCCATGTTTATGCTAATGAAGCACGGGATATTTAAATGCCTGCTTCATTAGCAATTTCAACATGCCTAATCTACATCCCTCTGTCGACAGAGAGGTGTAGTCACAGCCATAGTGTGCCATAAACTCAAAGCATTACTTTTGCCTTTTATAGAGGGTACCAGCACTGTGGGGTTATAAGATAAATACATTAAAATAAATTTAAAAGGGCTGGACAATATGGACAATAAGAACACCGGAGTTATGAATGCAAGAATTAAAAAAATAAAAATACCAAGGGCAAAATCCTTGTCCCATTGAAATTAATGGAAATTTTGCCTTGGATTTTAATGGGGTCAGGATTTTACCTTAGCGTTTCGGAAGTGACGTTAATCTTTGTGCTTCATGGCATAAGCAAATATTAACAAGGGGGTTAACAAGTAACTTCTTTATTAACAGGTTATTCCACAGTTGCCTAGCACAAGGTTTCTTGCAGCTTCCCCTTAAGTAGCTTGTATTGTTGGAGAAAGGAGATCGGGATATATGGGCCACTGGTTTGATCCATTACGGCAAGTCCTATATTTCAGAATAATTAACTGACATGAATTGCCCACTAATGGAGGACCTTGGTAAAGCGCTGCAGAATGAGTTTCACAATAATTAGGTCACATTTCGAGGAATAAAAACCTTTCATTTTCTTTCAGTCCTGTGCTGTGGAAAATTGAGTGGGTTTTTTATGACAACATGTATATTAGGCCTTGTGCATGTGCTTCCACACGAACACATAGGCCATGTCAGTACATGTCTATGTTCTGTAAGTAACCTTTCAGATTGAATCATATATACATTATGTACATATTCTCTGTGCCTCCATATACTTTGGACACAGTTACACATTAAGGTCCCCATCCAGTAACTGACTGTGTGGTTGGACTCCTATGCCCATCCTTAGATTTACATAATCTCAGGACCTGAATTAATTATAAAACATTTATTTAGGTCATGCATTATAGCACATGCTAGTTCAGGGGTGGGCAAAAGCCTCTCACTGGGCCGGATCTGGCCTGCCTAGGGTTTTGATCTGGCCTGTGCAGTAGTTCCAGGCCCCACCCCCTAGCGCGTTGCCTGGGAGCCGGAGACGCGACAGCCCTTTTAACTCCTTCTATTTAAAGGGCTCGTGCCTGTTGGGCAACGCCTTGCCTGGCAGCCACAGGGAGGGCATGAGCCCTTAAAATAGAAATGGTTGAAAGGGCTCATGTGTCCTGGCTCCCTGGCAATGCACTAGCGGCACCAGAGCTGTCAGCCCTTAACACAGAAGCAATTAAAAGGGCTCGTGGCTCCCAGCCCTGCAGCTAGTGCATTGCCTGGAAGCCGGGACATGCAAGCCTTTTCATCTGCTTCTATTTAAAGGGCTCGTGCCTTCCCCGTGGCTGCCAGACAATGTGTTGCCTGTTAAGAGTGGGGAAAATGCAAGCCATTTAAATAGAAGCAGTTAAAAGGGCTTGCAAGTCCTGACTCCCTGGCAACGTGCTAGTGGCCAGGCACTGCGAACCCTTTTAACTGCTTCTATTTAAAGGGCTCGCACCTGTTGGGAGGCTGCGTTGCCTGGCAGCCACCCAGCAGGAGCAAGCCCTTTAAATAGAAGCAATTAAAAGGGCTCACAGCTCCCGGCCCCATGCTAATCCGTTGTCTGGGAGCCAGGGATGTGTGAACCCTTTCAATTGCTTATAGTTAAAGGACTTGTGCCTTCCCCATGGCTGTCAGGCAACAGCCCTGGGGAAGGCGCAAGCCCTTTAAATAGAAGCAGTTGAGAGGGCTCTAGAATCCCCAGTCCCAGGCAACACACTAGCAGTGAGGCTGGGAGCAGCTAGCCCTTTAAATAGCAGGAATTGAAAGGATTTGCAACTCCCATCCCCTGCTAACATGATGCCTGGGAGACACAGGGGAGGCACAAGCCCTTTCAACTCCTGCTATTTAAAGGCCTGCCCCTTCTGCCCGAGGCTCCACCCCTTCTGTCCAAGGCCCCGCCCCTTCTGGGGAGCCCTGTTCAAAAATTATTGCCCATACCTGTGATAGTAGGACTAGATTGCACAGAAGTATGTAGTCACTATGCACATATGATATATTTTCCAGTGTATGTAGGGTTTTAAATTAATTCATTTGAAAATTTCCTTGCAGCTACAATTTCAGTTCAGCTGAACATAGGAAAAAGTTATAACCTACCAAAGAGACCTGGTGGGTGAGGTAATTTTATCTGATCAACTTCTGTTGATGAGGGAAAAAAAAACAATAAAAGATATTACCTCATCTGCCTTGTCTCTGTAATATACTGTGACCGGCAGGGCTACAACACTACATAAACTATTGAAGTCCTTTAAGCAACTTTCTCTCTTAGACTATATCTACACTACAGCCCTTATAGCAACACAGCTGATCCACTGTGTCTGCCCCACTGTAAAGTCTCTGTGCAGTGGGTCTTTGCTGACAGGAGCATAATTAAACCACCCCCAAGGAAAGACAGTAGCTATGTTGGCAGGAGAATGTCTCCCACTGACATAGTGCTATCCACACCAATGCTCAGTGAAACTGTCAGTCAGCGGTGTGTTTGACCAACAAAAGTTTTACCGACAAGATTGCTAGTGTATCTATAGCTTCATTTAATTTCTCTCCAGCTTACACTTTGGACAGAATCCTACAGAAAAGTTGAAGAAAAACAGAAATTTCAAAATAGTTAAAATCTGTTCTTTTCAGTATTTATTTTATTTTAAATTGAACAGCAAACAATGGCATTGGACTAGCTCTATCAGTTTGTATCTGTTAAAAACCCAGGAGGTGATTCTCAAAGGGCAATTACATACCTAATAGCCATTGATTTTTAATGAGTGCCTTAACTGTCCTCTGATCCCCTTGAAAATATTGCTCTAGATGTTGAAACCATGTCCATGTTGCATACACAAGTGCCTATTTTGCACGTACAGATTTCATCAATCAAAATTTTGCAGGAAGAAATCAGGAAACACTCTTGAAAATGTGATACTTTGAGTTTTGCTTGTGATAGACTAGGCTAAGAATATGTTACAAAAGTGATCATCACTAATTAATCACTACAGATAGCCATCATCTGCTCTGACTTTCTACTTTTAAATTCTTGTTAAAACATACACCTGCTATGCTGCCTATTGTGAATCTTGATTTGTATGGAAAATCCCTTTTGTTGTCTCTTTTCCCTGAACTCTGTCTCCTTGGCTCCCTGTCCATCCTTTCTTGATTGCCTGGAAAGTATCTGTAACAGTACAGTTGCTACCACAAGTACATGTAAAGAACAAACTATTTCATAAGCTCACATGAATGCCCAGGTAAATAGGCTTGCAAAATGCTAGAAATCAGACTGGATTATTAAAATGCCTTTTCTGAACCCCATGCATCTTTTCATGATAAAGGATATTTCTCTCTCAAACTCTTACCAGACAAACAAAATTTTCCTTCATCTCGTTTCAAATTTAGTTCCCTTCCTTCTCTAAATACACGATCTCCTGCAGGGAAACAGTAATAGACATGTCAAGTTCATTTTTAATCCTTAGAGCCTATGTACCTGGAAGGTCACAGTCTTTACAAAGTCAAAGTTTTGTGTGTTGGAGAGCTTTGCCCTACCCCATGTAATTGAGATGAAACTTTTAGAAGCTTGTGACAATGTTTTTTTTCTCTTTAACCTCATCCAGCAAAAACAGAGAACCTTGCTGAGAAGACCCATTGTTAAGCTCCTCCATTTAACTGATGAGGTGGTGATACTACCAGTAGCAAAGAGAGAAACTAATAAAAAAGATTCACGTGCCTTCCTTTCCCATCGCATTAATATCCTGCACAGATTAGTCTCCAGAGCTACTACCAGATGAGATGCAGTGTCTTTAATCATACTAAAATATTGTTCTGAGGCTTATTTAATAATAGGCAGATGTAATGAGTTCTCAGATCAGAAAATGGAGGGTTTAGTACCATTTAAATGGCTGCTCATTATCCATCCTTACACTTTAATGATAGATATGTCTATTACTTAAAAAGTACAGGTTAGATTCTGGAATGTTGGGATAATAAATGACTGGTATCACACATAAAGGTTATAAACTATCTCATATCGCTATCTCACAGTACCTGTGCAATACTCACTTTGTTGTATGAAACCCACTGAGCAAAAAGGGAAGATGCAGAGACATTGAGCAGTGTCAGAAGTTGGCTTCTTGTTTCTCCCTAATGTCTAAGATGTAAGTGTGGGGGACGTGGAAATGTAAGGGGCAATTAAAAGGGCTCGCGCTATCTCACAGTACCTGTGCAATACTCACTTTGTTGTATGAAACCCACTGAGCAAAAAGGGAAGATGCAGAGACATTGAGCAGTGTCAGAAGTTGGCTTCTTGTTTCTCCCTAATGTCTAAGATGTAAGTGTGGGGGACGTGGAAATGTAAGGGGCAATTAAAATAATCAAATCCTGTCTGGTTTAAGAACTGGAAGTTCATGGGCAAGTTGATGTGTGTTTGGATCCCAAATTGTGGTTCAATCTAGTGACTAAACCCAATAGGATGTTTGCTTTAACAGAAGGTTTTCTAAACAATGGATCAGATACACCAAGGAAGAGTAGCTGAACACCAGTTCGGGTCTTATAGATTAATCTCCAGTGATTTTTCTTTGATATAGAAATACTTTGCAAAAATCCACACTTTCCCTAAAATGTATATATTTGTTGATCCATGGGTATTTCTCTTGCCACACTGTCAGGAATCCGGGCTTGTAGAACCAGTCTCTGGAAGACCTAATGAATGCAGTTGGTAGTAGGAAGCCTGATTGACTAAGCCTCATGCCTGGTTGGAAAAATCAGCCAACTGGCTCTTCAGCCCAGCAGCAGCAATAGCTCAGTAGCTGTTCAAAGCATTTGCCCATGGCTGAGGTAACTTCTTTTCCTCCTTGTTCCCAGCCTTGTTTCCACTGTTGTATTGTCTCATCTCATTCCAGGTAACCTGACTCTGACCCTTGGCACTGGCATCTGGCCTCTGACTCTGGCTTCGACTCTAGTTCCTTAAGCCTTATACACCCCAGGTCTGAATTAGCCCTTTCAGCCAAAGTGCTGCACAGCGCATTCACACTGAGACAGTTACCTACAATGAACTCTCATTCATTTTTGGGGTCACTGCTTTCCAACACAGATTTTCCTGTCCTGTAGGGAGGGCCTGCAATTTGGTTTGCAGATGTATTCCTTTGCATTTGGTTGCATTCTAATATGTTTTGTTGGCATGTGCCATTTAACCAGGTGACTCACATCACTCTGTAACAGTAATTTGTCTTCCTGCTCCACTGGGTTTTGTGGCATGTGCAAACCTTGCCAGCAAAGATTTTATGTCGGTGTGACGGGGCAGCAGAGCACCGCACTTACAGCCCTTCCCCCCCTCATGGGGGACAGGCAGCAAAGTGATGCGGGACAGACACCGTTGACCCACGTGGCCGAGGCGGGGCAGCCAAATGGCTCAACATCGGCCCCACCAAACGGGACTGGGGAGCACCAGGTGGCAAGGCCCGGCGCATGCGCCGGTGCTGCCGCACAAGGGGCCGGCCCACACGGTGTTGCCGGACAACTGCATGCCGCCGTAGCTGGCAGAGCCGACATGCCAGGGGCATGCCAGGGAGGCATTGTCGGGCAGCGCAGTAGGTCCCCAGCAGGCTGTGGGCGGGGTGACGTCGGTGGAGACGCCAAAGGGCAGACCGGGGCAGAGGCCAGGGAGTTAAAAGGGAGGCTAGAGGACACATAAGAGGGGGACAAAGAGGCAGGAGGAGGGGAGGAAAATAGACAGAGAAAAGGAGAAGGAGCTGAAGAGGGACTAGGACAGGAAAGGTCAAGGGTGCAAGAGACTGCAGATGAAGGGGTATGGCGTGTCCAGAATGCCGGGAGAAAACACCCAGCAGACATGAGGACTGGTGAGCCAAGAGGGGGAGGAAGTGGCCCAGGGCAGGGCTAGAGAGGTAAACCCGCGGACTGGTGAGTTAAGGGGCAACACCCCGTCAGTCAGGTCACAGGGGGAGGCGCGGCTGCCCCTTGACCTTAGAGCCCTGGGTCGGGACTCAGAGAGAGAGTAGGCCCGATTCCCCCTTCTTCTCCCCTACTGCCTACTGCCCCAGCCATCTGGAGCAGCATTCGCAGCAGCGGCCCAGGGAGTAGCTCTGCAAGGCCTGACGGGGCCAGTAACTAGAGGTCTGTTCTATTGGGAACTTTCACACATGGTAGAGAATGTGGGCAGTGATCCACCCCTGAACTAAGGGGACCTGTGTTTTTTTTGTGTGTGTTCCATTTTGTGTTTGATTGTTAAGATATTTAATTCCGGACGGGAGGACGTTAGTACCATAGACTCGGAGGTCACCAAGCTGCTGGAGTGGTTAATGGAGAACCAGCAACAGCAGCAAACCCAACTGGTGCAGCAGCTGGCGAGCCAGTACCAGGAACAGCAGTGGCAGCTGGTATGGGAGATCATGGACCAGCAACTAACAACCAGGTGAGGCCGTGCGGTGGATGATCCAGCCCTGGGAGGGGAAGAGGACCTGGGGTCCGGCCACAAGCTGCTGATTTGCTTATCGAAGCTGGGGCCTGAAGATGATCCCGAAGCCTTTATGGTAACGTTTGAACGGGTGGCGGCGGCAGCCAAATGGCCGGAGAAGCACTGGGCCACCCTCTGTCAGCCGATGGTCAGGGCAGTGTGTGTGTGTGTGTGTGACACCCAAGTCTTTAACTGCTAAGACACAAGGTCCCGTTGCAGTGGGCAGCCTAGGAGGCTGAAGGGCACCCCGAAAGTTTAACGTCTGTGCCTTTACCGCTAGGACCAGGGTCCCGTCGCGGAGGGCAGCCAACAGGCTGACAGATGCCCCAGAATTTATAGGAAGAGCTTATTACATCTCAGATTTCAGCTGCTAGGATACAGGATCCCTTCGCAGCGGGCAGTCTAGGGAAGACTGAGAGATGCCCCAACGGATCTGTCACCTGGGAGTGACACGATCCAAAACGCCCAAGCTCTTCCTATACCTGTCCCTTATGACCGGCTGAAGTTCTTTTAAATTGTGCTTGGTTCTGTTACAGCAACTGAAGGAGTCAGGTTAAAACTTAAACAGTTACAGGTTTATTAAAGAAGCTTATAAATCATATGGTTACAATGGCTATTGCTCTATTTCTTAATTATTGACAAATATAGATCTTAAAAATGGTTACAAAGAAAATAAAGATAGAAAATAGAACTAAGGGTACCAAGTGACAGCTTAATCTTTAAAGAGCTCTAAGTCTATGTGTACACTTAAGACAAAGGACACATCCAGGTACAATATTTACCCCCTTCTGTGCCTCTCGACTCCAGCGGGTCAAGCCAGGGCCGGTCCCTCAATTCCTAGAAAAGACGAATACGAGGTGGGCGTCCCCATGGAACCTCGGGAGGCAATTACCTAACCTGACCAGCAGGCAGATGGTAGATTGACACTCAGAGGAAGTGTGCTGCTGGACCCATCTTTATACCCACAGGGGCTCGTATCCTCTTTCTTATCTAAGATGCCAAATTGTGTTGGTCTGTCTTTGTGACGCCAGTTCTTACAAGGGAGTTTCAACTTAATTTACACTTGCAAGAGAGATAACTAAATTGTGAGTACTGGACATTCTTTACTGGGCGGGAGATTCCTCCCCCCCCGGATGAGTGTGTGTTCGTATCAATATGGGTTTCAGTCAAGGGCACTCCTCTGCAGCCTCTAGGTCAGCAATTGGCGTATCTCTGTTTACAGCCATCCAGGGTCACAGCAGCCAGCATATCCACGCCTTCTGTCTATGCTTCAAAGGCTATGCTGAAGTTACTGCTCTGTGTGCCCTGTGTGCTCCAGGCATCTCAGAGAGGGGCAAGCAAGATGTTATGGGGGGGAGGGTTCCTGTCTGGCTACACCCTCCTAGCACCGTACCTTTTGGGCCCCACCCAGTTAGCTTACAGAAGTTTGTCGGCAAGGAACACCTTACATTATTCTAAGGTAAAAGAGGCAATTCTAGATCAGCTGGGGGTGACCCCAGAGACCTATCAGCAGCGTTTCCTGGCAAGACTGGTACACGCCAGGGGAGAGACCGCGGGTGCTGGCGCAGAGACTCCAGGAGGCATGCTGGCGGTGGCTAGAGCCAGAGCCCAAGACGGGTGTCCAGATCGTGGATACTATTGTACTGGAGCAGTTTGTACAGGTGCTGCCTCCAGAAGGCCAAAGCTCGGTGTGCCAGCACTGCCCTGCAACTTTAAATGAAGCAGTGGCACTAATGGAGGATTATCTGGCAAATGAAGGGATGGGGGAAAAGGAAAACCCCCTGCAGGCCTGGGTGCATCAAGGACCCCCTCCTACTGCTGATGTGGTGCTAGGAGCAGAGCTGAAGGAGGAAGGAGTGGAGCATCCGCAGCAGGGGAAGGAAGGAGGTTGGCCCCAGTATGGAGAACCCAGCCTCACACCAGAGGATAAAGGAGAGAGGAACGCTGAGCAAAGAACCGGATTAAAAAAGGGGGGGGGGGTGTCCGGCAAGGGGCGTCTGTTACCAATGTGGTCAAGAGGGACACTTTAGAAGGGAGTGCCCCTTGATGGATTGTACATTTGGGCGGATCATCGGGTCCCACCCCACCGTTGAGGCTCAGTGGCTGACCAGACCCATGATTAGGGTAAAAGTAGAAGAAAGGTCCCAGGAAGCCCTGATTGATTCCGGCTGTGGGCAGACGATGGTACGGGCAGATCTGGTGGGAAAAGACCAGCCGAGCGGCCAACCTGTAAGGATATAGTGTATTCATGGAGAGGTGCGTACATACCTGACAGTGTGGGTCACCATCCAGGATGAGTATAGGGAAGACCGATGTCGAGTCGCCCTCGCCTGTATGCTAGTGTACCCAGTATTGTTGGGCAGGGATGGCCTGGATTCGGACCAGCCTTAAAATGGTGGGGTCAAGAGGCGGGCTCTCAGAGAAGAGAGGGAGACCGAGAGATAACACTGATGGCACTCGGGGTCGAGATGGGAAAGCTGCAACACAAGGGTGGCCAGGAACGCTCCTGAAACACCACGGAGGAAGACGACCAGATGCCGTTTGACCTAGACATCGGAAAGGGGGGACTTCCTGCAGCAGCAACGGGAGGACCCTACCCTACAGGGAGCTCAGGAACAGGCTGAAGCCCCCGATGGAGAAGACAGGGTGGAGCGACCCCAACGCCAAGGACCATGATTTCAGGTATGCCATGACCGTCTGTATTGAGAAGTGGAGTCTAGAGAGGACCTAGGGGAAGAGAGACAGCTACTGGTCCCAGACCGTTATCAGAGGCGGGTCCTAGAGTTGGGCCACGCTGGCCCGTGGGCGGGTCACCTGGGGCAAGAAAAAACCCAGCAGCAGGTGCTGCAATGATTCTTTTGGCCCGGAGCCTATAAAGAAATTCGGGACTTTTGTGAGTCATGCCCCCGCATGCCAACTGACCTCCCGACCTGGGATCCCAAAAACCCCCTGGTGCCCCTCCCCATAGTGGGCGTCCCCTTTGAGCGGATAGTTCTGACTTAGTGGGGCCCCTGGAATAATGAGGAAGAGGCCACTGGCACATCCTAGTGGTACTTGATTATGCAACCCAGTACCCTGAGGCTGTACCCTTGAGGAAGACAATGGCCTCGGTAATTGCGGACGAGCTGATAAAGATATTCTCATGGGTAGGGTTGCCCCGGGAGTTATTAATGGACCAAGGGACTAACGTAACATCACGGCTGATGGCCGAGCTTTGTCACCTTTTGCGGGTTAAGACGCTTAGAACCTCAGTTTACCATCCCCAGTCCAACGGGGTGGTCGAACGGTTTAACAGGACTCTTAAGTCCAAGTTGCGCAAATTCATCCAGGAAGACCCCCGGGACTGGGGTAAGCTACTGCCGGTCCTATTGTTTGCTGCCCACGAAGTACCCCAAGCGTCGGTAGGCTATTCACCCTTTGAGCTGCTTTATGGGTGACGGCCACGGGGAATATTGCACTTGGTAAAAGAAGGGTGGGAGGAGCAGGAATCTCCGGCCCGGGGCTCTGTGCAGTATGTTTTGCAGCTAAGGGGTCGACTCCAGGCATTAGGGGACTTTGTCAGAGAGAATTTATTACATGCCCAGGAACGACAAGCGCAGCACTATAACCAGAATGCCAAGATGTAGATATTCCAGCTGGGCGATTGAGTTCTGCTCCTGTTACCCTCCTCCGACTCTAAATAGGTGGCAAGGCCTGAGATCGTCCGCCAAGTGGGGGAAGTGGACTATAAAGTGAGACTTTCTGGGCATCCAGGACATACCCAGATATATCACATAAACCTACTTAAGAAGTGGAGACCCTGGGAAGGCTTGATGATAGATCCCAACCCTCCCGAGGACGACTGGGGACCTTGCTGGGGGGGAGACGCGCGATCGGGAGGAGCCCCACGTAGGGGAGGAACTGTCCGCAGACCAATGGGGAGAGCTGCAGGCCGTACTCGCCAGGTATTCACCGGTCTTGACAAGCCAAGTGGGCAGGACTAGGCTGGTGCAACACGAGATCCATACTGAACCCGGAAAAAAGGTACGAGAAGCCCTGCGCCCACTACCTTGGAAATTCTGGGACACGGTTCGGGAGGAGGTACAAGGTATGTTGTGATGGGGTTTGATTGAGGAATCGCACAGCGAGTGGCGGAGCCCCATAGTGCTTGTACCAAAACCGGATGTGTCGCAGCGATTTTGTATTGATTTCCGGAAAGTCAATGGAATTTCACGTTTTGACGCCTACCTGATGCCTGGGATCGATGAACTGCTAGAGCATCTAGGGTGTGCCCAGTACATCTCTCCTTTGGATCTCACTAAGGGTACTGGCAGATCCCCTTGGACCCTGACGCCAGAGAGAAAACAGCCTTTGCGACCCTGTTCAGCCTGTACCACTTCATCACCATGCCTTTTGGACTCCACGGGGCCACCGCCACCTTTCAGAGGCTGATGGATCGGATATTACAACAACACCGAAGCTATACGGCAGCTTACATAGATGATATCGTCATATTTAGTGATACATGGCCAGAGCACAAGAACCATGTGGAGGTGGTACTGTGGGCTTTTAAGGAGGCAGGGTTGATGGCCAACCCCAAGAAGTGTAAGTTCATATAGAAAGAGGTGAGGTACCTAGGCTACACGGTTGGGCGAGGACAGCTAAAACCCCTTGCAGACAAAGTAAGTTCCGTACGGCACTACCCAAGGCCAAGCACCAAAAGACAGGTATGCCAATTCCTCGGGATGGTGGGGTACTACCGCCAGTTTGTGGTGAATTCCGCGGCTATAGCGGCCCCCCTGACAGATATGATGCGGAAGGGGCAACCCCAGAAAGTTAAATGGACAGAAGCCAGCATCGGGGCTTTTCAGGCGCTGAAGGACCGGCTGGTTAATGCGCCTGTATTAGCAGGCCAGACTTCACAAAACCTTTTATATTCCAAACGGACGCCTCGGAGTCAGGACTGGGGGCAGTGTTGTCTCAGGAGGTGGGGGGAGCGGAGCACCCTATACTATATGTAAGCAGAAAACTATTCCCAAGGGAGCGTAATTACGCTACTGTTGAGAAAGAAGCCCTGGCTGTGAAATGGGCTATTGAAATACTGCATTATTACCTTTTAGGGGACCACTTTGTCCTGGTCACCGACCACGCGCCACTCCACTGGCTTCAGTCTATGTAAGGTATGAATCCCCGCCTGATGCGATGGTACCTCGCAGTACAGCCTTATCGATTTCAGGTGACCCACTGACCAGGAAAAATCCACCAGAACGTAGACTGGTTATCACACCGGAAGGAAGGCGAGAGAGGGGTAAACTTAAGGTGGGAGGTGTATGATGGGGCAGCACAGCCCTGCACTTACAGCCCTTTCCCCCTCACGGGGGACAGGCAACAGAGTGATGTGGGGCGGACACCGTCGCCCTGCGTGGCCGAGGCAAGGCAGCTGAACGGCTCAACACTGGCCCCACCAAACAGGACTGGGGAGCCCCGGGCGGCAAGGCCCGGCGCATGCGCCAGCGGCGCCGCACAAGGGGCTGGCTCTCCCGGTGTTGCCAGGCAACCACATGCCGCCCCAGCTGGCAGAGCCAACCCACCAGGGGCCGGCTGGGGAGGCGCTGTTGGGCGGCGCGGTACGTCCCCAGCGGGCCGTGGGCGGGGTGACGTCAGCAGAGACGCCAAAGGGCGGACCGGGGCAGAGGCCATGGAGTTAAAAGGGAGGCTAGAGGACACACAAGGGGGAGACAAAGAGGCAGGAGGAGAGGAGGAGAATAGACAGAGAAAGGGAGAAGGAGCTGAAGAGGGACTAGGACAGGAAAGGTCCAGGGTGCAAGAGACTGCAGACCAAGGGGCATGGCGTGTCCAGGACGCCGGGAGAAAACGCCTGGTGGACATGGGGCCTGGTGAGCCAAGAGGGGAGGAAGCAGCCCAGGACAGGGTTAGGGAGGTAAGCCCATGGACTGGCGAGTTAAGGGGCAACACCCCATCAGTCAGGTCACAGGGGGAGGCACGGCTGCCCCTTGACCTTAGGGCCCTGGGTCAGGACTCGGAGAGAGGGTGGGCCCGAGTCCCCCTTCCCCTTCCCTACTGCCTATTGCCCCATCCAGCTGGAGCAGCATTCACAGCAGCGGCCAAGGGAGTAGCCCTGCAAGGCCCGACGGGACCGGTAACTAGAGGTCTGGACTATCGGGAACTTTCACAGTCGGTATTAGATAAAATTGCACCAAGAACTGTTCTTTGGGAAACCCCACTAGAAACAGTGGTCCTCATGGATGTCTCCCCATTCCCTATTACTCTTTTAGATGTGCCAATGAGCCAGTGTTTCATGTATCTAAAGTATGCCTTGTTAATCCCATATAATGCAAGTTTTTAATCAAGATGTCATGTAGTACTAAATCAAATGCCTTGAAAAAAATCCATGTATAAAATAGCAACATAGTTGCCTTTCTCAGCCAGATCCATAATCTTCTACAGGTTGAACCTCTCTAGTGAGATATTCTCTGGTCTGGCAACATCCATAGTCCAGCATGATTTTAGTTAGTCAGATATCCCCTTCATATGGGTGTGGCCATGTTTTCTGCAGTCCCATAGGGTGCGTCTAGACTGGCTGCGAGAATTGCGGAAGAACACTGACTTTGTAATGTACAAAATCAGTGCTTCTTGCGCAAATGCTTTGATGCTCCCGCTCAAGCATAAGCCCTCTTGCACAAGAATACTTGTGCAAGAGGGCCAGTGTAGACAGGAACGTTCATTTCTTGCGCAAGAAAGCCCAATGGCTAAAATGGCCATCAGAGCTTTCTTGCACAAGAGAGCCTCGATACTGGGCACGGATGCTTTTGCACAAAAGCAAATCTTTTGCGCAAAGGCACATGCCAGCACAGACACTCTCTTGCGCAAATACTTTTAATGGAAAAACTTTTCCATTAAAAGTATTTGCGCGAAATCACGCCAGTCTAGACACAACCATAGAGTTTGTTTACAGCCACCAGTCCTGGCTCCTCCTGTGCTGTTATTTAGCTCTAATTTACCCCAAAAGTTTTTTAAGCAGTGGCAGTGTTTGTAATATTGCTAGACAATATTGACCTCCTGTGGTTTGGCATATTCTTTGGTTTGGCACTGGTCAGGTTCTGAGGGTGCTGGACTAGAGAGTTTTAACTTTTATAAAAAGGATAACTGGTTGTTTACTTTCAGTGAAACCAGCCTGATTGCTCCTTTTGCACGGATGCAAAGGCCCATCAAAAACTTTAAAACCCTTCTTAAAATTCACTTCTGTGGTGGTTACAAAACATCCAAGAACAGCCAGGCAGTTGATGTTTGGCATCTGTGACTTATTATATTAAAATATAATAGGTACCAGGGTGGGCCTGGAACTTCCCAATGAAATGTTTATTACATTAAAATATGTTGTCTCCTCAGAACCTAAACTTTTCCTTGGAATACCTATTGCTCCTCTTGCTCCACTCATCTGAAAAAGTGAGTTGTGCCCACAAAAGCTCGTGATATTATATATCTTTTTATTGGTCTCTAAAGTGTTACAGAACCACTCGTTTTTTAAGTTACAAACCAACAAGGCTACCCCTCTGAGACTTTTCCTTGGAATGTATTGGTTCATCTAAACTTTAAGATCCAAAATAGAATTTCTGGTCAAAACCAGAGGGACAGGGAGAAAAAGAGACATCCTACATGTCTCTCTTGTCCTGCAATGAGTGTCCCAACAACCAAGCGACTGGCCATTCTGAACTCTCTCTCTCTGTTTTTTCAGAAACAAATTTGAAAGGTCTCCATTTCATTCCTTATTATAACAAAGCCAGATCTAGAGCCACAATATTTTTTGTGAATTGGATTTGCTGTTTTCCAGACAACCCTAGTTTATACACAGTTCCCTAGGTATGTCAATTCCAGCTACAGTATACACATAGCTGGAGATGTGTAAATTAAGTCGACTTTGCACCCTAGCGTATCTCTCCCTTGTAGATGTGTCCATCTGTTGTCTTTCAACTTATGCTAAGATTGTAAAAAATCTTAATCTTTTAAAAATCTTTTAAAAATATCATATGTGTATATAGCACATAGTATAATGGGAAGCTGATCCCTGATCGGGATCTCTAGGTGCTTGCTTCAATCAATAATAATTAATAATCAATATTGAAACAAGTTTTGTATTTCTCTTGCCAACTCCGCATCTGCCCTTTCTATTGTAAAAGAACTAGGTCAACATGGAAGCACAGTATGAATGGAAGGGAAAACTAGAGAAAGCCATTCCTATCTCTGGAATCCGAGTTGCAATGCAGCCAATACTCATAATTTTATGACTGGGAGGTGAAAGCCTTCAGGGCATTGCAGGAGTCAGTCAGCATCTTTCAGGATCAGGCCTTCAAAATGGTTTGTTTTTGAAGCTGCAACTGCAATGTTCTGCCAAAGCTGAAATAAAGCACCTTCTGTAGGCTGTTAAAAATATTCTTCTGGCCCTGCAGTCTGTTGGGAAGACTAAGCTCTGAGTAGTCTCAAAGCAGAAGCACACATTGTCTTTTAAGTCTTTATTGTTCCACTGTGATATGACTTAGTGTGGGCCCACTGCTGCTGCCTTTGGAGTCCATCCTAGGATCCCACTCGAGCTCTGTGTGACCTTGGGCAATTAAATTAATCACCTGTGAGATTGCAAGGTACACAGTGTTCCCTAACAGATGCTGCTTTCTTTTAGCTCCCATTTAGAAGTCACTAGGAGCCGAGGGAGCTCAGCCCCACCAAGCAGACAATCAACCCTTCGCAGGGTTTCTCAATCTGTAAAATGGGCACACTAATACTTACATCACGGGGATGCTATGAGGTTTAATTAATTGCTGTAAAGAACCTGGGAAACCTAAAATGAAAGGCATTGTGAAAATGCAAAATGTGAGTGATTATCATTATCAATAATAATAGATTCCAAAGCATGAGGAAGCAGAAAGTGGAGGTGGATTGTGTAAATCATTTTCCTTAACACCAAAAGCATATTCTTGCATCACTATGCCTCAGAACGTCCACTAGCATCAAAAGGAATTTTGTACACAAGTAGAAAAATAAAATAGCTACAAAGTCACATGAAGAAAATTACTACTAAAATCAATCACTTGTAAAATTAATTCTACAATAGGGCCTTAAATGTGCTAGGTGCTTTCCAAGCAATTTAGAAAGTATGTCCTTGCCCTCCAAGGAGCTCACAATCTTAGCACTGACCCACAGTCAGACAAAGAGGGAGAGGTTGAGGGAAGGAGAGCAAAACAGAATTTATGTACAAATTAACTCAATTCACTGCAAGCAGCCTGGCAAACTGGGATTTTTGAGAGCAGCTGAAATGGGTCCATGTGGATGAGTGTAAAGAGTTCATGGCAAGGGTGGGACTGGGAGCAGGTAGAAGAAGGTGATTGTGCTTGAGCCTGGCCAAAGAGTGGGTTGATAAGGATATATTCACCAGGCAGTAATTGTAGGGCATAGTAATGCAAAAGCTCAGCTCTGTCAGCAATAATATTATCAGCAACTAATTATTTTTGAGTTTCAGAGGAGTAGCTGTGTTAGTTTGTGACTTGAAAAACTTAAAAAAAAAAGTCTTGCAGCACCTTAGAGACTAACTAAACGTAAATGGTATCATGAGCTTTTGTGGGCACAACCCACTTCTTCAGATGAATGGAGGTTTTTTTGAGTATGTGGGGAAAAGACCTCTGTATTTCAAAGAATTTTAAATGTAAAGTTCTTTTTTATAGCTTTGCCAGAAACATCACCAGGACATCCACTTCAAAAGAACAGCTTGTCTAGAATTAAATTATACTTGAGGCCAATTGCACAACTATGTGGTGATCTTAAGTAAGTAGCATAATGTCTTATTACATGCAAATGCTTGTGTCTTTAAAATACAAAGGAAATTCTACAGATTAAAAGCCAGCAAAATAAGAAGTTATTCGATTAACCAGCAGCACTTCCTTCAAGAGCTCCATGAATAGCCGACCTTGTGCTTAGATGTTTGAAACACTTTCCTGGTCTTTTTAGAAACAACACAAAACAAAATAATCTGGTGCCAGGAGAAAAAAATTACTTTCTGTCAGCTGTGGCACGTTTAAACACCCTAAATATTTCATCAGACACTCCACTTACTTCAGTGTTTTAAATAAGATTTAATAAATAGGTGCATGTTCAGACTTGCACCGTTCTACTTTTGTCTCTGGTTGGCAATGTACTGCTGCATGTGTTTGACTGTGTAGCTAAGAATTTTAATTACTTACCTGTTCAGAATAGACACTCACTCTCTTTTAACTGTTTATTTAAAAAATACCCATTATGCAAAAATCATCCTTATATTGTGGAGCTGTGGTTACAAACTTTTTCCGTGCCTTGTCCCCATTTTTGATACTGGACCCCCTTGGGGTTCCATTCCTATTTAGCTGGGTTTTTGCAGGGAGCCCCATCCCATTTAGCACTAAGGAAAAGGCAGGGAGTTCACAAGCCTCTGATACCTGTTTGTGAGCCCCTTCCGGTTCAGATCCCAGGCTTTGGAGTAGGTCTGGAAATCTGGGGTTTGATCAATGTACTCATGGATGTCACTATAAGCAAAGGCTTGTGTCACCCTCTTAAAAATGATTGACAGGACTGTGCTCAAGTAGCTCTCCCCTAAGCTGGTGATCTTGCCAATGCCTCCCCTCCCTCAGCTCTACCTTTTCCATTTTTAGCAAAGTTTTTTAAGGAGGTTGTGGTAAAACAACCCCAGTATGTCCTTGAATGCTCATTTTTCCTTGACATCTTTGAGTTTGGTGTTAATCCAGGCTATTACAGTATGACAATTGCACTGGTTTAGTTGGTTGCTGATCTCCCCTGGTGATGGATGCATTTCAGGTTGTCCTTTTTGATTCTTCGGGATCTGCAAGTGGCCTTTGAACCTGTACCTTCCATCCTGAGCATACGAAATGTTGATGCATCTGGACAACCTGCTAAGTGTGGATGAAGTCGCAGTTGCATGACTCCTCTCCTTCCTTTCCGTGGTGCCCCAGAAAGTAAATGGTTCATGTGTCCTAAGATCTTTCTCCGGGAGTGCGATTTTGTCACCCTTCTATTCGACACATAAGTGAGGATCCCTCCCTGCTGCAGTGACGACATATCCTTTGGGACTGATCCTGAGGATCAATTGAGAAATTCATCTGGCTCACAATCCGGCTGTCTACTTATTTTCTGGTGGTCCACTCATGAAGCATATTGTACAACTGCTCTATCAACTGCTTTCTACTTAGGAACTTAAGTCCTTCTATGCAGCACCACTGTGATCCATGAACGTCTGATCTAGACTGAACCTGAGGCCTCCCATGACCTGGATGATACCCTAACCACTGGAATACAAAGTCAATATCTTTCTGTCTTTTTCTTTCTCTCTGATCCAATGACTGTTCCACTGTGAATTAATATTTAGTCACTGGACCAGAGAGCGAACATGACTGTGTAGTAGAGTAGTTTGTGTGAGGCCCTGAGTCCTGTTTTCTGGCCTCCCATTAGTTAATTCACAATGGGAAAGCTTCCAGGGGAGGTGTTGAAGGGAATCCCCTTCCCACATACACACACACACACGTTGGCAATGCAGGAGGGCATTTGAGATCAATTGCCTCCCCAGATTTCTGCTTGGCCTGCCGTGGGGGGGGGGGGGGGGGAGGGAAAGTGGCTCTGTCCTTCCCCCTGCACCTCTCCTCCAGCACACTCATGTCCTGTCCTTGGCATCTGGGCCCAGGAGGGAAATGGAAGGGGCAGTACCGGCTGCTTATCATGCTGGCTGCTATGGGTCCATGCTCTGTGAAGCACAGCAGCTGCCTGAGAGTGCCCCAGGCAGGGGAGCAGAGGGGCCCATCCTGTCCCCTCTGCTCTGTAAGGGGATCTGCTTAATTATTGCATTTTGATTTTTAGGTGGTATGGAAATACTACAGGAGATGGCAACAGTGTGTATGCTTGTTAGCCAATGTTAAGTGATCTTCAAATTTTCCATAGTGCCCTGGCCCTAAAGTATGATAATTGTGGAATTAGGCATGCCAGCATATCCATAATTTAAGAAGTGTATTAATCTAAATCCATTTTTCTTTTGTGATCCAGTCTGTATCAGCTTAGATAGGAGAGAGGTGGGTAAACCAGTTCAGAAACATTCTAAGTAATTTAACTAGAAAGGGCTCTCTTCTCAAGTCCTATAAGATCCCAGTCATAACAAATGTTTATTCAGGAACAAGGTGGGATGGAGAGAAGCAACTTTCCTCATTTGGCAATCACTATATCTCATTTATTTTGCTTGGCTGTTTTCTGTCCCCCTCCCTTGTTCTTTTATTTTAATCTCTATTTTCCCCTCATTCATTGTATTAATGGAGAATTTATGCCATTTGTTAGCCAGTTTGCAAGATGGCTATTGGATTTGCAAGATTGTTAGCCAGTTTGCAAGATAGGCAGGTTGGCTTATCTTTAGGAAGTGTTTTATGTTTTACTGTTTGTGTTGTGATTTCTGTACAATCCTTAGATACCTTTGCAATAGGTATAGTATAAACTGATTCAATTAATAGCAAAAGTTACCTTTGTTATGAAATCCTCAGACAACTGGCAACTATACCTATGAACTTCCCCTACAGCCTCACAGCAAGAGGGACAGAACAGGGCTAGTAAGTGTGTTATTTATCACAGATAGTCCTCATCTGCATTTGGTAACATACATAATTGACATGTATACAAATCCTCTTACTGGAGAGCAGCTCCAACTTAGAGCACTTCTCTCACTGAACATAGGGGGATGATTACATAAATATCATTTTGGGGCATAGTCTATGCTTTCCCAGTCTTCTTGAGATATCCCTACTCCCACCTCATTTCCTGCTTGGTCAGGATGAGATCAGAATATAACAATCTAGTTCTGAATGTTGTTTAGTGATTAACAGCCCCATTAAGAGACTGCGGGTACCTCATGGCTTGTAGGTATTAGGCATTGTTAGCAGGTGGCTAATTGCTGCAGGATTCCTACAAGATGTGAAAATGTCCACAGATCCACCACCTTTACAAGATAATATAAGACCTTCCTCTTTGCATTAATTTTTATTCAGTAAATACCCAGAAGATGAACAAAAATTATTATAATAGATGGAGAACAAAGTAGTACTTCTCTTGGTGTTTTTAGCCTGATTAATTCTTTTGTGTAGGATTGGATCCATTCAGTTACCATGATGAAGCAGTAGGACTTGGGGTTGTGTTTTTATACTGGTTCTTCACTGGGTGAAGAGAAAGCAAGTTTGCAATCTAGAGAATACAAATGGATGACAACAGGAGGGGCTGCTGAGAAGCAGGGTGGGTGTGCAGAGTATGGGCAGGAAGTAGGGTACAGGAGCAGGTCTGGGTCTGGGAAGGAGGTAGGGCACAGAAAAAGGCTAGGAGTGGGGGCTGGGGTGGGAGGTAGAATGCATGGGATGTTGGCACTTACTTGGTGCAGAAGGGGTGTGTGAGAGAAGATAATATATGGGTCTGCACAGACCTATGCTTTCAGGCACCACACTGCACTCACATTGGCTAGGAGTCACAGCCAATGGGAGTAGCAGTGGTGGGGCTTGTAGGCAACTGCTGCTTGATGCGATGCACACAGCTCTAACCACAGGGTAGAGGGGGAACAGCAGCACACAGAGCCACTTCCTCTCCCCAGCAGGGACAGGCAAAGCCACAGCACACGGGGGCCACATCCCAGCCCCTAAAGCTGTTTCATAGTCCAGCCCTGCCTGCCTCCTTCTTTACCTGACCTTTCTCCTTCTCTGGTTTCCTCCTGGCCTTTATAGCCCTGGGCTAATGAGGCTGGTAGATGCTGACAGTTATCAGGTAGTCTCAGGGCTATTCACCTAGCTCTAAACCATTGCCCTTGTCTGTGGCTGGAGTGGAAGCTGCTGATAAAGGGCTTCCCAAGCAGCATCCTGCTACAGAGCCCTAGCACCAAAGTGTCAGAGACATTCCATCACTTTGATTTTTCTCTTTCTGGGCATTAAAGGGCACTTTCAAGTTAAACTTACAACAAGCTTGTGTGAAAAGGAGACGCTCTGAAGTGCATTCTAGGTGGGTTGACCAAAGGGATTGTGAGGCTTCACATTTAGCTTTTCCTTCTGAAAGAGCCGAAGTCAACTTTTGCAATCAAAGTGAATTATGGTTCCATTTCCAAACCACCTTTCACCAGATACACAAGACACCCATGTTTGTGTTTGCCACCAGTGTTTGGGAGAGATGAATGTTCCTTTAGCCTTTGTTTGCTTGTGTGTGGCTTAAGGCTTATGCAAAAATTGGCACCTAAGTATAAAATAGTTTCCTGCACGGCAATAACTCAAGGTTTTGAAGAGAGGTCAGCTTTTAGGCTTTACTTTAATTGTTGCTCTTGTAATCCCAAGATGTTGAATGCTTTTTTTATTGCAGACATGGGCTGGGTAGACAAAACTTGAAAAAAACTAAGCACGGTGCTAAGCTCCTGAATGTTTTCACAAGACACCTCAGGGAATGTAGAGCAGCAGTAGCTTTTAGCCACTTCGGTTTTGTGAAAATTTGGTATTGTAAAGCCTTTCTCCAGCTGTTGAGGTTGAGGATTTGGTCGTTGGGGATTAGCATCACAATGGAGCAAAGTTACTATCAGAGAGCAGTGTCTTGGGGGAGGGGACCTATAACACAATTCCTTTAATTATACAGAGCAGGGTGGCTTTTAAATTTCAGCTCTGAAGTTAAACAAAAACAGATAAAAGTTTCACTGAACACTCAATCTTAAATAATTGATCTCTGGTTTTCCAAGTTGTCTTCGATTCTAAAGCAAATGTGAGGAATAAAAAGTCCTTTCTTTTCTTCTCACAGTGTATGTATATTTATTTAATTCTCTTTTAAAAATACTAACGTCCATACTAAACTCTGTTGTGGTTTACTTAATCTTCTCATTTCAGCATTGAGCTATAGTATGAAGAAGTATTTGTATTAGTGGAGCAGAACTTAACCAAGCTAACGTGTAGTAGCCTTCACTATAGGATGGGCTGTCTCAAGGGTGATCATAGAATCATAGAACATTAGAACTGGAAAGGACCTTGAGAGGTCATCAAGTCCAGTCCCCTGCCCTCATGGCAGGACCCAGTACTGTCTGGACCATCCCTGATAGATGTCTATCTAACCTGTTCTTAAATATCTTCAGTGATGGAGATTCCACAACCTCCCTATGCAATTTATTCCAGTGTCTAACCACTCTGACAGTTAGGAAGTTTTTCCTAATGGCCAACCTAACCCTTCCTTGCTGCAGTTTAAGCCCATTGCTTCTTGTCCTATCACCAGAGGCTAAGGAGAAAATTTTTTTCCCTCTTCCTTGTGACACCCTTTTAGATACCTGAAAACCGCTATCATGTCCTTTATTCTGAGGTGCTATCTGCTGCTGACTCCATGTTATAAAGTCATCCCAATACCTCATCTTCTCCTCTGCTTTCCTTTGGACAGAAATGGCTGTACCATCTGAAAGCCTGATACTTCAAGGTTGGTTGCCTTTCCTCTGACAGCCTCACCATTTACCATTCACTGATAGAACTCAGCAAAAGCATGTTTTGCGTTTTACAGTGCTCCCTTATTACACCAAGTTAATTCTATTTGCTTCCTCTGGCAGATATTTTTCTTATAGGGGATGGTGTAAGAATTGCACACACTGCAGTGAGCCTAATTCTGCAGTCCTTATTTAGGTCAAACAGCCATTCATTTAATTTGCTCATTTGTAGTCTTCTAGAGAAGCTATCAGTTGTACACTGTGGGGTCCTGCTCCATGACTAGGGCTCTTAGATGCTCCAGTAGTATAAATAATAGTAACCTCCAAATATTTAACTGAAGACTTGCGAGTGGGGTTTGACTTTGCAGGCAAAATTGATTTATAAATATAGGGTTCTCTAGAAAGGAAGATATCATATTTTCCTTTTTTTTAAAACCACATCATTGGGAGCTAAACTGTGCCCTTGTCTTACTCAGCAGGTACATGAGGTCTCTTCCTTATGCAGCTAATCTGGATCTTGAGTCTGCGCTGGGTGCAGATCCGGATTCCTGCCCTCCAGCTTCTTTCAATGGACTAGAAGGGGATGGAGCATAGGCAGGCTGGCCAGGTATGAAGGGGGAAGTAAGCTGAACTCTTTCAAGGGCTGCAGTAACATACATCACCGCAGAGAGAAAATGGAGGAACAGTACCCAAGAGGATTGTCTCTAAAGCACAATGCCTTCTGGGGCTATTGCTCATTCATTAGCTCTTGCTCTCAGGGCCAGCAGGGGGTGCCATGTTGTCCAGATGGTGCTGAAGGCTCCCTCAGCTCTGCTCCTTCCACCCAAGATCCTTCCCCTTCAGGGAGTGTGGAGCTGAACCCTTACCCCCCCCACACACACACATTACCCAGGGGCACGGCAGTCCTGTCAGTTCCTCTGGTTATGCCTAACGGCACAGTTCAGCCCTTTGTAGGTGAAAGTGATTTTTGATTGCAGTGGGAGTGAGGTGCCTAAATACCTTTGAGGATCTGGGCTGAGGTGTTTGAATGTCCAACTTTAAACATCCTAAGGGGGCCTCATTTTCAGAAGTGTGGAGCTATCCATCCTGACTGGAGGATGGATCTCTCAATGATTCCTTGTTCTGTTCATTACTTCTGAAGATCCTGGCACTGGCTGCTATCGGACGACCGGATACTGTGCTAACTGGACCATTGGCTTGACCCAGTATGGCTGCTCTTATATAACAAATCATACAGTTATTTTTATGCATAAGGCCCTGATCCTGCAAGGAGTTTAAGGCAAGTGGAACCTTGCTCCTGCAAAGTGTCATTGGAGGCTCCTCTGTGGCACAGAGAGATAGACAAATGCAGGGATCCACCTGTCAGAATTTCACTACAGCATCAGGGCTGTAAGTCAGCATTCATTCTGTGAATATACCCATTACCTTCTATCGCTCTGTATATGCTACACACTCTAAAGTTGCAGTATATTAATATAGAGAAAAGTATCTATTTTAGGCTTATGCTAGAGATGAAATTCATCAAGGTGCCTGACAGTAGTTCATCATAGAGCTATGAATAATGTATTACATTTTGTACCAGTGGTGAGGTAGTATTAGCTGAATTAATCCTGTATGATTTCTTCTATATTAAAAAAAACTACTTTCCTTTTAGATCTTATTCTTCCTATAGTGAAGCAGGTATTTGAGTAAAGTAAGTGATTTTTCTTCCTGTCTTCTTTAGAAAAAAAAATACTTGTGGGTTCTTTCTCTTTGACTTAAACACATTCATCCTCCCTAAAGCTTTTAAAAGAAGCAGAGCTTTCAAGATCAAAGATATTCATACAACACCTGTACTAACACTATTTTCAGTTGCTGTTGACCATTCTTTGTGATATTGTTTTATGCAGGTGCTTTGTCAGTTAGATATGTAGGAATACAAAAAGTATGAACACTGAGTGTCTGTGTGTATCTGTTTTATCAGAGTTACTCTCAAAAAGAGAGCTTATTTATTAATGGAAAAAAATAGATAAATATAATTGCTTCATTCCACTTCTATTTGTGGGTTCATATTCTTTGAGAATATTCAAATAGCTTTCATATAATTGTGGAAATGATTGTGTCTCCTGTAAGTTTTGCAAATTTTAGTCATAAATAATTATGAACAATATTCATACTGTAAGTATGTTTTTTGCATTTGCCAGTCATCATTTCTTATTGCTTCTTTTTAAAATGTTTCAGTTTTCTAGACAGAGAGCAAAAATAATTCCATGTGAATTACTTTCCCAATACCCTCTACCTGCAACATATGATTGGTAATAGTCAAAGGGAACAGTTTGGAAGAAAACCACAGGCTTAAAATTGTTTATCCAAACTAGATGGCAAACACGATTAACAAATCAGAAATCCAGATCCCTTCACAAACAATCCATGAACAGAAAAAGGGGATAAGCTCACAGCAATTATTGGTCACAATGATTCAGCCATCTTTATTTGCAAGTATATTGAATTTTAAATCATATAAAGCTGAGACAAAAACTCCCTTTAACTTGTAACAGTAAACCAGATAGAGAACTAAATACATTAAGGAAATATCTACCTTTAGGATCCAGTGACTACTGAAGTCAGCGAGAGCCTTTTCCATTGGCTTCATAGGCTTGGGCTTGGGCCCTTAACAAAGGAACTAAATCGCCTTTCTTACTTAATATGAAATTTTCCACATTAGAAAGATGTTTTTGTCCTGGAGAGCACATTAACTTTCTTTACAAAATCTCACATAAAGCTGTGCTGTGTTTAGGTTAACAGTTTGTCTAGTTTATTTGGTAATTTTATTGTATTGCCCAAGTCCAGCTAGAAACAGGACAAGAATTATTTAAAGCAGGCCGGGCAAAATATGGCCTGCGGGCTGGATCTGGCCCACCAAGCCGCTGGGAATGGCCTGTGGAGGCAGCGGGGAACTGCAGGCAGGCTCCCGTGCTTGCCCCGCATGCCACTCAGAAACATGGCTGCTGGGCCCTATTTCTGTTTCAAAACTGGAGGGGAGGGAGGAAAGCTTCAGGAGCTACCTCCACCCCCAGCACAATCCCATTGGCCGATTTCTGGCCAGATACTGGCCAATGGGAGCTGCCTGTTTAAATAACAAGCAGCCAAGAAGAACCACATCCCCTCTTTTCTGCTCAGTTATTCACACAGCACATGGCAGGGCAAAGA
Source organism: Pelochelys cantorii (assembly GCA_032595735.1). NCBI lineage: Eukaryota > Metazoa > Chordata > Testudines > Trionychidae > Pelochelys > Pelochelys cantorii. The sequence continues at coordinate 243,329,445 of CM064327.1, forward strand.
GGCTGGCTGGCTGGGAAACGTTTTAAGCTCTGCAAGCCTTAACTTGGCAGGCTGATTTGGCTTCTGGTTGGTAAGTTTCCTGGCCAGAGCCTGCCTCTGGCACCCCAGCCCCTGTCTTCCCCAACCTTCTACCCCCCAATCAACATACCCAAACCCTCTGCCCCACCCTTGCACCCATACCCCCTCCCAGATCTGGCACCCCAGTCTCCTGCCCCAGATCACAATACCCTCCTACCCTAGGTCACATCCCAACTCACATCGTATTTCAATAACACCCATAGAGCAAAATGTCATAGCTCCATATACAGTGATGATATTCATATTCTGACAGAACAGTGAGTTTCAGCAAATCCTGACTTTTCATGTGATACTTTACAAGACTTTATGCAAATGATCATAACCATATACCAGTGATGAATGTGTGGGACCAGGGTGTGTGTTGCAGGTTATACCTCTCTTAAAAATAGCTGAAATCAGATTTGGAGTGTAAACCCAACTCCAGTCACTGAAATAAATTATACAGATAGGAAAAAAAGAGAATCCCTCACCTGGAAGCTCTGTGGTTTTTATTTTTAAATCTGAATGTATGAAATAGTCTAGACACTAGAGCTGCACAAATTCCTCCAAAAGGAAGCACATTTTCCCACAGGATATGCTGAGTTCTCCTGACAAATGTTATCCTCCCCCACTTGCACTCCTCTGTCTCCTAATGTTTCAGAATACAAATCTCTCTCTCTCTCTCTCTCTCTGTTTCTGTAATGAACTGTAAAACCCAGCCAGGAAACTTCACAAATACGGCAACAGCTACACTCTGTTGCAAATTGTAAAAGGTGTCAAAAATCTATATGCAAATAATCTTCCTGACAACAGCACCCAGTGGGGAAAATACAGAACACCAAAACCCAAAACTGATGGAACTGCAAAGGTTATTTTCAACAGCTATTGTTTTTACGGTTTGACTTATAATTGTTTTTACAGGAAATTTGGAAGCACGTACAGATGTGTAAGAGTGAGAGACAGAGTTTTCATATGGCTGTTGGAGAGAAAAAAGTGACAGAGATGGCATGGTTGTATGAGGCAACTGGCCACCAGGTCAAGAATGGAAAGTTAGAACAAATGGACACAAGAGTTGAAACTTCATGGCTACATCTACACTGTGCATTGTTGTGCAAGAAGATATGCAAATGACGCACGGAGATGAATATCACCACACTTCTTTTGCATACCTAACGAGCCACCATTTTGTGGAAGAGGCTTTTGTGCAAGAAGGAGCTGTTTATACTACTCCTTCTTGTGCAAAAAACCCCTCTTGTGCAGGAGCCGTTCTGCCGCTTATTTTCAGGAAGAATGGCTCCTGAACAAGAGGGGTTTTTTGTGCAAGAAGGAGCAGTGTAGAGAGCTCCTTCTTGAGCAAAAGCCCCTTTCAGAAAAATGGTGGCTCATTAGGTATGCAAATGAGGCACGGAGATATTCATCGCCGTGCCTCATTTGCATATCTTCTTGCACAAGAGAGCGCAATGTAGATGTAGCCAAGGGGTCTTTGTGTTGTACTTTGGCAAGACTTGTATAGCTAGCCAAGACAATAAAGTCTCATTGAATTGAATTGCACTTGTTTTGGAGGGAGAAAGATATAGATATACATATACATACATGGATAAATCATGTGAAAGACAAGGGAGGTTATAATAGCTTTTGTCCTGAACTGAAAAGACATCACCTAACCTGTTGTATTCACTGCAGCCTTCATATTTTAAAAATGGCAGTTTAGCTAAAACACATGCATTGTGCTCTGAATCTTGGCTATGATAAACTGGCACAGAGAGAGAATTGCACAAGAATCCTCTGTCACCATCCTAGAAACGTTAATGCTGTTCTTGTAGACAAAGCAAGGACAAATATCACTCCTCATTCTTAGGTTTGAGTTCCTCTGTGTTCCTTTTACTGTTGAGGGTTGCAGGGTACTGATGAAGCACAATGTCATGTGTCTCACCATGATGTCTGTTTGGTAGAATGTCCTTCAAGATCCACAGGCATAAAAGTCTTAGTAGTATTTAGTCAAAATGGGCCCACATGGCTGATGTTTGGCTTTGTATCTGCATGTGTACTTTTTCAGCTTTCTGGAGTTTTATTTGGCTCATTAGAGAACTAGGAATGAACCGCAATGTTTACATCCAAACTCCAGGTTGTTCAGATCCAGAGCTTTGGCTCAGAACCATTTCAGGACTGGTCTATTTGGCACGTTACTGAGCAGCAAGACAAGGTGCTAACGTACAGCACTCCATCTTGGAATGCTGTACTGTCCTGAGTGGACTCTGCTATGTTGCACTGAAAGTCTCTAAGTATGGCTTGGAATACTACGCTTTCAAGCCTAGCTGTGTCCACTGGGCACATTCCTGTGCAGTAAACTTCTATTTACTCCAGACAGGTCTATGTTACAAGTTTTGTCAGCGGAGTTTCCAACATGTTCCAAGTTTGGTGGAAAATGGACCTGGTTTGCTTTTTGACCCAGCAGGGTTGAGGTTTGTGTAGGTAACAAAACACATTCCAGTAGCTGGGTCTGATCTGCAGGGCTTGGAATTTCATAAGGAAAATTTCATCCAGGTGCAGCCCGATGAGTGAGCTGCACTATGAACACAGTTTCAGCTTTACCTAAAAAATGTTTGCCTTTGAGGTTTTAAGCCTCACCCTTAGCCATTATTTGAATGCAGGTTATTTTATTTGTGTTTTAATATAGCATGTCCAAGATGCAGGTGTTGTACTGAAATAGTGTCTTGTACCCTGCCTATCTTGTACATGTTTGGGGGAGGTGATCTTATGAAACAGTGTCTGTCTCTTACTATGTGTAGGAGAACCTGAAATAGGAACATAATAATCATTAATATTTTGCAACTCTAGAACCTTACATCCAAAGAGCCCAGGGTGTTTTACAAACGTCAGTTAACATAACCTCAAAGTATCCCCATAGAGTAGTATGATCACCCTCATTTTACAGAGAAGATGAGGTGCAAAAAGGTTAAAGCCAAAATTTTCAAGCATGAAATTTTCAATCCAACGATGCTGACCCCACAAAATTCTGTAGTTCAGAGATGCATCCAGGCTTTCATGAGGCTGCCCTGTCTCGTATCAAGAGCAGGGGATTGGAAGTTTATAAAGAGCTGTGAATATGAGCAAAGCTTTGTGATCTGTTTCCTGCTCCTCATAAGTTCTCCCATCCCCACCTGTGCCTTCAACATCTATTCAAGATAGCACTAGATCTGACACCCGGTAGGGAGGGAGGAAGTCTACTGGCAGTGGGAAGGGAGGTGGGGGTGGGGAGTGGAGGATAGCATCTACCACATGCCCCTTCTTACCTCCTTCAATGATGTCACTTCGCTTCCCCCTGGGAAATTACTATTACTGCAGAGGGTGTGAGGAAGCCAATCCTCTCTTCCTTTGATCCCTCATCCCCTGTGTGCCCACAGCCTCCACTGCACATCCACCCAGCTCCTCCACTGATCTACTTTCCACCCAACCACAGGGTGGGATAGAACACCACACTTGCCAGAAGTTGTCTGACTGGCAAGCAGCAAACAGCTCTCAGCAGCTGTAGTGCCACCAGGCAGCCTGGCATCCAAAGGCTGTCCCTCCATGGCAAAAGCAGGACTGGAAGTAACCAGTAATGATTCAAAACAGTTTCTGTGACAGACTGTCAGCCCTAGTGGTCAGTTTACGTTATCTCACTTTTGATGTAAGAAGGGTTGGGAGGATAATCTTTGACTCCTCCCTCTCTCTTATTTCACACATCCAGGACATCTAAATCCTGCTCTTCTTCCCTTCCTAACATCTGTGACATCTGACTTTACCTTTCAGCCTGCCCACCTGAGACTCTTGGCTGGGCTCTCACCAATGTTCCCTTTATTTATTCCATCCATGTGTGGAATACTTTTTGTTATGTGCACCAAGGCATGTGTGATGTGCGCCACCATTAGAAACTCATGGTGCCGGCTGTGGGTGCTATACAGCTGGGCGGCATTCGATTCTCACCTGGGTGGTAAGGGTGCCATTTCGGGAGAGCAGGAGGAGCAGCAGTTATGTGTACTAGGACACTGCTTGCTTTTCTTCCCATTCCCCTGACTATCAGGGAGCAAGGGGAAAGTACACAGCTTCTGTGCATGCCTCTCTCTCATGGCTGGTGAAGGGAGGGGGCAGAGGAGTAATTCACAAAATCCATGTACTTTCCCCATGCTTCAACTAATACAAAGACATTTGCCAACTAATACCAATGGGGGATAGTTCTGTCAGGGATAGCAGTTATTTTTATATTTGAAAAACAGACTTCCTAACTATATTTTGTATTTCTCCTCCACCCTTCATTTATCATTGATCTGCTAAGGTCATGAGCTTGTGTGGGCAGGGACAGTGTCCCACTGTATGTTTACATAAGTCAAATAAGCAATAAGTAATAGGCACTAATTCTCACCGAATGCTGGGTATTGCACTACCACTTGAACCGGTGGAAATCTACCCTCTTTTTAATAACAATTGCTGCAGCGCTGACAGAATATGCTTTAAAAGTGCCATGGTTTTGAAACTTTTCTCCCATCACTTTTTATTTCCCATAAAAATAACATGAATCCACCCTGTCAATGTTGTGATGTCCTGTCCCTTTAAATATTCAAGGGTTCCCCAGTGCAAAGCCTCACTTTCATGTTAGTTTCAGTTTTGCAGCCAATATAATACAGTTGCTGCAGAAGAGAGCTGTGTTTCTTTCAGCTCCCTCTGTGTCTCACTGTCTGTCTCCTTCATTGCTAACTCCTGAAGTATAATAATGATGAGGAAGAATTCATATCCCATGCATATCTAAGTACTGCCTCTGCCTGAAGAACAAGAAAAAAGTATGCAAATAATACTATAAAGCAGGGGGACAGAAATACATCAAGAGGCACAGGGTAACAGACTGCTAGAGATGTGAAAGTAGGAAAATTAAGATAGCACAAAAGATAAAAGTTCTACCAGAACTGCTCAAACAGATGAGTGAAGTGGGAACAAGCAACCAGCTTGATTCACCATGTGCAAGCAGGCAGGCAGGCAGGCAAACAGCTTAGCCAGCACAGAGGGTATATAGCCAGTAGAGGGAGCCCAAGTACAGTCAAAGGAGCATGTAAGCACACAGCCAGCAGAGGGTGATGGAGTGCAAATAGTGCAGTAACAACAACAAAATTTCCCTATGGAAAAGACTTTCAAGAGGCACGAAGTCCAATAGGAAAACCAGAATGGGCACCTTATGTGGGCACGTCTGGTGAGTTTGTTGAAAACTGCAAATCACGGGTCATGTACCTCAAATGTTTTGAGTAATTTGCAAAACTATTCAAGATAGACCATGCATTTCATTCTTGCTAACAGCAATGGGTGTGAAGTCATATGGATTGTGGCATGACATGTTGCTACAATTGTGCCTCGAGCTGCCGCATAACACTTCAATTGTTGCAACAGTGCAGGGCCATTTTTCTCCTACTCTGTCGATCACAGCAGAATGGCATTGGTTTCATCAGTGACATCAGGAAAGTGGAGAGGCGGTAGCAGAGTTTGTTGCTGCTGTAAGGTAATTACCAGAGCACTGTCAGTTTGGATAAGCATTAAGAGATGCCCTGCATGGCCAGTTAAGTCTCTGGATTAGTGATGGCCAACCTAGGCTAGTGAGTGACCCTACTTCATCTCAGTGGACTGCAAGATTGTCGTAACTAAGATGGTCTCCGGGCATAGGGTAGTTTTGCTAACTGCACTTGCGTACATAGAATTTGTAGGGTGTGGTGATTGAACCAGAGCTGCACTTTGTATATAGAGTGCCCACAACATTGAGTATGAGAGCCATGTGGTCAATCAGCACACAGCTTACTTCACATGCCCCTTCTTTATGTGTGTATTACTTTAGTAATACCAGTAGGAAAAGGCTTTGCAGATGGAAACCAGTGGAATCTGGCAACCCTGCTCATGGGCACCAGTAAACAAAATGACTCGTGGGCCAGATGTGGAGCCCCAATGGGCTTCAGGTTGCCCACCACTGCTCTAGATGATGCCATGACCAGGTCCCAAAGAAGGTATTGATTGTATCTCTGCTTATATTCAAGAAGGCTGTTGAAGTAGCAGTTGCAGTGGAAATGACAGAGAATGATTCTTCGGGATTTAACATGACCCAAGAAGTTCACCTGCATCAGTGAGACAGAAGACTACAGGAACATAAAGAATATCCGTGTGGCTATTGTACACAAATTACGTAGGCTAAGAAGGTTTTTGTGGCATGCCACGTTACATGCAGAAAGTGCTAGAAGAAAGACCACATTGCCATGTCCTGTTGAACAGTTAATATGGAGTAACCGTATGTCCAAGAAGACACCTATGAAAGCTGAACCTAAAAAAGGATGGAAGATGGGAATTCATGTGGAAAAAAAACGAGACACTGACCAAGAACTAACACTACAATACATGTATTATTGGAAGCTGAAGTGAGAATTAGCATCTGGGGCTCACCTTTCATAGAAGGAGTTTGCACAACAATGGTGTTTGATACTGAAATTGCTGTTTCACTTATTTCAGCATCTGTCTATTTCCAGAAATTGTCATCATTTCCCCTGGAAGAAACCTCCAAGGTTTTCAAGACTTATACCAGAGAAAATTATGTTGCAAAAGGGATACTCCAGGTGAAAGTTCAACTAGATGGACAATTAATCATTTGATGCTGATAAATGATAGATGGAATGTACTCATCATGGTTTGGCAGATCTTTGTTTGAGAAGCTAAAGAAGAATTGGATCAAGATTTATTTGGGAAATACCGGATGAACACTCTAAAGTTGTTGAAAAAGAGTGTGGACAGATGAGCAACATAGCAATGAAGCTCACTGCTAAATCTAACAGCCAACTAGCAGACTACCTTCCACATACTAATGACTTAAAAAAACCCAAACAATATGTACTTACGAACAATTTGACCTTCTCATGCAACATGAACACTCTAATTGACTTTTTCTCTCTTTTTCCCTTCCTTCTTCCCCCCCACCCATCCCCTATTCATTTTGGAACTGGACTTTTAGTAACTCCATTCATCCGAAGAAGTGGATTGTGACCACGAAAGCTCATGATACCATGTACATGATTTGTTAGTCTCTAAGGTGCTGCCAGACTATTTGTTGTTTAAGTTTTTCCAGTTAGGCTGTGTCTAGACTACACGGCTCCGTCGACGGAGCCATGTAAAATAGTTGATTCGGCATAGTCAAAGAAGCAGGGATTTAAATAATCCCCGCTTCATTAAAATAAAAATGGCCACTGCGCTGTGCCAATGATCAGCTGATCTGGCACAGTGCGGCAGTCTAGACACGGCGCGGTCGACAAGGGAAGCCTTTGTCGACTGCTGAAATGAGGTTTACAGGAGCGGTCGACAAAGGCTTCCCTTGTCAACCGCGCTGCGTCTAGACTGCCGCGCTGTGCTGGATCAGCTGATCGTCGGCACAGTGCGGCGGCCATTTTTATTTTAATGAAGCGGGGATTATTTAAATCCCCACTTCTTTGATTATGCCGAATAAACTATTTTATATGGCTCTGTTGATGGAGCCATGTAGTCTAGACATACCCTTACAGACTAACTCGGCTACCCCTTGAAGCCAAAATATTGTAAGCCCAGAAGTATGCTTTATACTCTGACCCCTCTGATGGAAGCTGATTGGGACCATTTAATGAACACCACTTTCACACACAAATGGGTTACACCCTTTGAACCAATGATCAAGAAGAATGGCTCAGTGCAAATCTCAGTGGAGATTTCAAAGTGACAATGAATCCAGTTTTATGTGTAGACCATTATCAGCTACCATATTGAAGATTTGTATGCTACCCTTAGTGGGGGACAGCATTTCAACAAATTGGGTTTACTCAATGCATACCTAAAAACGGAAATTGGTCAGACATCTCACAAATATCTCACAATCAACACCAACAGGTTTAGTTTGTTACAACAGGTTGCCATTTGGTATCACATTGGCTTTCTGAACCAGAGCAGGTGCCATGGATAGGATTCTGAAGGGGCTGAATGAAGTTCAGTGCTCTTTGGGTGACATCATTGTTACAGAGAAAGATCAAGAGGATCATGTCTGAAATTTGGACACTGTCTAGCAATGTTTGGAAGACCCTGGACTCGGAGTATGTCAAGACAAATGTGAATTTTTCAAACATTCAGATGAATACTTTGGGCATGTAATTAATGCCACAGGCCTAAGAAAATCACCAGAAGAAGAGAGAGAAGGAAGTTCATCAAGCATCACCATCAGAAACCATGTCAGAAGTTACATTCTTTCATTCATACATTCAATCATACAGGGGATGTATCATTTGATTATTACCTGTTCTGTTCATTCCCAAGCTCTGACACATCTGGAATTGGCCATTGTTGGAATATAGGATATTGGGCTAGATGGATTTTTGATCAGACACAATATGGATAGTCTTATGTTCTTATTCTTAGGACCACTTAGCTATCATGATAAACTTCTACCTAATATGCTTAAATCTCAGAGGGATAGTCGTGTTACTCTGTAACTTTATAAACAATGAGTGGCACCTTAGTCTTGGTCTACACTAGGGAGTTATTTCAAAATAACAAGTGGAGCGTCCTTACTACCCAACCCATTATTTCAAAATAAGGGGCTGGTTATTTCAAAATAATAACTCTTGCTTTCCACAAGGAATAATGCTTATTTTGAAATAGTTATTTCAGAAGTTATTATTTCAAAATAAGTTATTTTGAAATAAATTCCTAATGTAGACATGACCTTAGAGACTAATATGCTGACAGTCTTGGCACCTTTACATGAATTGTTACAAACAAAGAAAAAATAGAAATGGACAAAATTGCTCGGGGGTGCATTTAAGGATTCAAAGAAATTGTTGATACCAGCCACAGTTCTGTATTTTGATGCTTTGCAGCCAATGCAGTTGGCTTGTGGTGCTTCACCACAAGGAATTGGTGCTGTTCTTTCCCACATTTTTCCTAATGGCATTGGGAAACCAATTGCCTTTGCATCATGAACACTCACTACTACAGAGAAAAACTGTACGCCCATTACTTTTACTTTTTGGCTTGAAATATTCAGTCATTTAGCTGCTGCTCTTATGCAGTAATGGGCAATGCTACTTTCAGCTCATTCCTAAACTATTCAATTCCATAACGGGACTTGGCACAGAAATGCTGATAGGCTGTCCCACCTACCATGTCCAAAGAAACTTCAAAATGTTATATTTCAATCTGAAGAATAGGCTGCCCATCACTAGCACAGACATCAACAAAGAAATCACTAAGGATTTTATGTGCTTTCTGTTGTGAAAGGGATGGTACTACTGGGTACAGTGTTGGATCAAAAGAACCCCCAGTTTGAGCCCTGTTAATGTGAATTATTTGTGAATTATGGTTGTATCTAATGAGGAATGCGAGTGAATGTTCTGAAATCACTTCTATCTCATATTTTGGAAGCTTTCCATTAAGGTTATTTTAGCTTTGTACAGATGAAGGCAATAGCCTGGAGTCATGCCCGGTGACTTGGAGATTGACAAAGATATTGAGAGGAAGGCAAAATGCTTTACTATTTGTCAGTAAATTTAGCATGATCCTGACCCACTTGTCTACACCCTTGGTCATGGCCTCAGACTCCTGGGACATGTATTCATGTGGATTTTGCTGGACCAATAGAAGGTTGTGGTTTTAGAATGTTTTTAGAATGATTTATATTGCAGCTATGAAGACCATTGGACATTTTTGTACCTTATCAGTTGTGTTTACCTCTAAAGTTGGTAAGAGAGAATGGACTTCAATTCTGTTCTGAAGAAATTCAGAGGTGAGTAGCTTCAAATGGAATTCAGCACATAAGCTCAGCTTCTTACCATCCTGCCACAAATAGATGAATGGAATGTGTTGCACAAACACTTAAGCATGCCTTATGAGTTAAGAAGTCTATTCCAAGTCACCAGCAGAAACTGGACAATTTCTTGCTTGTTTACAGGAACACACCTAATGCTATTACCCAGGAGTCACCTGCAACTCTTTTCTTGAAGAGATATTTGCATACCTGCTGGGATATGCTGCATCCTGGTATTGTCTCCCATGTAGCCAAATCTGACGTTATGCAAATTGACTGATGACTTGATACAGGTCATCACTATATTCAAGTTAGCAAGTTAGTGTGGACTTGCAACTCCAATTATGGAGTGAAACAGGTGTGATACTGCACCCCCGTATCTTCAGAGTGATATTATTATGATATGATTGACATTGTTATGATATATTTTATGCAAGATAGGCCATGTGAGATGTCATTGGAAAGGTTATGATTTGTTGAATATGATTATCCTATTTGAATCCATTGTGAAAAAATCAGGCCAGAGGGCTACAGAAGAGTGCTAGAAGGAAGGTAGTTTAGCCCTAGATTAAATAGGTCTCTGTTTCCTGGGAAAACAGGAAGGGACTGGCCTAGAATCAGCAGGAACTTTTCAGAATCTGAACAATCAGACTAGTTAAATCACCTGCAGCTAATGAGGTACCTTCCGGAGACAAGGGAATCTGGCTGATCAGAACACCTGGGGCCAATCAAGAACCAGTTGAGAGTTGTTTAAAAGGGCTCCTCTTCTGATAGTTCAGAGGCATGTAAGGAGTTTGGAGGAGGAAAGGAGTCAAAGATCTGAGAGTGAGAGGTCTGAGTAAAAGCTAGGGTTGCAAGTCAGGCAGTGTGCTGTGGATGAGCAGGATAGGCTGCTCAGGTACCAGAGGAAAGGTACTGTGAGGGATCATTTGGGAAAGTGGCCCGGGGAAGTAATTGCCAGAATAGGAGTAGAACAAGCCCTGTCTGTTGCCACTGCCTTAGGATCCCTGGGCCAGAACCCGAAGTAGCGGGTGGGCCTGGGTTCCCCCCCAACCCTCCCATACCATTATAGAGTCTGCCTCTGGATAAGGAGACCAGGACTATAGAGGGGTTTCACCCCATATTATTGAGTAGTCTGTGATGAGTGTGGCTCAGTAGGCTGTGGCCCTTCCTCTAGAAAAAGAAGAGGCTGTGTGGAGGGTCACAGTGAGCCTCTGAGGCTGAACACTGTCTGCCAGAAGTGGAGGACCCATGGGCACATTCAGAACTCTGCCACAGGATATATCAGGTTTGTATCTGCAGTTAGGAATATTAACTATGTATCTGTATTTCAAATGTGTCTGCACCTGGGTAACACCCACCAAACAAGATATTTTCATTCTAAACAGTGGAAGAAGGGCCATTAGCAATAATAGTAGACGTTAGGAGAAACTTATCTCCCACCTGGGGAGCCTTCCTGAGGACATTACAAACAGTCTGTGAATAATGGCTGCTGTACCGCTACAGGGGGCCAGATCACCTGGTGCTAGATTCCATCTGGGGTGTCAGTATTTTTCCACTGATTGCCATGGAAACCAGGCTTTGAAACAAAGAGTTCCTGCCATCTGTAAAAGCTATATAAGGCAGGGGAGTGACCTCATCTAGATTCTTCACTGGTTCTCCACCCAAGGAAAGTGATCAAAACACCTAGAGAACAAAGGCAGAACTGGGGGAAGTGCTGGACGCAGGCTAAAGGAGTTTTTAGCATGTGAATGGAATACCTGGGGATTCCAAGCTGTGAACAAGTGCAGCTTGCACCTTAAGAATCTGCAGCCTCCTCGTATCCTCATCACTTAGGATGAGAATCTGGTATTCATATCCAATCTATTTAGTATATTAAGCTTGGTTTGATTTTTGTTTGTTTGCTAGGCAATCTGCTTTGATCTGTTTACTATTTTTTATAACCATTTAGTCTGTCTTTTGTAGTTAGTACATTTGCTTTTGTATTATCTAAAACCATTGTGTGGGAATCGTAGCTCTGGGGGAGAAAGCTGTGGTATATTCCTCTCCACATTCAGGAAGGGGGAAAATGTTATGAGCTTACACTGTGCAGTTCCCTGTGCAGTGCGTGACAGTATAATTTTGGGGTTGCATGCCTTAGGCACTGGGAAATGCCCTATTTGAAGCCTTCCCATGCAGGGACTGGTCCAAGAGCCTGTATGTAATTGCAGCAGGATGTGTCCCTACACGTATGTATGCTGCTGACAGTGCAGGCTGGAGAGGGCTTGGCAGCTTGTCATAGTAGTAGAGAGTGGAAGGGAGCCCAGGCTGATGGACCAGGGTGACTAAGTGGTACCCCAGGTGACACCTAGAGGGAACCTGTCACAATAGGTAGTTGGAGAATTTGCAAAATGCACGGGTCCTGTTTTGTTTGTGGTATAATTATCCAGTGATATTTTATGGAAATGACATAAGGACTAGTTGCAGCATTGACTAGTTCTGGAGTCCTGGGATGTTCCAGTAGGATCTTCTGTTCCTCCTATCCACCCTCCTTTGGTTACAACTGATTCCTTGGCAGGAGAAACTTTGGTACTAGATCCAACTGATTCCTTACCACTGACCCTGTTGTTCATGGCACTGCCACACCACAATCATCATGTTCTCCTAAGATAGCATGAAAACCAGTTGTGTGCCTGAACTTAGAAGTTATTTATTGAGTTGCTATTCCAGGGTAGAATATTCTCTTGCACTTTAAGACTCAGCAATAATAAAACTACCACAGCAAACAGCTGGGTGCTTGTCAGCTCCTTCTGCATCTATCTACCTATTGTCTCTGTTCACTCCAGAAATATAACAGATGGTCTCTCATGGAATCCCGAGGAGTAATGTCTTTTATTGTTAAGCTATCGTTTTCAAAACTGACTAGTGCTTTTGGATGCTTCCAGTTTTGGGTGTCCAACTTGAGATACATGAAAAAAAAGAGTGGATGCGTTGTACTTTCTCAGAAGGTATCTCTAGTTGAAGACCCAAACGCTGAGTCACTCATCAACGCCAGTCAGTTCTGAAAATCCTGGCCTTAGTTACCAATGACAAGGCATCTTCACATCCCCAGGAAAATATGGTGGAGGAGGAATGGAAGTGTGTGTGTGTGTGTGTGTGTGTGTGTGTGTGTGTGTGTGTGTAAGGAGAAGAAAAGGTCAGGGAGAAAAAGAACTTCCGTTATCTTGATAATCTATGAGTTTGGGGGAGTTTCTTATGACCAAATAAGAGCTTATCTTGATAAAGATATAAAAGGAGCGATCAAGGAAGACAGTGCCATTGCGGAGCGATTAAATGATTTCTTTGCTTCAGTCTTCACGGCTGAGGATGTTACAGAGGTTCCTAAATCTGAGCCAGCCTTTTTAGGTGACAAATCTGAGGAACTCACTCAGATTGAAGTGACATTAGAGGAGGTTATGGAATTAATTGATAAGCTGAATAGTAACAAGTCTCCGGGACCAGACGGCATTCACCCAAGGGTTCTGAAAGAACTCAAATGTGAAATTGCGGAGTTATTAACAGTGGTTTGTAACCTATCCTTTAAATCCACCTTGGTACCAAATGACTGGAAGATGGCCAATATAACACCAATATTTAAAAAAGGCTCTAGAGGAGATCCTGGCAATTATAGACCGATAAGTTTAACATCAGTACCAGGCAAATTAGTAGAAACACTAGTAAAGAGTAAAATTGCAAGGCACATAGAAGAGCACGAATTGTTGGGCAAAAGTCAGCATGGTTTCTGCAGAGGGAAGTCGTGTCTAACTAATCTGTTAGAATTCTTTGAAGGGGTTAATAAACATGCGGACAAGGGGCACCCAGTGGATATAATATACCTAGATTTCCAGAAAGCCTTTGACATGGTCCCACACCAAAGGCTTTTACGTAAATTAGGTGGTCATGGGATAGGAGGAAAGGTCCTTTCATGGATCAAGAATTGGTTAAAAGACAGAAAACAAAGGGTGGGAATAAATGGTAAATTTTCACAATGGAGGAGGGTAACTAGTGGTGTTCCCCAGGGGTCAGTACTGGGACCAATCCTGTTCAACTTGTTCATCAATGATCTAGAAAATGAGGTAAGCAGTGAGGTGGCCAAGTTTGCAGATGACACAAAGTTGTTCAGGACAGTCAAAAGCAAAAGGGATTGTGAAGAACTACAAAAAGATCTCAGCAAACTGAGTGATTGGGCAGCAAAATGGCAAATAAAATTTAATGTGGGTAAGTGTAAGGTAATGCATGTTGGAAAAAATAACCCAGATTACACGTACTACATGATGGGGTCAAATTTAGCTACGACAGATCAGGAAAGGGATCTTGGAGTTATAGTGGATAGTTCTATGAAGACATCCACGCAGTGTGCAGCGGCAGTTAGTAAGGCAAATAGGATGTTAGGAATTATTAAAAAAGGGATAGATAATAAGACAAAAGATATCATACTTCCCCTATATAAAACTATGGTACGCCCACATCTCGAGTACTGCGTGCAGATGTGGTCTCCTCACCTCAAAAAAGATATATTGGCATTAGAAAAGGTTCAGAAAAGGGCGACTAAGATGATTAGGGGCTTGGAAAGGGTCCCATATGGGGAGAGGCTAGAGAGACTGGGACTTTTCAGTTTGGAAAAAAGGCGATTGAGGGGCGATATGATAGAGGTATATAAAATCATGAATGGTGTGGAGAAAGTGATTATAGAAAAATTATTTACCTTTTCCCATAATACGAGAACTAGGGGACACCAAATGAAATTGATGGGTAGTAGGTTCAAACTAATAAAAGGAAATTTTTCTTCACACAGCGCACAGTCAACCTGTGGAACTCCTTGCCCGAGGAGGCTGTGAAGGCCAGGACTCTATTAGGGTTTAAAAAAGAGCTTGATAAATGTTTGCAGGTTAGGTCCATAAATGGCTATTAGCCAGGGATAAAGTATGGTGCCCTAGCCTTCATAACAAGGGCAGGAGATGGATGGCAGGAGATAAATCACTTGATCATTGTCTTCTGTTCTCCTTCTCTGGGGCACCTGGCATTGGCCACCGTCAGCAGATGGGATGCTGGGCTCGATGGACCTTTGGTCTGACCCAGTATGGCCATTCTTATGTTCTTATGTTCTTACCTCCCATGTAAGCTCCATATTTTATGAACACTTCAGCAGAGACTGTCTCACACAACAGGAGCCTAATATCTTGTGTGGCCTCTTGGTAACAGGATTCATAATTAATAATAGCATTAAGAATGAAGAATCTATGTCAAAGATCAGCAACCTCAGGAATAAGTTCTCTTTAATATGTGAAACTACCAAGGCTTTTTCATTACAGAAACACTAAAGAAATATCTTAGCCATTTTTGTAATAAAATATTTGTTATTCATTTGTAGTTCAGTAGTGCCTAATTGTTGACCAGCTAGGAGCTGTACAATCACAGAGTATACAGATGGCCCCAGACCCAAAGTACTCACAATCTAAATAATATAGAATTTTGCAAGAGTGGAGGTAAGGACTTTTCTACTCAATAAACCCATGACAAACATTTCTTACCTTTTAAGCAGAAGTGGGCACAAACCAAAACTGCACATGGAAACACCTCTGAGGGTACATCTAAACTACATCCCTTTTTCAATAAAGGGATGTAAATTAGATGTACCAAAATTGTAAATGAAGCCAGGATTTGAATTCCCCGCGCTTCATTACATAATGGCGGCCATGGCTTTTTTTTGAAAAGCCACTTTTCAAAAAAAAACGCGGTCAAGATGGGGATCATTCGACTGAAATGCCCCGTTTTCGAAAGATCCTGTAACCCTCTTTCAAAACGGGGCATTTCTGTCTAACGGTCCCCATCTTGACCACATTTTTTTTTTAAAAGTGGCTTTTCGAAAAAAAGCCACAGCCACCGTTATGTAAATTTAGCGTGGGAAATTCAAATCCCGGCTTCATTTACAAATTCTATACGTCTAATTTACATTCTTTTATCAAAAAAGGGATGTAGTTTAGATGTACCCTGAGACTTTGAGAAAATTTGAAGCTGTATTAGAACTTTGTAAATCATTCCCACTATTTATGATGGAAATGCCAATGCACCATTCAGTATAATGGCTCTGCCTGAAACCTCTACAATTAAATAATTCCTCCATGTACCATTTCAATGCCAGCGCAGACAAGAAATGTGGGTGTTGGAGCTGCAGTGGCACAAATGGGTCTCCCAGTGCAAGCCTACAGTGCATATGGCCAATAATAACACCTGTGACAAAACTGTCATCTACCAAAAATCTCCCACCCGCTCTTGGTTTGGGTAGTTCTGATGTCACCCAAAGTAGCATTCAACTAGTCCCATTTCTCTCCTTCACTTCTTCCCTCTTCCTACCTAATTTAAGGAGTATTTTAATTACCTAAAGTACCTTAAGATATTTGTTTTAGACCGTCAGACAATGCTATGAAGTTGGGCTAGGCCAGGGGTGGGGAACATCAGGCCCAGGGGCCAGATGAAGCCCCTAACCTTCCTGGATCTGGCCCCTGAGGCTCAGGGCCCCTCAGTGCTGAGGAGCCTGTGCTGGCACTTGAGACCCCCCATTGCCTCAATGCAGGGCTGGAGCACAAAATATCTAGTAGGCTGAACTCCCCCTAGGCTCTGGTATGCGAGGGGAATGTATGTTGGTAGCTCAAGTATGTGCAGCTACCAACTGATTTTTTGGTGAGTCAGTGGCCCCTGACCCACAAAAGGTTCCCCACATGATTCAATAGCACATTTAAGATTCTGCATAACTTTAAGTAAATGATTTAATGGGACTACTCCACCACTGCACTTAATGGCACTACTCAGGTGCTCAAAATTAGGCATGTGCTTAAGCATCTTACTGAATCAGAGACTGAAGGAACATGGAATGATACAAAAAAAAGAGCATCCTATCCATTACATTCATGAGCAAGCTAAGTGTATTTGGGTGTTTGCTATAAAATTGGTGCATGCTTAAAGGGAATAAGGAAGACAGTCTTAACTGATGTGCGTTTGTATGCACAGAACAAGGAACAGAGTATAAAGGGGGTAATATTCTAGTCCCAATTTTTCCTTCAGATAAGCTGTTCAGATTTTAAATTGGGAGTGTATGACCTGTGTAACTCCAAAGCATGTAACTTAGCAAAATATAAAGTCAGAGTTTCCGAACTGGGTCCACAGATTGTAACTGTAAGGAGTTGAATACATCACATAATTTAATATAATCAAAGTATTTTAGATAATATCTTTTGTATCTATTTACCCACCAATGTATAAATGCTTATGTAGATTTTCTGTATATTTCTCTATCAATCACAATAGCATCTGACACATTGTGTTTGTGTGTGTGTCTTTGTGTTGGTAGCTATATATATATTCACACAGACACACAAAGAGAGAAAACGATATGTGTAGATATATATATATGCTGTATTTCATTTGTTTTAAAGCAACTTTTTAAATGTATTTGAACCGTTACATGGAGCCTTTATAAATAAGATGAGTGGATGGTGTACAATAAGAAACATCGTAATTACTGTTATTTAACCAAGTTAGTTAAGTGTGATTCTGAAGCCAGCATATTTTTTTAAATTAAGTTTGAATGTGACTTATACTACAACAAAAGGACTCAGGGAATCTTTAATTTCATATTCCAAACTGGTTAGTCCTATTTGTTTGCTTTGAATCACTCATTTCAATAAGGTGAAAACTTGTGTTAATCCTCCATTCATCTGTTGCCTGGGTGCGTGTGAAATGAATCATGTGGACAAAATAAACCACTGGTAGCCGCAATATACTATTGTCCTTTAAGCTTCTTCAAGGGGCCTCTTCACAGGTACCAAAAAGCCACTCTAGACACTTCACATATTTTTGAAGATTCTCCCTTTTTTCACATAGCACATTACTCACTCGTTGAAGAATAGCAGAAAACAGGCATAAAATGAAGGAAAAGCTGAAGTAGGCCAAACTCATTTTCTACACATAGAGAGGTAATTGGCACTGCAGTAATTCTGGAGAACTGAATTAAATGAATAAATTGTGACATGGGAAAAACTGAAAAGGACAACAGTTTCCTGGCTTGCACATAATTGTTACTTTGGACAGCATTTTTCTTGGAGGCCAATTGATAAAACAGGACAAAAATGTTTTTCCCATTAATTGCTTTCAAACATTGTCCTGTTAAATGCCCAATTAAAAGGTAGAAGTGTGGTCTTCTTTTCTGCTTCTAATGACCACATATTGGGGGAAGGGGGCAAAATCAATTGCAAAGTCCTAGCAGTTTCTTTTATAGATGTAGAATAAAAAGATCAATGGAAAAGGTTCTTAGTTTACCTTAAACTAAAACAGCAGCCTCAGAGCCTGAAGAACAAAGTGTGTGAGTCTGTGTGGGTGTGTGTACAGCTGCACATACAGTATGTAATGCATATATAGTAAAACTATTTCATACCAAAATCTATTTTATAAATTTACCCATATTTTGGTATATTTTATAAACATGATCAACATTGTAACTATGGGAAATATACAGTGTACACACATTTTATACCAGAACTGTTCCACAATTTTAAAAAATTGCTGTCACAGAAGAGGCAGTTTTGTCACAATTGAGGGTTTTTTTTATTTTTTTTCCTATTAGCCAATTAAAAAAAGACATTGGAGCCAAAGGAAGCACTGATGTAGCTCCATTGCATGCTAAAAGGAGGTTAATTTGTCCCATTCACATTAATTATACTCCATGCCTAGGATCTTAAAGAGCTGTCATTGCCAGTCAATACCATAAGCATTAATTACCAATCAGAATGGTATTTTTAATACTCACAAGAAAAATAGTTTGTTCATTGGCAGTGAGACACCTTCCTTTTCTGAATAGAACAAACACAAATCTAGCATGAACCATGAACAAAATAATTTTCTTTTCCCTATGGTTCCATCATAAATATTTGAATAAAAATTAGGGGAACAGAAGCTGGCAGGTAGGTAATGGTAACTCCAGTCCTCAATGAAACTAGTCTTTTACAACATACAAGATGTTAGGAACCTTCTAGAGGGAAGATGTATCTCATTCGTGATGCTGTACCCTGTGATTCCATGTGAACTCTCTGGAGATATTTAGAGAAAAGGCAGGAGCCACAGGGTTTGCGTGAGCTCTCGCTCGCTCTCTCGCTCTCTCAGCAGAAACTACCACCTGAGGGTGAAAATAGTTCAGTGACAATGGTGGTGGGGACTACAGTCAGAGAGGAGTGTTGGTTCTGAACCAAATCAACAGCGTTGTCCTGAACCAAATGTTACTGTATAATCACAACAAACACAGAGATAAAATATAAATACTCTTGCTGGAAGGTTGCAGTGTAATACTACTTTATTTCTTAGAATTCAGAACAATAAAATGCAAGCACCCAAAAAGAGCGAGATAAAAACCAGGCTGCTCTCTAAATCAGAGAGGCATAATTCATCCTACTTTACCATAGGTTAGCTGTTGGTAGACTGACTGCTGCAAGGCCCAAGCCTCCCACATAGTCTTACAAGCAAAACCAGGATAAAACACAGAGCATTTAAAGAGAAAATTCACAATTTTAAAACAGTTTTCAAACAAGCCCCTGCTTCTCAGCTTGGCTCAGAAAGAAGGGACTTGTTGAATTGTTTCTTTGTATCTTTTAGGTTTCTTTTCAATCCCATTACTTAATGCTGCCTACACTGGGGACCTGAGGCAGTGAGATACTTATGCATGTGATTAACTTTAAGCACATGAATAATCCCACTGAAGTTTTGATGAAGCGGGTCAGTAGTGCAATTCTATATTTTAGGCACAAAGGAAAAAATAATAGATCAAAGCGAGTTTGAGACCAAACTCAATTTTTTTATTGAATTCAAAAGGAATAAAACAGTTGTGTAATACACCTATACAGTGACTTTAAAAAAGTTACCTTTTGCTTTAAGACACTAGTGATTAATATTCAGCAACGTAACAATTTTGCCCCAATGAAGAGGTTCATGTTTTAACTTCAAAACTCACAAACAAAACAGGTGCACAAGGGTAGAAATGAATATCATATTCAATTGTCAAAACAAAAGTGGGTCAGAAGAAATTTGATCCAACAGTTTTTAAAATTTATATGCCACTTTAAAATCCACATAACTGTACAGTGGCTTTGCTGGAATGTACAATGAGAACAGTATTAAAACTTATTGCAACAGCAATCATATTTTATACATCATATCTTCCCTCTCTTTGTATAAATTAATTAGCTATGCACCTAAAGTAAAAAAAAACTATTCTAAGAACATCCTTTGCGGGAGCATGTCCTGCTTGAGTCTGTAGGAAGAATTAATAAGTAATTGTCAACACTTGGAATGAAACCCTGTCCCCTACTGATGGTGCTATTGGGACTAGTCAATGATTCCAAAGGTTAATTAGCCTCACTGTTAAAAAATTGTGACTTAGTTCCAATCTGAATCTGTGTAAATTCAGCCTCCAGTCAATCTTTTTATGCCTTTTCTGCTAGATTAAAGACTCCTCTGCTATCCATGATCAAGTCACCTCTTAATCTTCCTCTGGATATATAAACATATGGAGATTCTTAAGCCTCTCACTATAAGGCATGTTTTCCAGACCCTGAGTTATTGTCATAGTTCTTCCTTGAAACCGTTCCAATTTTTCCTTTTGAAAGTATGGATGCCAGTAATGGACATAGTATTCCAGTAATAATCTAACTTCTGCCATAGTTTATAACTCTACTAGATATTATCTTTCTTATACATCCCAGGAATGAGTTCACCCTCTTAGCTACAGCATCACATTGGAAGCTCACATTCAGTTGATGGTCTATTCCAGGATACCTTCTGCCATCTTGAAAATATGACGTACATTGTTTGTTTCCAGATCTGCATACCTCCACTGGATTCATGGTGAAGAGCCTCATCTGATGTAAACTGGCATAGCACCATTGTCTCCAATGGGGCTAAATTCAGCAAAGTTCTTTTGACCTTCATGAAGACAGGTTGATTTATACTTCTGAAAAATCTAGTTTCAATATTATCAATGAAAATATTAGCTTTACGGGCCATTTGTACTGTTCATCCATTGTAGCTGCTGATCATATGGAAAGATCGTGTGCATTTTCTTTTAAGAAATTGCAATGAGGATACAAAATTTAAAATCTTAATTTTCCAAAATAATGACTGGTCCCTCTGCTTTGCAGGCAGTGTTTCCAGCCCCACGTGAACTCTTTTAGAAAATTGTATTGTAAAAGATGAGTGTAGTGCTCTGTTAAGTAAGCATAAAATGCGTAAATGTCCTGAAAGTCCAGCCTCAACTTATCATTA
Organism: Pelochelys cantorii; assembly: GCA_032595735.1. NCBI lineage: Eukaryota > Metazoa > Chordata > Testudines > Trionychidae > Pelochelys > Pelochelys cantorii. The sequence goes on from CM064327.1 coordinate 243,350,650, forward strand.
AAGTCTTCAGTGTCATCAGATCTATTATATATTAATGATTCATCATGACAGGAGTGAAGATGGCTCAATTTACCTGTACACTGTATATCAATAATAATCAAGGTAGAATACTAAAAATATTGCATGTCTTTCCCATTATCTCACTGGATATTATAGCTTCTCTGGGAATATAAAACAGATAATTTGTGTCCTCCAAACAATTTATACAATAGGGCTTTTTTATGCCTTTGCTTCTTTAGTGAAGGCAGTATGTTATCATCACTCTCACTAGCCATCAGAAGTTATGTTAAAATTGATTAAAGTATTACTTATCTTTAGTACTGTAGACCTATTTTCTTTTATACCTGTCACACATACACATAAGATTAAATATACAGTGGGCACTATGCAAGAGAACTGAATGAAAATTTGGAATATAGAAGGTATCTTCTAAAATAGAAAAGGCATCCTCAATATTTAGGAAATAAGTACATAAGGTAATTGTTACTTAAAATGGGGTAATCATCTTGGATAACGGGTCCGTTTTGCGCAAAATTCCCTTCTGCGCAAGATCCTTATGCCTCAAGAAAGGAGGTATATAGATCTTGCACAAAAGGGAGTTTTTGCACAAAACGGATCCATCTCACTTCTTGTTTTTGCGCAAAAACCTCTTGCTCAAAAAGCCTTGGGCAGAGAATATGCTAATGACAGCTCCACAAATGCTAATGAGCACTTCATTAGCATACTCTCTGCTGGCAAAAGCCAGCAGTGTAGACATAGTCATATACTATAAGATTAGGGATCTGAATCCATATTTTGTGACTCTTAGGCTAATGCCTTAACCACTCTTTCTTAGTAGACTTATTATCAGTTTCCAATGGTATCAAATGAGAAAAATTAGGATAATACTAATCTAGCTTTCTGGTGTTGTGAGGATTACATAAAGTTTGCAGATGAAAAGCTCTGGTAAGACACCAGACTTATTTATTCTTCATATATTAACTTTGAAATGGGCTTGGTAAAGAAAAGCTTGTTTGGAATCACAGGTGACATCATCAGTGCTGGTTTCATTGTACCCAGGTATGAGTATGGGTACTACCAGCAATGCTAGCACTAAGTGTTGGGTTACAGTTTGTGGTTTGCATGTACTTGGCTGGTTGTTCTGCTTAGTGTGTGGGTACTGGGTGGTTATGATGGCCTGTGGTAGACGGCAGGTCAGATTAGATGATCTGGTGATCCCTTGTGGCCATGTTTTCACTATGGAGAAGATTGATCATGACTGCCATGATTGATCTTCCGGAGTTTGATTTAGCGGGTCTATTAAAGACCCGCTAAATCAAACTCAGAGGGTGCCCTGTCAGCATCCAGTACTCTTGCTCCTGGAAGGAATTAGGGAAGTCGATGGGAGCATTTGCTCCCATTGGCCTCCCACTGTAGGGACAGCAGGGAAACTTGAATTTTTTTAGGCTGGGTTAGTCATAGCTATGACTAATGGCATACATAATGGAAAATAACCTGTGGCCTTTAGGCACAACAGCAATATACAGGTTAACTTTTTTCCACTTGTACCTACTCAATGCCCTGAACAAATCAGAAACATTTAAAATACAACATTTAAAATGTCTCTAATCAACTAGATGAGAAAAAGATTTCCCATCCCTAAGACCACTCTTTCCCATCAATGCCTCCCCTGCTGCCATCCTCAGGCTACATCTAGACTGCAGGGGTCTTTTGGAAGAAGCTTTTTTCGGAAGAGATCTTCTGGAAAAATTTCTTCTGAAAGAGAGCGTCCACAAACAAAAGTGCATTGAAAAAGTGATGCACTTTTTTGAAAGAGAGTGTCCAGACTGATTTGATGCTCTCTTGCATAAAGGCCACCCGGAACCACTTCAGGCAGGGCTTTAGGTCACCAGTTGTTTCTTGAGTGCTGGTGCCGGAGCCTTGCAGAGACACGCACTTAAAGGGACCTCCCTGGACAACCATTTCTCTCCTTCTGCTGTGTGCTTTCCTACCTCTTCCAGGGACAGCAAAGCTCTCGCAGTGCCTGCTGTGGTTGCCCTGGTTTTTTGGATGCCACAGCTTGTCTCTTGGTGCCATGGAGCTGGAGCTGCCCCTGTGCATGCAATGGCCCTACATGGCCATGCTGCAGTTTTTGCAGCACTTTGTGCCAGCTCCCTTCCTGGTGCTGACTGAGCTCAACCCTGAGCTCATTCTGGGTGTGGGAGTTACACTCTGGCAAGTGCAACCCACTGTGGGGAGGCATTTCTGGAGGCCCGACACCAGTTTGGACTGGTTGGACCGGCTGGTCATGGAATGGTGGCATGACCAGCAGTGGCTTCAAAACTTCCACATGCGGAAGGCCACCTTTTTGGAGCCGTGTGCCTGGCTCACCCCTGCCCTCCGGAGATGCAACACCCACCTGCAATCAAGTATCAGAGGGGTAGCTGTGTTAGTCTATAAGGTGCTACAGGACTCCTTGTCCCTTTTGCAGATACAGACTAACAGATGTATTGGAGCATAAGCTTTCGTGGGCAAAGACCCACTTCTGACATGCATCTGATGAAGTGGGTCTTTGCCCCTGAAAGCTTATGCTCCAATACATCTGTTAGTCTATAAGGTGCTACAGGACTCCTTGCCACCTGCAGTGTGGCATGAGGAAGTCCACCATTGGGGCCCTTCTTATGGAGGTAAAGCACTCTCAGGCTGCAGTCCGTGTATGGGGCAGGGGGGGAGTTCTGTTAAAGAGAGACCCTTGGGAAAGGGGGGCTGTGGGGGTGGGAGGAAGCCCCATCCTGGGGGCTTGTGACTTCCCACCCTCACACAGCCGTGCTGCTGGGGGGGGGGGGGATGCGGCCTCATAGGGGGTGGCTCCTGAGGTGTTTCGTGAGGAGAGGGAAGTGGCCACTTCCCGAGGGCTCAGACACTCCCTCTCTCATTCTCTGTTTTTTGTTTGTTTGTCTCCTTCTGCAGGTGGTGAGGGCCATTAACTCCATCCTGCTGTGGAGGGTCATCTGCCTGGGACACTTGGACCCGATCGTGGCCAGATTTGTCGCTCTGGGGTTCCCAAACTGTGCTGGAGCCATAGATGGGACCCACATCCCAATCCGAGCACCAGAACATTGAGCGGCCTAGTATATTAATAGGAAAGGCTACTTTTCTATGGTGCTGCAGGCCCTAGTCAACCACTGTGAACAGTTCATAGACATTTTTGTCAGGTGGTCAGGCAGGGCACACGATGCCTGCATCTTCAGAAACTCCAGCCTCTATGGGAAGCTGGAAGCAGGCACATTCTTCCCCTGCCATGACTTAGCGGTTGGGGACGTGAAGATGCCACTGTGCATTGTGGGTGATGCGGCCTACCCCCTCATGCCATGGCTAATGAAGCCATATACCGGACACCTGGACCCCAGTAGGGACCAATTTAATGCCTGCCTGAATTTAATGTCCAGGCCCAGATGCAGGTCAAGTGCGCCTTTGGCTGCCTCAAGGCATGGTTTAGGTGCCTCCTGGCCCACCTGGACATGGGGGAGCATAACAGCCCCGAAGTGGTTGCAGCATGTTGTGTCCTCCACAACATTGTGGAGAGGAAGGGGGAGGCCTTTCTCCCGGGGTGGGGGGCAGATGCTGGCTGCAAGGGGGAAGTCTTCCAACAGCCGAGGACAGCTGCCCTCTGACTTGCCCATCAGGCCGGGGTGCACATGTGGGAGGTCCTGAAGGAGAGGTTCTCTCAAGCACCCCAGTAACTCTCCCCAGGGCCTCCCCACTAAGGGCCTCTGGCTTGCAGCCCCATCCCTTCCCCACTATAAGCCCTCCCTTCGCCCCTTCCCTGACTTCAGAATAAAGACACCTGTTCGGTTGTGAACAAAACGAAGTCTGTATTTATCTTACAATCCAAACAGGTGGGCAGGGGGAAGCGGGGCTCATAACCCAGGGAGCAGCTAGATTTGCCACCTTGGGTGCAGGGATCTTGTTGGAGTTGGGGTCTGGTGGGTCTGTGAACCACAGGGGGATGGGTAGGAGGGGGGCTGGAGCAGGGGCAGGGATGGTAGGGGGAGCAGGGATGGGCATCACTTGGGGTGGGGGCATGGGCATCACCTGGGGAGGGAGCAGAGGCATCGCATGGGGGGCAGCAGAGGGGGAATGGGCATAGAAGAGGGGGCAGGAGTGTGGAAGCTGGGAGCAGCAACAGCAGGCAGTTGTGCCATCACGGCACACATGTTATCACACTGCTGCATGAGTTGGTCCCATGCGTGGTTCTGCCATTTGGAGTCTTCGTGGACCTTCTGCGCCAGGGTCTGCTTCATGTCGCACAGGATGTTGACATGCTGGCGCATGAGGTCTTCTTGGGCCTGGCACACCTTCGGGTCCCCTGGGCTCTGGCGGCTGGCTCTGGTGGTGTAGCTCACCCCTCAGTCCCAGCTGGTCCAGCTGTGAAGAACACAAAGAGGGAGAGGCGGTCAGTCATCAGTGCTGACACTGTCCCTGAGGCCATGACCTCCTCTGTGAGCAGGGACTAATAGTTCTCAGGACAGAGGAGGGGGATGTCGCTGAAGCAAGGCCATGTGTGGCCTTCACAGTGGGCCATGCCTCACAGGGGCCCCGAGGTGCCCAGGAGACTGTGCTGTCCTCTTCCCAACCCCCTTCACCCCGGCCCATGTACAAGCAGGCAAGGGAAGTGTCTGGCCACAGTGAGATCCCCTCATGGGCAGCAGAGGAGCTGGGAGCAACCTGGCCCTCCCTGGTGTGTGCACACACACACCTGCGGCTTGCAGCGCTGCCCACGGGAGCGGGTGGTGCCTCACATGTGCAGGCATGCCCATGTGCTGTGCGCAGCATTCCTCGGTGTGTCTGCTTCTAGCTGTGGCAGATGCTAGGAGGGCCCCCCACCATGGCAGGATGTGTGTAGCCTCCCCTGAGCCTGGCAGCTGGATTGCACCCATGCTCAGGGGCTGCCTGCCGTGTCCGTGTTCCACACGCTAATGCTGCACGTGTTCCATGTGTGCGGACTGCAGCACGATGTCCAGCCCGAGTGACACTCGCCCCCTGCCCCCTGTTTGCCAGCCTCCTCCGCCCAGTGTGTGAGACACAAACTAAGACCACTCACCTGAAGCCCTGGCGTCCGACGAGGCCTGGGAGACCTCCTGGCTCACAGGAATCAGCTCCAAGGACAGGGTCATGGTCTCGGTCTCCTCCTCCTCCTCTAGCTGGCCCTGGTCCTCCTGCTTCTCCTCTGTCATGACCTCTGGCTGGGCAACGACGGGGGTCTGGAGGCTGGAATCCACCACAATGGATGGGAGAGATGTTTCCCCACTCCCCAGGATCTGGTGCAGCTCCTGGTAATAGGCAAAGGCGTGGGGTCCTGCCTCTGAGCATGAGCTGTGCTCTCTGGCCTGGACATATCCCTGGCGGAGCTCCTTGACCTTACTCCGGACCTGTTTGAAGGTCTAGGGTGGGTGTATGCCCTCCACCAGGGACTCGGCCATGCACTCATAGATGTCGGTGTTGCACCTCTTGGAGCGGAGGTCCTGCGAGGTGTCCTCCTTACCCCACAACTCAAGAAGGGACAGGATCTCTGCTCCAGACCAGGAGGGTGCCCGCCTCTTGGTTCCCTTGGGTGGGTCCTGGAACCCCATGGGGCTGCTTCCTGTGAGGGCCAGGGGGGTCATGGAGGGCTTGAGGCTGGGCCATGGGTGGCAAGGCCTGTGGCAGGGAGAGCCGGGTGGTAAGGTACTGCTCTCAGGCCGGCTTTCTGCCACAAGGCTTGTCCAGGGTGCCTGCAGCTTTAAGAGGGGCCAGGAGACAGGAACTATAGAGTCCTAATTAATTTGGATGGAGTGTCCATCAGTGCACCTGTGTTATTTCCTGGAGGCCTCTTATTTTGAAACCTGCTCCTCATCCACACACACACCTTTTTCTGAAAGAGCTCGTTCAGAAAAGATGTTCTTCCTTGTAGAAAGAGGAGTACCGCTGTCAGAAAAACAGAACAGAACAGAACCTCTGTTCTTTTGATTTTCTTTTGGAAGGATGTGATTGCACTGTGGACGTAACGCAGCTTTTATCAGAAAAACGGCTGTTTTTCCGACAAAACTCTGTAACGTAGACCTTTCCCTAGAGAACAAGCCACATTTCTGACATGTCCTGATGGTCAGTTTAGGCTGTGGTGAACAAAGAGGGGAAGAAAACACCGGAGCCCAGAATCCAAGCCTACCCTACTGATCCCTGACTCACATTTTAACTAGGAGACTGATGGCTTGAGTCCCTTGGCTAATCATAATTGTTGTGATAGTGCGCAGAGAGAGGTGGTCTCTCAGGAAGCTTAAATCTAATCTATTGTTAGGGCAAAGGCCCCAGACTTCACTTGGAATTGACTGGCAGCCAATGTGCTGTAATGCCCATGCAGTGTAATTTGCTGTCATTGGGAAACTCTGTTTAATAATTGAGCTGCTACATTCTCCACTGATGGCTATTTCTGAATGGTGCAAACGCATAGGCTACGTCTAGACTGTCATGATTTTCCGCAAATGCTTTTAATGGAAAAGTTTTCTGTTAAAAGCATTTGTGGAAAAGAGCGTCTAGATTGGCACGGACACTTTTCCGCAAAAGCACTTTTTGCGGAAAAGGGTCCGTGCCAATCTAGACGCGCTTTTGCGCAAAAAAGCCCCGATCGCCATTTTTGCCATCGGAGCTTTTTTGTGCAAAACAAATCTGAGCTATCTACACTGGCCCTTTTGCGCAAAAGCTTTGCGCAAAAAGGACTTTTGCCCGAACGGGAGCATCATAGGATTTGCGCAAGAACACTGATGATCATACATTAGATCGTCAGTGTTCTTGCGGAAATTCAAGCGGCCAGTCTAGACAGCTGGCAAGTTTTTCCGGAAAAGCGGCTGATTTTCCGGAAAAACTGGCCAGTCTAGACACAGCCATACTGTATACTGAGTACACTGGTCTGCCCATGAGTGTGCAAAGACATGTCTATCATGCATTCACATGAAAAGGATGTAACCTTCTTGGCCACTGTGCACATGCATGATAATGCACAGTCAACCTTAATAATGTCACTTCTTAACTTTTGAGAGCTTGATTTGTCAACCCTAATGTTTTTTTTAATGTAGATTTTTAGATGTCATTTCCTAATTTAATTTAAAAAATGAGAGAGATTCCACTATATGGCCACAGTTAAGGTCATCAGTAGGGGTCAAACCTTTAGATACACAACACAAACGTCTACCTCTTCAGCTAACAGAGTGATAGCCATAGGAAGCTGTTATCCTATATGTGGAGTATACATTAGCGGGTGATGAGACACATACTTTGCCAGTTCACATCTATTTGCCGACAGCAGAGGAATGTAGCATTGTGAGACCAGTGGGCTCAGTTTCAGGTTTTGGAAAGGGGGAGTGTGTACTAGTATTTATAGACTGTTCTGCCCTAACCCTAATGTATGTCTCTGACCCCTCTCTCATACCCCCTTGATCCTGTTCACACCCGCCTCCTGTCCCTATGCACCTCTACACGTATCTGCCCTTTTATCCCAGCTCATATACACCTTCCACCCACTGCCTCCTGCCCCTCCCACTCTGCTCCCATCCAAGCACTATCCATATACCCCAGTTCTAGTCCCATCCCCTAGCCTCCCCCATCAGAGCTCCAGGCCCCTGCCCCCTTTACTCCTATCCAACCCACTTTGCTATTGCCCTCCTGCTGCTTTTTCTCCACCCGCACCTTTGCCTGGGCTCCCACTTCCCCTTCTGCAACTACATAAACCCTAGTCCACTGCCTCTTCCCTCTGCTCTTTTTCATCCTCCCTGCTGCTCCTCTATGCCATCCTGTTTTCTCATCTTTCTTCATTCCAGTCAGGTTGTTTCCTCCTTCCCCTCCTTCCTGCCTGGACATGAGGCATTGAGACACTGTTCACAAGAAAGCCTCTCTGTTCGTATGCCCAGCACCACTGTTACCCCACAGCAGGAAACAGGATGTGCTGGGAAAGTCCTGCTTAGCCCCAGGATGGAGCCTGTCTAGCACAAATGGAACCATCAGAGAATTTAGCTGCCAAATGCTAACAGCTGGCTACTGAGCATGTCTGAATTGTAATTTTTCAGAATCTTGCAAACTTGGCCACATTTGGACATATTTTTACCAGGACAGCAAAAAGCAAATCCCTGGCACCCAGGTGAGCCTTTATGACAAATGGCAAGACCCTGATTCAAAGCCTGGAGGTACAAGAGCTTGTATAAAAATTTAAGTTTTTTAATGAGGGTAAAACAATGTATTTTTCCCACTTCCAGTCTTGGAAAAGACTGATCCATTTTAGCTAAAACTTAAAAAAAAAAAGTCAGTCAGAAGCAGACACCTGGTTTGGAAAATTTCAGTCTTAACAGTTTATGTTTGGCATAACTATAAGCAACTGAAAGCAGAGATTTCATAATGAAATGTGGTAGGAAGACTCCACTAGAGATTCAATTTAGTGAGAAATTCTGAATTATTTGAAATTGGTTTTAATTCATATTTGGATGAAAAACCAAAATTTGGAAACTTCCTACACAACGAAAATTCCAAAATAATTGATTTGGAGCCGTTGAACCAATTTGTTTTTTATGTCAAAAACCATAATACTAAATACAGCATATTATTTATGTAGGTTTGCAGGTAGCTTATAAACCTGCAAACTTACATATTTTTCTACATATATCTATATCTATATCCTAGCAGCAACATAAGGCCCTGCAGGGATTCTACCCTGTAAGAAATTAGCTTTAGCAGTAGTGTTTTATATATATATGTATATATATATTCCCTAATAGTTTTTAGAAGTTGTGAAGTGTTTATGGTAAAATCTTCAGCTGGGTCAGAACACACATAATGGCCAGACAGAGTGATTGTATGTAACTCAGCATCTCATGAGATCTAAAAAAGGTCCAAAATGCAAGACCCAGCTAAGCTGATATTCTGATCAAGGAAACAGAAGACATTGGTACTTGACCTCAAGTTTCCATTTTTCCTACTTCAGGGAGTGTGTCCAAAAGGGCATCAAGTGACCTTCTCATACATATTCAAAAGGATGCCCCAATTTAATCATCCAACCAAACGTGTACTCACTAAAATCTCAGGGTGCAGAAATCTGTTTTTTGGCCTTAAGGCGGGGGGGAGGGGAGATGATGCAAAAGGACCTATAAAATCCTCACTAAGGACTTTTTCTGTTTGAGGCTTGTCTACCTCAAACATCTTTCCTTTACTTATTCACCGAGATCCTTGTTGCTCCAGTGGAGAGAGGCTGGTCCTCCATGCCCAGGTTCTCCAGGACTGTGTATGTGAGTATGGTACTATATTAGGTAACCATAACTGTATACTTAGTTAAATTACAATTGTATACTCAGGTTTTATTTATGCTGCCCTCCAGGGGGATTATATCCATATGAGCGATCCTTGCTGTGTCTTTTATTTTGTTTGCAATTTTAATACCGGAGGTCTCGTCCTTCATCAAATCATAGCAACAATTTTATTAAGTATTGTACCTAACAACATGAATGTAGAGCAGGACCCAAGGTATGAATAGGACCAGCATTAAATGCTGTATTTCCAGTCCACAACTTCTTTTTGGTCTAGAGCTGTGTAATTTCCCTATATGAAAATGATCAAGGGGCCTAAGCCCCCAGACTCCCATTGTTTCACCTAAAGGTGGCTAGCAAGTGGTTGCAACTGCCACAACCATATACCCCAATAAGAACTTCCAGGACAGTCTGTGAGAAATAATTGACTCAAGCAAACTTAAATTTCAGCCCAGGCCTTCACCCTTTGAATACTCATATCTATCTCCCTGCAGACCTCACCAGTTCTCACTTTCATGCAAGTCTCATGGATTTCACATCCAGAAAAATAGATATAATTTTTTTTCTACCCACCCAATTTATCTCAGTCCATCATATCTCTTCTTCACTGGGAACAAATCATAATTTGCTATCACCAGGCCAAAAGTGGAAGGCAAATCCGATTATACCTACAACCAGATGTTCCTTAAAGAATGCTAAATTCCTTATCCAGCTGGGGCATCTGCCTTGCAATATAGCTATACCACATACCCATTGTCCCAGCCATGCCCTCTCAGAGCTATTGTCCTGGCAGGTTTTCCATAGTTCATGGCAAAGGCATTTGATTTTGTGACTGTTCATTATGTGTGTGCCTGCTTTTTCACACAGACACAACTCTTTAATGTCAGAGGGTTTTTAATTCTTCTTTTGTGATTGACTTGAGCAAGAATGGAGGGACTACCGCCTGGCCCCACTTATGGCTACTTATAGCTCCATGTGAGCCTTTAGGAGGGGAGAAGGGTCTAGCCAAAGTGCATTGCAGCATCTAGAAAGCTACAACTACTGGTGTATATTACAGCAGCCTAAAAACTGCTATAGGCTGCAGTGATGGCCAGCTTAGCCTCCTTCAGCCTTAGGCTGGGGGTAATGAAAAAGCTGCTTGGATGTGACCATAAGTCAGAACATCAAGATTTGACTCAATGGAATTTTGCCAGATTAAGTATTGAGTCTGGCCCAACGGTGCAACAGGGATGGAATTCATTTTGTGTATATTTGAAAATGTGAATATATGAATATAGGTAAATTCCAAAATGCAGGGAGATGCCTCAACATCCACATCCTTTATCCTGATGTAATTTGATTGGACAATGGGGAGTTAATGAGAGATACATGATTTCGGGCTACCTAAACATAACACAAGAGCTATGACCTATGGAAGCAGTAGATTTGCCCAGTGGATTTGCAGGAAATGGGGCTCTAACATGGACCTTAGAAAGCTACTTTGTACATTGATATTATGGAGCTGCTTTGAATTTGTTTTGTTTTGGATTTTTTTTTTGTTTTTTTGTTTTTTTGCTTTGAATTCCTTTTTGTCTCTCTTTACGTTTTCATTTTTAATTCTTTATATTTCACAAGCAAGATGTTCTTGTCTCAGATGATGGCTAGCAAAGACAAGCCTAAAACCCCCCTGCACACAGAAACACAAAAATGAATTAAAACACGCACACTGAAATATCTATCAACTGAACCTGACAGTTTGGAGTTAATTTAAAGAATAGATTAAGAAGAGAACCGAGGATAATCTCCACTGCATGGTTTCAGAGGGTTTCATTTTATGTCACACAGTAATGATTATTCACAGAATTATACACCATTCAACACCAGTTATTAGATATTAATTAGCAACAGAAACATGAAACAGGGAGGAAAAGAAAAGCAAACAAACAAACAAAATAACTATGGATAGGATTTTGATTTACTATGACAATGAGTAGCACTGTTAAGAAGCTGATCACAGTTCATCCCTTCTTTCTAACACCATTCTATCATAACTCTAAAATGACCAAACACCTCACCAGCCTGTCTTCATCTCAAGCCTGCCACAAATACTTTAGCCAAAAGTATGGATTTAGCAATTGCAACCCAGGGAGTTACTGCCTGTCTCCTTTATTTTCCTCCTACAATTTCAGCTGAATGCATTATTCCCTTTGACTTGTTGTCCCTTGGTCATGTCTATACTTAACATGCCAGAGCTCAATCTTCTGGCATTTGATTTTGCAGATCTAGTAAGAACCTGCTAAATTGAACATTGAGGGCAATTCACAAGGAGTAAGGGAAGTTGACAGGAGCATTTACTTCCTACTGTGGAGACGGCGCCAAGCTCGGCTTAAGGTATGTTGACTCTAGCTACGTCATTTATGTAGTTGGAGTTGTGTACCTTAAACAGACCTTCCGAGTGCAGTATAGACCTGACTCCACTGAACAGTGTTGCTCTGCACAGTTAACCATCTTCTACATTGCAGACCAGAACAGACAGCCTCACAGTGAAGCACTAATGGGATATCTCTCTGTATAATTTGTAAAGTGCTTTGGATTCCCTCATGATGAAGTCTATTCTGCTATATGTGAGTAGGGTTACCAGATAGAAAAAATACCGGACAAAAATTTGTCGAGAAAAAAAAAACACCGGGGAGTAACCAGGGAGACTGTGTGGGCGGGGGGAAATGGGATGTCCGGTATTTTTTCAATGTGTTTACCGGACACAAAGTCCAAATACTGGACTATCCGGTTCAATACCAGACACCTGGCAACCCTATATGTGAGCTATATGGCATGCCATAGTCTGAGCTACAGTGGGACACAATGGAATCTTTTGGGTCCAACTGAATCAGAGGATCTTTCCTATGGATTTAAGGGAATGACTCACACTGTCTATTATCCATCTCCAAGGACTAGAAATGGGGGAAAGCAGATCAGCTGGCTGAACCTGCAGGAGCCCAGGAAAAGGACAGCCACCTGTCCTAATGAAGCTGAGTTTGGGGAAGAGCTATAGGGACCACAAGGCTGCTTCTTCCTGAACAAACGCAGGAGGCTTTGTTGGCTCTGTGAGGGATAAAGTAGAGGTGCTAGGGGGACAAAGTGGATAGCTCATGATTTAGCCCAGGTTTATTGAAGGGGTGCAAACCTTAGCCAAGATTCTTTGAAACATTTGTGAAGCCCCCCCCATGAAAGTCTTGCACAGCTTTTACTGAGCAGCTCTGATTCACAGTTTTCTTCCCTAATACTAGTCACCACCCCCAGTCCAAATGGGGGAAGAACACTAAATTTCCATCTGACTGAAGAGACCATAAAGAGCCACATATTTCAGCTGTACTTTGTAATGACTAGTGTGCTGATTATGGACCTATCCAGACACATGGAAACTCCACAGGAAAAGCTCTCCAATAGGCACACATTTGTAATCTCTTGTGAATAGAGCCCTAAGTGCCCATTAACTATTGCTCAATTACACGGGAACTCTACAGAAGTAAATATGGCATGCACATGAATATCAATTAAATCCATTATGATCAGTGCACTCATGAGTCAGGAGGAAAATGTGCACAATCTTGACAAAGCAATGAAGACATGCATATTTTTACACATGTGGATTAAAATAGAAAGTTAAGCTAATAAAAGCTTTTACATTTAAAACAATAGTTTAACAAGTCCAGAATAGTTTTGACTCATAGTAGCTGGAAATCTCAGGTTTTAAAATTAGCTGTGAAGATAATTTGCACAACAGTCTTCTCTTGCACCAACGCTTATTTTCTCATTCCTGAGTTTATTGTTTAGCTTTCATAATACCACTAATTCATTTAGTGTTTCACGTGTACAAACAACAGTATTATTTAACCCTGGGAAGCACTGCATATTTGTATGAAAGATGTTGTACAAGTTGTATTGGATGGAAGACTTAACAAAACTACAAAGCTGTGGCCATCAGGGGACGTTAAATTGAAGTCAATGGAGTGATTGCAATTTGCATCAGATGAGGATTTGCCCTCAGGGTTCTTTGCTTGGCTTTGCCATGAGGATGTGTAACCTTGAGTAAGTCAGTTGCTATCGTTATTGCTCTTCTAAGGGCATGTCTGCACTACAGAGACAATACTGGCATGGCTATATAGGCAAATCCCATAGTATAGATGCTGCCTACACCAAAGAAGGGGTTTTCTATCTGGGTAGGAATGCTACCTCCTGGGATGAAATCAACTATGTTAAGGGAAGTCTTTTTTCATTGATATAGCTGTTCTACACCTCGGGGGTTGGTGGAATAGCTATGTTGGTCAGAGATGTGGGTTTATTAACATCCCCTGAGTGACATAGCTATACAGATAAAACTTGTCAGTATAGACCAGTAGAGGGTGAAAAAATGTGGCCTTTCACAGCTATTGACATACTAGCCAATTAGCCCATCATAAAACGTGATTTTCAGGTCTCTCCTCCATGTCCTATTTCCTTTCTATCTAGGTCTTCTCTCCTGAGCCTCCGGTCTCTTGCTCTGTCTCTCTCTCTCTCCCCTCCTCCTACTGCCTCCCCCCCCCCGCTCTCCTCCATCTCCTGCCTCTCTCTCCGTCTCTCTTTCTCTTCTCCCCCTCCTGCCTCTCACTCTTTCTCTTCTCCTCCTCCTCCTGCATGGGGAGCGCGGACCCCAAACAGTCGCTTGTGCCATTTGCTCTCGCGCGGCGGCCCGGCTGAGCGGCGCAGAAGTCAGCCGAGCGCAGAGGGAACAGCCAGCATTTCAGTGTTACAGAGTCACAGACATTGGGCTACTATATATATGATGAGGACTTTTCAGTGGTGATCTTTGTACTATAGCCAGAGTTGTGGTTGGAAGAAAAGGTGAGCTTGTATGCAGGTGCAACTATCAGAAACTGTTTTCAGCAAAACTGCTGGGCATGCACCAACTGGTATTAAGGTGAAGATTAAATCTTCATTTCAACTTTGATGGAACCTTAATGACAGTCTGGTAAGCTTCTTATGCAATGTTTTATTTAATCAAAATTATCTGTCCACTTTCCTGAGTACAACTGAACTTTTGGGAGTATGTTGGCTTGCCAAAACCGGTAGTTTCACGCTTCAGAGTCCCCGAATCTCACCTTTTAGGAACCCTTTTGCATGAGGTCCAAACAACACACAGGCACCTAAAATTTGGTGATTGGTTGCAGAGCTGCTCAGCTTGGTTCAGAATGCATTTGAATCTTTACTGTGTATTGCAATCTAATACACAGCCGTAGGAGATGGGAATGTTTGTATTGCATTATATGAATGCAAATTGTATTTCAAGTAGTTCTTTCAACACAAAAGAGGATTCATCAGAATCTGGGGAAATGTAGTAATGCTTGATGACTGACTTCAGAAAGAAGACATGCAATTAACTCCTGGAAACATTATTAGCAGGTTAACAGAACAAAGGCATATTAACAAAAAAAAAAAAAAGCATTCTGTTTGGCGTCTGAATTTAATGCAGATTGGAGTTTGTGATAACTTTGGGGAAAATGATTTTGGATCCTCCCTGTACAAAGCTGAAGCTCTTTAGAATGATTGTACTGGAAAAAGAGATCTCTCTCTCTTTCTATAGGTATAGATAGGAAACATATAGACATAGATATAATTTATGTAACTTGAAGTAACAGTTGAATGGGAATAGGTTTCAGTGCCATAAATGTATTTAGGGTATTTGTTAATATGTAGTGCTATATACAGTCAATCTTATACTAAAAAAAGTTATTTATTAGTCAAACACTGAAAGGACTGAGTTACCAGCAAATAAGTTTTATGAAATATGATCAAACAAACAAAGCTCAAATGGCCACATTTTTGAAAGCTGCTCTAAACTAGAGGTGACAACTTTGTACATCCAAATGTCTTTTTATGCAGAAAAGCTCAATATGAGTGTTCAGAGATATTTTCTCACGCAAACTGATGACACTCACTGATGACAATTATCCAACCCTAACAACACTCATTTCAGTGCAATATGTTTTCTCTTGTGAGTTGGGATTACCCATATCAGAAAGCACTATGGACAGCACTAAAGCCTTGATTCCATCAGTGACTAGTCATATACACTATGAAGGAACTGGCATGTAAATGTGGATGAATAAGGATGGACTTAAGCAAATGCTTTAAAATGCTTAGAGGAGTTCTTAGCTAGCATTTAACAACCAAATTTGCGTGGCCCTAAATTTTCCAAGTGAGGCAAAAACAGAAGAGGGTGGGGAGGGACAAACTGCTTAAATTTCCTTAGTGCCCCATTTGAAAACTCAGAAGATAGTGATGCGCATCAAGTGTAATGGCCCTGTCTTGGCCTTACTCTACAAGATCCTGAACATGTGTTGTGAGGCAACAAGTACCCTTGCCTCTCACTGATTTTAACTGATGTCAGTGGGAGTTGATAATACTCATGAGATTGTCCATAGCTCAATATGTAACTTTGGGCAAGTCACTTAACCCTTTGCCTTTGCTTCCCTGTGCAGTACAGTCATTGTACTACCTGCCTCACAGGGATGTTATGAGACTTAATTAGTTAATATTTTGTAAAGCTTTTTGAAGCTGAAAAGTGCTACACTAAGGGCTTGTTCTCACTTACCACAAGATCGACCCTCTGGAGATTGATCTCCTGGGGTTCGATTTAGCAGGTCCAGTAAAGACCCATTAAATCAACTGGTAGCCCATTGACCCTGGTACTCCACTTGGTCACAAGGAGTAAGGGAGATCCATGGGAGAGTTTATCCTGTTGACCTCCCATAATGGGGATGCTGCAGAAATTCAACCTAAGGTACATCGACTCCAACTATGCTATTCTTGTTGCTGGAGTTGCGTATCTAAGGTCAACTTTCTCCCATAGTGTAGACCTGACCTCAATAAGGCCATTAGTCATATCAAATATTATGTCCTTTCTTGCTTTTCATATGCCAGTCCAACTAAAAGTCAAATGAAAACTTTTCCCTGATAGACATGGGCCTGTAGTTTTAAATTCAAAATTAACATATTTTAAATATATTTGATAAATGGGACCACTATTATTTTAATGGTCCTATGGCAGGTAACTGAGAAAAGAGGAAGTGAGTTAATTTAAAGACGCAGAGACAAAACATTAATAGGAGACAATCTGGGGACAATTGTCTCAAAGGAAATTATTCTGTTGGCAAGAGTGGCTAAATAAAGCTTCCTACATGAGCTAGGTAATATATATAACTTTCCTTGACGAGGCTGAGGGCTTTGTCATTGTCTGTAAGGACAAGAGAGACTAAAATAATTAAAGGTGCTTATGCTGGAGCAGCAGCACAGTAAATGAAGTATGCTTGGATTTTCTCTTCACAGGAGTTAAATCTGTGACCTTCTGTACCAGAGGAAAGAGTCCTTTGTGTTCTGAGCCTTAATAACCGTACCATGATTTGATTTCTACCAGAGCCCACATAACACTGGTTATATTTATTTTTATTCATTCTACCCTTTTTCTTTAGTAAAGTGATCTCATTTTAATCTTTAAGGAAAGAGTGAATTGGTTTTATTTTTACTTTGATTACCTTTATTTCCTAATAGCTTTGGTTTATCACATATGTTTCAAAATGTTTCTTTTACCTTGTGGAATACTGTTAGAAGTCTCTGTACAAAGGCAAAAGCTGTGGTTGCTATAGCAATAACCAATCTGATGAAGCTGTGACCTAAATCATGACTGAGAAAAATAGTACCTTGTCTATATCACTGCAGTTACTGCTTCCTGGGATTATGCTACCGGAATGCAGGATGTATTACCTAAAATGAACTCTTTATACACAAGAAAAGTAAAGTGATACTTCCTTCACTATAAAGTTTGGAAGGAACATAGACAACTTAAGCCTGTGCTAAAAGGCTTATATTCTAGGCAGGTATTGTATTCTCAGCATCTTGGTTACCCACACATACACATAATTCCTGGTGAACTACAATTTATTTCCTGGAAGTCTGGTGACAATATTTTAGGGAATAGGGTAATTGTTTCCTTGGTTACTGGAGGCTCCTGAAGTCAAGACACTTTTGAGATTTGATAGCTAAGTCCCCAACACTGACATCTATCGATCATGCTCGTACTGTATGAGTATTCACACAGCACTTCCTAAGCTCACAAAGTCCCATCACGTTGGCTTGAATGTTAAAGGTAGGAAGCATTCTCTGGGGGCATATTCTTCTTTGGTTATTATTATTGTTATTCCAAGGAGAGTAGTGGGGAAAAAAGCTAATTTCTTTCAAGACTAACCTTGATAAATTTATAGAGGGTATGAGACTGCCTGCAATGACATGTAGCCAATCTGTGAGTTCTAGCACCAAATATTTCCAATGACCATTAATGGGACACTATAAAGGGAGGGCTCTGAATTACCACAAAGAATTTTTTCCCCGCATATCTGGCTGGTGGGGCTTGCCCACATGCTCAAGGGTCTAACTGATTGCCATATTTAAAGTTGGGAAGGAATTTTCTCCTGGGTCAGATTGGTAGAGATCCTGGGGTGTTTTTGCCTTCCTCTGCAGAACGGGGCGGGGTCACTTGCTGGTTTAAATTAGTGTAAATAGTGGATTCTCTGTAACTTGAAGTCTTTAAATCATGATTTGAGGTGTTCAGTAACTCAACCAGAGGTTATAGGTCTATTACAGGAGTGGGCAAGTGAGGTTCTGGTGCCTGCAATGTGCAGGAGGCCAGACTAGAATTGATCATAATGATCCCTTCAGGCCTTAAAGTCTATGAGTCTATCACTTGTATTATGGTAGTGCCTCGGAGACCCAGTCATAGACTAGCTCCCCCTGTGCTAGGTGCTGTACAAACACAGACGAAAAAGACAGGCTATGCCCCAAAGACTTTATAATCTAACTATAAGAGACAACAAAGAATACAGACAGGCAGGGGTGCATTAGGAAACAGCGAGACAATATTTATTAGCATGATAGACAATGGTCTTAGTACATGAGCAACCTAACTGTTGTCAAGTTTTGTGTAGGCTTCATGGCAGAAGGGAATTTTAAGGAGGGTTTTGAAGAATGAGAATGAGTTAGTTTTTCAGATGTTTCTGGGTTGCTCCTACCAAGCGTGAGGCACAGTATGAGCGAAAGCATATAGATACAGGGGGTGATGGAGGTGGGCACCATGGCCTGATTGGAGCCAGGAGTTGACCCTTATTATTACAGAGTTCTTGTCAGAACTCTAGTGAGAGCATCCACAGAATATTACATGCGATAATTAACTTGGTGGTCCTCATCAGTTAATATACCTCTGGCCAGTAGGTAAATCTCTTGTCCAATGGAACCCATAGTTATTTGGTAATTTCTGCAACAATATTGTTTAATCTTGTGAAAGTAGATAGTAATGCATCTACAAACTGAGGTTGTTAGAGATAGCAAGATAACAGCCAACATAATGTTACTCACTCACATGTATCAAACAATGCAATGCATCAAATATGGATAAACATTTTTGGTGTAACAACAGGATGTTGTACAGATCATCAACTTTTATAGGAGTAGATTGGCCTGAACTCTGCTAAATCAGTACCAACACTAAGAATGATAAATTCCCAGACTGCAGGAAAGTAAATGGCAGAATGAAATAATATGTAAATTAGTTGTACTGAAGTAGGGGGTTAAATGGGAAAGTTGGCAGAATTAACTAAATCAGCTCCACTAAGCAGCAGACACAGGCTAGCAATTCTGACTGCATTTTGATTGACAAGTAGTTAGCTAAGAGGTACTTGTGCTGTTATTACTCTCCCTCTCAGTTCCTCTCCTGTCCTGATGTAAAACCAAGTGGATAAATCTTAAGTACTCAGAAACAATTAAATACCCTTGATGATGCTCATTTGGAAAATCAAAGTTACTCTCTTTGATGTCAGAGATGTAGGCTGGAGATGCACAGACGAAAGAATCATGGCTGCAAAACTAGTTGGAGAGATCTAAAATTACTCCTTTCTTATGGCCACCTGGGCTCTTCAACATCTGCTGAGTGTTTGGCTGAGATACTGACTACCAACTGAATTCACACGACACATGTCATGATGGGTCAAAAGTGGTGTGACACAACTGCAGTATTTTGAAGGGAAATAAATGTTATTTTTTCAGAATCATGTAAAATTGCCAGCCCATCGTCTTTCTGCATGTTTTGGTTCCCCTGACACCTCCAAGATGTTCAGAGTCAAATGAGCTCTCACAAGTTCTGATGGTTCACAACATGGAAAATGTAGCTTGTAACAAACAATTTGCAATAGCTTTGAGTTAATTCATTACTAAATATCACTAGTTTCCTAAATTTTAAGTAGTGTTTGTTGAGTAGTAGTCAGATGAAATCAGGAGTTGCATGAACTTACAGATCCATTTAATTTTCCAAAAGCTCTTTTACCTCCTCAGCAGTAGTGTCTGATTGATGATGGTGCACTTTATGAACTAGAAATTATGTGGCTACTGGCCAATATGCAATATTATGAAATATTACAACAAGAACACTTAATATTTCATGGCTGATGCCTAATCCATTGTGAAGGAATGGACCTTTTCTGGAAATAGCGCCAATATGTAGCTCCAGATGAGAAAAATAATCTGTGACACAAAATAATAAAGATCAAGCACTCAACAGTTAACCAAAAGGGAAAATTATTAGTAGTGGGCTAAATCCTAAACTGAACTTTTAATTGAGTTTTGAGTAAGGGCTGGTTAAATGCTGACTATGGACTTCAGGAGACGGGTTCCTATTTTTGTAGTGCTAAATGTCTCTAATAAGGTGACCATGACAGGGTCTCCTGGCATCAGTTACCAGTTGGTGGATGATTAACTTGTTTTCTGGATCCCCCCAGAATCCCTTGCTCAGTTTCTCTTTTATTATTTCTCAGACATTCCTTGGTGCAGCTTCCATCATTCCAAGTCTGAGTACGACAGCAAGTGACTCCTTCCACAATCTATAAATATTACTGGTTGGTATCTCTCAGTACCAATGCTAATTACTGCCTCCTCCTGTGCGGTGAGTGTATCCGTTCTGCAGCATTAATATAATTAGTAGGTTACCTGTTTTTATTTTATTAATTGGCCTATTATTAATCTTTTCCTGTTCTCGGCTACCTCTCTCACCACAGTCCATCAGGTTTTTTGCATATCCATGTGCAGAGTATATTGCCTTTGGTCATTTAAAAATATTGTCCAGATACTTTTTTCCTTGGTAATTTTCTTCTCTGCCTTGTTTCTGCTCCATTATGAGGAATTCTGTGGAAATATTTTGATATTTTAATCCCACTTTTGTCTACTCTATGATACACATAGCATTGGTGACAGCTTTACATTACAAAGCCTCAGTGCTTTTCTGATCTGCTGGTTTTGACCGTTTTTCTCTTGCACCCCCGCCCCACACCCCAATCCTGTTCCTATATACAATCACAGACTGAATCTATGCACATATCAGCCCTGTTTTTAATCACATGTCCTTTTATGAACCCTTTTAGTCTTTACATTTCATACATGTGAATGTAGAATGTGCCAGTACCAACTTTCTAGCAGAAACCGGGATAGTCCAATTCTTTACATTATAGATTTAGAAACAGAATTTCCTTCCTTGCTCAATCTCTTTATCTCCAGTTTATATTGTGGCTGCAATATGCCATTGCAGAAGTGTCATCACCTTTATCTTTTTACATTCTGATGTAGTCTGTAATCAACACTAGCTTCAGCTACTCTCATTACTAGCTCTTGAAGTGATTCTTCAGACTCAGCAAGAACAACATCATCAGATTACAGCATCTGCTTCCTCCAATTTCAATTTTACCACTGTAACCAACAACAATGCACATTTGCATTTCAGTGTATTGAGTGAACTGATGCTGTGCTATAATGCAGCCCTGCTAGCCTCCCTTCCTGCTATTCAACTCCTGTGTGGTACCCTTTGTGGTTCTTTCCTACTACTTGTTTCTGGTCATGACTGAGACAGCACTTACAGTCCACTGAATACAGTATGTTAAATAAATGCACAAGAAAGCCCATGCAGATGTCCTGAGAACTGTATGACTGATTCAAATACCTTTTTATATTCTATTGCACACACCCATTGTAGCTGTTGTTGCTTTATTTCTTCCCCCCCAGAACTATTCTGAGTGATGATTTCCAGTGTTGTCACCTTTCCCCCTGTGCATACTTACACTTTCATATTCATCAGTCTTTCTCAGAAAACCAAGCATATTATTTCTTTTTGTGTCTGAGTAATGAGTGAAATTGTCTGACTATGTGCACATTCCCCTTGGCATCTTTTCTTTATCAGTGGAATGAATGTGATGTCTTGCATTAGTCCTATGGTCATTGCCCACTTTTCCACAGAAGCTTGAAGTTCTTGATACCTGTCTGGACACAGGTAAAGTGTTCAGTGCAGTTGCCCACAAAGCCAGGCATTTGTGCTATTTAAAACATGTATGGTGTGATACTCTAGTTAATTGTCAGTTGTCCCCTCTAACTTGAAAAAATAACATTCAGATAAAAGATTAGAGATGAGTTCTTGACATAGTAACCAGTGTTCTAGTTTTCCTATTGGAATATAACATAAACCCGCATTTTTAGTTTGCTGTCCTCTACTCTAGCAAAATGGAAAAGGCTTGTTTAAAAAAAAATACAGAAAGCTTTTAGGCCTTTAAGTATAGTCTATATCAGTCCTTAAATGGTGAATTCCTGGGCCAGTAATGAGTTTCCATGTTTTATTGTATTATATCTTCAACTTCATTGTGGACTACACAGAGTTTTTGGGGGACCTGGGCAAAATCTGAAACTAAGGGCCCCCATCCAGGCCCAGCCTTTGGGCAAGGTGAGCGAGGTGGTTGCCTTGGGCCCCATGCATTCAGGACCCTGTGGCTCTGTTCATTCAGGACCCCGTGCTGCCTGGCTCCTGGCTCTAACCACCTGGCCAGGAGCCACACGGCCGTGTGGCTCAGTGTGCTGCCGTGGGCCCCGCACACTCTGGCCAGGCCTGCCCCCATCATTCCGAAAAAGTTACTACTGAGCTGTGGCTAGAGGAGGGGAAGAAGAGGATACGGGTGTGATGTAGTGCTGGTACCGTGCTGGTTGCTATGCTGGGCAGTGGGCTGTGGGTGACCTCCGCTGGCTGCTGTCTGTAGCATGGCCCAGCAGGGCAGGGGATGAGTCATTATGCAAAGGGGGCTCTGAACCTGTCCGACGAGTTATCTCCCAGGGAGCGGAACAATGGGAAGGAGGGGAGTGGAGCCCTGGCTGGGGACAGGGCTGGAAGGAAGAGTTAGTTTTCTGTCTGGAACCATGGAGGAAGCAGCCTGAGCAAAGGGGGGCTGGGATTTAGGGGCCCAGTCTCCCCCATCCCAAGAGGAGCTGAGGCATCCTAGGCCTGGCCCTGTAACCAGATTACATCTATGCTGTGCTGTATCCTGGAGAAGCAATAAACTCCCTCTATTCTACTGGCTGGTGGAGTCTGTTCGTGCCACTACGGGGGTGCAGGAGTCGGGGGACCCCGACACGTCGTCACAACGGTACAAGCCCATATTGCACTAATCCTGCAGCAGCACTTCATTCCTATCCTAAGGCTCTGGGCATTGTTCCCCATTCTAGACATTGCAACCTGGTGCACAGGTTTGCAGTACCAATAAGTAGAGCCCTATCAAATTCATGGCCATGAGTCATGAACTGTGAAATCCGGTCTCCCACCGTGAAATCCGGCCTTTTGTGTGCTTTTACCCTCTGCTATGCAGATTTAACAGGGGAGAACAGTGTTTCCCAAAATTGGTGCTCTCACCCAAAAGGGAGCTGCAGGGGGTGCAGGATTATTATAAGGGGGTTGTGGTATTTCCATCTTGACTTCTATGCTGCCTTCAGAGTTGGGCAGCTGGAGAGCAGTAGCTGTTGGTTGGGCACCCAGCTCTGAAGGTAGCACCCTTCCAGAAGCAGTGCAGGTGCCATACTATGCCTCCCTCTTTTCTGTGCTGCTGCCTTAGAAGCTGAGCAGCAAGATGGTGATTACAACACTATGAAATTTCAGATTTAAATAGCTGACCTCGTGAAATGTATTATTTTAAAAAATCTTATGTCCATGAAAGTGACCAAAATTGACTATGATGGAGGGGCTCCCCTTCATGATGGAGGGGCCACCAGGTCAAATGAGGCCTCTAGGCCAAACCTGTGGCCTCACGTGCCAGATCATGATGCCAGTTGGCTTGGGAGCCCTCTCAAACAGGAGGACCAGGACAGATCCATCACCAGAGGTGGGGGAGCAAAAGGATGCAGTTACTCCAGGATCTGGCAATTTAAAGGGGCCTGCAGCTCTGGGCCCTTTAAATTGATGCCAGAGTGCTGTACTGTGCTGTGCATTCCACACAGCTCTGAGGGCTGGGAGAGGCAGTGCAGCAGTCTCACCCCGTCTGCCTGAGGCCCCACCTTTTGGGAGGGCATGGAGCTGTTCTCTACCCCCCACACACACCTTTCCCAGGAAGCTGTCACCCTCCCTGGACCAGGACAAGATGCTCCTTTTGCTTCTGCTCCTCCAATCGGCCCTTCTGAAAAATCTTGTAATGGAAAGTTTCAATGGCAACAGCTTGTATGCCATACCAATTTACCTGTATGTTTGGTGGCACACTTGCAGCAGCTTCAGTTCAGTGCTGTTTGTACACTCAGGAAACATACCCGTAAATTGACTTACTCTCAGTTCACATTGTCAAGGTTATCAAAAGGATCAGTAGAGCTTGAATGCAGGCCTACCTGGGTATTAGGCTACATGCTCCACACTGCCATGCGTCACCACCTCTACCATGACTATAGTCCATTAGCCGCTGATGGCTCTATCCTCTATGAACTCATCTACTTCTTTTTTAATCAAGTTACACTTTTAGCCTTCACAGCATCCCCTGCTATCCAAGGATTATTCAGAATGTGCCAAGGATAATTACAAATAATTGTTCCTTTTGATAATTTAGGCGGCCTCTTTGTTCTGTTAAGGAAAACTGCTGTCCTTTGAAAGTAGACGAATAGATTCATACATGATCAGAAGAGACCACTATGTATGACTATCTAGTCTAATTGCCTGCCTAATACAGAGCACAGAATTTCACCAATTGATTTCTGAATTAAGACCATAACTGTGTGTTGAGTTGTAGCACCTCTTTTAGGGTGTGTCTACGTAGCAAAGTTATTTTGGAATAATGGCTGTTATTCCGAAATAACTATGTGAGTGTCTACCCAGCAATTCTGTTATTTCAAAATAATTTTGAAAAAACGGATGACTTATTCCAACTTCTGTAAACCACATTCTATGAAGAATAACCCCTAATTTGAAATAGCTATTTTGAAATAAGGCGTGTGTAGACGCTCCGCTGCTGCTATTTTGGAATAGCCCCTTACCAGGGTCATTCTAAGTTATTCCTCCTGGGGCTCTGTAGATGTGCTAATTTGAAATAGTTTATTCTGAAGTAACTGTGCAGTGCAGACGTAGCCTTACAATAAATATTCAATCTTGATTTAAAACCTTCAACTGATGGTGAATGAAATACATCTCTAGTTATTTGTTTCAATGGTAAGATAAAAATGATTAAAAAAAAGTTAAGCTTAAAAATTTGCACATTATTTCTGGTTTGAATTTGTCTAGCTTCAGCTTCTAGCCATTGGCTCTGCCACCCCCATGATAAACCACACATACTCACTTTCAAAGGAATGCTTCAAATCAGGAACTGCTGTGAAGTAATAAATTGGAACAAACTACTGTAATTCTAATAAACTTATTTTTTAAAATTATTTAGATTTGTAATAAATCTAATGAGAAATGTTCTTATGCTACATTCTAGGTGGTTTTGGAATACTTAAAAGTAAAATAATGGAAAAGTAAGTTTGTCTAACTTTGGGATGACAAAAATATGGCAGGAGGTTTTGCAGATAAAGGAAATAGGCATAGATCCTAGACACTGCTGTTATTTGATCACCCAACAATGGTTGAGTGGATATGTAACTATGTAAAATGAGAACCCAAGTAACAAATGGTAAACGCACATTTCCAGTTAATGAAGCAGGTATAATCCCCCATATCTTCCTGCTGCTTCTTTCCTCAATTTATCAACACTAATTTAATATTATCTGGACTGAGATTCAGCAACTAGCACCTATCCATGCTCCAATCTCTTCTATACACTGGTAAAGTCATTCAACAGTACTGTTAGGACTGAATGAGTTGCAGAAATAGACCTTCTTTACAAACCCGCTCAACAGTCCTGTATGAACATAGAACAAGAGGGGAACAAGATAGAAACCTATATAACACTGAATTAGAAAGCCTTCAGAAGAACTACGGTATAAATATACCCACTGAGACCTTTCTGAGTTATCTGAATCTAGCCACCAAAGGACAGTCTCACCTGTCTCCTCCCATGATGCAATGGGCTCAGCTTGAGGGGAAATTGTGGTGCATCATGGGAGAAGTAGTCCAATGAATGAGCCCATCCCATTACAGAGAATATGGGCATGAAACACCTGAACTATAATTCCCATGAAGTACCACAACACCATTTTCAAATAGAAAATTCCAAATGTAAGCCAAAAAAATCTGGTATTTTTTGCCAAGAAGTCAAAAATGTCCATTAAATACACCTCCCTCCCATTTCTGACAGCTCTGCTTTATAGACAAACACAATCACTTTTTAACTGGTAGTCTAGGAATCAGCACCAGGCACAACAATGTAGTCAAAGGACAGGTCCCAGAATGTTTTAGTATTATTGGCAAGGGAGTACAAAGCAAAAAGAAAATAATCCAGCAAAAGCTGTAAACATATATGATTTTTGAACTTTTTATTCTTTCTGTATAAATTTATTTTCCATCATAATGCTAATTGGGCTCAGCATTTATATTCTATGACTTTTGTTTTGCCATTTAAGCTATGCTTAAAGTTCCTGTTAAATCTGAACTCTGTAACCCAACCTCAACTACCACTGCAACAGAATACTTTCATAAAGGTTTAACTATCAAATGTTTCTTCTCACTTCCAACCAGGCTGAAAGCAGAATTAGATCCAGTTTTAGGGCATAAGTACTACAGAAGATCATTACCCCTAGCCAGTTTATAGTAGCCATGTGCCCTGGGGAAAGTACTCGCTTAGCGGAGATCTAAATTTAGTAATTTATCTTCAGTATCAATCATTTTACAGGGAGCTGGTTAGTGGTTTCAAGGGGAAATTGCAATCCTAGTTCATTTCCAGCCACACACTATATTAAAGTATATTGATTAATAGTTAATAAAGGGTTAATAAATGATTAATAGATGTTGTAAGCCTATAAGTAATGTGTGATAAATAGTTGTAATCATGTTAATAGATGGTGTTATAGATGGTTCTATGACATGATTATAATCAACCTACTTGGCTGTTGGATTCCAGTTTCTAACAATTAATGAACCATTTATTAAAACAGCAACTAATAATTTATTAACCCTTTATAAACTATTTATAAATGCACTCCATGTTCAATGTGACCCCATTCTCCTTTGCACTCTATTTCCTGTAGAAAGATTGATAAAGGAAGAAAACTGAACATTTCCCATCAAGAAACAGAATGGTCTAAATACAAAGGAGTAAAGACTAAAAGGACAGAAGAGATAGATGAGAGGGGGGAAAAGAGATAAAGAAAAAATAGAGGGGTGCAGGAGTATGGAAAGAATGTCAGATGGAAAAATACTACAATCCTAGTCCAGTAAACCCCTACAGCCAAAGTACTTTTGCATAACGATGGAGCTACACAGTATAACTGATTAGAACCCAAATAAATTTCCCACTGCTGCCCTTTCTTTAATAAAGCTACTGCTGTGATCCTGAAGAGCTAGATGTGGGATGACCAGCAGGAAATCAGTAACAAGGAAAGACTTAAAGAAAGAGCGAACACATTTAGAAGAGAGAAAAAAGGAGGAACAGAAGAAAGAAAATGGAAGAGAAAGAAATACAGAGAGGAGAAAGGAGAGCCAAATAAATATGGTCAAGAGGAAAACTATGTACAAGAGATACACATGCTTGTGAGGCACTGCCTCCCATGCACAAGCAGGTGTGTGTAGAAAACACCCTTTGTAAACCATGAAGCAGGAAAGAAGAGCCCCAAATCCAATCATTACTTAAAGCTCCATGACTACTAAACTCAGCTCTGAGGGGAAGTGTCATAAAGCAGATTTGTTTTCTTGGTCTTTTTTGTCATGAAAAGAAGCAGAAAGAATGAAAGGCTTCCAAGTAGCTTGCTGCCATGGGCTTTTTAGCCAATTTTGTAGGCCCAAGAAATCTAGGTAAGGTTCAGATAGGCAAACAGGTCTTTGTATACACTCACATGAAAGAAACTCAAAATGCAAAATTTTTATTGTTTACCTATCTTTGTAACAGCATGTAGTCATTCTCTGAGGCTGCGTCTACACTGTACATGTAGCTTGAAATAAGCTACACAATCTGAGCTATGCAAATTGCATAGCTTATTTCAAGTCAATTTCAAAATAGCTTGTTTCAAAATTTGGCGCTGTCTACACAGCACTTATTTCAAAATAAATCACTATTCTGAAACATCCCTTACTCCTAGTGGAAAGAGGTTTACAGGAAAGTTGGAATAGCGAGCCCATTATATTTTGAAATAACGAGCACACTCAAAAGATACCTCTGGTATCCCAAAATAGCGCTGCAGTGTAGACGTAGCCAAACAGACTAGTGACAATTGGCACAATCTGGGGATCTTCAAAAAATGGAATTGCATTCTGGTTTTGTGCAACATGTTACCTTTCTGGATGCAGATTCAGATCTCAGAGATCATGATGTAAATCATAAATAACCCCACTGAAACAAAGTAAGTTGTACTGGGGTAAAACAGGTGATAATTAGTCCTATTAGATTTTTGGGATGTACAGATTAGCAACTAAGCTGATTGGTGGGATAAATGTTTTACCAAGAATTTAAATATGTAACCTACATAGAATATTCCATGAAACTGCTCTGAAAGAGGCTAAAGGAATGGTAACATTTACACTAAGGACATGAGATGGTAACATTTACACTAAGGACATGTCTTCATTATTCGGAAGATTGATGCTGCTGCTGTCGATCTTCCAGGGTTTGATTTAGAAGGTCTAGTGAAGACCTGCTAAATCGAACTTAGAGGGCATCCCCATCGGTGCCGGTACTTCTGCTCTTCATGAGGAGTAAGGGAAGCTAATGGGAACGTTTGCTCCCATTGACCTCCTGCTGTGTGGATGGCACAGAAACTTGATTTAAGATATGTTGACTCCAGCTACATAATTAACACAGCTGGAGTTGTATATCTTAATTCAACCTTCTGCTGTAATGTAGACCAGGCCTGAGAGGCTAAAAGATGACAAGCTACCGTATCAAAAATTTCAGAACTTTTTTGTGCAAAGGCTGATTGGAATGTTGGACACATGAGCAAACTCAGCTAAGTAATCTGTGTACAACAGATCAATAGAGACAGAAGCAGTTCTTTGGAATAACAGGATGCATGGGATATAGCCATTAATGAGAGTGATGGTGTAAGATAACAGACAGAGGTTATGGTGGGGTTATAAGGGCAAATCCTTATTAAGTCTTAGTCTCCTTAGTCTCATCAGGGCCTCAAGGGTTCTGTGCTAAAAATCAAGCAGTCAATTCTGTGCTAAAAATCAATTATTTTACACCAGTTTCACTGGTATCAATGGCATACCACAAGTATACCACTGATGTGCTGAAGTCTAGAATCAGGCCCGAAGTTGATACATAAGAACATAAGAACATAAGAACGGCCGTACCGGGTCAGACCAAAGGTCCATCTAGCCCAGTATCCTGTCTGCCGACAGTGGCCAGCACCAGGTGCCCCAGAGGGGCTGGACCGAAGACAATGATCAAGCGCTTTGTCTCCTGCCATCCCTCTCCAGCCTCTGTCAAACAGAGGCCAAGGACACCATTTTATCCCCTGGCTAATAGCCTTTTATGGACCTAACCTCCATGAAATTATCTAGCTTCTCTTTAAACTCTGTTATAGTCCTAGCCTTCACAGCCTCCTCTGGCAAGGAGTTCCACATGCTGACTACACGCTGTGTGAAGAAGAACTTTCTTTTATTAGTTTTAAACCTGCTACCCATTAATTTCATTTGGTGTCCTCTAGTTCTTCTATTTAGGGAACTAATAAATAACTTTTCTTTATCGGCCCTCTCCATACCACTCATGATTTTATACACCTCTATCATATCCCCCCTCAGTCTCCTCTTTTCTAAACTGAAAAGTCCCAGTCGCTTTAACCTCTCCTCATATGGGACCCGTTCCAAACCCCTAATCAATTTAGTTGCCCTTTTCTGAAC
Source organism: Pelochelys cantorii (assembly GCA_032595735.1). Classification (NCBI taxonomy): domain Eukaryota; kingdom Metazoa; phylum Chordata; order Testudines; family Trionychidae; genus Pelochelys; species Pelochelys cantorii. The sequence goes on from CM064327.1 coordinate 243,380,284, forward strand.
CCTTTCCAAGGCCAAAATATCTTTTTTGAGGTGAGGAGACCACATCTGTACACAGTATTCAAGATGTGGGCGTACCATAGTTTTATACAGGGGCAGTAAGATATTCCGGGTCTTATTTTCTATCCCTTTCTTAATAATACCTAGCATCCTATTTGCCTTTTTGACCGCCGCTGCACACTGTGTGGAAGTTTTCAGAGAACTGTCCACGATAACTCCAAGATCTCTTTCCTGATTTGTCGTAGCCAAATTTGCCCCCATCATACTGTACGTATAGTTGGGGTTATTTTTCCCAATGTGCATTACTTTACACTTATCCACATTAAATTTCATTTGCCATTTTGTTGCCCAATCACTCAGTTTGGTGAGATCTTCTTGGAGTCCCTTACAGTCTGCTTCTGTCTTGACTATCCTAAACAGTTTGGTATCATCCGCAAACTTTACCACCTCACTGCTTACCCCTTTCTCCAGATCATTTATGAATAAGTTGAACAGGATTGGTCCTAGGACTGACCCTTGGGGGACACCACTAGTTACCCCTCTCCACTCTGAAAATTTACCATTTATTCCTACCCTTTGTTTCCTGTCTTTTAACCAGTTCTCAATCCAAGAAAGGACCTTCCCTCTTATCCCATGGCCATGTAATTTACACAAGAGCCTTTGGTGAGGGACCTTGTCAAAGGCTTTCTGGAAATCTAAGTATACTATATCTACTGGATCCCCCTTGTCCGCATGTTTGTTAACCCCTTCAAAGAACTCTAATAGATTAGTAAGACAGGATTTCCCTTTACAAAACCCATGTTGACTTTTGTCCAACAAATTATGTTCTTCTACATGCTTCACAATTTTATTCTTTACTATTGTTTCGACTAATTTGCCCGGTACTGAAGTTAGACTTACCGGTCTGTAATTGCCCGGATCGCCTCTAGAGCCCTTTTTAAATATTGGTGTCACGTTGGCTACCTTCCAGTCATTAGGTACGGAAGCCGATTTAAGGGATAGGTTACAAACCACAGATAATAGTTCAGCAATTTCCCATTTGAGTTCTTTTAGAACCCTTGGATGAATGCCATCCGGTCCCGGAGATTTGTTAACATTAAGTTTTTCTATTTGTTCCAAAACCTCCTCTAATGACACTTCAATCCGGGACAGTTCCTCAGATTCATTACCCACAAAGGACGGTGCAGATTTGGGAATCTCCCCAACGTCCTCAGCCGTGAAGACTGAAGCAAAGAAATCATTTAGTTTCTCCGCAATGGCTTTATCGTCCTTGATTGTGCCTTTTATAGTTCGATCGTCTAGGGGACCCACAGGTTTTTTAGCAGGCTTCCTGCTTCTAATGTACTTAAAAAACATTTTGTTATTTCTTTTTGAGTTTTTGGCTAGCTGTTCCTCAAAATCTTTTTTTGCTTTTCTTATTACATTTTTACACTTGATTTGACAGTGTTTATGTTCCTTTCTATTTATCTCACTAGGATTGGACTTCCACTTCTTAAAAGATGCCTTTTTGTCCCTCACTGCTTCTTTTACATGGTGGTTAAGCCACGGTGACTCTTTTTTAGGTCTCTTGCTATGTTTTTTAATTTGGGGTATACATTTAAGTTGGGCCTCTATTATGGTGTCTTTAAGAAGTTTCCATGCAGCTTGCAGGGATTTGGCTCTAGTCACTGTGCCTTTTAATTTCTGTTTAACTAACCTCCTCATTTTTGTGTAATTCCCCTTTTTGAAATTAAATGCCAGGGTGCTGGTCTGCTGAGGTGTTCTTCCCACCACAGGAATGTTGAATGTTATTATATTATGGTCACTATTCCCAAGCGGTCCTGTAACGGTTATTTCCTGGACCTGTTCCTGCGCTCCACTCAGGACTAAATCGAGAATTGCCTCTCCCCTTGTGGGTTCCTGCACTAGCTGCTCCAAGAAGCAGTCATTTAAGCCATTGAGAAATTTTATCTCCGCTTCTCTTCCTGAGGTGACATGTATCCAGTCAATATGGGGGTAATTAAAATCCCCCATTATTATAGAGTTCTTTGTTTTGGTAGCCTCTCTAATCTCCCTCAGCATTTCAATGTCAGTATCCCTGTCCTGGTCAGGTGGTCGGTAATATATCCCTACTGCTAATTTCTTATTTTTGGAGCATGGAATTTCTATCCATAGCGATTCTATTGAACATGTTGATTCATTTAATATTTTTATTTCATTTGATTCTACATTATCTTTCACATACAGTGCCACTCCACCACCCACCCGGCCTGCTCTATCCTTTCGATATATTTTATATCCCGGTATGATTGTGTCCCACAGATTTTCCTCATTCCACCAGGTTTCAGTGATGCCTATTATGTCAACCTCCTCATTTAATACTAGGTACTCTAGTTCACCCATCTTATTAGTCAGACTCCTAGCATTTGTGTAGAAGCACTTTAAAAATTTGCCACTGCTTATTTGTCTGCCCTTCCCTGATGCATTGGATTCCTTTGTACACGGTTGTTTGTCTGCTCTGGCCCATGGTTTGCCCTCTCCCCTCCTCTCTTTCTGACTACAGCTTAGAGAATCTCTATCAATGGATTCTCCTCTAAGAGTAGTCTCCCTCCGATTTACGTGCATCTCCACACCAATCGGCTTTCCCCCATCTCTCAGTTTAAAAACTGCTCTACGGCCTTTTTAATGTTTAGTGCCAGCAGTCTGGTTCCACCCTGGTTTAGGTGGAGCCCATCCTTCCTGTATAGGCTCCCCCTCTCCCAAAAGTGTCCCCAGTTCCTAATAAATCCAAACCCCTCTTCCCTACACCATCGTCTCATCCACGCATTGAGATTCTGAATCTCTGCCTGCCTACCCGGCCCTGCGCGTGGAACCGGAAGCATTTCCGAGAACGCCACCATAGAGGTCCTGGATTTCAGTCTCTTTCCTAGCAGCCTAAATTTGGCCTCCAGGACATCTCTCCTACCCTTCCCTACGTCATTGGTACCTACATGTACCACGACCACCGGCTCCTCCCCAGCACTACACATAAGTCTATCTAGATGCCTCGAGAGATCCGCAGCCTTCGCACCAGGCAGGCAAGTGACCATACGGTTCTCCCGGTCATCACAAACCCAACTATCTATGTTTCTAACGATCGAATCACCCACTACTAACACCTGCCTCTTCCGAACTGGCTTTCCCTCCCCCTCAGAGGTATCCTCAGTGCGAGAGGATACCGCAACATCCTCTGGGAGGAGGGTCCCAACTACGGGATGGTTTCCCTCTGCTCCCATTGAATGCTCTGTTCCCTTGAGACTTTCATCCTCCTTAAGAGCACTGGGGCTCTCAGACTGGAGGTGGGACAGTACTACAGTGTCCCAGAAAGTCTCATCCACAAATCTCTCTACCTCCCTTAGCTCCTCCAGTTCAGCCACCCTGGCCTCCAAAGCCCGAACTCGGTCTCTGAGGGTCAGGAGCTCCTTGCAACGGGTGCACACATACGCCACCCGCCCACAGGGCAGGTAATCATACATGTTACACTCGACGCAATAAACAGGATAGCCCCCACTCTGCTGCTGGGCTTCTGTCTCCATTTTTCTAATGAACAAGTTTAAGTATAAACTGGGATTCTTTTTAAACCTCTGGAATATAGAGTACGATAAGAGTTATGTTTTAAAGAAGGCCAGAAGTCACTAGTGCCCTCTAACCTCCCCCTCTAACCTCCCTCTCCAAACTCCCTGTTAGCAATTCCTGTTCGCAAGCTCCCTGGTCGCTGAGTCACAGGCTTATATAGCTCTGGTAGCCCCTCCCCCTGACTGAGGCTTAGCCAATTAACAGAGGCTTCTAGATTTCAAACCTTTTAGAAGCTCCTTCAAGCAATCAAACAATCAAACCAACCAACCAAACAGATAAACACAAGCTCTGCACACAGCAAATAACTCCCCCACACACAAACACACACTCCAGACAGCCACTTACCACAAGGGTCCCGTTTTTACTCCTCTTTCACCTGGAGAACTCCCTCTCCAAACTCCCTGTTAGCAATTCCTGTTCGCAAGCTCCCTGGTCGCTGAGTCACAGGCTTATATAGCTCTGGTAGCCCCTCCCCCTGACTGAGGCTTAGCCAATTAACAGAGGCTTCTAGATTTCAAACCTTTTAGAAGCTCCTTCAAGCAATCAAACAATCAAACCAACCAACCAAACAGATAAACACAAGCTCTGCACACAGCAAATAACTCCCCCACACACAAACACACACTCCAGACAGCCACTTACCACAAGGGTCCCGTTTTTACTCCTCTTTCACCTGGAGAACTCCCTCTCCAAACTCCCTGTTAGCAATTCCTGTTCGCAAGCTCTATTATGGTAGGTGAAGTTAGAAATGAAAAGTCATGGAGAAAAAAATGTTCAGTTTCTTAATGGCAGATGTAGATTAAAATCTGATGAATGTAAAAGACTCCTTCAATTCATAACACACAATTAGACCAGAGCAGAAGAGTCTTTGTCCGTGCATATTAATATTTTTGCCAGTTGATTATTATTTTAGTTTCATTGCTGTCAATAAGAAATTATATAAAAATGGAGCATAAAAACTGTAACAAGATAATGCTACATTCATTATAGTGCGAGCTAGAGTAACAGTTGGGGACAGTCTATATAGACATGGGAAGGGAAAACAAAGAAACAAATATTGATTGATGCATGGTCAGAAAACTCTGTGTTTCTTAAGGTGACAGGAGCAGATTAAAGGCAAACAACTAATATTTTATTATTATTGTAATTGTTTTGTGATAGTGTAGTAGGAGCGTTGGTCTTGGATCAGGACCCCTTTGTGCTAGGTGCTGCACAAACACAGAACAATATGATTCCTGGCCCTAAGTGTTTGCAAACAAATGTTTTGGCTTGAAAGAGACTATTTTACATATTAAAGATAAAACAAAAAAAGTGGAAGTTTGAATGATTCTGAACAATCAAGCTATGAATTGTGCCAGCTTTGGTAACAGCAGGATTTTATCTATTATCCTCGTCTTCCTTCCCCCATTCTTCTCATGGTGTCATGCATTCATGTTGTAACATGTCAGTGTTGCCAGCTCTTGAGGTTTTATCATGAATCCTGCAGTATCAGATGTTTGTCTTAACAACCCCACCGCTGGAATCCTGTGACTACGTATAACTCTAGCTTGTTTTTTGTAAGTAAGACTGTGTGTATATGGCAATGTTTACCAATTATATCAATATAGCCATCCCACTATAATTTGTCACTTGCTTACATTTGGTGCCTCCCACAATCTTTCCATTCTTGGGTTATGGTTCACATGCCGACGCATACACCAAACATCATGATAGCAACACTCAAAAGGAGTTGGACCACATCATTACTCATGATAAACATGTCTTTGCCTCCTGTAGAGTACAACATGGTGTGGAATGCGTGGCGAACACTGTGGGTGCCCATATGACATTGATGCTCCAATGAGCAAGTAAACCCTCTGTGACAATGAAGAAGTTTGCACTCCATATGCCAGGTTTAGCCAACAGTTTTCATATTGATGTCAGCAACAGATTTCAGCTCTAGCTAATCTGCCAAATAATGTGGAGGTAGCCTGGTCCCTGTTCACTTCTATTCTCAGTCTACCAAACAGATGATTGGCTATAAGCATCCAGCATGGTGACTTTCTAGAAATTAAATCAAATCCCACAGTTTGCCAATGTGGTGATAAGTGCACTCGTAATCAACCGAAGTGAAAATTTAACACCCTGGCACTCTGTGATGACAGGGATATTATAACCAAGAGGCAGATGATGTTGAATTTGGTTTAGTCAGGGGCAACTTGAAGCCAGCATTCTGCGCCATTCGCAATCTCAGTTGTCAAGAGGTTAGTTGCTCCAAACAGCATCCTGAACAACAGCCAAGGCTATCCATGCAAATCAGGTGATGACATACTTTTCTGAACCATCCTCCAGCTGCCACTTGTTCAGAACTGCATGAACTGGCAATCACTGCAGTTTGTACTGGTACACTAACATTGCATGTAGGGAAGTGTGCCATTTCTAAACTGAAAAACGGATGTGCAGCCAGTGCTGGTGGCATCCCCTCAGAGCTGCTATTGATCCTGTAGCAGGATCACTTCTGGCCATCTTTCATGGAGAACTGGAACCCTGCCAAGAGCCTGGAAGGGCGAAGCATCATGCAGTGAATGTAAGAGCTACAGGCCAATCATGCTGCTGTCTTTTCCAGGGAATGTGTTTGCACATGTTTTGTTGGCGTGTCTGGAACCTTTGCTATATTGGAAGCATCATCCCTAGCAGTCTTTATGAGGAACAGGTCCACATTAAACCCCATTTTGGCCCTTCACTTGCTGTCGGAGATGCATTGCAAGCTCAGGAAGCCCCCTGCATGTAGCATAAGTTGATCATAAGTCTGCATTGGATTCAATAGATCATGTCACATTATGGAAGGTCTTAAAGGATATAGGTGTCCCTACCACTCTGCTGGACTTGATTAGAGAGCTGCATAATAGAACTACTCACCATGTTCATCCGGGGAACCAGATGTCCGTGCCTCTGAAATCAGTATCTGGTGTTAGGCAAGGTTGTATTCTTTTGTCAGACCATGGATTTTATAATGCAGCACTCTTTGCCAGGTCCATAGGCATTGAGATTGGTGATCTTTCGCTCAGTGACCATGAGTACTCCGATGACTTCATTCTTTTAGTACAGAGCCCTGACAGGTTTTGCAAGGAGGAGTCAGCTAAGATTGGTTTCCATGTTTCCTGGTCAAGGGCAAAACTGCAAAACCTAGGACCAGGTCCACTTGTGAGTCCAATCTCTGAACAACAAAACTGTTGATTCAGTTTCCAGCTTTTGCTATGTGGGGTCTCTACTTTCCAGCTCATCAAATTCTCACACAGAGGTTCTCCATTGGATTGGCATTGGAGCATCTTCCATGGGCCCTTTACAATGGATATGGAATTGACATCATCTTAGTAAGACAATCAAGTTCAGGATTTATTTGCACTGTATTCTTCGCATGTTGTCATACAGCTTTGAAATGTGGGTACTACACCATGCAGACTGGACAAAGCTGGAGGCTTTCCACACAAATTGTCAATGTCATATATTGGGCATAAAGTGAAATGACTTCATCTGTAATGCAGATGTTTATGGTCATTTGGGTCCAGAGACTACTGGGGCCATTGTCTGCAGGTGGCACCTTATGCTTTTTAGACATGTTGCAAGAATGCCAACAGATGAGCAGTGAACACTGTTCTCCTGATGGCTTGTAACATCCAGGATAACACTCTGCCAACTGAGAAGTGAAGGTGGCTGTTATGGGGCGTCTGCTCCACACTGGCCCTGTAAGGGCTAAAACCCAGCGCTGCGAGAGGGCTGAGAGAGTGGAGCCCACAGCTGAGGCAGAGACAGCTAATTAGGGCCCAGCTGGGGCTGCATAAATAAGGGCTCCTGGCGGGAAGGAGAACAGACACACTCTTGCTCCAGCTAGGAAGCAGGAGGAATCTGGCTGCCAGGGAGGCTGGAGGTTTCCTGAGACAGAGCAGTGCTGGGAAAAGGCAGGCAGAACTGTGGAGCTGTGACCTGACCTCACTCCCAGACTGCAGGGCCTGAGGCAAGCTCTGAGGATACTAGGGCTGCAGGGAGGTATCCAGAGATAGGAAAAGGCAGCAAGTCCACTCCCCTTTGCCAATGATGAGTAGCCATTTCATACTGCAGTTTGTCCCTGAGGCAGGGACAACATGACAACTGGCAGTGGGCCACTGAGGCAAGGTATCTATAAGGGATTGAGGATTCACTGGGAGAGGAGGACCCTAGAGTGCAGGGGCAATGACCGAGGATAGTACCAGCAGGCATGACACCAGATGAAAGGGCTGAAGAACTAATTCCCAAAGTGACCAGCAGGAGGTGCCATGGGGGTGAGTGCCTTCCCCTAACAGTGGCACAGAGGCAGATCCCCCATTACATGGGTTCATTAAGTCTTTTCTGATGTTGGACTCTTAGACTGTCAAGTCTTCATGGTTGTGCAGGAACGGACCAAATGGTGAACGATCGCTATGGCCAACTGTCTAGCTAAGCATTGAAGAAGAAGAAGATCCCACTATATCCCTCATTTATGAACACTATTATTGTGGTAGGAATGCCTCTTTTATATCTCCTAACCAGCGATAATAAAGACACCAAAATATCTACTTGGAGAGTGTCCACCTGGGGCTACACCTGTAAAACTGTATCAGTTTAAATGTGTTCCCAAAATGATTTTGAAAAAGCATTCCTATTTCTAATCCTCATGGCTATGAAGAAAACACGATCTAGGAGGCTCAACCACCAGCAGGCAAACAAAAGAATCCAGTCCCAGCTTCTGACAGTCAGCTGTTTTGGAGCATCCAGAGCATGAGGTTGCATCCCTGATCATCATGGCTAATAGCCATAGCTGAGCATTTCTTGATCCTCTAAATTCTTTCTTTCTTGAGCCCAGTTATACTTCTGACTTTTACAGCATCCCATAACAAGTTCCACTGGTTGTGCATTGTATGAAGAAATACTTCCCTTTGTTTTAAAGCTGCTGCCTATTAAGTTCACTGAGTGATCCCTGATTCTTCTGTTATGTGAAGAGGCAAATACACTTCTCTACTCATCTTCTCCATACCATTCATTATTTTATAGACCTTTATCATATTCCTCACCCATTAGTTGTCTCTTTTCTAAGCTAAATGCTCCCAGTCTTTTAGATCTCTCTTCATATAGAAACTGTTCCATATCCCTAATAATTTTTGTTGCCATTCTCTGTTTCTTTTCCAGTTCTAATAGATCTTTTTTGAGATGGGATGACCAGCATTACATGCAGTATTCAAGGTGTGGGCATACCATGGCTTTGTATAGTGGCATTATGCTATGTTTAAATGTTATGATTAAATACATTTCTCTGAAGAAAATGTAAGCCTGAATACTGAGAAAAATCCTACAGGGTTATTGACCTGAGTAGTCCTGTTGTCATTACTGGTGCTGCTGCATGTGTGAGCAAGGTGAGAAGGATTTAGACTAATATTTGTAACAAAAATACTTTCAAAAGGTATTTCAGATCTAACTAGGAGCTTTTTCATGGCTTTTGTCATGAGACAAAATTGCCTTTTTCAGCTATTGTATGGCAGAGAACAGCTCTAATAAACAAGTTTAACAAAGGTTTATTCTTATTCATAACAAGTTAGTAAAAACAAAAATTAAAGGTAAAGTGTTCATTAGTGTACATGATCAACATATCTGTTCACAATTCAATCTAGTAGTAGTCTGCCACCCTTTCATTTATTATGTTCAACTATTAGCAAACATTAAATGGTGCAAAATTATCAAGCCAGGCATTTCCTTTGGTACTGAAATTTTGTAGGACTGGTCCTAGTAATTCAAACTTGTTTAGGAAACTTCTAAATCATATACTTGTGCCAGGCTAAACAGTCAGAGTTAATAGAAAGAGCATTGTGGACTAGATAACATGTTGATGAACTGAGCATCTTTTTCTTTTTCAGAATTCCTACAGACTTTATACTTCACTGAGCACTAAAATGGCTTTATTTTAAAAACCTTTCATAGCTTATGGCTCTAAGTGATCATGATCTCTCAGCAGAGAATATTGCAAAGGCCCAATGAGCAAACCATTTGACCGCACACTGGCAAAGCCCTAGGCAGAGAGTTATACACATGACTCCTATTACCAGTAATGGTGCAGTAATTCTTCTCCATGGACTGCCTAAAGCAAAAGCTTGCTCAGTGTATTTTATAATTATTGTTATTAAATGTGATTTTGGTGTGTCTAGGTGTTATGTTTGGGTGAAAATGGTTTCTTCAGCAACAATAATTGCTTGAATTAAAATGTCAAAGCTGCCATTTGATTCTGTGTTTTGAATTATATAAATTTTTGATTTGACATTTCTTAAATATCCATATTAATTAATGGGAAAAGATGCTAAGATGAACTCGTTTCAGTGATGAATCATGTAAGATGACATTTCAATAATAACTTTTCATTACCGATCAATATTTTCTTCCTCTTTCACTTCATATCATATAATTGTCACTTGCTTTATATTTTTTAAACCCACTTGAGTGTCTTTTGCAAAAGCCCCAATGTATAGCTGTGCCTGTTTGAAAAGTAAAAAATGAAGGGAAAGAATTTTTTTCTGATATCTTATTCAGAAACTGAAGCCTTTCTATAACTGAGATGGGGAACAATATACTACTGGTTGGGTAATCATATAACTCACAGATGTTTACTGCCTAATTCCAGACTCATGGGACCAGATTCTTTGCTGTATCCATGGGGTGCAGCAGCATAATAGAGAGAGAGAGAGAGAGAGAGAGGCCCCAAAGGAGTTGGTTATGGTTCCTTGACTCTAGGTTTGGTTCAGTGTTGGCTCCAGTCTGAACATAATATAGTGCAGCCTGTAGGCTGGTTATGACCTACAAGGGACTGTCTGCCAGCCAGGGGATACCTGAGCTCAGGAGCACTTTCAATGACACATTCTTTCATACCCAATACACTCACTATGTGCTGGGGGATCTGTAGGAGGTCAAATGGGAGCCAGGTAGGGACTCCCCCTCACTGAGGGGTATTCCAAATCCATTTGGAGAACTTTCCTAGGAGATGGAGCAGGGAGAAGAAAACTGGCGCATAATTTGTGGGATCTTGAGAAGTTTTAGGATGCGACTAAGAGAAGAACTAGAGCAAGATCTGTGAAGTCTTACTAACTGAGGTGAAGGGTATACACACAGTACAGACATTTTGAAACTTGTATTTGTTTTATGGTTTACATCAGGAGAAGATACAATGGTGAGACAATAGCATGCCCTCTCAGGGAAAAGCCCTCGTCCACTGAGTTGTGCCATCACTTCTGGAACTACTGTACTTCTTCTCCACAGAGACAACAAAGCACAGGTTGCTAAATGCTGGTCTTACCTACGGATTCAGTCACAACAAGCACCTGAGTGTTTGCAGGGAAAACTCTGACTTATGACTCTATTTATGACTTGCTGTCTCATCATCACCGGTTCTCATGCCAATGCACACCCTGTGGCAATTGGCCAAAACATTGGGTCTTCACGTGCCAAGATGTGGAAAGTTAATTTCAACACCTGGACAGCAACAACAGTGCTTAAATCATTTGATCTTCAAAGTGCGCTACAAACATTAGCTAATTCATTAATTCTCAAAACACCATTCTGTATTGGTAGCCCCATTTAGCAGATGGGGAAATTGAGTCAGGGAGGTGAAGCGACTTGCCCAAGGCTGCTGAAGAAGAAGTTGGCATCAGGGCTGTGATGTGAAATGATGGGGAATTCCTGACTATGAAGCTGTCAGGGCATGGAGCAGTGCAGAGACTTTCTGTGGCTGCTACTGCAAGCCTGACACTGCATGCTGCTCTGGCAGTAGCTCTCTGCAGCTGACGAAGTGGGTCTTTGCCCATGAAAGCTTATGCCCAAATAAATCTCTAGCTCTTTAAGGTGCCACAGGGCTCATTGTTTTTAGTGAGCTAAGCTTTGCGATGTGCTGGAATCTGCGCTTTGCTTTGGGCTTGCCAAACCTGCTTCCCCATTGCATGTAATGGACATACCGATCTGGCTGAGTATGAAGGCCTCTGTAGTTCCAAGGGAGAGCAGATGCAGAGGGGAAATAATTTTCCTCTTTAAGCATCTATGCAGACATTAAATTGATTCCGCTAATTACAGCTGATAATTACACTTATCCTCATAGTCCTATATATAATCATAGAATCATAGAAGTGGAAAGAAACTTGAGAGGGCATCAAGTATAGTTCCCTGTACTTCTGGCAAGGCCAGGCACCATCTAGCTCAGGGGTGGGCAAAATCAGGCCCGGGGACTGGATGTGGCCCGCAAAACATTTATCTTTGGCCCACCCAGCTGATTAGCAGAGCATGCACACTTATAGCCAGCAGAGTATGTTCAGCTGCCCCTTGTCCCTCACCTTGCTCCGTCCGCAGCCGAATTGCTCCCAGGATTCTTTTGCTAGCTGTGCAGAGGAGAGGGAGGAGAAGGAGGGGGGAGAGAAGTGCTGAAGTCAGGATGTCCCCCTGCCCCTGTACCCCATCTCTGCAGAGCAGGGTTTGGGGAGAGGGAGACACACAGTGGAGCTGCTGCAGTTTGCAGCATGGATTGTAAGTGACTCAGAGGAGTGCCTGTCCGAGGCAGTGCACTGTTTCTAAGATTTCAGTGCTCTCTCTCTCTCTCTCTCTCTCTCTGTCTTACACACACACACACTTCCCCCCAATACCCATCTCTGCAGAGAGGGGGAGGATGGAGACAACAGAGCAAGACAGCTTTCCCTGTCTTAAAGAGACAGTGAGTGGCTTCTCAGAAACTTACCTAGCAGCAGCCAGTGCACATACATTTTGTATCACTGTCACACACATGCAGGCTGCACCACCCTGTCTCTATGCCACACACACAAAGCGTCACTGTTACACACACACACCTTCCCAGTCTATCTGCCACACACACTCAGTCTGTGTGTGGAAGAAGCACGGCAGGGGAAAAGCAAGGATGCGGAAGAGGAGGGACAGGGTGCAGAAGGGTCAAGGGGGGGAGAGGCAGCGTCTGGGATGGAAGGGAGGTTGTCCCAGCTCTTCTCTGGGATGTGAGGACACATGGTTGGCAACCCCCGTGTTCCCCTTCACCAGTCCCCGCTGTCTCTAGGCAATGTATTCCAGTACCTAAACCTCTTCAGTGTTGGGAAGGTTTTCTAAATGTCCATCTTAACCCTCTCTTGCTGCAATTTAAGCCCATAGCTTCTTGTCCTATCATCATAGGTTAAGGCGAATAATTTTTCTCCCTCCTTGTAACAACTTTTTAAATACTTGAAAGCTATTATCATGTCCCCTTCCAGTCTTTTCTTCTCCAGACTAAACAAGCCCAATTCTTTCAATCTTCTCGCAGGGTATGGCAAGACTGCGGGGCGGGGGGGGGGGTTTCGAGATACCAGAGGTACCCCGAAAAAACTTTGCCACATCCAGAGAATGAGTTTGCGCTTCTACTTTTATTTTTTTGCGGAAGAGCAAACACACTCTTTTGGAAGCCCCTGTATTCCTCGTTCCATGAGGAAGAAGGGGGCTTTCAAAAGAGGGTTTTTTTCCCAAAATTTGGCCAAGTCTAGATGGGCCAAATTTCGGGAAAGCTTCTTCTGACAGAAGTATCTTTTTTGCTCCACATTTTGCTTATCTTTTTTCAATAGATCCTCGCACTCTAGCCATGCCCTTATGGGCCGTGTTTACTAGACGAATTTGTTCACATCTTTGCTGAAAAGAGAGGCCCAGAACTGGACACAATCATTCAGTTGAGGCCTAATCAGTGCAGCATAGAGAGGAAGAAATATTCTTGTGCCTTGCTCAGAACACTCATGTTAATGTATCTCAGAATGGTATTTGCTGTTTTTGCAACAGTCACACACCGGTGATATTTAGCTTGTGGTTCACTATGACCCCCACATCTCTTTCTGCAGTACTCCTTCCTATGTAGTCATTCCCTATTTAGTATGTGTAAAACTGATTGTTCCTATCTAAGTGGAGTACTTTGCATTTGTCCTTGTTGAATTTCACCTTATTTGCCTCAGATCATTTCTCCAATTTGTCTAGATCATTTTGAATTATAATCCTAGCCTCCAAAGCATTTGAAATGCCTCCCAATTTAGTATCACCCACAAACTTTATAAGAACGAGTCTCAGAACTGATCCATGCAAGAACCCCCCTCGTTATGTTCTTCCAGCATGATTATGAGCCACTGATAACTATTCTCTGGGAATGGTTATCTAACCAGTTGTGCACCCACTTTAGAATAGCTCCATCTAGATTGCATTTCCTCAGAGACTGTGTCACTGCCTTACTGAAGTCTAGATATACCACATCTACCACTTCCCCCTTATCCACAAGTCTTGTTATCCTACCAAAAAAAGCTATCAGGTTAGTTTGACATGATTTTTTCTTTACAAAGCCATAGTGACTGTTTATTATCAAGGTATTAACTTCTAGATGTTTGCAAATGGATTGCTTAAATAATTATTTCATTATCTATCCTGGTTCACAAGTCAACCTAACTGGTCAGTAATTCCTTACATTATTCTTATTTTCCTTTTTTATAGGTAGCCACTATATTTGCCCTTTTCTAGTCTTCTATAACTTTTCAAAGGTAATAGCTCATGGTTCAATTATCAATCAGCTCCTCAAGCATTCTAAGATGCATTTCACCAGGGCCTGGTGACTTGAAGACATCTAACTAGTCGAAGTAAATTTTAACTTGTCCTTTCCCCATTTTAGCTTCTGAATCTATCCTATTTTCACTGGCATTAACTATGTTAGGCATCCAATCACCACCAACCTTTTTGGTGAACCCTTTCTCCCCCCCAAAAAACCCAAAACAAAACAAAAAAAATTAAGCACATTTGCCATTTCCATGTTTTCTGTTATTGGTTTTCCTTCTTCATTGAGTATTAGGCCTACCCTGTTGGTCTTCCTCTTGCTTCTAATATATTTGTAGAATGTTTTCTTGTTCCCTTTTGTTTCTCTAGGTAGTTTGATCTCATTCTGTGCCTTGGCCTTTCTAAATTTGCCTCTACATACTTGTGTTATTTTTTTATGTTCATCCATTGTAATTTAATCTAGTTTCCACCATCTGTAGGATTCCTAACACACAGGCCCCTGGAAGGACCTCCTGGGACAGATGATGCCTGTGTCCTCTCCCCCTAAAAATAGAGTCTCCAGCAACCATTACCTTATGTTCCCTTTGGGAGTGGTGGCTACTACCCTAGGGCATACATGGTTTCTTCTCTTCTGCCTTAGGGGGTGATTCTTTATCTCTCATTGCCAGGGCAGCATAATGGTTCTCCATCACCATGGTGGGTGGGTTGGGAGCAGGGGTGGAGCACTGCCTGTTGCAAGAAGTAACTAACTGCCAGTGTCCTCTGTGAAAAAGCCATCTCTTCCTCCCTCAGTGGTGTGCCAGCCATCCTCTGTAGCTGGATAGATTCCTCTACCTTGGGTGTCTCCACATGAATACTCACAGGAAATTCCTCATAGGCACGTACATATAGTCAGATTCAGCAACGATAATCCTTGTATTGATCAAAGAAAAAATAGAGACTGTTTCTCAAGTTCCATAAAAAGTTTGGGATGAAAAACTAACACAAGTGAATAAAATCATAAAAAGAAACTGTCATCATTTCTTTGGCTCTGTGTATCCTGACAGACTGTACAGTGTTACCAGACATTCAAGATGAAAGAGACCTGAGGTCTCAGTAAAAACTAACAGTAGTTAAAAAACATCCATGTGTGCAGTAGAAGTTTACAAAGGGTCACAATACTAAAAAAACTGTTCACAGGTTAACTCAATAATGTGGTATGAAATCAGAATCTAGGGACGAAGAATAAAACGGAATATTTCTTGTTGAGAAATCTCTTATTTGTAAGTGGTTAGAGGAACTTTTTCTTAGTTATGTTAAGAGGAAAAGTTAAATATGGTAAAATAGGCCCCCCAAATGCAAAAGACAAACATACGAAGATCATTTAGGCACAAAACAAAAATTAAAAGAAAATTACTTCTTTTTCAGTGTTTGAATGTTTAAAAAAAACCCTCACGTTGTGTAATTATATATGCCATTGGTTTAAAATGGCAATAAAGATGTCTTTAAATCTAAATGTAAGACTCGTGAACAATTAATTATGTGAATTTATTTCAGTGTATTGTTAAGGGCTAATGTAAAGAACAGCCAGGGGGAGCCATTTGTGGTGCTCAGGTTTCATTGGTCCTACAAAACACATGAATTATTCTATATATTTGTGAGTGGCATCTACTGGCACAAATAGAACATTCACCTGCCCATTAGCTAAGTAGTAAATTAACATCAACGATGGGAGAAAAAAAGGCAGAAATTGTTGGTTAATTAAGAGAACACACGTACACACAACTCATTGGGCCAAACACTGTTGAAATCTTGACCTTTTGCACTGCTCTGACTGTGAAAAAGGGTTGGATCTGAATAGTTGTGAAATTCCCTTATATGAAGAAGCTCTCAGCTGGCACAGGTCTCTCTCTCTCTTTTGTACCTGGCATTGCCCCCTTCACCTGACCACTGCATAAGGAGGTGTGTTGGGTGTAGGGAGGATCTTTGAAGGGATGTGGCTGTAGCTTGCTGCCCTCTGGTGGTCCCCAGGTAGCATATCATCTCCTGGGGACTACTGTCTCTTGACAAGGATTGGAAAAGCCTAGAGCTGCACTGTTTATCCTTACACTGGTGCCAGTGCAGAACGATGCCAGAGAATCATGGAGCCATTTTCGGAGTGTCCAGAAACTTGGTGAGCAGATAATCTGCATCGTAGTCACCTGGCTACATGTCAAAGCAGCCACAGTCTAACTGACCTTCATCAGAGGTTTCTGATGTGTCTGCAGAGAAGCAATCCCCCAAAAGCATCCAACCACCTCACCATCATCTGACTCCGGAGGCAAATATCATCGCTTTGCCCCTGTGCGCTTCATCCAGGCTTTTAAAATGTGTAGGCAGTTGCTAGGACTCTGATCAAGTTGGTCACTGTAATTATTAGGGGTTGTAGCCTATACGCTGTGGAACAACTGTGGAAGGCTCAAAATGCAGCACAGCCAGCGTGGGGTTGCTGTGTGCTGTGGCGAAATATCCAGGGGCAGGTTTCTCTGTGTCACCCACCAGACACTTTGGGACATGGCACAGCAGAGCATTGCATTGGAAATAGGCCAGCAAAATGGTAAATATGGGTGTTCCTTGGTCCACCCCTGTCCCCAACACAGGAGCAGAGAATGCAACACCATGGCAATTTAGACGGCAGAGTTTATCCACTGGTGCTTCCCAGCCTGAAGGCAATGGATTCTGTCTACTCATGGCCCTATGGAAAGTGACCTAATAAAACACAGAGTAAAATGGGATTTGCACAGATATCAGGGTTTGCACATAGAAAACATATTTCCTTTTGGTGTCCAGTGTGCAACTGGGTTAGATGAATTAAGAGCTGCTGCACTTTCCAATAAATTTTTCTTGGTAATATATAAATAAGGGCTTTAGTTGGCGTAAAATGACTGTAGCAGGTACATATAGGTTAAGTCTGCACTTGTGAGTGTACACAGTTATCTGTTTGTCAGAAGCTGGGAATGAGCAACAGCTGATGGTTATCTGTTCTGGTCATTCCTGCTGAGGCACCTGGGATAGGCCACTGTCAGAAGACAGGATACTGTATGGGCTAGAGGGTCCTGAGGTCTGAGCCAGTATGGACGCTCTGCTATGTGTTGTTGTGTCATAACTCCCCATCCATTGTCCACATTGGAAGCCATGAAGCACATTCCTGCAGGACAGTGCATAGCACAAAAATTAGCAAGGATGAGGCGTATAGGTACGGGCACACTTCCACTGTGATATGGCCCTGTACCCATTCTACAGAGCTGTGTGGATGAGACCAAGTGGCCAGACCCTGGGTATCAACAGTTCTCCAGGGCCATTCCAACGATGACCCCCATTACCAGCAGTAGTAGTAACCTGTGCTAAGCACCTCAGTGGAGCAGTCCTATGATCTCCATTGATCAGCACATTGATCATGGAACATATTCTTGTTGTGGTTAATTCAAACATTAATAAATATGACAATGGCTGTATTGCTTCATATCAAAGGTCCATCTAGTCCAGTGTCCTGTCTTCCAACTGCAACCAATACCAGGTGCTCCAGAGAGAATGAACAGAATAGGTAATTATGGGTAAGTGATCCATAATAGGTAAGTGATCCATCCCTGTCACCTACCCATTCCAAGCCACACAAACAGAGACTAAGAACATTATCCCATCCTCCCCCATCCTGGCTAGAAGCCATTGATGGACCTATCCTCCATGAATTTATCTAGTTCTTTTTTAAACCTGTTAAAGTCTTGGCCTTCACAACAGCCTCTGGCAGGGAGTTCCACAGGATGACTATGTATTATGTGAAGAAATACTTCCTTTTGTTTTAAATCAGTTGCCTATTAATTTCATTTGGTGACTCCTACGTCTTGTGTTATGAATAGGAGTAACTAACACTTCCTTATTTACCTTCTCTACACCAATTATGATTTTATAGACCTCTATCATATCTCCCCTTAGTCGTCTCTTTTCCAAGCTAAAAAGTTCCAGTGCTATTAATCTTTCCTTGTCTGGCAGCCATTCCATACCCCTAATCATTTTTATTGTCCTTTTCTGAATCTTTTCCAATTCCAATATATCTTTTTTGAGATGAGGTGACCCCCTCGGCGTACAGTATTCAAAACGTGGGCGTACCATGGATTTATATAGAGGCAATAAGCGATCCTCTGTCTTACTATCTATCCCATTTTTAAAGAGTCCCAAAATGTTGTTAATTTTTTTTACTGCTGCTGCACATTGAGTAGATGTTTGCAGAGAACTATCCACAATGACTCCAAGATCTCTCTATTGAGTGTTAACAGCTAATTTAGACCCCATCATTTTGCATGTATAGTTCTGATTATGTTTTCCAATATGCTTGACTTGGCATTTCCCAACACTGAATTTCCTCTGTTGTTTTGTTGCCCAGTTACCCAGTTTTGTGAGATCCTTTTGTAACTCTTCACAGTCTGCTTTGAACTTAATTATCTTGAGTAATTAGGTATCACTTGCAAATTTTGCTAGCTCACTAATTACCCCTTTCTCCAGGTCATTTATGAATATGGTGAATAGAATCGGTGTCAGTAGAAACCCCTGGAGGACACTACTATTTACTTCTCTTCATTCTGAAAACTGATAATTTATTCCTACCTTTGTTTCCTACCTTTTAGCCAGTTACAAATCCATGGGAGGCCTTCCCCTCTAATCTCATAACATCTTATTGTCCTTAAGAGGTTTTGGTGAAGGACCTTGTCAGAGGCTTTCTGAAAATCATAGTATGCTATATCCGCAGGTTCCCTCTTGTCTACATGCTTGTTGACCACCACAAAGACTTCCAGTAGATTGGTAAGGCATGAGTTCCTTTCACAAAAAGCACGTTGACTTTCCCTGAACAAATTGTGTTCATCTATGTATCTGACAATTTTGTTTTTACTATAGTTTCAACCAGCTGGACTGGTATTAAAGTCAGGCTTGCTGGCCTATAATTGCTAGGATCGCCTCTGGAGTCTTTTTAAAAATGGGCATCACATTAGCTATCATCTAGACATTTGGTACAGAAGCTGAATTAAATGATAGGTTAAATGATTGTATTTCTACAATTTCACATTTGATTTCTTTTAGAACTCTTGGGTGAATACCATCTGGTTCTGGCAACTTATTACTGTTTACTTTAACAGTTTGTGCAAAATCCTCCTCTAATGACACCTCAATCTGTCAGTTTCTCATATTTGTCACCTAAAAAGAATGCTTCAGGTTTGGGAATCTCCCTCAGACGTGAATACAGATGGAAAGAATTCATTTACTTTCTCTGCAATGGCTTTATCATCCTTTAGCATCTTGTTTGTCCAGTGCAGTGGCCCCACTGGTCATTTAGCAAGCTTCCTACTGCTGATGTACTTGAAAATATTTTCTATTACTTTTTGAGTCTTTGGCTAATTGTTCAAAGTCTTCTTTATTGGCCTTCCTAATTATATTTTTATACTTCATTTAGCAGAATTTTTGTTTCTTGCTATTTTCCTCACTAGGATTTAACAACCACTATGTAAAGGATGCTCTTTTTCCTCTCATTGCTTCTTTTACTTTGTTATTTAGCCCCGGTGGCACTTTTATGGTTCTCTATGTTGTTTTTTTTTTTTTAATTTGGGTATACATTTAAATTGAGCCTCTATTGTGAAGTCTTTAAAATGTTTTCAAACAGCTTGCGGAGATTTCACTTTCGGTATTCTACTTTTTAATTTCTGTTTCACTAATTTCCTCATTTTTGTATAGCCCCCCTTCTTGTCCCCTGGTTCAGGATCGATGGCTCCTCATTGCCTTTATTAAAAATTGAGGCAGTGTATTGATTTAGGTGTTGGGCACCTAGATTATCCTTAATCTCCACTCTGTCCTTAGTGGTTAGTGGTACCCCTTCTTATTTCCTTCTTTTCTTTTTTTTAATGTGGCTACAGAACCATTTACTATTGGTTCTAATTTGCTTTGCAAGATCCAACTCTGCTTGACTTTTGGCGGTTCTTACTTTATCCCTACAATTTTGGACCTTCAAGCAGTAGATTTCCTTGCTGATCTGTCCCATCTTCTATTCCTTGTAGATTTTTGCTTTCTTTTAATAACCTGTTTGAGATGCTTGCTCAACCAATTTGGTCTGCAACCCTTCCCTAAGAATTATTTCCTCTTGATTGAGATGCCAGCTTCACATAGATTTTGCAATTTTGACATAAAGTAATTCCAAGCCTCCTCCACATTCAGATCCAATCCAGTCCACCTCCCTAACTAATCCTCTTAACTGATTAACACATTTCCTTTTGAAATGAAGGACTCAAGTTGCAGATATATTTTTGTTTATCCTTCTGTTTAGTTTAAAAGGAATTAGCTCATGACTACTTGAACCAGGCTGTTCTCCAGAATCAGCTCTTCTATGAGGCCCTTGCTACTTATCAATATTAAATCTCTTGTTGATGAAGAAATGTGTCACCTATCACACCAAGAAATATCTGGGCCCTACATAATTAGTAGCACTTGTCCTCCAATCTATCGCTGTAAAATTAAAGTCTCCCATAATTACACAATTTCCAGTAGTATTTATTTTGTTACAAATATTAAAGAGGCATCAATATATATATACCCAGATTGGATACTGGGGGTCTGTAGCAGTACTATCCCAGTGGAGCTTCTGTTTCCTTTCTTCCCCATACTGAACTTGACCTAAACAGATTCTGGTTTATGCATTCTATCACTTCTAATTTCTTTACAGTCTACCTCATAAGTAACATACAATGCTACTCCATTACCTTCACCTGTATTTCTCTTTCTTGAACAACACATGCTCTTCAATACCTGCACTCTAATCATGACTTCTATTCCACCATGTTTTTGTTATCCCTATAATATCCAGTATCACTTCCTGCACCAGTAGCTCTAGTTCCTCCATTTTGTTACCCAAGATTGATACATTTGAGTTCACACATCTTAGCTGTTTCTGCTTGGCTTGATCCATATGCCTCGCCCAGTTAGCTACAGTCACTTGACTGCTACTATTGCCTCCTCTAGGGGCAGGCATAATCCCACTGAAGATCACATGAGTCTCCATTTCCTTAAGTATCTTCCCCTGCTTGTCATAGTGTCCCTTGATGCATTCCAATGCCAATCTAGCTATATCACTTGTTCCTACTGAAGGACAATTGGTGGATTCTTTCCATAAATCAATAGGCTCCTCCTCAGCCTCAGATGCACATCCTATCTCTTTGCTCCTGGCAGACAGAGTACCCACCTGCTCTCCAGATAAGCCTGTCTGTTCTTCTTTATAGGGAGTCCCCACACATGTAGATCGTCCTCTTCCTTGTGTTGGTGCAATTCTCCATCCTCTCTTCCAGTTCAGCAAAGTTTTCAGAGGGGGCTTCATAATTCCTTCTTAACAATATTTTTTGATGCTACTGTTCACAGAACTTATCAGGTGCTATACAGGATTACTCCCATGGTGGCAAGTGGTGAATATATGTGCAACCATCACCTTGACAATTGAATTCCCATCCCTGAACTGGTGTTCAGATAAATAGTAGCTGTCAGGTGTTGCCAACTTCCAAAGGGCAATAGCCAACCTTTTCCATATGGTTGTGGGTTTTTAAAAAAAGGGGGTTGGTGCTGGAGGGTTTGTGCAAGGTACTTACACAACTCCATGAAAGTCTGCTTCCTCATTTGTAAGTTCCACAGCCACTGCTTGCCATCCCAGGTTTCTAAGATATGATCTCACCACACCAAGCCAGTTCTCTGGAACTTGAATTTCTAGCCCACCCATGAGCATACCACTGCAATCCTTGCATTCAACACATCTATTCCATGGGACCCCCATGGATATGCATCCATCCTCTTGGTCAGTCATCTTTGCATCCCCAACTTTTCTAGACCCATTCTGTCCTGTGTCCAGCACTGGTTCTAAGGAACATTTGTCCCACAACGAGTAGCAGGAGGAGAATCACATCATCATGGGCTTGATCATGCCTTGAAAGCAGTTTAACAGAAGGAAGAGATGACCAAGAGCTGCTGTTGTGAAGGTGGCATGGTATACCAGCAACACTCAGCCAAGCAGTGTTGCCTGTGCAATATTGTTCCTGAAATGATAATGCTATTGTTTGTACCAAAAAGGGACAGTGTGGACGTGGATAAATGTCAATCCATACCCAGCACAGTATATATGGACACTCATTATGGGTATGGGATACACGTGTGACCAGCATATGGTCAAATATTCTGGAAAGTGTGCAAGTGTAGATGTAGCCATAGAATAATACATGCATAATACTTGGGAAAGTTAGTACTTTCAAAACAGACATACAGTGTGTCCATGTGTCTCCAGATGTGGAGAGATTTTTCTGTGTTTTTAATGTGGATCTGTGTGCAGATCAATATGTTTATACATGAAAAGAATAGTTTATGCTACTGGCAAAACCAAAAGAATAGTTTATGCTACTGACCTTTGTTGGGAATTAAATGACCTCACAAAATTATTATTATCTGGGCATCTTCATGTATGTTTTGCTATAAAGATAAAATATAATAAAGGCTTCTAACATGGATTTGGCAAGCATTCTGAGGAGAAAAAAGGTTCTCATTCGCAGATTTATCTTTTAAGCAGAAGCATAAAATTTAGCCATCATTTACCTTCAGTGTGGTCTGATAGTGTTTCCTGTAATGAAAACTGACAGTTCTATGATTAAATGAATGGTGTGTATTCTTGTTACTCAAGGGTTAAAGTATGCCCCATAAATAAATTATGGATGCATTTTTAGAGCACTTTGCTAAGAACAAGAATGGCTGAAAATATCACAGGGCTGTCAAATCAAGTTAAAGCCCTTGTGCTCTGAGTAATCCATAGGGAAAAGTAACAAACTGTATTTTTGTCACGTATTAAAACATATTTTTCTAAAAAGCTGATTGGCCGAATGGATATGAAAGTCCACAATTGTTTTCTCTCCCTCGCTCTCAGGCTATGTCTAGACTGCAGAGTTTTTCCAGGATACTGGAAAAACTTCCAGTATTCCGGAAAAACTCTGCTGCGTCCAGGGAACGCGTCCGCTTTTTCGGAACAGTTTCCAAAAAAGCGGGAGCGTTCTTTCAGCATCCCTGTATTCCTCATTTTATGAGGAATAAGGGATCTTCTGAAAGAGGAGGTTTTTCCAACATTTTGTCCCGTGTAGATGAGCCAAATGTCAGAAAAGCCTCTTCCAAAAAAACAAGTGGAAAAAGGTATGCAAATTTTAAAACGCAATTTGTGTATCTTTTTCCAGAAAAAAACCACAGTGTAGACATAGCCTCAGATAGGTCTACCATTAAATACTGCTTACAAAATATTTTCAGTGAGCCATGCATTCTGTATAAGTGAAAAGAATCCATTAAGGGCTATAAGAGTAAGGATAACACTATTTTAATGTACAAGTGTGCATAAAAAGCCAGTCAATCTATGTAAACTACCGCAGTAAGTTTTCTGAACCCAATAGTTCAAGACTGACACTTATGATGCCTTGAAAATTATCTTTACATCCTCTGCTGATAGGTCCTTGGCATATGTTTGGGTAACGGAACAAGGAGTTCATTCCTGAACATCACATGCTTGGATCAGAAATACCAACATACATCCCTCCAACAGACTGAGCTATTGCTACAGAAGTCCCCAGGCTACCTATCAGTTATGTGAGGGTACGTCTAGACTACATGGCTCCATTGACGGAGCAATGTAAAATAGTTTACTCGGCATAGTCAATGAAGCCGGGATTTAAATAATCCCCGCTTCATTAAAATAAAAATGGCTGCCATGCTGTGCCGACGATCAGCTTATCCGGCACAGTGTGGCAGTCTAGATGCGGCGCGGTCGACAAGGGAAGCCTTTGTTGACCGCTCCGGTAAACCTCGTTTCACGAGGCATACTGGAGCGGTCAACAAAGGCTTCCCTTGTTAACCGCGCTGTGTCTAGATTGCCGCACTGTGCCGGATCAGCTGATCGTCAGCACAGCGTGGCGGCCATTTTTATTTTAATGAAGCGGGGATTATTTAAATCCCGGCTTCATTGACTATGCCGAGTAAACTATTTTACATGGCTCCGTCAACGGAGCCATGTAGTCTAGACGTACCCTGAAGGACCTAGAGTTTGAAAAAGAACCCTACAAAAGTGGAAAAGCATAATGTGTACAGAACAGAATCCTATCACGTATAAAACAACCAACACCAAGAACAAAACAAACACAGCAGAGATGAATGAATGGGTTCAGGAAGAACAGCTAAGCAAATCTTTACCTCATCTGCTCAATGAGGCTCAATAACATGAATTTCTCTTTCCCTTGCCCTCAACAGGACAATTACATTTTCTAAAACACTACTGGGGTGTCAGAAAATCTGGAGATCTGTTTTGAGTCCTAACGAGATCTGCCAATCTCATGTGCTATTAGGTTTTATTGGGCTCAGAAGGAACAGGGCATTTCAGACTAAAAGAAGATATAAGATTTGAACATGATAGACAAGCAAAGCTCATTAGTGATAGAGAACATGAGATAATTGAGAATCCTTGATGGTATATCACCTAAAGATAGGGACTCTTGGATGCCAGAAAATGTAAGGAATTGGTGATCATATCACTTGTTGAACACAGAGTGATATTGATGTTGAAAAGGTCTAGCTGGGATCAGAAAGAGGAGCTGGAGATTCAAGGATATGAAAGGAAAAGATTGTGGTTGGACTGAGAGGAAGTATGGAACAAGAGAGTGAAGTGGCAGATAAGGTAGGAGAAGAAACAAAAAAGGAGAACTGAAAGGCTACGTCTAGACTGCAACTCTTTTCTGGGATATTTCTGGTATCCCGGAAAAGCTATGCTGTGTCCAAGGAACGCGTCTGCTTCTCCAAAAAAAAAAAATTGAGAAAAACGGATGCACTCTTTCGCCATCCCTGTAAACCTAATTTTACGAGGAAGAAGGGATGTGTCAAAAGAGAAGGCTTTTCTGAAATTTGGCACCTTGTAGATGTGCCAAATGTTGGAAAAGTCTCTTTCAAAAGAAAAACAGAAAAAGATACACAAATTGTGGTTCGCAATTTGTGTAACTTTTTCGGACTTTTCTTTGTAATGTAGACATAGCCAAAGATAACTTTGGATGAGCATCTGAACATTGAGTGATTTTTTTAACCTTCAGTATCCTCAAAGAAGCATTGAAAACAAGGGAACAGTCTGAACAAGGACTTCAGATGCAAAGACACAAAGGGCCAATTCTGAGGTAAATCCTGAGTAGTTCTGTTAACTTCAAGGAATTGCTCTGAATTTTCAGTGACAGGAGTAAGAGAAGAATTTGTTCTCATATATGTTCAGTGGATACAACAAAAACCTCAGATGCAAACACTTGAAAGTTTTGAAATCCTTATCTGAACTTTCTCTCAGTTTAGAGTATTTGAATTCAGCCTGTTATAAGATCTGAGTGGTGGATTTATAACCAGACCTGAAGTTTTGCTTTTGGTTCATCACTATAAGAATAAAATCAAAACTCTTAAAGCAACCAGAGAAATTCACTTAGCTTTAAATGGTGTCTTCTAATTCAAACAATGAGCTTATATGTTGTCAGTGACTTGCTTGTTTATTGGGAAAGAAATGAATCCTAAAACCCCCTAATGTAAGTTTATCTTGTAAACTGAAGCATTTGTTGAATAAAAAGGGAAATCTAAAAAGCCAGTAAATAGTTGTCAAAAACTAAAGTATTCTGTATATCACCAGCTATAATAAAACTCCTTTTCCCTAAAATCAGTATTCTAGTATAGGGTTTAAATTATATCTAATTTTGTTGCATTGACCTCAATCTTGCAAACAGTTGTTCACGTGATTAACCTGACAAAAGTCCCAGTGATTTCACCCAACATTGCTTACCTGTATAAATGTTAGTGGGATCAGAGCCATCACCTGTCACCTTGCAGTACTTTAAATACACTGTCCTTGGATTCTCCCAGTCAGGGCCATCCCTAGTGGGGCCTGGGGCATGCCTAAGGAGAGGAGACCAAAGCAACCCCCCCTGCAGGCCCCACCCTGCCTCTGTTCCATCAGCTGTTCCAACTCTTCCCCCAAGTCCCGCTCCTGCTGTGCCCCTTCCCACTCCTATTCCGTCCTCTGCCCCATGCGATGCAAGATGGGTATTTACTGGGGGCCAAGTGGCAGCAGTGGTCACCCTGCACCCACTCCCCACACTCACCCTGATGGTGGGAGCCAGAGCAGTTTGGCAGCCTTGGTCCACCCTGCTGCATAGAAAGAGAGGGGCATAGAGAGAAGGGACGTGATACTGAGAGTGGTCACTGGGGGCAGCAAGCCCACAGGGGAGAGCGATACTGCAAAGAGATCACTGGGAGCAGTTACACTACCAAGGGAATGGCCAGCAGGGCTGGAGCTCTGCTACCTTGGCTGCCACCAGACTGGGTAAGTGGGCCAGGCTAGGGAAATGTGGCATAGAAATGTGGTGTAAATTAACATATGATGAAGGCATAATTGGATGGATAAACAGTAGTCACAGAGTCAAACTGGGAGGACATATCTACTAAGGTCTCTCAAGGGTCAGTCCTGGATCCTGTGCTATTACATATTTTCATAACTTCCTGGCTAATGAAATGGAGAGTATGCTTATAAGATTTCCAGATGACACAAGGTTGGAAGATGTTGATAGCACTTGGAGGATAAGATCAGAATTCAAAATAACCTTGACAATTCAGAGAACAGATCTGAAACCAACAAAAATCAATAAAAAAGCACAACTACAAATTGGGAAATAATTGGTGAGGTGGTAGTACTGCTGAAAAGGATCTAGAGATTGTGGTAGATAACAAATTCATTATGTGATGCAGTTGTGAAAAAAGTCTAATATCTCTTTGGGCTGTATTAGTAGGAATGCTTTATATGTGACACTGGATCTAGTTGTCCCACCCAATTTGGCAAGAGGGAGGCCTTGGCTGGCGTACTATGTCCTGTTCTGGGTTTCACACTTCAAGAAAGATGTGGGCAAACTAAGGACAACAAACAAAAATGTTTAGAAAAATATGACCTATGAGGAAAGGTTAAATAAATTGGGCATGGTTAGTCATGAGAAAAGGAGACTGAGAGAGGGCCTAATAGTTTCAAAATATGTTCAGGTCTGTTGTAGATTCATAGTTTCTAAGGATAGAAGGGACCATTACAATCATCTAGTCCGGTGTTTCTTAAACGTTTTAAGACCGAGGAATACCAAACAATTTTTTTTTTAATGAGGAACACAAAGAATTTTTTGTTGAGCCAAAAAAAAGGGGGGGGGGGGAAACAGTTATTGACCCCCAAAAAAGGGTCAGGGGGAAAGTTATTGAGAAGAAAAAAAAAGCCACCTGCCCCTTTAAGGGCAGCCATTTTGAACTCTGTTGTTTTCCGCGGCACACCTCCGACTGCCTTGTGGCACACCAGTGTATCACAGAACAGTTTAAGAAACAATGATCTAGTCTGACTTCCTGCATAATACAGGACATAAAATTTCCCCTCACATAATTCCTAGAGCCGATCTTTTAGAAATAACATCCAATCTTCATTTAAAAATTGTAAGTGATGAAGAATCCATCACACCCCCTGCTAAATAATCCCCATGGATAAATTACTCTCCTCGCTGTTAAAAACGTAGGTCTTATTTCCATTATAAAGAAGATAGTAATCAATTGTTCTCCACGACTGCTGACTGTAGGACAAAAAGCAATGGGCTTTAACCTGAAACCTTGGAGATTTAAATTAGAGATTACCAAAATGTTCTGAGCTACAAGGATAGTTAAGCACTGGAATAGTCTTCCAAGGGACATTGTGGAATATCTGTCATTGAAGTTTTTTACAAACACGTTACATAAATACCTGTCAGCAAGGATCTAGATATACTCAGTCTTGCTTTAACACAGGGGGCTGGACTAGATGATCTTTTGAGGTCCCTTTCAGTGGCACATGTAACCCACACACCTGCTGGGTGTGGGTCACTGTCCCGTGTAGTGGCGCTTAGACCACTTACAGAGAGCCTTAGGTGAGATCCAGCTGGCTTTATAGCACAAACTCTAGAGGCTCATGCACTAAGCTCTAAGGTCCAAACTTTGGTGCTGCCTGTTAACGTTATATACATTTCTATGATTCTATGCTGTCTTGCCTTTTCAGCATGTTCTGTTCTCCAGTGCCTGGTATCCTGCACAACAAAAGCCACAGTGAGATTCTAATTTTCCAGGCTGGTTATCCTTCTCTAGGCCTCTCTGCCCAGCCTCCATTCGGAGACATAGTGGCCGGTTTTGTTGGTGTTTGGAAGCTTTTTTGGAACTTACAAATTACTACATACGATCAGACCAGATTACCACATCCAATCAGACCGTTCTAGGCAGGTACCCTAATGTGTCTAGTATCAGATACTTCAGAAGAAGACCTAAAACTTGCAAAGTGCACCTAATTATGGAAAACTTCATCACAGATAATTTATTCTTGATCCCAGCTGAAGATCATCTTTTGCCTTGAAGCATGAAAGAGAGAGAGTTGTACTCACACCCTTATCAGAAAGTCCTTTACTTCTTAAGTTTGCTCAGCCCTGATCAGATTCTGCTCCTTACTCTATTTTTAATTATCTAAGATGCTTTCCCATCATGGCATTCCCATTTGCAATCATCTCGGCAAAAGACATGTATGCTTGACTTGGACAGGATCATTTCCTTCTTCTCTACTGAATGATACACCCTTCTCTAGCAACCAGGATGAACTGCTAAGATAGCTCAAAGAGGGCAGGTAAGGATACTCTCAGGAGATTACATTTTTAATTGCTTTCTTACCTTTTTTACCCAAGGAAGAGAATTTACACTCAAATTGTTATGAATCTGAAGGCTAATGACCTTTTAACCACTCCTCTAAAAAGAGATAGAAATACTAAAACGTGAGCTGACTCCCTATGTATAATAAATGATATATTCAAAAAAGCAAGGTAGATACAAAATTTGAAATAATCTTCTTTTCAACCTTTATTCTCAGCATGTGGACTAAGGCATGTAACATATCTGCACTATTTATGAAGAGACTGATGCTGTTGCTTTTGAAATGGTATGCCTTCTTCAGCCATAACTAGTCTGCACCTCGGCCTATCAAATGTGAAAATCTACAAAAATATTTTACTACTACTAAAGTATTTAGGGTGAGTGGGGAAGGTTGAATCAGACACCTTTGACCTCTATCATCTTTAATGCTTTATTGAATATAACTCATACCCCTTTACCTGACATGTCTGAGTTTGGCCCAAGGAGTCTGCATATGAGAGACTATATTTGTGTCCCCTACTTGTTAAAACCCAGCAGAAAGGAGCACAGCGGGAAAAGTAAACAGGAGAATGTAATAACATGTACATTAAAGTAGGTCACCCTTGAGCACAAAGACTGCAGCTGATCTTAGCTCTTGTGTTGGCACACTTTTTATAATAAAACGAGAACACCATCTATTGAACTCACCTATGATCCCTGGGAAATTGGAATGGGCTGTTAATTTGTCATACTGAGTTTTTCTATCCCTAATGTTTATGCTATTTAAGGCTTGCTTCCTCTTTGTAGTAGAGTGATCTCATAAATAAGACTGTAGAAACTTCGAAGAAAGATAAATATTTCTTTTACTCAAACGGTGGTAGTGATTCATTCAGGTATTTTATATATATATATATATATATATATATATGTAATGTGTGTGTGTGTAAATGATATGCTCACAAGCACTGTTTTACAACAAGAAGACACTTATACCAGCAACAATAAAGAACTTTTTGAAGTGTTCAGAAAAATTAAGCAATCATTAATTCATTAATTCAATCTAGAATCAATTTTTTAAAATTTGTGAATCATTTTTAATCACTGGTGAAAGCAGTTGTATTGATAGACTTGCCAACTGATTTTCCTCTACTTGCAAAAAAACCCCCCAAACAACAAAAAACAATCCAACATTAGCAAGAGACAATGGAAGCTTCCCCACATGGCTGCTTCAGCATTGCATTTTTGCCAGGATCAACTTGGGGGTGTGCGAAAGAGACTAGGAACTTGGTCAAGACCACTAACTCATTTTACACAGACTGCTCAACAGCCTTATAACAGTAACAATACTTTACTTGAGATCAGTTTGGGCTGGCTTCAAGCCGGTTACTCGGAAGCAGCGGGGCTGATAGCCACTGTCGGCCCCTCGGGCAAGGTTGAGGGGGAGGCAGGCTCCTTTCTTCTGGAAGGGGTGGCATCTTGGGCAGAAGGGGTGGGGCCAGAAGCAGCCAGCCCTCAGTGCTGCCTGCAGGTCAGTGTATCCTCCCAGCCATTGGAGCCACGCAAAGCACCTACGCTCCATCAGTGATTTAAAGGGCCCAGGGTTCTGCCACCACTGTTGCCTTGGAATCGCTGGGCCCCAGGACAATTGCTCCCTTTGCCTCCCCCTGTTGTTGGGCCTACTTAGAAGTGACAGACTCCATAGTCAATTATTAAGCCCTTGAGCTACCCAATCCTCCATTAAACTTGTTATGAAAGAAGAGAATAATCCAATTCATTAGATCATGTGTGTCATGTATGATTTGTGATTATTCAGCATACCTGATATATATATGAAAAGATGTTTTGGAATGTTACCTCCCACACTTGAATATGTTCCTCTGCAAATGCTTCAGTGATTTATAATTACCAATGTAATGAAATCCCAAGAGTCCCTCATTATCAACAAATAATCTTAATAAATGACCTGAATTTTATTGAACTTTGTTGATTGAATTCCAGAGCTATGGTCCATTAACAATAGCTTAAGGAGAGAAGGGGGACAGCTATGATGTATAGACATTGATGAAGGCCCAATCTACCTATATCATTCATTCATTCGTTCATTCATTCATTCATTCAGTGATAATCCTATTAGGGAATGTAGTAAATCTGCAAAATGCACTTTCTACTTTGAAAGTGAGGTATTAAAAAGATCAAGAGGGACAATTCACACTGGGGGGAAAATTCTGTGCAGAGATTTTAACGTAGTGGCTCCTAATTACCAAAGTCTCCTAATTTATTCTTTTAACTCGCTTGGTTTCAGAAAACAGAAGTTATAGCTTCACTGTGGGATTGGTTCTCCACTACATTGAAGCTCTGC
The DNA here is from genome assembly GCA_032595735.1 of Pelochelys cantorii. NCBI lineage: Eukaryota > Metazoa > Chordata > Testudines > Trionychidae > Pelochelys > Pelochelys cantorii. The sequence continues at coordinate 243,411,563 of CM064327.1, forward strand.
TCCTGTGCACAGGAGAGTGGGGGGGGGCGTTGGGGAGTCCGCTGTAGTACCTTGGTTCTTAATCATCCAGCACTCAATGCTCAGGAAGCACATTTAAGTCATGTCAGTGATACAGGTTCCCACTGGGACCTCATGCCAGTGGAGAATCAAGAGTATTGGAGTTTTGCTTTGCTTTGCTCCCTCCCCTCTTTAGTGCTCCCTCTTCCTTTCAGGAGAGGAGATGGTGTTCTGGTGCTGAAGGTGGTGAAGCCAGTGGCAGAGTGCTCAAAGGAGGCGGCAGCAGAGTCACTTCTGACACTTTTATACTGGCAGACATTTCCCCTTACACAGTGAGCACTTTCCAGATGCCAGCTACTGCAGCTGTAGGTTTATATGGCACCGAGTAAACTTGATGGACAAGATAATCCGATCCTCTATAACCCTCTCTCCCTACAGGATATCGCTAGACATGTGTAATACACACGGTGATGTGCTAACATTATTTCTTTGAAAAGGTCATTTGCAATCCCATGTACCTATGGGGGGGGTTGGGTGCACCTAAAATCAATAGGGTCTTGCTGAGCTGTTTCCTCCCCTCATCCTACTTCCACACCCCCATCTACGGCAGCCTCCTGATCACAGCTCACCAAGCCAGCATGCTCACTTCATTTAAATCCATCCTTACAGTTAACTTCTTCCACAAAATCAATGGCTGACACCAGCACCACTGCCATACACACCTTCCAATGGCCAGAGCCAATGGCCACTAAACTCAATGGCTGCATGTCCATTAACCAGTTTGGGCACTGAAAACAGCCCCACATTGTTCACTCCTGGGTTTCAAAGTCGGTCCTCTTTTCTTGTGTCTGTCTCATCCCTTAGGGCAGGGATAGTCTTCACTTCATGCCTTGAACAGCACTGGACATATTGTCGGTGCTTAGTTAATAAACTAATGACAATAAGATGACAGCATACAAGTCTACTGGTTCATTCTCTTAACTTTGATTTTTCCTTTTCAGGAACTTTTGAATCACACCATTCACATTATATTTTTAGTTCCAAGACATCATAAAAGGTTAAGTTTACAATAATCCATAATTATGGGAAACCAAGGTACCTATGCCAGAGTAACAAGATTAATACCTTTTTGACAGAATTTAATAATATGGTTTTATAATATTTAATTTTGTTCCTAAAATCTCTCTCAGTGGGAAACTTTTTTTACTTACCTAAACATTATTGCTTTAAAACAATTTAATTCATATTTCCTGGCACAAAGCATTTTTTATGCAGGCTTGTTGGGAATTGATTTTTATAGGATCGTGAAAGGATTAACTTCAACTTAATTTGGACATTCAACCAATTTTGACAAGTTTAGTTCTCTGAACTTCGGCTAATAACAAAATCCTTAATTCATTCTCCTCTTTTAAATGCTCTGATCCCTTTAAAATCTTGATTTACATGTTACTTTGGCTAACACAAACTTTTTGTCACTTCTGTTTTCACTCATGAAGTGAAGAGCCTAACAATCAATGGAGTTGAAGACCTTTTCCACTCTCCTTGGGGCAAATCACATCTGACTGAGGTGAAAATTAGTGAGAATATAGCCCCATTCCTTAGAAGACAGAGCCCATCCTATTAGCCTAAAGTTCGTCATTATTTTCCTGCCAAATTTTTATTCATTGCACTGCAGGGGGAAGGAAGGAGAGAAAACACTAATTTGTTATTATGTACAACTATACATGTAAAAACAAGAAGTAGTCCTGTGGCACCTCAGAGACTAACAAATATATATATCGGCTTTCATGGGAAAACCCACTTTTTCAGATGAGCTTGAGTGGAGAAAAAAGGGAACTTTACTATATATATATACACACACATATATATATATAGTTCGTCTCTAAGCCCTGGTCTACATTAGGGAGTTATTTCAAATTAACTTCCTTTATTTCAAAATAACAAGCGGAGTGTCCACACTATTAAGCCCATTATTTTGAAATTACGGGCTGGTTATTTTGAAATAATAACTCCTGCTTTCCACGAAAAATATATCTAATTTCAAAATAGTTATTTCAAAATAGCAGTAGTGTGGACACTCTGGTGCCGCTACTTTGAAATAACTACTCCCCAGAGTAATTCAGACTAATTACTCCTCAGTGCTTCCTGGGGCTCTAAGTCAAGGTAGTGCATCCACATTAAGGAAGCCTGCCTCGGACTAATTTCGAGGCTTCCCTGCAGTGTGGACACACTATTTCTAAATTATTATTTTGGGAGTTAGTATTTTAAAATAAGTTATTTTGAAATAATTTCCTAGTGTAGACATGCCCTAAGGTGTCACAGGACTACTCATTGTTTTTAAAGTTAAAGACTAACATGGCTACCCCTTGGAAACTATACATTTACTTTACTATAAAGTTATCTTGAGTCCCCCATATGTATGCGATGAGCCTGCAAAGTGCTATATAAAAGAAAAGTCTCTTCACAGATCTCATATGGAGTGAAAATTCATTTTCAGTTCATATCCACCCCAGTTCTGTTGTGACTGAACATGTTGGTACCATTTGATGGCAGTTTGGTGGCCAATGTGGAATGGCTAGGCTGGTCCCATTCCAGGAGATCACTCAATGGCACCTGTGATAGGATTCTCAAGAGAGAATCTTCAGGATGAAAAGGGCATAACGTCTGAAATTGTCTAACTTGATAAGAGGGCAGGGGACTGACTAATACGTGGGACAAGTAAGAGACTGCTTCCATTGAATCTGACTGTGCATAAATACTAAATGCATCATCCAACATAATGTAAAACTCTGAAAATAGGCAAAGGTAAAGAAGAAAAAGACTGGTAAAAAAATAAAAGTACATCAGATTGTCTAGTGATCAATCATCAAATATTAGAATTTTCAGCAGCAATACAAATAACTTGCAATCCTCATTACTGCTTACCTGCCATGATGCCATTATCTATTCCAAAGATTTTCATTCAACCTTTCTTGTGGCTGTTTTCTAATCAACTTCTACAGAGTAGTGACGGATAATCTTCCATTAGGTCACTGTACTTGAAAGAACAGAAATTGTGTGATGAAATGGATGATCCAAGTTACTATGCGGCTACTGTGGTCACGATTCAAAAATTTTAGATAATGTTAACACAGTATTTACTTATAGTGTTAACATTCTAAAGATTTTACTGACAACCACTGTACGTTGTTCCAACAATCTCATGCAGAGTTCCAAGCCTGTAGGTGCTGGATGGCGGGAATTAGAGAGTCAGAAGAGTTCATGAATCAAGAGGACAAGAAAATAGGAAGCTAGAAAAAGAAATCAGTGTAAGCAGGGAAAAAATTGTGTCTTTATCAGAATGCATCTGAACATAGTTGGCTAGAAATCTAATGAGAGAGAACTTTAATATGAGTGTTTGTCTAAGTAGGGTGCAAAAATACAAAAACACATTTACCAAACTTTTTTCTGGCCCTATAATATAGTTGACTGAAGTCCAAATTTTGGCTGAAACTTTAGCTCATTTCTGTTTTAATAATCCAGTTCCCACATTCCTTAAAGTAATCACACCTTTCTCTTGTAACATACTTTTAACAGAAGTGATATTGATCAACATAAGATTCTTGGCAATGCTTGGCACTTCTTAAAGCCTGCATGGTCATGCAAGGAGGGGATTCCTTCCACTCGTATTTGGGAAACACCTTGGAACATATTTGGCCAATCCTGCATAAACTTTTTGCTTTTTTATTTTGGAGGCTTTCATGAACAAATAGGCTTTTGAAAATGGTCCCACCTGGATGCTCTGAAACACTGTAAAAATGAAGGGCACGGGATGCCAACAAAAGGGAAAAACTGATGAATAAAATCCTTGCAGATGAACAGATAACAAGTGAAAAGCAGAAGCAGCTGATTATATCTGTTTAGAGAACTGTGCCATGTGTGTTCATCTGTGCTTTCTTTTCAAGGGACTTTAACTTTCAAGTTAGCAATATATTAATGTTATTATTAAAACTGTGCACAGGCTTCTTCCAGTCCAATATATATTTTAATTATGGCCACTTCTGTTTAAGCTTTCCATTGCATTTTAACATCTTTGCTTCTTAGCTTACTATTAAGTAGTGTGAAGGTCAGGGCTTAATGTAGACTTGCAGTAAATTACACTTCTTCAATTGCACTTTCAATACAGCTCCATCAAAAGTCTTCTAGGAAAACTGCCATTCCCACTAATGACACATTTCATATGCTGCCTGGTCTCATTCTCACTCAGGTCCATTCAAGGCTTGCATTCAGAAAATGACTCAATTAGTGCAGACTTACAGATGTGTCTGCAGGAGATTTGTGAGGAAAAATAACAGTAGATAAATTTATGTCTTTCTTCAGCTCAGGAGAGTTCAGCTTTGATTGAGCAAAGTGATTTCATTTAGCTCATAGGCTTTTTTTTTTTTTAAAAAAAGCAGGCAGCAGGTGAATAATAAAGGGTCATCTCAAGAATGCAAAAATTGGAATATAAAAATAAGTGGTTCTCATTAAGATGGTTCAAATTTATAAATAGATTTGCAAATATCCTTGCAAATAAAAGGGCATAGATTTGTGAGGTTGTATTATTTATTCAGTGCTAGCTTTCACACAATTATTGTGTGAAAACGCTAGTGAACCTCAAACGTTTCATGCATTTTGGTAGAACTTATGATTATCTATTCCAAAATTTATGCCAGAAATGTGTTCTTTGAAAAGGTTACAACATTCATTTAGGGAACAGAAATAATATGTAACTTAGAAGATAGATCACATGGAATCCATAATGAATAGCGGATGCTAGAAGTGAATAGTCCAAATAAAACCATAGTCTAATAATGTTCACTAAAACTATCTGGCAAAAATTTATATTGATGAATAAAATTTATCAGTTCACAGACTATTCACTAGTAAGAAATAGGGTTAAATTTGTAATGAATAGTTCATTGGGAATAATTCATCCACATCTTTTTGCATTACAAAGTCAGCATTTTCCCACAATTGGTATGTGTCACAGTGGTATGTGACATATCATTTTTTCCTTATGCAGCACTTTGGATAATTATTATCTGCGTAGTGTGCACAGATAAATATTTTACTTTTTAATGGTAACTACTCTAGAGTAAATTGGAAAATAATTCAAATGCCACTCAGGTGCCACAACACCAATGTAGTGAGCTACTATAGCTGATATAAACATAGAGCCATACCATTGGCTAGTGTCAATTGGCATAGTTCGGTTTACTTCAATTGAGTTGCATCATTTAACATGATTTGAAGATCTCTCTCAAGAGTAACCTTGGATTTCCCCAAGCAATGAATATAAAGGGATAATTGAGAAATACCAGGTCCTGTGAGTAAGTGAGGAAGTTCAGACTGAATAAAAATGATTCTTTTTTCCAAACTTCACGTAAAATTCTAAGTGAGCCAAGTCTTGTATTGAAATAGGTTGGTTCAAAATTCCCATCCCCAAATTCTTAATTTTTCACTTTTATCCACCAAGACAAGATATAAAAGTGTTCAACCAAGAAATGGGAGCACTGATATATGAAAAAGCTGCTATAATAGTATCCTATGTTTCTTTTGCAAAGCAGGAGGTCCTAGAAATCAATCCAGTTTTCCAGACTCTATTTGTGTGAGTAGTCTGAATTTGAGTGATCTTATTCAAACCACACCAAGCACCTGCATGAATAAATAGAATCCTCTCATTCATATGTAAAATTCACATTTTGATACTGATTGAAGCTCTATTTAGAGTAGCCCCCTGTTGGTTCAGTCTTGCGAAGATATTAGTGAGAGCCTCATCTTAAATATCCATACATAAATGCAAGCAGTATGAGGAATAAACAGGGAACCCTGGCAATATTAGCACATAAACTAAATTATGATGTAACTGGCATCACAGAGACTCAGTGACATAAATCTCATTTTTTGAATCCTGGTATAGAGGAGATTATTCAGAAAGGACAGGTGGGGGGAAAAGACAGGAGATAATGCATAATACATCAAAATGTACATACTTGTAATAAGGTCCAGAAGGAGGCAAGAGGCAGACCAAGTGAAAGTCTCTGGGTAAAGATAAAAAAGGGGGACCAGTCTCGATGTCATGATAGGGGTATATTTTAGACCACCAACTCAGAAAGTGGTGTATGAGGCATTTCTAAAAAAAATAACCCAAACATCCCACACTCATGTGGTAGTAATGGGTGTCTTTAATGAGCCAAACATCTGTTAGAAAAATATTAGCAAAAACACAGGACATTTACAATAAGTGATTGGAATGAATCAGGGCCAGCATTGTGTTTCAGAAGGTAGAGGCTGTAACTGGGGGAGAGCCATTTTAGACCTAAATATGACCAATAGGGAAGAATTGTTTGTAAATCTGATGGTGGGAATCAATCTCAGTGAAAGTGATCACAGAATGGTAGATTTCATGAGTCTAGGAAAAGGGAATGAGAGCAGCTGGATGACAATGGACTTAAAAAAAGCAGACTTTAACAAACACAGAGAACTAGTAGGTAAGATCCTAGGGGAAGTAACAAAAGAGAGTATTAAATGCCTAATGGCAAACTAACCCAATGGCAAGGAAACATAGAAAGAGGTGAGAACAATGAGGACACCTGAAATTACAGACCAGTCAGATACCTTTGATACCTGGAAAGCTTCTGGGAAAGTATATTAACCAATTTTAAGGATTTAGAGGATATTAGGATGATAAGGAATAGCGAGTCTGGGTGTGGCAAGAAGAAATCATGCCAAATCAATCTCTTTTCTTTCTTTGACAGGATTATTGGCCAGAGGGGAAGACATGATAGATCTTAATTTTAGTAAAGTTTTGATACAGTCCCACATGATAAGCTCATAAGTAAACTGGTAAATGTTGTCCAGATGAAATTAGTATAACATTGGTGCAGAACTGGTTGAAAGACAGTGCTCAAAGAGTAGTTATCAAATATTTGGTGTCAGGATGGGAGCATGCGTCTAGTGGAGAACCACAGGGATCTACCTTGGTCAGGTATTATTCAATATTTTCATTAATTACTTCAGTAATGGAGTGGAAATCAAGGTTATAAAATCTGACATTGACACCAAGCTGGGAGCAGTTGCTAGCACTTTGGAGGACAGGATTAGAATTCAAAATAGTGCCGATATAGCAGAATTGGTCTACTATCAATGAGTTGACAACTGAATACAGACAACGTGCAAAGTGCAGCTCTGTGGAAAATAAAAATCAAATGCACCACTACAAAATGGGGAGGAGTGGGCTAGGTGATAGTACTGCTTAAAAGGATTAGGGAGTTATAGTGGATCTCAAATTGAATACGTGTCAACAACGTGATGTAGCTGTAAAATATTCTAATATCCTCCTTCGGTATATTAACAGAAGTGTCTCACATATGACACTGCAGATAATTATTTGCACTCTGTTCAGCACTGGTGAGTACTCATTTGGAGTAGCGTGTCCAGTTCTGGTCACCATATTTTAAGAAGAGGTAGGCAAACTGGAGAGAGTTCAGAGGGTAGCAATAAAAAAAGATGAAATGTTTAGAAAATATCACCTATGAGTAACGTTTTAAAAATGAGGGCATGTTCAGTCTTAAGAAGAGAAGGCTGAGGTGGGACCAGATAACCATCTTCAAATAGGTTAAGAGTTGGTATAATCAGTTTTTCTCCAGGTTTTAATTGGGGTCAAATCTTATCCCTACTGAAGTCAATAAGCATTCTGCCATTGACTTCAGTGGGACCTAGAATTCCTCTTTTGTATCTCATCCCACCCAGGATAATTGGAAAGTGTGTTTCCATCACAAAAGGAGCCCTCTATCCAGGCCCGCTGTTGAGGGAGGGAAGGGAAGGGCTCAGTTGATCTGGGGCCCAGCAATTCAAAGGGGTCTGGGGTTCCCAGCTGCCACTGCCACTGTTACTATGGCAGTGGCAGCAACTAAAGGTCTTTAAATCGCTACTGAAGCCCTTTAAATTGTCATTGGAGCACTGTACCACATGTTCCCTGTGGCTCTGAGGGCTGGAGGGGCAGTGTGATGCCCTCCAGGCAGCATGGAGGGCTGGCTGCCCCTAGTCCCACCTCTTCTGCCCAAGCCCCACCCCTTCTGGGATCCTGGAGCTGGCTCCCCTCATCTTGCCTAGCGGTCCATGGAGACTGTCAGCTTCCCTGCCTCTATCCATGCAAACTTGAAAACTATCTCAAAAGACTAACTGAGGGACAGAAAGCCTGATTCACCATGGATTGCACCTTGTGAACTAATTTACAGCTGTGCAAAATGGGAAGATGAAAACATTTTATACCCACAGGCTGCGTCTACACTGGCATGATTTTGCGCAAATCCTTTTAACGGAAGAGTTTTTCTGTTAAAAGTATTTGCGCAAGAGAGCGTCTATACTGGCACGTGCCTTTGCGCAAAAGATTTGCTTTTGCCCAGAAGCATCCGTGCCAGTGTAGACTCTCTCTTGCGCAAGAAAGTTCCAATGGCCATTTTAGCCATTGGGCTTTCTTGCGCAAGAAATTGATGTTACCTGTCTACACTGGCCTCTTGTGCGAGAACACTTGCGCAAGAGGACTTATCCCTGAGCGCGAGCGTCAGAGTATTTGCGCAAGAAGCACTGATTTTGTACATTACAACGTCAGTGTTCTTGCGCAAATACTCGCGGCCAGTGTAGACAGGCGGCAAGATTTTGAGCAAAAGCGGCTGCTTTTGCGCAAAATCTTGCCAATGTAGACACAGCCACATTGTACAGGTGTAAATGCAAAGAGAAATCATGCCCATTTTATCGTATTCGGCCTCTATTAATAAAAGTATTTATCCTTTTGGATTAAATAACGTGTGAGTAAACCTAATGATTTCTGCTTATAGAATTTTATAACATGTCCTGTCTCTACTACAAAAATAATTGACTCCATTTAGCTGTACTTTGTGGGTGTTGCTGCTGTTGTTTTTTTTAATTGGTGATTGGTTAAGATCCATTAAGTCCATAACTGTGAAACAATGCAGCAAATTTGTTTGAATGATCCTGTTAATTCCTTGCATATCAAGCAACTTTTATGATGAGACAGTTGACTAGATAAAGACTTCATTCACATCCCTGGAAAACTGGGAGAGTGATTCGAGTCTAAATATGCTGAAGATTCTGGTTGTTTGTAAAATCAATTCAATATCTAGTTGCATATATTGGGAGAAGCACCTCTGTGATCTCTATATCCCCATGAGATTTACACTGTCAGTATTAATGTCCACTCAGTGCCATTTTCACCCTTTGTTCTGCTGTTAGATATGAACTAAACTTAGGCATTAAAGTAAACATATTATTAAATCATGATGCTTCTATCAAGTATTCAACTTTGACAAAAGGTTAGGACTATAAAAACAGATCTTTGGTATTTTTTATTGACTGACACTCCTGCTTTACTGACCCAAGTTAGCATTGCAAGGGAATAAGAAGCAGACATCAGAGAGCATCATAAAAAAATGACAGAGACATAGAACATAGTACCAGTAACTAGAGATGCCTGACCAATTAATTACACATATTTATTACTAACTTAGGCACAGATCCTGAGTGTTAGACATCTAAAAACCTGGGCTTTAGCCCCTCTTTTGGGTCCAGATCTTGCAGCCTGTAATGTGTGCAAATGTCAGTGGGATTCTGGGGGGTACAGCACTCTGTTCACATGCTGGAAAGGAAAGATGGTTCAGTTGGTCAGACACTAGCTGGGCACTGTTCAGGAAACACAAATTCAACTGCCTGCTCCGCCACAACTTTACAGCTGTCAAAGCAAAACAGAAAGTGTAAGTGGTGTCAGAGATCATGTCAATGCACTGAACTTGGAAATCCCTGGCTCAGTTCTATGGGCAGGCCAGCGGATCAACTGCTGTAGAAAGGTGCTATATACAAGTCACCAACATTCCCAAGTAACCATTTGGTCTATTACGATTTGATTTCAACAGCGCACAGGGGTTTGGCATGTGATTTGCAACAATCTGACTGAATGAATAAAATTCTATGGCGCTTTGGAAATATGCTCTCAGTCATATGCTTTCACTTACTACACCAGACAGTTTGACAGTGCTTCCTTGCCACGGCCATTTTAGCTTCCTTCTGACCTGCTCCAGATTATGCTTCACACAAGAAAATAGATCCAAAGCTTAACACCATCTGATGTATCTATCCAGCTGTGACTCACAGAAATATTCACTCAGAATGGAGACGTGGTTTGGTGGATCCAAATCCTGGAAGTAATTTCCAGGGGGGAAGAGTTACTTTACATCTGTAATGTGCTACATGAATTTAGAGGGATGTGATCAAAGCAGTAGAGGTCACTGACGTTCCAGTCTGGCACAAACTAACTTTCATGGAAAATCTTTCTACATGGAAATTGAGCATTATTTAATTCCTAGCTGAGGGAGGGGGGAGGAAAGGACAGTAATTAAAAGACCAAGAATACAGAGCAACAATCAGACTCCAGGAGAGCTGGAATAAGGCCATGTCTATACTAAACGGAAGATCACTGATGCCGCAATCGATCTTCTGCAATTCAATTTAGCGAGTCTAGTTAAGACTTGCTAAATTGAATTCAGAGGGCACCCCCATCAGCTGCTGGTATTCCTGCTTCTGTGAAGAGTAAAGGAAACCAATGGGAGCATTTGCTTCCGTTGGCCTCCTGCTGTGAGAATGGCAGGGAAACCCGAAACACGGTACATTGACTCCAGCTATGTAATTAACATAGCTGGAATTGCGTATCTTCATTCAACGTTCCCTTTGAGTGTAGACCTGTCCTAAGTGAATACGACCTCCAGGAAACCAAGTACAAGAGCCAGAGAATGGAGAAAATGCAAGTTGAATTAAGCTTAATTTCTTTTTAAAAGGGGGGATTTGACAATTCTTCATGTGTAAAATAGGGAAACTAACACTTCCATGTTTCACAGGGCAATAGTGAAGATAAACATATTAAAAGATTGTAAAACCACAGAAATAGGGACTATAGAGAGAGCCTACATTCGATTTAGTTAGAATTAGACATGCTGCAAAATTGGGGCACTAGTTAATACACGGTTTGTGAGCCAAACTGAATGTTCTTTGAATGTTTTGCTTAGAAACAGAAGGCTTAACTCAACAGTTTGGACAAACAGGTGTCAGTTGAGCTCTGCAACTCATCACTTATGGTTAGTTGGGTTGTTTGGTTGATCAGCCACACGGAAGCACATGCTGTTTTTCTATATGCTGCCTGGATGACGGGGCAATAATGAATAACAACAATGCACATGGTGCAGTAAACATTCCTGAACAAAGAACCATTAATACAAACATTTGTGAAATGCTTAGGATTCCTGGCTGGTTTCCTGAACACTGAGATGATCAAATATTCATGAATGCAATCCCAGCATCCTAGTACATTGCCCTGGATTTTGCACCTGAAGTCACAAAAATATTTGTGAATCAGGCTTTGTTTACTTCCACTGTCTGATCTGCCCTTCTTGTTACATACTTTAATAGACGAGCCAGTGCATGGAGCTACCCTGAATTGAAAATTAGAGGTGTCCACAGGGAGTCAGGTCCTCAGCTGCGGCTGCTCAGTATTTCTGATGCCCTAACAAGCCAGCCTGGCTCCTGATGAACCTCCCTGCCTGATGAAGTGTGGAAGCTAACAGTTCAGTTCAAAAGCAGCAGCTCAATGCACACACCCATGGACTTGCTGCCTGCCTGTGCTTGTCTCTCCAAGCACTGCTCCTGCATTGCTCCTCCACATTTCTAACCCAGATCCTGTCCTGCACCCAGCCTTATCCCCATCCTGTTCCAGCCTTGCTCCTGCCTTCCTTGGCCCCTGTTAATTCAGTTCCAATCCTGAACTCTGGCTCCTGATTCACATACAGCCTCAACCCTTGGCTCTGGCATTTGGACTCCGAGTACTAAACCTGAGTCCAGCTCGAATCACCTATGACCTGGTCCACTGACACAGGGCTGCAAATAGTCAGAATTCATGGGTGACAGACACATCACATGTAGTATATATGGGTTAGTGAAGAGAACACAAGAATTTTGGTTCTAAACCTATAAGTACTACTACAATATCACATAGCTATACCAGTAATTAACATTTGCAGCATGCGTGGGGGTCAGACATTGGAAGTAACACAATCATTCACCTTTCAGGAGGCCTAACATCTAATCCAGCAGAGGGTAATGATGAATCTAGTATGATAGTTGGGCCTACAAACTTATGTTAATTGTGGCGCAACCATAAAATGTGACTGTAAATTCAAAAGATGCAATCATAATCTCTAACAACAAATGTTGCTAGGACAAGGTACTAAAGGAAAACAGAAAGACTGAATTAGTTCAAATAGAAAGGCTTCCTGTTATAATTAAAGACCTGTGTTAAGATCTTGCCTAGTAAACAAGAGAGCGAGAGACTAAAAATCAATAAACCAAAATTAGTGGGGTGGAAACCAGGGCTAATTGGTGGACAAAATAATGAGGGTGTGATCTAGTCCACATATCACTCCCTTTTGTGCTCATTAAAGAAAGAGAAAAATTGATTACTAGAGCCCACCATCATGGTGGCCACCCCTTCCATCTCTTGGTACTCCAAACCTTTTTCATCCCAACCCCAAAAAATGTCCTGACCAGACAGAACCAGTGAGAGGGAGCCAGATGACATCACCACCTCCAGTGGTTCCAGCTAAAGCCTGAACACCATCTGGGATGTGATACTTTGCCTCTCTCCCCCACCCCACTTGCATGTCTTTTTCCTTCCCCATCTTATTTCTTCTTTCCTATGGCTATCCTGTTTCCTTCTGTTTAATCTTTTCTCTCCCCTTCAAGTGTATTTGTCTTGTTTTGTCTCCTTAAAAAATGGGATCTGATGTTAACAACAGCAGCAATAACAACTCGATCCCATCGCAACTAAATTCTTTCTCTTTTCCCCCACAAGGACAGTTATTACTATCTTTGATACCATCTGGGGCCAAGTCTACACTACAGATAAGATCGAAGCAGCTGTAGTCGGTCATCTGGGGTCCGAATTAGGAGTCTAGTGAAGACATGCTAATTTGAACTGAGAGGGTGCTCCTGTCAGTGTTGGTAGTCCTGCTTCTGTGAGGAGTAAGGGAAGTTGAAGGGAAAGAGTGCTCCCTTCGATTTCTCACAGTGTGGACAGCGCCAAAATTCGAGGTAAGATATTTCGACTTCAGCTGCATAATTAACTTAGCTGAAGTTGTGTATCTTAATTCAAATTTATCACTTAGTATAGACCAAGGGTAAGAGACTGTCAAAGGGATGGGGGGGAGGGAGGATGGACAGTCCTTTCTAAAAACTCTCCAGTTAATGGAAAAGGGAACAAAGCATGTTATTAAAATGAAAAGCCTTCCTTAATCATTTACATTTCAAATGTTTTAATGGGTTTTCTTTCTTTTCTGTGTCTTCAATAAAAAGTTAAAAGATTTTTAATGGTGTGTTTGTGGTGGTACTAAGCAAATTAAGGTCTGATAGACAAACCCTGAACCTTGTTTTAATGCTGTTCAATGTTGGATAGTCACCGGGTCATGTAAACGCCTTTGACTGATTTATTCCATCTAAATGAATACATTAAATCCTGCAGATTCTCTTTACCCAATCTTTATGCCCCAAGAAAAGCTAATGTCTTCAGTGTTTATGATCCTGGCCTCATGGTGCTCTCAAAGATTAATACAGCCTCCCACCCTGACCTTGGGCAGATACTTCAGGAACATTTTGCACGTAGATCCTACAACAATGAAAAAGAGCTGATTATCCCAACCCTTTCTGAATCATTCTCAAAGTGGTATAAAGACCAACTTGAATTCCCTGCCTATAGCAATGGAAGAGCATAAAGACAAGTTCTCTCTGTTTCATATATAGTGTAAGGCCCTTAGGACTAGTGCTGACGTCGCCCTGACATTCAAACTCACAGACATCAAAAAATAAAAACAGCACGTAGTACATTGAAATAAACATTCCATAATTGCTAATGTTTCCTTTTAGATAAGTAAAAAGCCTGAGCACATTAAATAAAAAAAAAGCTTTAATTTCTAGTTTAAATACAGCTGCAGAAATTCTTATGCACCACACAGCTGTTCAGAGACCTGGCAGCTGTCCATATCTTATGTGTCCTATCATGCATTTTCCAGTATTGTGTTGACACATAAAGAACTTTCTTTAAATGTTTGGAAAAGAGTTTATTCATGTTCAGGTAGACTCTGCTGCACAGTTAAATGCCTCTGTATCTCAACACCTTTTGCACCTGTCAAATTTCTTTAATAATCTTCCTAGGACTATGTTGTTTTTATAGAGGAAGATCATTTGTTTTTGTTTTCCCCACTTCTCTTTTTGATACAGTTCTTCATGATGATAGCAGACTCCAAATTGTGCACTTGTTTGTTAGACGCAACACAAAAATCATAGTGAGCACATGTTTCTATTGTGAAAACAAGTAGGGTGACAAATGTAAAGACAAACACTAACAGATGCACCACTCCTTGTGCCAATGTATAGTGGGAAAATAAAACAAGTTATTTCTGCCAATATGTAATGTCATTTTGGGACTAGAATATCAGTGGATACAGAAAACTGAGAATGATTGTAGACTATCTCAAGCAGTTAATTTGAGCATTTTTGTAAACAAGCCTTCAAATTTTCCCTGCCAACATTCATTAAAAGCAAATAAATCAAGAAAGAAAAATAGATGTTACTGCTCCATGTTTGTTCAGACTGCACAGGAAACTTTTTATAATAAAATAATAATATTTTGCATTTCTACAGTGCTGTTCTTGCAAGGACCTATAAGTGCTTTATAAATATTAACTGATAAACACTCAAAATACCTTTGTTGGGCACAATTACTGAGAACATTCTCATTTTGCAGATCGGGAAACTGAGGCACCAAGGAGTTAAATGAATTCCCCAAAGTCATTCAGCAAGACTGTGACTGAGGCAGGAATAGTATTGACAACATCTACTTCCCAGTCCTCTGCTTTACTGTCTAGGCAATATGCCCACACCTATTTTGTAATCTCGAATTACCAAAGTGGGTGCTCAGCAGAAAAGAATCAAGCGAGCATATTTTAGTGTGAGGCAATATGGTTTTAAGTAATGTTATCTCTTTTACTATTATTAAATGCAAAATTGCATAAAGGGGCCATGAAGACTGTTTAGTTAAGCACTCATAGTTAATTCAGGAAATGCCAACCTTAGTTAAGCATACAACCAGAGCTCTGCCCCCTTGTGCTTATGCATTACAGTACAGTTTTCAATTACATTTCTACCATTTATACAAAATGGTAGCATTTGGTAACCCCTCTCCTCCTTGACTCCATTCTTGAGCACTTAAACTAAATTTAATTGTCCTAAAATTCCAGTATGTCAATATAAAACTTTTTTATATGATGAGTTCTCTCTTCTTTAGGATATGTATATAAATAGCTTTCTTAGCACTTGCGGACGTTCACTGTTACTGAGCTGTGATACTTTCGCTGTGGTTTGTAGTCTCAGTACAGTTGCCTGGAATACATGGAATAGTACAAAAAACTATACCTGCATGTCTATGGATGTAAAATATATATATTATTTGAGAAATAGCATGCCATTGTAGACTATGTTGTAAAACTCATGCAGAAGGGGGACAAAGTTATGGTTATTCTTTTAGATTTTTAATCCAAGTCTTTTGAGTGTTTAGTTATGCAATTTTGATTCTCTGACAGCACTTTTAAGAGAAAAAAGAGGGAGGGGCAAACTTCAAAAGAAGAATCTTCACTTTCCTTGATTTGAAAGCTTTGATGGCTTCAAAAAATTGCAAACAGAAGGTAAGATCCACTGGTACATTGTGGCTGCCCTGTGTCATGCCCGCAGTGCAGGCAGCTGTAAATATAGCTTACCTGCCCAAAGTGTGCAAGACCCATTACACAGAATTCTTTGGAGCAACATCTCTTTAGAAGGCGCCCACTAGAATCTGGCCATCCCATCTGAAAAGTGTATCAAAGCCCATCTAGGGAATGCAAAGTTCTTTAGGGGATCAGTGTGTGCATAGCTACTGGCATATATGCACTGCTCATCCATCCTTAGAGCAGACTTAATAAGTGTAGCAACCATTTGCACTCCACATACTCTAGATGTGATTTATCCAAAGCTCACAAATTGGTAAATGGAAACTGATGCCTTCCAGAACAAAGCTGAACACTCCTTCTCACTCAGATATATTTTCACAAACTTTTAAACTTCAGCCATTTAATCTCTGATCCAGTTCAGGTCTCACTATATAAGAGTGTGAAATCAAAAGAACTATAAGGGCTTCTTGGAGAAATTCAGGGGACAGAAGTTGGCATAAAGCAACTTTCAAATCCCAGCTATTTCAGACCAGTGAAGTCACAATAATTTTTGCATAATGAAAAAAAAAAGTTTTTTACTCAACCTCAAAAATGGCTATATCACAACTGCTAAACTTTCAAACAAATCTCAGAGGGATAGTTGTGTTATTCTGTAACTTTAAAAATAATGAGTAGTCCTGTGGCATCGTGGAGACTAATGATAGATAGATAGTTAGATAGATAGATAGATAGATAGTATCATGAGCTTTCGTGGGCAAAACACACTTCTTCAGATGTTATCCTTGAGTAGAGACCAGGATGGAAAATTTTCTCCCAAAAGAGAATGTTACAATTGCCTGTTAATATATCATAGGGCTGGTTTTGCAGCCTTAACTGAAGGTCACTTTCAAATGTCTCATTATTCATTTTGTCTGATATTCAACCAGTATTTCCCACTTCTTAATTTTTAACTGACTGTTCCCAAACCTTGCTCCTTAGGCCGCTGTTGGAAATTCCTCTCCCTTCCTTGGTACTTACACCCTCCACATATTTATAGACATTTATCATGTCCCCCTTTAGCTATACATATTTAGTTCTTTTAATCTTTCATCATAAATCAATCACTCCACTGTTTAATCATTTATCTTACTCTATTCTGAAATTCTCTCCACCATCTCTCTCTTTCTGGCAGTGTTAGGTGCCCAGAACAGAACTCAGCATTCTACCTGTATGATCAGAAACAGAGGCATAATCATCTCCTTGCTTTGTAATGGGAGGTGGCTCAACTAATATTTTTTAAACCATCCTATTGGCCAGTGCATCATAGTTGTGGTTTGTAGCTATTAGCCAGAGATTTCATTTTTGCCTTAAAAAAAGTAGCATGAGTATAAGAAGGTATGGAAGGTGCTAATGTCAAATTTCAGAGATGGGTCAAACCACAGGGTTCAAAACCCTACAAAATTTTGGGGAATGATCCAGATCAAAACTTCACAGCTCAGACTGATCACTAAAATTTGGTTTTGAATGCATAGAATTTTAATTTTATAACTAGCCGGAAGAAGACTGCGCAGTCGGACAGTCATTCCCAGACCAGAAATATGTTTGTTCCTGGTACCTTGTACAATGCCAATAGCCACCCTAAGGTTCTGTGGCTCACCCTCCACCCTTGACAGAAAGTATCCAATTGGATATTCCCTGCTGAAGAAACTTGTACACTCTTTTGTGGATTGTTTGTCAGAATTGTACAGGTCTCATCTCGGAATCTTCAGCTATGGAATTTTGGATCCCAGATCCATCCATAGTTTTGTAAACCATGATGGTTTGCACTATACTGTAAATAAGCAACAGCTGAAGTAAAAACAAAGAAAAGCAAGTAGAAAATAAAAGAAGGACACACAGGTTTAAATATGCCCCACTGCAAAAGCCATCATTGTGCATTTCACTGTAATGTTCTAAAAGGAGCAGCAAATAAAAAGAAAGAGCCTGTCCTACTTTCCTGCTTTAGCATGAGAATTGAAGTGTTCGTACTGCTTGTTGGGTGGGGAAGATTAATGAGCCAATTTTAAATCACAGAATATATTACAGGTTAAACCTCTCTAGTCTGGCACCCTCAGGACCTGACCAGTGCAGAACCAGAGAATTTGCCAAACCACAGAAGTTTTTATAAATCTGGATTCATGCAGGAAGACTCCATGCAGGCTCAGTAATGATATGGCCCAGCATCTGGAAGGTTGCTTTCACCAAAACACTAGTGCAGAACATAGAGACTAATCTGGTGAATTTGAACCCAAACATGAGGTCTGACTGAGGAACTGCTCTTGGTGGTTTATATAAGCAAGGCAATTTTATCCCCTTCAAAGGCAAAACAGAAGCCAGGATAGACTATTTATAATTTGGGGGATTTTTGAAATCATAACTCTTTCATTATAAAATGCCTAAAGCCCTCAGACACAGCAATCAAACGCAGTAATATCCGGTGTCACATAACAAGCACCTTCTGTAATTTAACAAACATCATCAAAGGGCTTATGTCTAATTTATGTTAGTTATAAGATGTGTTGATAATCTTTTTGCTGGGTGAATTTGATTATCAAGAACGGGATACCAAAGAATATCATAACAGTAGATTATTTTCTGTTACTACTTCTATAACAATGTTCTAGGTCCCAGTTCAAGAGAGCATTTAAGTACATGCTTAACTTGGAGGCATAAGTCATCCAGTTGGGACACATGCTTAAACGTATTTACATGCTTAAGTGATTTACTCAATAAGAACATAAGAATGGCCATATTGGGTCAGACCAATAGTCCATCCTCCCAGTACCTGTCTGCCGACAGTGGCCAATACCAGATGCCCCAGAGGGAGGGAACACAACAGGTAATCCTCACATGATCTCTCCCCTGTCACCCACCTCTAGAAAAACAGAGGCTAGAGACACTATTCCTACACATCCTGGCTAATAAGCATTGATGGACCTAACCTCCATGAATCTATCTAGCTCTTTTTTGAACCCTGTTAACATCCTAGCCTTCACAATATCCTCTGGCAAGGAATTCCAGAGGTTGACTGTATGCTGAGTGAAGAAAAACTTCCTTTTGTTTGTTTTAAACCTGCTGCCTATTAATTTCATTTGGTGACCCCTAGTTCTTATATTGTGGGAATGAGTAAATAACTTTTCCTTATTCACTTTTTCCACACCAGTCTCCTCTTTTCTAAGCTGAAAAGTCTAAATATTTTTAATTTCTCTTCATATGGGACCTGTTTCAAACCCCTAATAAATTTTGTTGCCCTTTTCTGAACCTTTTCCAATGCCAATATATCTTTTTTGAGATGAGGCGACCACATCTGTATGCAGTATTCAGGATGTGGGCATACCATGATTTTATACAGAGCATTAAGATATTTTCAATCTTATTCTCTATCCCTTTTTTAACAATTCCTAATATTCTATTTGCTTTTTTGATTGCCGCTGCACACTGAGTGGATGTTTTCAGAGAACTATCCACAATCACTCCAAGATGTCTCTCTTGAGTTGTTGTAGCTAAATTAGTCCCTATCCTATTGTATGTATAGTTGGGATTATTTTTTCCAATGCGCATTACTTTACATTTATCAACATTAAATTTCATTTGCCATTTTGTTGCCCAATCACTTAGTTTGGTGAGATCTTTGATCTTAACTATCTTGAGCAATTTGGTATCATCTGCAAATTTTGCAACCTCACTGTTTACCCCTTTCTCTAGATCATTTATAAATAAGTTTAATAGGATTGGTCCCAGGACAGACCCTTCGGGAACCCCACTAGTTACCTCTCTCCATTCAGAAAACTTACCATTTATTCCTACCCTTTGTTTCCTGTCATTTAATCACTTATCAATCCACGAAAGGGCCTTCCCTCTTATCCCATGATAACTTAAGAGCCTTTGGTGAGGGTCAAAGGCTTTCTGGAAATATACTATATCCACTGGATCCCCCTTTTCCACGTGTTTGTTCACATCCTCTAAGAACTCTAGCAGGTTAATAAGGCATGATTTCCCTTTTCAGAAGTCATGTTGACTTTCCCCCAACAATTTATGTTCATCTATGTGTCTGACAATTTTATTCTTTACTATTATTTCAACTAATTTGTCAGGTACTGACATTAGACTTACTGGTCTATAATTGCCAGGATCACCTCTAGAGCCCTTTATAAATATTGGCTTCATGTTAGCTATCTTCCAGTCATTAGGTACAGAAGATGATTTATAAACCACAGTTAATAGTTCAGCAATTTCCCATTTGAGTTCTTTCAGAACTTTTGGGTTCATGCCATTTGGTCCCGGTGGCTTGTTACTGTTAAGTTTATCACTTTGTTCCAAAATCTCCTCTAATGACACCTCAATCTGGGAAAATTCTTCAGATTTGTCACCTAAAAAAAAAAGCTCAAGTTTGGAATCTCCCCAATATCCTCAGCAGTGAAGACTGAAGCAAAGAATTAATTTAGCTTCTCCGCAATGACTCTATCATCTTTGAGTGCTCCTTTAGCATCTCGATCGTCCAAGTGCCCGACTGGTTGTTTAGCCGGCTTCCTGCTTCTGATGTACTTAAAAAACATTTTGCTCTTACTTTTTGAGTTTTTGGCTAGCTGTTCTTCAAACTCCTTTTTGGATTTCCTTATTACATTTTTACACTTAATTTGACAACGTTTATGCTCAATAGGGATAGGCTTAAGCATATGATTAAGCGGCTATCTGAATCAGGGCCCCCATAACAGAATACCATTTGGATGGAAGTTCCTAGTCTTTCTAATATCTCTGGGGAAAGCAACAGTTTGGAAAACCAACCACAGCACAAACGACATAAAGTATTTCAGGGTTGGGGGTAGTTTAGATTGATACATTACCACAGAAATCTGAAAAGATCTATAGTTGTGCTCTAAAATTCAATATTTTAGAGAAACTACCAATAGCAAGGTTCCCATTTCACTAGAATTTTGGATCAAAATATTTAAACGGGCCTCAGCCTGCCCTATAGTTTTGTGAGCACAAGTTTGTGTCCACTATTAGCTGCAAGCCCAATAGGTTATCTGCACAGTTGGTAGGACTCAGCACACTAGCTATCCAATATGCCTGAAAAGGAGGGAGATGACCACAATTCATCACAATTCACTGTGGAAAGCAAATATAAGTAAGTTCAGGTAAAAATCTAAGCCTGCAATTTTTGGGCAACCTAGCCATATCTGGTTCTTGAAGTAGAAGAAATTCTACAGTGTAGCAATTGTTGGTTTTGTAAGACTATGTTTGTATTAGCACTTTTGTCAGTGTAATTTATGTTGCTCACGGATGTGAAAAATTGCCTTTCTGAAGGTGCGTCTAGATAGCACCCTTTTGTTGGAATAAGCTACGCAATTTGCGCTAAGCAAATTGCGTAGCTTATTCTGAGTCTAAGTCAAAAGAGCTTATTTTGAAATTTGACACTGTGTAGACAGTGCCAAATTTTTTTTAAAAAGGCACTATTCTGACACATCCCTTAATCCTCATGAAACGAGGGTTACCGAGACGCCGGAACAGCACGCCCGCTATTTCGGGAAATAGTGGGAGCTTTTAAAGATGTGGCGTTGATATTTCAGGATACTTCCGGTATCCCAAAATAGCAATGCTGTCTCGATGTATCCTAAGGGTGCATCTACACTGCATCAGTATTTCGAGATAGCTAGCGTTATTTCAAAATAAAAATGTGAGCGTCTACACAGCCATTCCGTTATTTCAAAATAATTTCGAAATAACAGATGGCTAATTCTGAAAACTGTAAACCTCATTCTATGAGGAATAACACCTATTCTGAAATAGCTATTTCAGAATAAGGCATGTGTAGATGCTCCACTGCTGCTATTTCGAAATAGCCCCTCACCAGGGCCATTCTAAGTTATTCCTCCCCAGTGCGTCCTAGGGCTCTAAATCAAGATAGCATGTCCACATTAGGGAAGCCTGCCTCGGACTAATTTTGAGGCTTCCCTGTATGTAGACATGCTATTTTGAAATAAGCTATTTCAGAATATCTAGTCCAGAGTAGCTTATTTTGAAATAAGTGTGCAGTGTAGATGTACCCTAAGTGATATAAGTTACACCCACAGAAGCACATAGCAGTGGTATGCTGGCCAGAAATGATCTGCTGACACAGCTATCACCACTCATTGGGGGTAGTTTAATTATGTCAAGAGGAGAGCTCTCTCTCCTGTCAGTATGAGTGGCTGCACAGGAGATCTTACAGTACAGTTGTGCTGTTGTAAGGTCCCTAGTAATGAAATGGCCAGAGTGTAAGTTTTGCACGTCAGTGTAAAATAATTGTAAGTTCCACACACACGGAGGTTGATTTCGACAAAACTTGTGTTTTGATAAAAGTCTTTAGAATCCATTTATGAAATATTTGCATATTTTGACTTTTTCTGCTGCTATGTTACGTTGGTGGAAGATGTGAAATATTTGGAGCACTTTGGCAAGATCTGATGTAGTGTAATTCATATGCATTTTATAAGTCCTGTATTTCCTTGGAAACCTGGATTTCAGGAGTGTTGAGTAATTACAGTTCCCATTGGATTCAGCCTCTGAAAATGAGGATACTTTTAGGAACTTAAAATCAAAGCAGAAAGGTATACATTCACACACATATGACTGGAAGATTAGTCACCTGTATGCTTACTGTCAATACTATTAATTGGAAACTAGCTTCCTGAGAAAAGATTAATTGTGTAAAGAAGCAAACTGTGACTGTATGACTTAACAGACTGCATGGTAAGGAATATGACACCTGTAGTTGGGGAAAAACTATTTCAATTTGGTGTGTTGTTTGCCTCTGATCCTTTACTGCATGGTTTTGTTGGACGCCTTCTTGTCTGCTACACTGATGGTTAGAAAGCATAGTTTGATTTTTGGGTCACTGAAGTTCTTCACTTTTAATCACCTCTCTGAAAGTTATGCATTTCAGTAAGATTTTGGCAAACTTTTAGGTAGTTTTCAAGTTCTCTCTCATATGCAAAAGGAATCTTGCTATGATAATTAAGGCAGATTTATAGCAACAGCAGCAGCACCTATTTAAGTATGTACAGCACTGTGTGGGAAAAAATCTGTTTTTTTATTGCGTGGAACTGAAATGACATCTACAAAATGCTGATAAATTCAAGGCTGATTTTCTCTTTCAACGTCTATGGGAATTTAAGTTTTTTTCGGAGCAGCAGGAGTTTTAAATACAGGTAGCAAATACATCTGTACTTTTAATACTGCTTTTCACTATATTGTCACTTCTAGACCAGTTTCACTAATTGGAAGAACTGGGGCTTCCTCCATGCCCTTTTCAGATGCATCTGTCTCAGTTTTTTGGACTGCATATTTGGACTGTGCTCAGTGAATACTTGCATGCAATAGGGAAAAGGCTTTAATGCTTCACAAAAAGAGTCAGTTTGTATCATCCTAGAGCAGGTCTTCAACAAGAGCTCAGGTTTCACTCTAATGACATGCCAATTTTTTATGAGTCTATTTCGCTTGTGCCTGAGACATTTTTCTCCTACACAAAAAGTTTCTCTTGTCTACTCGACTTGCTAGAACTACCACCGCACTATGCTCAATTAAATTTTACTCCAGTATAAACCTAGAATAACTCCACTGACATCACTGAAGACATTTTATCCATTTATTTTGACTGTCATCCATCTGAAAAAGAGTCATATCTTCAGCTGGTGTAAAGCAGTTGGTTTCTATGTAAGACTATGTTTCAGTGAAAATAGCATGCAGTATAATTAAATGATGCATTAATTCCAATTGATACAATCATTATCAGTCACCATTTTATCTTCTCTTGCAGATGAACTCTGTGGTCTATCTGGTCATAAAGTGCTGAAACCCATTGTTCTGTCCAAATATGTATATCATTCGCGTCTATGAAGTGATGAGATTTTGCTGCACTGTTGTTATTAAAATCATAGAATCATAGGTTGGAAGATACTTCAGGAGGTCATCGAATCCAACCCCCTGCCCAATGCAGGAACAATCCCAACTAAATCATCTCAGCCAGGGTGAAGGTGATCTCCATCCAGGAGGGTGTCCAGTGACCATTAATAAGCAGGGGAGTTGTAATCAAGGGATTTACAATTCAATAAGGGTTACCACAATGGGGGCTGCACAACTCTATGACTTAGTTGAACATGGCCATATGATTCAACCTAGTAGGGATTGCTCAAACCAGTGACTCAGAAAAGCTCACCAGGATATGTCTGGACAAGTGTGTTCTAGGCACATGGACTAAGGAATAAAATAGGGTGTAGTAGCAGTGGCCTTCCTCCTCCCCCACCTATGTTGGAAGCAAGAAGAACACTGAGAAAATCACAGCTTCACCTGAAGAACAAATCTAGGTTTAAGAGGGAAATTTGTACATTACGAACTATAATATCCACTGAGAAAACTGCTGATCTAAATACTGCCTAGTGCAGTGTTTCTTAAACTTTTTAACACTGAGGAACACCAAACAATATTTTTTTTTAATGGGGAACACCAAGGATTTTTTGTTGAGCAAAAAAAAGGTCGGGGGGGGGGGGGGAGAAGGGTCAGGGGAAAAGTTATTGGGGGAAAAAAGTCTCCTGCCCCTTTAAGGGTGGCCATTTTGAATTCTGTGTTGTTCTCCGCGGCACACCTCCGACTGCCGTGGAACACAGTTTAAGAAACACTGGCCTAATGTAATAAGGTGTAAGATTTAGTTTATCTGCTTATTTTTTTAACCTCCTATGCAGACCACTTATAATTACCTAAAATCTGTCCTTCTGTAGTTAATAAATCTGGTTTATACTTTATCTAAAACTGCATTTTGGTTGAAGTGCTTAGGAAACCTCAGCTCAGATTACAAAAGTTGGTGCAAGTCCTCTCTACATTGAGGGACAGGCAGACTGGGTAATAAGCTTACACTGGTCAAGCTTCTGACCATGGCAAGATGATACAGCTCTGGAGTATTCAGTTGCTGGATGGAACTAGAAGGTGCCTTTCTTGTGTGATTTGTGGGTTGCTCTGGGGAGCATTCATGTAAGTTGCTGGTTGTGAGTGCTCCACATGCTGTTGTGCTGAGTGATAACATCTGGAGGGGTTTGCTGCTTGCTACCAGCAAACCACTATGAGAGACAGACCAGGCTAGAGAATTAAGGGGTCACAGCAGTACTCTGGATGTGGGTTGTACTCCAGAGAATCCATCACACCTAGTTATATATGTTATCATTCAAAACTGATCTGAGCACTTGGAGAATAAATTGCATTGTCAAAAAACTGATCAACTTGTTAGCTGGTGGCTTCCTCTAAATTTCAAAGTGACTGAAATATTTTGAATCAGTGAGCCCCAAACCTATGGGCAGTCAATATGCTAAAAAATATTGATTTTCAATTTCAGGGCCAAAGAAAGGCTCTGACTTGACTCGCTGTACATAAATACAGGTGAGTCACAGGATATGCCTGTGCACAACTTGAAAGAAAAATACCTGAAGTGATCTCTGTGACTGCCAGGAACTAGTGCCAGAATAGCCTCAGTGTCCTTTGCTCTTCCTTGGCTTGTCCTCATTCATGAACACAGTGCCAAGTTAGAGTCTACCCTTCAGCTCATTCCATGGGTTGGCTCTGTGCTACACTAGACATATTTTAAATGAAAGATTGTTTATACACATGTACACACACATATGCCGTGATTGCTGCAGGATCCTCACCAGAATTACAATTCTTAAGAAAACTTTCAAATAGGGTTTAGGCCTGGTTATCATGCATCCAAATGCAGTTTTCTCAAAAGCTCTGCAGTGATCTGTGTATGCTGACAATTGCATGCCCAAGAGCTTTCCTGCTTTTGGCTTTAGGACACAGTGAAGCTAGGGATCTTACTTCCGTGCTTGTATCTCTGCTGCACGGAATCTTTTCTGGCATTTGAATTAATTTCCATTCAAGATGAGATTGACAGCGACACTCCGAGGATACCTACAGGTTAGATAGGTAAGCTATGCTTCTTAAAGATGAAATTCACCCCAGTGCTGAAAACCTGCACAAAGGGACAAACTCTGATCTCAGTTACTCTGGTGAAAAGGTGGAGTAATGCCAGTGAAGTCGGTGGATTTATTGTAGATTCACATCGGAGTAAGTGACACCAGAATTTGGCTTACAGCCTTAAGCAAGACTTAAATGCCATCTTACGGCTGTGTTAAGGGTGTAAGTGGTGAATGTAGGCTTGTTACACTAAAACATATTTTACTCTTGAGGAACTCAAGACATTTCCAAAGACAGTATTACTTGCAGTAGCATTTGAGCAGCATGCAATTGAGGCTTACCTGGAAAGAGCTTCTCTTCTTTGCAAAGCATTTTCCTCCTCTGTATAAGCAGATTGCTAAAGGGAATACATGCTACTGTTGCAGCCAAAGTTACTGTTATAGCCAAAGGATGTACAAGTTACAGTGTAAGTGGGTTGCCAAAGACTGTACAAGCTACTGTTCAAAGTTAAAGTTGAAGGGGCATTCTTTGCTTTAATGTGTATGATATTCTTATGCAGTTAATTAAACATGGGTTGTTGTTTTTTCAGATGGCTGAGATGTTCCTTAATAGGATGTGAGGGTGCCTGTTCTAGTGCATGGTCCTTAAAAAAAGAGGGGTTCCTTTTAATTTTTTACTCTTATACAAGGTATTAATGGTATTCATGGTATTCCCTATTCTAAGTACTATCAGGAATACCTGTTCATACAGGTAATAGCTTACCTAACAGAAAAAAGTAGAGGGAAAGGGTGCTCACTTTATTCCTAAGACACTATTGTGAGTATCTCATAGGCCAATAATGGCTGGTCAGTGGCCTACTGTATGTGTAGTACATTCATACATGTTGCTGGGTTCTGAATTCATTGTAATCACAGTGGAAGTACCTTTGGATAAAAATTGAATACCACACTGAAAAAGCCTGCTCATTTTGCAATACTGGTACAAAAATAAAATAAAATAAAATAAAATAATAGCATGAGCAACATATTAGAATGGATAAAGAATGAGATTAGAAAGTAACACTTGAGAATTAAGATTGGTTGGAAGTTTTCATCAAAACACTTTGGGAGAAACAAAAAGCTATCATGGTTAGTATCTGCTTTCCTTGAAATTTCTGAGTTTTTCACTGAAAAATTAAAGCCCCCCCCCCCAAACTGAAAAATTTTAGATGAAAATTGATTTTTTTCAGTGTGTACATTTCTGGGGTTTTTTTTTTTAAAAGAAAGACAGAATTTCCCTATCTCTCTCCCCCATAACACATTTTTGGACTATCTCTATGGGAATGTTATGATTCCATTATATAATTTATGGTCTCATTCTCTCAGTTTAGAGTTTTTTATATAATACTCTATCACCACAGTATCTGAGCACCTCTGGCATACCCTCACCTGGGACTTTGTTTAATTCTAATCTAGTCTATATTGAAAGATTAGGATAGTTCAAAGAGGAAACTAAGTATTTAGGATAGAAAATAAGAAGGGACTTGACAGAGGTATAGAAAACAATAAATGATTTGGGGAAGGTAAAATGAAGGTACCTATTAACCCTTTGAGGAGCAAGTAAACATCCAATGACATTGAAAGTCAACAAATTTAAAACGAGAAATAGGAAAAATGTACACAATGTACAATTAACCCATTGCCACAAGATTCTGTGGAGTTCAAGAGCTTAGTAAGATTCAAGAAAGGATAGGCTATGTATGTGGATAGTGAGAAAATCTGTTCCATTAGGTAAGATAAAACAATATTTGCAATTACTGTATTCCTGCTATGGGAAGACAGTAAAGGTGAATGCTTATTTTATTGTATGCAATGATCCGTGCAAGTTCAGATGTTGACCCTGTCATCAGTCATTGTATGTGTAGGGAGAAAGGGGAAAAGAGTGCATATATCCCAAGCCTATATTGGATTTTTGAATGTACAGCCACATTTATCTAATCCTCAGAAACAAGCCATAAATTTCAGTGAAAAACTTACTTTTCTTCATAATTTGTTTAGAATTTTCTCCCTATGTTGCAGGTACAAAGTTACATCCCTTTTATTTCTTGAAATGAAATCACTTCTAACTTTCTCTTTTATGTCTTCCACCTTTACATGATGTTTCTTCTGGCAATTTCAGTCAATTTTTTTTACCTCATTCTACAGTCTGACATTGCCAATATTTTTGTACTGCTGACTTTTGCACATATCCTCAGGAGTTTTTCTGGTGATTCTGTGAACAGTAGACCCTGGATGTTTACCAACTCCTAACTTATTTATCATACCTGGCTCATTTCCTAGGACAAAGTGAAAACAGTGTCTGTTCTTGTTGATTGCTAAAAAAAAATCATGTAAAGAAAAAGTCCTTTAGTATGTCTAGGAACATAATCTCTTCCTTGGGGACCCCATATCTCCTGTCAAAGCCAACACCTGCAAAATGACTGCTGTCTGTGCTTTTGTACAAGCCTCTTTACTTACGCATATATTTTTATTTGCATTTTCCATGTTGACCAAAGTTCTGCCTACTTCATTTCCCTGAGATTGACTTTACTCTTCCATGGGTTTCTCTCTACACTTTCTTTGTTGTAGTAGCTAACTGCACATATTCCTCATTGTTCTCACTCCCTCATAGAACCATCTCTCTTCCAGACTTTCAATTTCAGTACATACACCATTTAAACTCATCAGGGAAGAACTGCTGAGATCCTTGGAACAAGAGTCTCCTGATCCATCTTTGAGTGCTGTGCACATACTCTGAATATCCACCATCTGGCATAGACTGCGTAATGATACCTATCATGTTACTCATACGCGACTGGCTATGTTAACTGACAATATGTTAAAGACTGAGGATGCCCAGAGTAAACAAGGACTGCAATTTTCCAAGTTGTGTAAGGGATTTGGATATCCAGCTCTCAATGAAATCCCTCCCTGAGTGTTCCAAGAAGACTTCACTGAGAGCTCATGGTTATAATGGAAGTGCTATGCTTGTCACCAACTGGTCCACTCCTGAGTGCTTCTCATTTGTTACAGCCTGCATTACCTTAACCACATCACCTACCTCTTTGGCTATGTCTACACTGCAGTGTTTTTGCGCAAAAACACCGTTTTTGCACACAAAAACTTGCAGAGCGTCCACACTACAAGCCCATTCTTGCGCAAGAAAAACTACAGTAAAGTGTAAGAACACAGGGCTTTTTGCACTAGAGTTATTCCTCTCCCCACGCGGCAGTGTGGACACACTCTTGTGCAAGAACTTTTTGCACAACAACTCTTGCGCAAAAAGTTCTTGAGCAAGAAGCCTGCAGTGTAGACATAGCCTCAGTGTACCTCTGCCTGGCAGTGTTGCCTTTCATAGTATTCACATTCCACATATAGCAAAGAAAACCAGTTTCTATTTTTTACATCTGCCAAAAAAATTACATTTTCTCATTTATAATCCCCCTCCCCTTTTAAAACTTGTCTTACTTTGCTGTCCCTCCATAGTGATTTGAATGGTCTCCTGTACATGTGTCTTTCCCCATTCATAAATTTAAAAGTCAATACTATATTTTAGGGTAAAAGATGATGATGACTTGTTTATGTAAATTATTATTATTTATTTTTAATTGACAAATTTCATCCTTGAAGGGAGTTGGCCATCCATAAACCCTAGCTTGTCTAAATGCCACTGTCTTGATAGTGTATGGCCATTTAAGTCTTCCTCATTTGTACCATAACCACCAGAAATTCAAAACCCTTAATCTTAAAAATCCTAAAATCCACAGGGGAAAAATATGCACTGATTTTTACACCCATGAAGTCACTCCTTCAAGTCATCCAGGGAAAAGTTGGAGGGAGAAGTATTTTGTTGGATAGGCTGAATTGAATGTAAAGGTCTAAACTTCTGAGGGATTTCCTGAAGGGAACTTTTCATCAAAATCTTGAGTATTTGCAATTTTTCTTTAAGGATATAACTCTTCTCATCACTGAAATAAAAGGTGTGAAGCAAGTATACAGTACAATCAGTTTTAGGTACTGACTTTAGTGGCTTTGTCTGGTAGGTCAGAATTTGGACCTTTGTTTATATTTTTAAAACCTTAAGCCCACAACTGCCCCATTTTAGTCCTTTCAATACATCTGTTGAGTGTCACAGTTCAATGTCATCAC
Organism: Pelochelys cantorii; assembly: GCA_032595735.1. NCBI lineage: Eukaryota > Metazoa > Chordata > Testudines > Trionychidae > Pelochelys > Pelochelys cantorii. Next base: position 243,441,528 of record CM064327.1, read on the forward strand.
TAACTTTTATTCTGCAACTATTTGCTATTGAGGTCTCAGTTTGTAGACTTTATTTTCAGTACCTGGAATCACGTAGGCTCCTATATTACACAGAGACTCTTGAAATTTTTATCTCAAACTATTTAGAGTATGAGCAATTGGCAGTCTGATTCTGCTCATTATTATTATTTATTAATCCAAATATACAATGGTGAAATGGGTTTATGTCTATATTAGGCACTTGCAGCAGTATAACTAAATCAAGTTAAAATCAGTTTCCTTAAACGAGTACAACTTTTCTCCAAGGCCTTAAGTCCCCCAACCTCTGCTTTTGCTCCGTTACTCAATATGAGGAGACCAATATTTACACACCTTGCAAAGGTATTGTGAAGCTTAATATCTATAGGATACATAGAAAATGGAAGGCAATATAATACATGCTAAATATTATTAATGCATAATATATACCCCAGGACACTAATTTTCCTCAATTATGAATTCTAAGCCCCGGTAAGCTAATGATATTTTGAACAGCTGTGGTAATATTAGGCGCACTGGAGAATTCTCAGCATACAGAGATTTTTCAGGCCAGTTCTGATAGTCCATATTCAAGAAAAGCTTTAAATGAGAGTTCTGCATTCAAAGGCAGTGTCCTTCTTCAGGCTTTTTTCCTTCTGAATTGGTAGAGCCAGCACATACTTGCCAGTTCCTTTTGGCTCCCTCAGGCTGACTATCTCCCTTGTTGTATGCTGGGTATACCACTGAGATAAATGCAGTTCTCAGGTAACTGACTCAGAGGAGGCTCTATTGTGTTCTTTCCTAGCAAACGACAAAAATCCCCTAGAAATTAGCAAGCAAAGTATAGACAACTGAAGTTCTTTCAGTTTTTAAATAATGACTTATGTTTCCCAGACATTAACCTAACTATTGCTGGAAACACCTGGCCAAAACATTATTTTTGGTGGGTAATTATTTAATTGATAAAGCGCATGATATTAATTTTTATAGAAAAACAATTCCTGATGAATATTTCCACAGGTTATCTGTGCATCTTTCCATTAGAGAGCATTTATGCTTAGCATCTTTATGTCTAGACTGTTTCTTATGGCTTCTGGCTATGCAGGATAGCATCAGAGTCAGAACTTTCCTGACAGTCCTACCTGGGCTATTTACATGATCGATAACATCCTTCCCAGAGCACTGGGTAAGGAGAGGCAGAGACAACCAGGGAATGGATAGAAACGTGACTCCACTCTCTTTTGACTGGTCAACACAGCTGAGCCCAGAAAGGGTGCTGGGAGGCAGGGTGGTGAATTATTGCTGTGGTTTACTTTACATTGTAGCAGAGAAGAAGCAGGAAGAATAGAGCAGGAAACAAAGTGCTATCACTAAAGGCAGAGCTAGGGTTTAATCAAAGCTTTTTGCACTGTCCCCTGTGGACTAGTTTCATAGAATCATAGAATACTAAAACTGGAAAGGATCTTGAAAGGTCATCAAGTCCAGTCTGTTGGCCTCACAGCAGGACCAAGCACCTTCTATTCAGATCATCCATGACAGTTGTTTGTCTAGCCTGTTCTTAAATATCTCCAATGATGGAGATTCCACAGCCTCCCTAGGCAATTTATTCCAGTCTTTAACCACCCTGAGAGGAAGTTTTCCCTAATGTCCAACCTAAACCTCCCTTGCTGCAATTTAAACCTATTGCTTCTTGTCTTATTATTGGAGGTTAAGGAAATAATTTTTCTACCTTATTTTTTTAACACCCTTTTAGGTACTTAAAAGCTACCATCATGTCCCCTTTCAGTCTTCTCTTTTCCAAACTAAACAAACCTAGTTCTTTCAGTTATTCTTATAGCTCATGTTTTCTAGACCTTTAGTCATGTTTGTTGTACTTCTCTGGGCCTTCTCCAATTTTTACAATCTTTCCTGAAATGTGGTGCCCAGAACTCAACACAATACTCCCAGGGTGTGTCTAGACTACATGGCTCTGTCGACGGAGCCATGTAAAGTAATTTACCCGACATAGTCAATGAAGCGGGGATTTAAATAATCCCCGCTTCATTAAAATAAAAATGGCCACTGCGCTGTGCCAACAATCAGCTGATCTGGCACAGCGCAGCAGTCTAGATGCGGATCGGTCAACAAGGGAAGCCTTTGTTGACCGCTCCCTTATGCCGGATCAGCTGATTGTCGGCACAGCACGGTGGCCATTTTTGTTTTAATGAAGCAGGGATTATTTAAATCCCTGCTTCATTGACTATGTCGGGTAAACTGCTTTACATGGCTCCATCAACAGAGTCATGTAGTCTAGACACACCCCAATTGAGGCCTTACCAGCACAGAGTAGAGCGGAAGAATGACTTCTCACGTCATGCTTACAACACTTCTGTGAATGCATCCCAGAATGACGTTACTTTTTTTGCAACAGTGTCACACTGTTGACTCATATTTAGCTTGTGGTCCATTATGACCCCCTACATCTCTTTCTGCAGTACTGCTCTCTAGACAGTCATTTCCCATGTAGTATGTGTGAAACTGATTGTTCCTCCTTAAGTGGAGTACTTTGCATTTGTCCTTATTGAATGTCATCCTATTTACCACAAACCATTTCTCCAGTTTGTCCAGATCATTTTGAACTATAATCACATCCTCCAAAGCACTTGCAATCCCTGCCAGCTTAGTTACATTTATTTGGTCATATTTAATGCCCAGTTTCCATTAACTTAAAAACTATTCTTTTAAAAGTCTTCCTGTAGTTATTTTAGTATCATTCAAGTGAAAGTTACACGGTAGTAGAAGTCTTAAACCTCATCACCACTAGGAGCCATAGCTCTGATACTGTTTGCATTGACAGAAAATTCATGACAGGGGTAAAATATATTCTAAAGAATGCTTCAGGACTGAATGGTTCAGGGACCTAGTAATAGGATCTACAAAGTTTGCAAGCTCTGTGTTACCATTTTCAATGTGGCTAAGGTCAATGGTGCTTGAAAGTCACTATTCTTTGGCAACTCTTTCTGGCATATTGTGTTGGAAGAGAGCTAATAACCTAGTCATGTGCAACTCCCAAAGCCACCACCATCGTAAGTAGGCCATCTCAGAAATGGCAAAGAACAGAATGGATGCAAAGACAATAAAAGGACCAGAAAGTCTGTCTTGTGAGCTAGTGTGATGAACTCAGTGTAAACTAGGGCTTGCAGATGTATTAGTGTGTGTTTGAGGTTCATTGGCGTTCCAATATTTTGAGCTGCTTTTATTGAGATATTCCTATTTCACCTTAGATCTTGGTATCTAAAAACCAAATAAAACTGGAATTCAAGAGCTCTGAGTTTGATTCCCAACTCCTCTGCAAGCTTCCAGTGTTACCTAGGGCAAGTCTGTGCTTCATTTGTAAAATGTGAATAAAAGGCTTCTTTCTTTACCATCCTTTGTCTGTCTTGTGTAGTTATACCAGGGCTTCTCAAATTTAATTGCACCAGGACCCCCTTTGGACAACAAAAAGTAATATAGGACCCCAGGAGAGGGAACTGAAGCCTGAGCCCATGCAAACCCTGCCATCCCAGGGGGAGGGGGCACAAAAAAAAAGCCCCACTACTGCAGATCAGGGGGCCAAAACCAAAGCTCAAGGCCTTCAGCCCCAAGCAGGTAGGGTTGCCAGGTGTCTAGTATTGGCCCAGACAGGCCGGTATTTGTGGCTTCTGTCCGTTAAAAAACCCAGAAAATACCAGTATTTTCAGGTTTTTCTTCTTGGACGGAAGGCCGCTTGGGACATTTTTCCCCTGCTGCATCTGGTGCGTGGGGAGAAGCGTGGTGATTTAAAGGCACTGTGACTCTTTTTTTGGTGTGGGTTTTTTTTGGTTTTGCTCAACCAATTTTTTTCCTGCCATGTTCGGCATTTTTTGTGAAACTATCTCGCAGCCTTACAAGACCTTAGCCCGACCACCCATGGCTGAAGCCCTTGGTCTTGGTCTTGGACTTTGGCCCCAAGTGCCAGCAAAATGTTAGCCAACCCTGGTGACCCCATTCAAATGAGTTCACAGCCCATACTTTGAGAACCAATGAGTTATACTAGAACTTCTTAGGGACAGGTACTGTTTCTTACTATGTAGATATACAGGATGTTAATCCAATGGGACCCTGGCCTCAGCAGGAGCCTTTAAGTGCTTCATTTATAAAAACACATGCATTAATAAAACAATTATTACTGTTCATGGCCCATGTTTGCCATCAATAGTCTCAGAGCTTCAACAGAGCATTCTGTTTAGCAATCAATGCCTGGACAGCACTTACAATTTCTGAGACCTCTTTTGAATGTCTAGAAGGTCTGGAGCCCTCTCCTGTTTGCAGGAGCATGACTTTGTCTAGTTCTTTGCCCAAACCTGTCACTACTTTGTATCTGTACACACAGTACTTTATCGTGTGAAAATTTGCTTCATCCAAACAATGTGAATTAAAGGCAAAGCATGTCTAGAGAATTCCTGCTTTGTAATAAGTTATCCATTAAATACCACTTGAGCTTTTCTTGTTTTAAAGCATATGTCAACATGATCTCAAATACTTTTCATAAGGTGTAAGTAGTAAGTCATTAAAAATGACAAAAATGTCTTTAATCTATAAAAATATTTTAATAAACTAAGATCTTTTTCAGCACCACAAAATAAACACAGTCGAGACTGGGCTATCTACTATACAGTCATCCCAGAGCGAACTGAAGATTAGATTGTCAGTATTACCAGTTACACACCTTAGGTGTTTATGGTATGTTTTCATCACTTTTATAGACTATCCCAGTTTCATTTTAAATATTTATAGAAGTTAAATATTTATGTTTGTATTTCCTCTGGGGAAAATGTTTGTACTTACATTCTGAAACACGATAGGACCTAGAAGCTGGAAATAAAGTCTATTTTCACAATTAATCATAGGTAACAGCTACTCAATCCCCTTCCTTAGTGCCCATTCACAATTCCCCTAATTGTATTAAGATTACAAAAACAGGTAGTCTAGAGGAGGAGCAGGAGTTAAACAGAAGGAGACTCCTACAAACATGTATTGTAAACATTCACTGTTGCAAATGGTATTCCATATATCTACCATAATACTTTCTGTATTTAGCACTCTAATCTGTACATTTGGGGGATGAAAGAGTTAAATACTTCAGCATTTACGAACATAAAAATGGCCATACTGGATCAGACCAACTGCTGACAATGGCCAATACCAGATGTCCCAGAGGGAGGGAATACAATAGATAATCCTCACATGATCCCTCCCCTGTTGCCCATTTCCAGACAAACAGTGGCTAGGGACAATATTCCTACCCATCCTGGCTAATAAGCATGGATGGAGCTAACCTCCATGAATCTATCTAGCTCTTTTTTGAACCCTGTTAAAGTCCTAGCCTTCACAGCACCTTCTGGCAAGGAGTTCCAGAGGTTGACTGTGTGCTGAGTGATGAAAAACTTCCTTTTGTTTGTTATAAACCTGCTGCCTATTAATTTCATTTGGTGACCCCTAGTTCTTATATTGTGGGAATAAGTAAATAACTTTTCCTTATTCACTTTTTCCACACCAGTCATGATTTTATAGATCTTTATCATATCCCCTTTAATCTCCTCTTTTCTAAGATGAAAAGTCCAAGTCTTTTTAATCTCTCTTCATAATCTACTAAAATTAGGCCAAGCAGCAGAGTTCTCAACTAGAATTGATGCCAAACTTCTCTGAAGTTTGGGATGGAACGGATTCATTGGCCCATCTCTCTACTCTTCACTTAAGCAATGCCAGTAGGTCAAGGCCAATCAAAAAAAAGACAAATTAGCCTTCCCAATTCATCCTGAGGATTTGCTAATTGATATGTCTATGAAGGCTGGGGTAGAAGCTCCTAGACATACTTCCTACCCATTACACTCCAGGGGGAATTGTTTTCTAGAAATGCATCAGGGGGATAAATACCAGGAAGGGGGAGCAGTTATGTAATTTAAGTGCCAATGCAGACACAAGAATAAATGGATATAAACTGTCCATCAACATATTTAGGCTTGAAATTAGATAAAGGTTTCTAATCATCAGAAGAGTAGAGTTCTAGAGCAGCCTTCCAAAGGGAGCAGTGAAGGCAAAAAACCAAACTGGCTTCAAGACTGAGCTTGATACACGTATGGAGGGGATGGTATGATAAGACTACTTACAACAGCATGTAGCTGATCTGTGAATGCTAGCTGCAAATGTCTCCAGTGGCCAGCGATGGGACACTAGATGGGGAGGGTTCTAAGTTACTACAGAGAATAATTTTCCAGGTATTTGGCTGGTGAGCCACGTGCTCATGGTCTAACTGACTAGGAATTTTCCCCCAGCTAAGATTAGCAGAGACCTGGGGCAGGGAGGATTGCTTTTTTCTGCAATATTGGGCGCATATCACTTGTAGTTGTAAACCAGTGTAAATTCTCTGTAACTTAAAGTCTTTAGATCAGGATTTGAGGACTTTGGGAACTCAGACAGAGTTTAGGAATCTCTCTCAGGAATGGGTGGGTGAAGTTTTGTGGCATGGAATGTGCAGGAAGTCAGATGTCACTAGAGGCTCATGATGGCCCCTTCTGGCCTTAAGTCTATGAGTCTAAGATTGAATCATCTGGGCTCTGGTCCAGGAGATTGAAATGATCTGACAGCTTTAAGTTAGTGAGAAAATATGTACCTATCCAATGGGGCTGAATGGAAAAATCAGAAAGTCTATTGGAAGGGAGGGTGATTGCAATGAAAAAAATGTTTGGGGGCCAAGGAAATTGTCTGTACTAAGTTTTAAAAGTGCCTACGTGAATTAGAAGCTTACAGCTGATTTTTAAAATCGCTTGAGGCACTTGGGAACATAAGTTCCAGTGACTTTCAATAAGAATCTGACTGGGGCTACACTAGAAAGCTTACAAAGGCATAGTTGCACCAATGCAGCTACACCTTCTGAGCGTAGTCACTCTAAATTGATGGGTGAGAGCTCTCCCATTGATTTGACTAATCCACCCCTAACAAGTGATAGTAGCTATGTCAATAGGAGAAGCTCTCCCAATGACATAGAGCTGTCCACACCAGCATTTAGGTCAGCACAACTTATATCACTTAGGATGGTGGCCAATCCATGCCCCTGAGCAACTTAAATTGTGCTGACATAAATTGATAGTGTAGATGTAGCCTGAGCCCCAGCCCCAGCCCCACCCCAGAACAATGATTTAAATGAAAAAAAAACCAAACGTTTTTCTATTCTCCCTTTCAGGTGACATCTTACTATGCTCAGGTTGCTCAGATCCTTGAGTTAAGGATCTGAGCAATACTGGGAAAATCTTCTAATTGTAAATAAGAAGTAGGTAGCATTATTTCCTGTAAATCTAAATGAAAGTGTTTCTCTCAGCGATTGGCGGAAAAAAAAAAAGAAAAAACTGAGTGGACTTGTAGGCTCTAAAGCAGGGGGCTCAAACTCAATATACCTTAAAGCCAGTGCAAATCCTCAAATCCTCCTAGTGAGCTAGGAGACACCCCTTTCCGGCAGGGAGGACCTCCATAACTCCCCCCCCCCCCAAAAGCATCTCCCGGGTCCCACCTGCTGGCCTGCATGCTCCCTCCCATGCTTCCCCTGGTTACTCAGGTTAGTTTGAAGGGCCTTGGGTAGATTGGGGCTGGCAGCAAGTATAGGGCTGCCCTGCACTCACTGTGGCAGTGGGAGTCACTGGGAAGCAGAGCTATGCAGCAGCCTGCTCCGCTCCACCACCATCTCCCAAGCCAAACGGCTCTGGGGCTGGGGCACTCCACTTCCTGCCACTGCAGTGAAGCGACGTGACTGGGCTGGCCTGGGAGATGGCAGTGGAGCAGAGTCAAGCCTGCTGCATTGCTTCACTTCCTCACAGCTCCCACTACCCCAGGGAATGCAGAGGGCCTGTCCCTTGCTCTCACCCCATGCTAGGCCCCCAAGTAATCCCTGAGGCTGAGTCCCTCAGGGGAGGGGGCTAGAGAGAAGGGATGCAATTGGGGAGAGAGGACAGAGTAGGGAGAAGAGGAGAGATGGAGTAGAGGGCAGAGTAGGGCTGGGAAGATGTGGAGCAGGGCAGTGCAGGGGCTGGATTTGGGGAAAGGGTGGGCTGCAGGGATTCACATGCAAGAGCTGCGTTTGGGCTAAATTATGGAGCTGCTCAGGCCACAGATGGCCCACCAGCTGCAAGTTTGAGACCCCTGCTCTAAAGTTTTACATTGTTTTATTTCTGAGTGCAGTTCTGTTAAAAAATATCTACATTTGTAAATTGTAATACATTTTCACAATAAGGATTTTGGATCACAATGCTTGCAGGTAAATTGAAAAATACAAATTCCTCTTTTTTTATAGTGCAAATACTTGGAATGGAAGTAAAACGAGCACTGTACATTTTGCATTCGGTTTTGTAATTGAAATCAATATATTTGAAAATATAGAAACATCCAAAAATATTTATAATAAATTTAAATTGATATTCTGTTATTGTTTGGTATGAGTGAAACTGTGTTTAATTGTAATTAATTTTTAAAATTAAGTTAATTTGTTTTGAAGTAATCACTTGAGTTAACTGTGATTAATTGACAGCCCTACTTAAAAACCTTTTGAAAATGTAAGAGTTGTCCTGGATTCTTTTGCTGGTGCTAAATTCTCATATTGCAGCATCCATGAGTAATCCTATCATCTCCATTTAGTTAGGAACCTAGTGCATCCTAGTGAATGATGTCCACACTTAGTTTCACATGCCTTCATCACCTCCTGACTACACTATAGCAATGTACTATATCCAGGCATGGAACCATCAACCCTGGGAAAAAGCAACTAGTGCAGATCACTCCAACACAGTTAAAAAAATAAAATAAAAAGATTCAAAAGAAAATCTTCCCCAAACAAAGCACTCCACTGCACAAAAAATTCTCCCCCCTGGGAGGGGACAAAGGAAAGAACAAACCACATGTGACAAAAGTCAGTCACATGTTGCTTACTGCATGACTGGATGGTGTTCAGATAGTACCGTGATGAGAGTGGTTTAAAAATCTAATAGGAAAGAAAATGGGACTTAGGTGCTTTTGAAAACTTTACACAATTTTAGTAATAAAACTATCATAATGAATCTATTAAAATTCACTCTCATTAAATAGTTCAATGCAGTACTGTAGTGGTCTAATGGTCAGCCCTCCCCTTCAGGTTTGGAGGGAGGCCACTCCACATCACTACATCAAGGAGCAAGCAATCGTTAAACAGGCTCCAGCTCTGGTGCTCAGGTCAGGGACTGAGTTGCACGCAGTCTATTGCACCAGTCTCTTGGCTGGGCTAGGCAGTAATCTACAGACTAGCCCTGGCCCTCTGGGTGAGGCAACATAATGAGCCATCTTGGCTGAAAGCCTCTGGGCTTGGGCAGAGAACAATTTACAGTCCAGGAGCTCTGCCCTCAGGTAGGGCAGAGCAAGGAATAAGCCCTTCACCCAAAGCCTCCTGTCCCTCTGGACAGGGCAGAGCAACAAGGCTCAGGCTTTTTGTCCTAGAGTGAATAGGCCACCACCCCAGAAGTGGCAGGTAGGAGGACACAGGCCCACCCTACTCCACCAGGTCCCAGTCCATTGCCATAATAGTGTCCGTTGGTCCCATTGCTGGATCAGCAGAGAAGCCACCAAAACACGCTTACTCATTTCCTGGGCAACACAACCAGACTAATGTCACATTCCTACCACCCTTCTTTGGCCTGGCTCCACTAGCTGTGGATCCTCAATCTCATGGGGATAAACTGAAGTTGGCAGTCCCAGCAACTGCTGTCCCCAGCTGGTGTCCTTCAGGAGAAGAGTGTGCAGAGGTTCATCTCTGGTCTGGAGTCAGGCAGTGTGGTAAAGATATCTGCCTCCTTCCTTCGCTCAAGCCAAACTGAACCAGAGGGCTCATATTTTATACTTCCTTTGCTTCCCCGCTCTGCCGAGGGAGGGCACACGGTGGGTCCTTCTATTCAGGATCAGAGGGATGCCACTGTACCTCACTATAAGTATCTAAAATAAGTCCATAAGCAGTAGTTGCAGGAAGAAGGGCTGCAGACTTGGAACCTAGGAGCTATTTGATCATGCTTATGAAATTCAGTTCTGGAGCCTTTCCATAACTCTACTCAGTTCCTTAGGCCTTAATAGATTTCACCATGATGTTTTGTCAACTTAAAAATAACTCTCTACTAAGGTCCATAAATGCGATGTGTAATCAAGATCTTTATACCAGGTGTCTGTGGTAATGATACCTATGTAATCAGTAGCAGAACTATGTGACATGTATTGCGCATCTTCGTGTGTTCACCTCCACTCAGTCCTTAATCCATTTCTTCTGGGACTATTTCAAAGATTCCAAATTTCTAAGCAGTTGTAAACAGCTATCCTTAAAAAAGTAAAATCAGTCACCCTACATAAAACTTACAACCAGGGTAGGCAATCTCAGATCACTAGCAGACTTATTATACTGTATCTTATAACTCTTTAGGGATAGATAAAAGATCTTTGCATTGCTAAAAAAGCCAGGAATACCCTTGTTTTCAGGTAAGATATTGGATCATGGGCAATCAGACTTTAAAACTGCAATATTATCTTTAGAAATGCTACTTCGGTACAGTCTGACAGCCATTTTGTCTCCTTCTAGTCACCATGGAATCACTATGCAATCATAGCACTAATGTACCTAATTTTGCAGATGGAGGGATGCAAAAAAAAAAAAAAATAGCAGCAATATATTTTTAAACACTCAAACATTTCTGCAATTCTGTATGTGGCACACAGAAAAAACATAATAATGATGCAGTAGAAAGGTTTTTATTGGCATTCATTTGGGATGACATGTATAACGCTCTTGTGGCTTAATTCCAACAAGACTTTTTAACTGAGGAAGGATGGTCTTGTCATTAAATCAGTGGAAGAGTAATCAGCAGATCTGAATTTAATTCCCAGTTCTTCCCCCATTGTTCTTTGTGACTTTGGGCAAATCACTTAGGCCAAAAACTTTTAGGCATGTGCCTAACTTTAAGCACATGCTTCATTGATTTCAAGGATGTAGAAAGAAGCACATGCTTATGTGCTTTGCCCAGCTGGTGTCTTAATCTGTGTTTCAGCTCCCTATCCATGATATCAGATGGAAGATTCATGCTCTACTACCCCTTTGTCCACATTGTCTAGTTAAGGAATCTCAAATTGACCCTTACTCATGCTGAGTAATGCCTTATTCCTGATTTCAGTGGGGGCTATTAGAGGAGTAGGGCAATACTCAACATTATGAAGGGTATTACAGCCTGACCCAGAACTGGAAATGTTTGGGAGAATAATTGACTCTTAGGCTATGTCTATGCTTACATGCTGGAGATTGACCTTCTGGTGTTTGATTCAGTGAGTCTACTTAAGACCCTCTAAATCAAATGCTGAGGGTGCCTCCAGTTGGTGCCAGTACTCCTTGAAGTCAGAAGGAGTAAGGTAAGCCAATGAGAATGTTTGTTCTTGTCAACCTCCCACTGTGAAGACAGTGGCAAACTCAGCTTAAGGTATGCCAACTCTAGCCATGTTATTTATGTAGCTAGAGTTGCGTGCCTTAAGCCTATCTTCTGGGTACAGTGTAGACCTGGTCTTCATTTGACTAGCTACAGCCCACAAGGGAAGTCCTTTCTCAGCTTTCCTCTTCTCTGTTTACATCACTTTAAACATGGGAACTTTCTCCATCTCTTAAATATTCTTCTTACACAAGAAAAGCTTACAGCACATTATTACTATAAAGGATGACTGCTGTATTGCCATTATAAGTCAGTAGGTAGGCCTCCATGTACTGATCCACACAGTGGAGCAACTGCATCAAAAATGTCCCATCTGTTTTTAGGGTTTCTCTGTTTCAAGCTGATCTGTGTTTTATATGATGAGACCACAAGACAAACAAAGCTTGGAATAAAAGTTTATTGTAATTATGAGCATGGTTTATGATGTGTGCTTGACCTCCATTCATGTTCCATATTTGATTTTATAACAAATACCAAATACTACTTTTTGTGATGTTTCTTTTCATGCCTCTTAGAACTGAAGAGACCTAAGTATTTCTATTACTTAACTGTACAAATAGAGATGGAAATGTCCCTGTGATACTTCTCTATGTAGATATTTGCTGAGCTTCAGTGATCATGCTTCCTAATGATAATTTATACTTTCATTCACATGAATTTGAAAGCTGAATTTTATATACCTCTGTAACATTTTAAGTAGTTTTTTTCTAGAATCCCTCATTTACTATCTTGACAGTTTTGTCCATCAAATTAGTCCAGTCAGATGTGAGGAATGATCTTTTTGCTCAGTACCCAATATGTACTTGATGTTTTACCAAATTAAAATAATTAGGAAGGCTCCTTCTTGTTATCAATTACTGTAGAAGCTGATACTGCAGTTTTAACAGAATAGTTTTTATTTAGGCACATTATTTAATTGACTTCCTTAGAACTATGACAATTGCATAATTTCTGCACGGTCAGGTCCACAGACTGAAGATCATTCTTCTACAGGCCAAATCAAGGCCCATTTGAACAACACTGCCAGAAAGAAAATGGGAGTTAACACCTACCTCCTTGCTCCAGCTACATATATCACTGGTAGCAGCACGGAGGGGGAGCAGCCTCCTAGATGCTGTTATGCAAGGGGGCAGAAGGGCAAGAACTGGATGGAGCCTTGGCTCTGTCCCTCATCTGGCAGTGTAATGGCACCAGTGCTCAATGCAGTGCGTGTGCGTACACTGCACATGGTATAGATCTGGTGCAGTTTACTCCCTCCCTGGGGCAGCAGGCTAACCAAGGTGGAGATTGCATCTTTAACGGCTCCTGTCCCTAACTCCCAGCAAATCATTAATTTAATTTATACTCTAGCAGTAAGAAATCAGAGGCCAAAATGAAACTCTATTTTCTTATATTGCAGCTTTTGCATTTTATGCAAGCCACATAATTATCTCCTTCCCTGGGGCAGCAGTCACACTGATGTGAGTAGGACAGCTGGGTAGTAAATAGGGCTGGGCTTAGCCCATACTCTTGGGAGATCTTTAATTGTTCACTGGCAATAACATCCGTGCATGGGGGTGGCCTTGGATATGTATAAATACAATGCTCTATCAATATATAAGGCTCAATTTTCATTTACAATGTAAAGGGTCCTTAGTTTAAATGAGAATCAGCCCTATATTATAAAAAAACACACATTGTATATGTGCTCACATAATTTTTATATTATAAGACATTTATTTTTTCTATAAAGACTATGTACATTGTGATACACATTTTTTATACAACATATTGCTGAATTATGACTAGTTTGTCACGAAGGATTTGCTTTGTACATGGGCTATTTCAGTATAGTTTGCTGATAATATTTTTGATAAATTGTGGCTAGTCAGTAGTTATAGCATGTTCAGCAATTATATTTGTTCAAGTTATTTAGTCACATATGAGTTACCAAGGTCTGTTAATAGAAAATAAAATGCTTTTCCTAAAAAATAGTATTAAAATAATCACATTTGGGCTGGAAAACTATTACAAGTGTCTCCTTTTTAAAAAAACAAATCTTTCAAAACTACTCAGCCCCTAATTTCATTATAAATTGGACTTGTACAAATCCTTACAAGTATGGTTGCCCTTTGACAGTTCTTCCTGCTTCAGTCTTAGAACAGCAATGGGAACAGGACTCTTGATCACAGCAGGAATGCATTTATGATCATGCATTGCTCAAGTCTGTTTTTATTTCTCGTTTTATGTAAAATGCTGCAGTAATCCCTTTAGAATTCCCCTCAGCTTAAATCTCAGAAACTGTTCACGACTGCCTATTAATGTCTCAAGAGCACTTCAGCTCACATAAGCCTCATATTCAACAGGTAAAGCCCACTTTGTTCTATAGAGATGGCTAGAAATAATGTAAAATTAAAGATTTAATCTTTGTGGTAACTCAGACTGTCCTTAGTCCTACACAAAGAAGCTAAAAGTCTGCTAACTTTTAAGTAAGTAGAAAAATCTCTGATTGACAGTGGCCTGGCGTATTGATCCCAAAAAGTATGCTGCTACAAATTTTATTACAACAATTGGGTAAGAAGACTTACTGCACACTTTGAAAATGCAAGGGGATTCATTTCACTATTAGCAGACTTTTGCTATTATAAACTCTAATTGACAGGATTTAGCAGCTATTAAAGTCAAGACCAAACATTTTGGACAAATTGAGTATTTCTTAAAGCTAAATTAGACTGAAAGAGTCAAAGGAGATTGGGTGCTTGAAGGTTCAGATGACTGGCAATTATATTAAATGGAAGATAGCCCGTACAATCTCCTTCTCATTAGGAGGTTCACACAGGAGCTTATCCCATCTTAGTCTCTGAAAGGTTGTTTCCCCAATTGGCAGCCCGACACTATACACAAGACTTTACCAATTAATAAATTTACCTGGTAGCTTGGGGGCATAGTTAACAATTTGGAATTTGTGTAATTCATTAGCAGCAGTTTTGTTAGGTGATTTAAAGAGCCCAAAATTAGCCTTCCTCTAAGCATTCTGGGCTTAGGTTGTCTGAGCCGGCAGTCACTCTTTGTGTGTTCTATATGAAGATACACAGCGGATTTGCCAAGATGATGAGAACAGAGTGCAGAGCTGATTCAAAGAACAGAACTTTCTATTAGACTTTAATATTAGACTTTCTATCCTGTAGGAGATTTTTGCATTTGTTGTCATCCAGAATCAGCATAATAGTCAAAATGTCACCATTTGTCAGAGTGCAAAGTTCTGAAAAAAATTCAGATTGGAAATGTCAAAATGAAATGTTTCATTGTGTCAGTCAACATGAAACTGTTTCCACCTAAACTGCTGCAATGCATCATGGTAGCTGTAGTTTGAACAATTTGTGTCGACCATTAAGAATGACAATTTTTAATGACATTGGTCAAGATTTTGAAAGGTATTTAGGACTTGCTGAACTCAGTGTTGACTCAGAGTGCGTCTACACAGCACCTAAACTCGAAATAAGATGCGCAATTTGCACTACACAAATTGCATATCTTATTTTGAATCTATTTCAAAATAGCTTATTTTGAAATCTGGTATGTCTACACAGTGCTTTCTATAAGGAGATAGACTTTCTTTCTATAAGGAGATAGACTTATCATGGCTGCTGCCCTCCCATAATTTTAAAATAGATCACTAAATCAGATTAGTCTTTCAGTGCCATAATACAAAGACCCATGGTAGTCCTAAAATCACTGGCGAGATCTATACTACATTTCAATTGCAGGATGAAAGGGAATGAACACTGCCAGCAAAAGGCCCAGATTTTAAAAGGTGTTTTGACATTGCTCTCCTCAGCATTGCAAGGTTTAAGTAACTTAGGAGCCTAAGGGTATGTCTAGACTGCACAGCTATTTTGTGATACCGGAGGTATCCTGAAATAGCTACCCTGCATCCACACAAGCTACCCATTATTTCAAAATATTTTTCAAAATAACGAGTACACTATTTCGGCATCCTGGTAAACCCATTGCATGAGGGTTAAGGGCTGGCTTGAAATAGTTGTGTCTAATTAAGTGTTAACCTTAATAGGCAGGTCACCCTGCCTTAATAGTGTTAACCTTAATAGGCAGGTCTGTACCACAGTTTTCTCATTTGTAAAATGGACATTCAAGATACCCCTATTGCAAAGATGTGAAAATTGCCACAGATTAATTTTTGTCTATCTTCTGAGTAATCATTCTTGAGAAGTGTCAAGTAATATAGCTTCTCTGTGCCTGCTGTACCTACCATACTATTCAGAGAGGGACCCAAGCTGCAAAGTTCAGATCCATATCAGGACCCAAAGTTTCCTAAATGTAGGTGTGTTTGGATCAGCAGTTCTAGCTTAACCTGCTGAAGAGACAGGAGATTAGCCATAAATTTGAACTACAGAATAATGCCCAGCGCTGGAAAATTCTGATCTGGGGAAGGGAGGATAATCTGATCTGAAATTTCAGTATATTAATACATTTCTAATTATATGTTTGGATCCGAGATATAAATACAAAATGAACAATCAAATGCAGCCCTTAGGTATGTTAGGATTGCAACTGCATCGGAGTTCTGGCACCTGAGGGCAAGGAGGTCTCTCTCAGTATTGTGTTATAAATGTAGGAATGGATAATTCTTTGAGGCTCTGCTCCTTTACAACCCTGTTTTTTTTCTGTGTGTTTTAGAAGGCTATTTTTCTTTTCCAAACTTGATTTCCAATGTCCCCTTTGTTGATCAATTATTGTATGAATTGCAGAATGTCAGAGTCACTAATACCCTAAAATGAATATTGCAAGAAGGTCTCAGAAATCTACATAGTCCACTCGGACCTTGTGGTTAAAAAATAGAAGGGGGTTGGGAGAATGGAGAGTTAGAAGCAACATTCGAATCAATATGCCTGAATTTTTGCCTCTCACATGTTCAAATTTCTTTATTCAGACCTTTGATTTCTTTTAAAGTCCTATGAGGTGGAATAATGATGAACAGCAATTTCACCACTGGAGACCACGATTTTAAAATTCACCTCAAACTGAAGTTAGCTAAATTTGGCCATGTCATTTCACTTGCTATTGATCCAAGTCTGCAGGAGAGGAAAGAAATAATACCATCACCTACAGAAGAACTGCTGAAGCTGTAAAATGTTAAAAAAAATTACTGTATAGCTTTTAGTGATTCAATTAATTAACCCTTTAAAATGACAAGATACCAAACAGCATCAATTCATTATTATAATGTGATAAAACAATGTAGGGCCTCGTCATGAGGGTGTATAAGCATCTCCAGTGGGATTGATGGGTGTGTTTATAGTCTTCTGGGCTGTCTGTGAGAGCTGAAGATACTCAGCACCTCACAAGATCAGGCCCTCTATCAGTGCTGTCTTGGAGTTTAAAGAGCTTACTGAAAGAGTGCAACCTCAGACTATTTCCGTCTGCAAATGTAGGGTCCCTGAATGGTGGTGCCAGGATAAACAGAGGCCTGTATTTATTGACAAGTAAGGCAAAGTGGAGGTGGTGTGTTTCCCCTCCAATACAGAAGGCCAGAATAAAGAGCTAGTGCCCATTTCCGCCTGGCTATTATTTGTTTCACTATGTCATAGGCTCTCCTTGTCAAAAAGGACCTTCATACTGAGAATTTTTGCACATTCCTTTATAGAAGGATATAAAGGAAAAATGATGCTCTAGTTAAAGTTCACAGCGGGGACTCAGACAGACAGAATATGACCTACAAACCTTAATTCCAATGGCCAGTCAGGGCTGACAATTATTTTTTGTAAAGTGCAACTGAGTCTTATACAGCTTTCACCATATTAAGACACATTCCCTAAGGAGCTTAAAATCTAAATGTAAGCCCCAAATTACCCATGTAATTGGTATTGCTATTTGAGGATGATATCTTGTCCCCATTCGAGTCAATGGGTGTTTTGCTGCTCACTTCAATAGAGACAGAATTTCTTTCTAACTCTTCACACCTATTCTAAAAGCCTGCAGAATTATTGCCATTTTATCACTGGGCAATTTTAGATTTAGCTGGGAACCAAAATATTCTTCATACTCCAGTTAACATTTTTAACCAAGTGAAAGAAAAAAACCCCTACTGTCTAATAGACTTTTCTGTTTTTTTCCACCCCCTTTGTGGGAAATCATTACATTTTGACACTACAAAAAACTGTTCATATCAACCAATGATGAGACAAACAAAATGATTTTTCCAGCATATGACAGCAGAGAAGAGATTGTATTCTGAAATGCATCCTCATAGCAATGTGGGGAAAGTTTCAAAGTAACCCCAGTTGAAAATGAGCAGTGCATGTAAATTACTTTGTCTAAATGGATTTTCATTAGAAATGGAACTCTAAAGAGTTCAAAAATCACTAATGTTCATTGGCAGGAGCCAAATGGCTGAGTCAACATCACTTTCAGTCTTTAGTGCCCCTTCTCTATAATGCTGAACCACTGAAATAGTCTGATCAAACTTGGCACAGTACTCAGTGCACAGTGCCAGATCAGTTAAGTCATAGACTGACTCATCCCTGTGCTGTGACAAATGGTAAATCAGCCTATATCCCCCTGGGTACGGTACCTTGTGAGCCTTGTCCACAATCAATATGGGGGAAATAATATAGGTTGTCTCTACCATTTGCTATATCTGTTTTTCCTCCATCAGTCTGTGATTTGAGCCTGAACTGTTAATTATTTCAGCCATTCCATAAGGGAGAGGAGCTCAGCACTCTTTGTTTTTAAAATTTGTCATCAAAACCATGCTTTTCTCTAGCTAACAAATTAATAGTGATTAGGGTTTTGGAATAATCCCCTATTGCTATATTTCTTTACAGGGGTAAATACTTTCTTTGGATGCAATGTTGTAATAGCTGCATTGATCCAAACATATAAGAGAAACAAGGAGGGTGAGAAAATATCTTGTATTAGAACAACTTCTGTCGGTGCAAGAGACAAGCTTTTGAGCTCACACAGCGCTCTTCTTTGAGTGAAACAAAGAAGAACTCAGTGGAGCTCAAAAACTTGCCTCTGTCACCAACAGAAGTTGATCCAATACAAGATATTATCTCAGCTACCTCGTTTCTGTTACTCACTGGCATGGCCTTTTGCTTGATGATGTTTTGCTTTCATTTGCCCTAAAGCATAACTTTGGGCATGACCAGCAAGTAGCAGTATATGGCTAATGAAAAGGTACTTTTTCATTCAAATTTTAAGGCAGTTTACTTTGTAGTGGTATTCTGTTATCACAGTATCTTCAAACAGAACTGCCACAATTAATGCAGCCAGACCTGGATAATCAATGTTTTGAAAAAAGAAAAAGAAACCCTCTGTGTGTATGAAATGTATCTGAACAATTTAAATGTATTGTTAAATTATTAATCGGGTGAACTATTTGTTCAAAATACCAGGTTTGTGCACTGAATCGGATAAAGTCAGGGTGCACACCAATAAATACAAGTATCTTTAACACATCCATTCAGGCTACACATGGAACAGGCCTACTGTTATTCTGACTTCCTCTAACAATCTGTCCTCTCACCCTGGCCTACTGGCAGCATGTCATATAGCTCCCAGCAGCCATCTGCTCCTTCTTTCTTCAGGTTAGATGTTAAGAGGAGCACCCTGGTACCTCTTCTCCTCCTCAGGTCCTAGACAATCAGCAAGGCTGCGTCTAGATTGGCATGATTTTGCGCAAATACTTTTAACGGAAAAGTTTTTTCGTTAAAAGTATTTGCGCAAGAGAGCGTCTTTACTGGCATGTGCCTTTGCGCAAAAGCATCTGTGCCCAGTATAGACGCTCTCTTGCGTAAGAAAGCTCCAATGGCCATTTTAGCCATTGGGCTTTCTTGCGCAAGAAATTAACGTTCCTGTCTACACTGGCCCTCTTGCGCAAGTATTCAAGGAGCCAGACCTAGACCATCCTTAGTGTACTTTACTGATAAAAATCATGTACCTCATTCCCTCCTTGCCTAGAAGTTTTCCACAACAGGTGCCTCACTCAAAATTAAAACCACAAATGCTAAAGAATCTGCAAAATTGTTTTTAAGGGTGACCCTGGTAGATTGCAAATGAAATTGTCTGATTAAGTCAGAAAACTCTATGAAACCTGGCAAAATTGGCAATTCATTCCTTAGCCAGTCACAGTCCAGGGCTGATGCAACCAGAGGGCAGTGCCTACTGCTGCGTCCTGGTCCACAATTAGAGCTCGTAGGTGCTATGGTAAAATAAATAAGAAGAAAGGATTGAAGGGAATTTGCAGTGCTGTATAAGGATGTTTGACTGGCACCTGCTAGGTCAGCAATAGCAATACCTTTGAATCCTTCACATCATGAGAGCTTGCCAAATTAATTAAATATAAAGTGTTGGCGTACAAATATTGTGATTCCCATTATGTAGTTTTAGGAGAAGGCATGGGAGGGAAGTGGGGGGAATGAGGGCATCTTACAAGTCAGGGAGATCTGCAATCCTTTTAAGAATGCAGATATAACTCTACAGTTGTCATCACTAGACCAGATTCTGCTTTTAACCTTAACCCCGTGACACTCCATTGACTGCAACAGAGTTATACAGCATCTAGCAATAAGAAACCCTTCACCTAGTAAGTCAGTCAGGAAAGATTATGATTTTTTTTTAAATAGCAATTTCACAACAAGTGTTCACCCAATGTTTTATACAGACACCATCAAGGGAAATTTAGCACTTTCCGTATCATTTTTCACCCTCAAAGCACTTTTCAAATATTGACTAATTCATTTCTTTGAAGATGCCAAACAATAAGAATTCATATATTTCAAAAGATATTTTTGCTCTTTCCAGAGTAAAGGAAAAGATGCTGGTTTCTAATTAGATTTTGGGAAAGACACCACTGCTTTTCCCCTCTCATCTCGTTTACAGTCTCATTCTGTTTCCAGGAATCTCTCTTGTTCCCAGTAAAGAATGTCTGCACCTGGTGGAATTATGGCTTTTAGTTGCCTTTTAAAATATAGATAAAGAATTGTTGCCAAAATAAATTCTCCTAATTCATCTCAAGCAATTTCAAATGTCATATGCTCTACCTCAGCTCTCAGAGTGTTAGCCTCTTTATTAGTTTATTCCTGAATTAAGGTCAATGTCATATTTTCCTTTTCCTTTCTTTTAGATGCCTACATAGAATTTTCTTGTTTGGTGCTAATGCAAGAATCTCTCAAGTATTTATTAATTGAAGGAATTCTAGTCTCCTGTTTCAATCAATGTTTCAGCAAGTTGTTGAAATATGGCAGCTCAGTCCAGGTTTTTCATGCCTTGACGGAATGACTAAATAATACATAATGTATATTATATTTCTTTGACATTTCTGAAATTATAACTGTATGTTGCAAGTTAAAAGCAGATTTTATAAAGTAACAAATAAACACAAAACATGCATTGTGATCATTGTCTGGCAGGAAAATGAAGCTCACAATGGAGGGTGTGTTTGTAGTCTTTAAAAAAGTATCTGCTGAAAACTGCTGGATTAAGTAAAATGAGAAGGAAATAGCTGCATCTCAGTGTGTAAAGGTCACCACACTTACCAGACAGTTACAGAGAGTTGAGATGGAATAGCTTGGTCGGACATCTGCCTCCCAGCCTGATATTGCAGGATACTCCCTGTAGTGCACTTTACAGTGTCATGGCTAGGCTGGTCTTAAATGACCTAGACAACAAGATTCAGCCCAAAGGAAAATGATGGCAAACTAACAAAGGAACAGTCTCCGTATGGCCAGTTTTGAACTTTTGTTTTATATTCTCCTTGGTGAATAGATTCTTCAGCTACAGAACTTGTGGACAGAGACCATGTTCTCCATCAGTTGTCATTCTATCTATCTATGTATCTACAAAGATGTAAGGATGAATCAGAGGAACTGTCCCAGACTGAGGTGTCAAAAGAGGACGTTTTTTAATAAATTGGTAAATTAAGCAGAAGTAAGTTGCCAGGACCAGATGGAATACATCCAAGAGGACTGAGGGAACTCAAATACGAAATTGCACAACTGTTAACTGTGGCATGCTTAAATCCAGCCTCTATAAGGATGTCTTGAGGATAGCTAACATTAAATGCCAATTTTTGAAAAAGGGCCTAGAGAAGATCTTGACAATTACCAGTTAGTGCATTTAACTTCAGTACTAGGCAAATTGGTTGCAATTCTAATAAAGAACAGAATTACAAGATACACAGATGAACATGATTTGTTGGGAAAGAGGCAGCAAAGGCAATTTTGTAAAGGAAAATTGTGCCCCACCAATCTATTAGAGCTCGTTAAGGATGTCAGGATGTATGTGGACAAGGATGATCCAGTGCAATTTCAGAAAAAATTGAATTTCAGAAAGCCTTTGACAAGATCTAACACCGAAGACTTATGCAAAGCAAGCAGTCCTGGGATCAGAAGGAAGGTTCGCTCATAATTCAGTAACCTGTTAAGATAGGAAACAAATGATAGGAATAAATGGTAGCTTTCCCAATGGAGGGGGTCGGGGGAAGGGTCTTCCAAGGATCTGCATTGGCACCTGTGTTATTCATCATATCCACAAATGATCTGAAAAGGGGGGTGAATTATGAGGCTGCAAAATTTGCAGAGGGCACAGAATTAGTCAAGATATTTAGGTTCAAAGCTGAATGCAAAATGTTACAAAGGGTTCTCACTAAATTGTGTGCCTGGGCAGAAGAAATTCATTGTTGATAAACGCAAAGTAATTCACATTTGAAAACATAACACCAACCATACATACAACATGATGGGGTCTAAATTAGCTGTTACCACTCAAGAAAGAGCTCTTGGAATTATTACAGATAGTTCTCTGAAAACCTCCACTCACTTCAGCAGAAGTAAAAAAATCAAACAATGTTAGGAACCATTAGGAAGGGATTAGATAAGACCAAAAAATACCATAATGCCACTATATAAATCTAAGGTACACCCACACCTTGAATATTCCATACAGTTCCGGTTGCTCCATCTCAAAAAAGACATATTAGAATTGCAAAAAGTACAAAGAAGGGTAATGGGTATAGAACAGCTTCCATATAAAGAGAGATTAAAAAGACTGTTCATCTTGGAAAGGAGATGACTAAATGGGGGTGGTAGAGGTCTATAAAATTAATAAAAGGTGTGGAGAAAGTGAATAAGGAAGGGTCCCTTCACAGAATACAACAATCCAGGGTTACACACTGAAATTAATAGGCAGCAGGTTTAAAGTATACATAAGGAAGTATTCTTCACACAATCCACAGACAACCAGTGGAACTCATTGCCAGTGGTTGTTGTGAAAGCCAAAATTACAACTGGGTTCAAAAAAGAATTAGATACATAAGTGGAGGACTGGCCCATTAAGGGTTATTAGCCAAGATGGTCAGGGTTACAATCCCCTGCCCTGGTTGTCCAGGAACCTCTGACCGACAAAAGCTGGGACTAGACAACAGGAGCTCGAACACTCAATAATTGTGATGTTCTTTTTATTCCCTCATAAACATTAGGTATATATGGAAGATAGAATACGGGGCTATATGGACCATTGGTCTGACCCAGTATGGCAACTCTTATCTCGACCCTAATTCAGCAAAGTAATTTAACATGTGCTGAGAAAACCGTCTCTAGTCAACAACACATTTTACTATCTGCTTAAAGTTTAGTATCTGAAGCTATGTCTACACTGCAGGCTTCTTGCACAAGATACTTTTTGTGGGAGAGATCTTCTGCAAAAACTTCTTGCACAAGAGCGCATCCACACTACAAAGGCGCATTGCCAAAGCGTTGTGCTTTTGCGCAAGAGAGCATCCAGACTGCACGGACTCTCTCTCTCTCGAAAGAAAGCTCTGATTGTTATTCACAGAATAGCCAACCGAGCACCTGTGCTTTTTTCGATTGGCTCTTTTTGTGCAAAAACTCCCTGTTGCCCATCCACACAAACATTTTTGCACAAGCACTCTTACTCTTGTGGAAAAAGGAGTTATTCCTCGTAGAAAGAGGAATACCTATTCCGCAAAAACCCTTTGTTCTTTTGATTTACTGTAAATTTACTTGCGCAAAAACACGCTTGAGGTGTGGATGCTCCACAGGTTTTTATGCAAAAACCCTGTAGTGTAGATGTAGCCTGAATAAGGTTAAGTACATGGTTTGCTGAGTAGGGGGTGGACTTCCATGTTGGAACATTTAGAGTACGTCTAGACTACAGGCTTTTGTCGACAGAAGTTTTGTCAACAGGTACTGTCGACAAAGCTTCTGTCGACAAAGAGCATCTAGACTGCATCCAGTTCTGTCGACAAAACAAGCCGCTTTGTTGACATGACAGTGTAGACGCAAAGGACAGTGTAGATGCAATAACGCCTTCTGTCGACAGAACTCTGTCGACAAAAGGTGTTATTCCTCGGAGAATGAGGTTTAAAGCCGTCGACAAAACTGCTGAGTTCTGTCGACATTATGTCGACAGAACTCAGCGGCAGTGTAGATACAGGTATAGTTTTGTCGACAAAAGTCTACTTTTGTCGACAAAACCCTGTAGTCTAGACACACCCTTAGATATCTTTTAAATGCTATTCCATCCAATACATTCCAAATTATTAGAGTGAAATCAGAAGAAAACAAAACCAGCTCCATTATTTGTCTTTAGCATTCTGGTATGTAAACATCCACTTCCTTAAGCGTGTAGATTCTTCCATCAATCTTTGAAGCGCAGGTATGAGCAATCAGGCCGAATTTTATTAGGCCTGTAGAAACTGCTACTCTGAAAGAAGCACTTAGCATAGAACCACTTGCAGGAGACATCATTGTCTTGCTAGTGCATCCTCCAGTGAGCCACTGTTTACTTTTCTGGAATTTTAGAAGGAGGAGAAGTTTGAAAAGGGGGAGCGTTTTCAAAAGAAGTGATAATATTACAAACAAGAAAAGAGAGGCGGATTTTAAATGGGAAAGGGATTTGAAGGGGGAAAAAGGGAGGGAGAAGGCTTTCAAGGGGAAATCATTTAAAACCCATTCGTGGTTTTTTTCTCCCAAAGAAGCCATTTACAGAACAAAAAACCCTCTGAGAAACCACAGATTAAAATAACTCATTTGAGACATGAGGCAATTTACTTAAAAGAAACAGCTTCAAAGCAATAGGTGCATTTACATGTATGTATAAAGCTATTTCAAAGATTTGCACACAAGGGAAAAAGCCACCTGAACGCTAGAGATAGTTCAGGGCACTTTGGCTCACTCTCATATACTGATGTTACCCTGATGGTGCTCTCTTCCCAAAGTGCAGCATTGCTGTACCATTTCCCCCCGTACTCCAATCTTCCCAAAAGGTTCTCAGGAGGAGACTGCACACAGACGAACATAAATCAAAACCCAGACAAAAGCTGTAAAGGCAAACAGTGCCCTAGAAAAGAACAGCAGCGTCTTCCTCCTTCCCTCAGGATAGTTTCTCAAAGTGACTGGCTCGAAGGGGGCTGCTTTGTGAAGCAAGCAAGCACCCTGCAAGGGGTGGGCTGGAGCAGTCAGGCAGAGAGGAGTGCAGCTAAGTGATTCAGAAGAGAGGAAATTGGGGTTCAGCTAATTACAAGCTCCCAACCAAGAGCCACACTTTACAACTGTCAGGATGGAGATGTCAATTATGTTAAACATGGATATTTTCCTTCTTTTAAAAGCAGAACAGCAGAAAGCCTTTCATAATGAAGTCCCATGTCACATAAGACTTCACTGGCTTCACAATTTGTTACAAACATGAAATTACATCTTGTGATGTGCCACGATATTTTGATAAGAGATGCACAGAAAAATCGTTTCCCCCTTAGTCTGAGATAAAACCAGGTGTCTACATGGGCACACTGCAGAAAAGGCTCAATACAAAAGACTACAGAACCTCCATTTAACCCTTTCAACAAGAATACTTGTAGGGGAGTGTCCGGGATTTGTCCCCATCAGAGTACCCCTTTGGGATGCTACCTGGAGAATACACTCATACAAATCTTATCCTTCCAGCAGGAGCATTCAGTGTCAGTCTTACAAAGACAGACGCTCAGACCACGAGCCAAGATCTATTTCTATTTCTCCCCCCTTCAGAGTTCTAAGTGAGATAGTCCAAGGTTATCAGGGGCTTAAACTCAAGAGGAGATAGGGGAAGCCTGTCAGCAGCTCTGCCCAGAATATTAGGGCTCTCTGTTATCACCAGGTCTCTAGCACAGGTCTTAGGATACAGTCTTTGCCCTTTAAATAGCACAGAGGAACTGTTCCCTTTCTGAGAGAACATCAGTTCTGTAGTGACCACTTCCTGGGAACCAAGAAGTTCAATAGCTCCCTTCACTGGCCTGCTCACTAATGAGTGGCACATCCTTCTTTTAAACTACTGCTCTATTTGTAGTATAACTTGCAGCTCTAATGGAGCAGGGCTACCCCTGCCCAAAGCAGCTCTTCAACTCCTCCCATGCCTGTGTGGGACCTATACACCACATCACAGGGAGTATTAGTGCAAAATACTAGTTTCTTGGCACAATTGGTACAAAGTCAAAAACACTGGTTCTTCAGGAATATTTTTAAGGAACTCCAAAGATAAAAGTAATGTCTGGCAGGAGTTATATAGCGGAATCCAGGAAGGGAACAAACTGATCCAGAGACAGCGAAATGCCAACTGTGAGCCTTGTCCAGTTCAGTGTCTAAATCCAGGTTTGATGGAAAACTAGGTGAAATGCACAGGTGTCACCTGAATTTTGCTTTGAGAGTTTGAGCTTGTTCAATCCCAAAACCCCAAGGGAAATAGTAGGGGTTAAAGATCACAGATTGAAGCTGAAGACATATGTTTCAGAAACTCTTTTAGTTAATTCGAACTAAGCTAATTCGAACTAACGCATCTAGACCCAAAAACTAATTCGAATTAGTGTTTTGCTAATTTGAACTAGCGCGTCCACACTGATTGGATGCTGGGTCACATTTAAGGGCAGCTGAAACCGGTTCCAGCAGGGCATCAGGTCAGTAGTTGCTTTGTGTGGCTGCTGTCTGAGGCTATCTGAGGATTGTGCTTAAAGGGACCCCCCTGGACAGCCGGTTCTCAGCTTCTCCGCCTGCTTGCCTACCTCGCCAAGGGACAGCAAAGTGTTTTCCTCTGTGCCTGCCTGTGTCGGTGGTTCCCATTGGGGACGCCGCCGCAGTTGGCACCATGGAGCCAGAGCTCGCCCTGGGCACTCTGGTGCAGTTTTTGGACTTGCTGCACCACCTGGTGCACGTCAGCCCCCTGCCTCTCTACCTGGCCTCCCTGGGGGCCATGGAGGAGCCGCAGCAGCGCCCAGACGCCAGCGTGCCCCGCCGCATCTGGCGTCTGGACACCAGCAGCGACTGGTGGGACCGCATCGTCCTGGAGCGCTGGGGAGACAGACAGCGGACCCAGAACTTCAGGATGAAGAGGGACACCTTCCTGGACCTCTCCGAGTGGCTCACCCCTGCTCTGCGGCGACGGGACACTCGCATGAGGCCCGCCATCCCCCTCCAGAAGTGTGTGGCCATCGCCCTGTGGAAGCTCTCCATCGGGAACCAGTTCGGCGTGGGGAGATCCACCGTCGGAGCAGTACTCATGCAGGTACGGCACTCACCAGCCACTGGGCCGGGGGGGAGGGGGACTGCAAGGAGGGAATGGGCTGCCCCAGGGAAAATGGGGGCGGGGGAGGAGGCGACAGCACGGGAGGGTTCGGTCTGTCCCGGCCATACTACAGGCCGCCCGTGGCGGCCAGGATCGCAGCGGGGGTTGCTTCTGGGAGTGGGGCGCGGGGCAGTGCCAGGGAATGAACACTCCCAGCCACCCGGACACCCCAGTGATTCGCGGTTTGCTGCGTCTCTCTGCAGATGGTCAAGGCCATCAACCGGGTGCTGCTCCGAAGGGTGGTCCGCCTCGCCGATCCGGATGCCATCATCCAGGGGTTTGGCACCCTCGGCTTCCCCAGCTGCAGGGGGGCCATCGACGGGATGCACATCCCCATCTGTGCCCCAGAACACCAGGCCTCCCAGTACATCAACCGCAAGGGGTACTTCTCCGTCCTCCTGCAGGCCGTGTCTGACCACCGGGGCCAGTTCAAGGACATTAATGTGGGCTGGTCAGGCAAGGCACACGACGCCAGGGTGTTCCGCAACTCCTCCGTGTGCCAGAGGCTGCACGCCGGGACCTTCTTCCCCGACCGCCACATCAAGGTCGGGGACGTGGACATGCCCGTCTGCCTGGTGGGGGATGCGGCCTACCCGCTACAGCCCTGGCTGATGAAGCCATACACGGGGCACCTCAACCCCTCCTGGCAGACCTTCAATGCCAGGCTCACCAAGGCCCGCATTGTGGTCGAGGGGGCCTTTGGATGACTGAAAGCCAGATTTAGGTGCCTCCTCACCCGCCTTGACCTTGCCGAGCACAATATCCCTCCCGTGGTGGCAGCATGTTGCGTGCTGCACAATTTGTGTGAGCGGAAGGGGGAGGCTTTCCTGCCAGCCTGGATGGCTGAGGCTGAGCGCACGGCTGGCCACTACGCTCAGCCCCGCACCACCGCCATCCGGGAGGCCCAGCGGGGAGTCGTCCAGATCCGGAAAGCCCTGCGGGAGACCTTCCTGGTGGAGGAGGAGGACTGAACTCTCCCTGCATGCCCCATTGGGGCCTTCTTCCACCCTCCCTTCCTTCCCCTTTCCCCTCCCTAACCCCCCTTCCTAATGTTAAATAAAGACACCAGTTTTGAAAACAACAATCAAGGGGAGGGGGAAACCTGGGAGGAGGGAGCTGGAAGGGGGAGGAAGGGGAGGAAGGGAAGGGAAAGCTCAGGGTTGGGGGTCCTGCTGGCTCTCCCATCTCGCAGTACTGTGGGTGTGGGGGCGTCGGGGGGGAGTGGGTGTGGTGGGTGGGGCAGGAGGGATGGGGGGTGTGGAGGAAGCGGGAAGGGGAGCAGGGGTGGGAGGAGGAGCGAGAGCTGGGGCAGCCACAGGGGCCAGAGTAGGAGGAGGCAGGAACCTGTCCACCAGGGCCTGGAGGTGGCCTCTGAGATCACGGCCCTTCTCCTCCAGCACCTCCAAGCTCTGCTGCCGCAGCCGCAGGTCCTCCCAGACCCAGTGGTCCTGGGTGCGGAGCTGGTGCTCCAGTAGCCGCAGGTGCCACCGGTGGTAGTCCTCCAGGTTCCTGGTGCGCCTGCTGGCCCGGGTGCGGGTGGCTGTTGTAGGCGGGGTGGTGCACCCTGCAGTCCCAGGTGCTGTGGCTGTGGTGAAACAGGAGCAGTGGTCAGTTCTCCCTGGGGACACAGTGGGTGAAACCCAGCCCCCCTGTGCAAGGTGAGGTCGGCATGTGGGGAACGGGCCAGGGCCCCTGCATGACACCCAGCTGCTGCTCCATGGTGGGCAAGGCCCAGGCGCACGGTCCCTGGGCTCCCTCTCCCCCCACCTCCCCATACACATAAGGGGAGCATGATGGCACTCACATGTGGAGCCCTCCTCGGCCTCGGATGACACAGCCGATGTGCTCTGTTGGATGCCTTGGGGGTCCTGGGTAGGCTCCCTACAGGCTCCTGGCTCTCGGCGTCCTCCTCCTCCTCCTCGGTGTCAGGGACGGGTCCCTCTGCCCTGGGATCGATCACCACCCGGGGGGCATGTACTGCGTGAGCCCCCAGGATGCGGTCCAGGGCCTCATAATGAGGGCATGCCTCCGGGTCGGCCCCTGGCTGGGAGGCCCTGGAGTAGGCCTGTTGCAGGTCCTTGATTTTGCAGCGGACCTGCTCCTGGGTCTGCATGTGGCCTCAGGTGGCCAGGCTGGCAGCCATGCGGCTGTAGACAGCCGCGTTCCTGTGGCTAGTGCAGAGATCGTGGACGTTGGAGGCTTCCCCCCAAACCTCGATGAGGTCCACGATCTCTGCACTAGACCAGGCGGGCGCCCGCCTCTTGTGGCCCCGGACAGGCTCCTGGGAGCCGCCAGCCTGGTCCTGGGAAGAGACGGAGGGCTGGGTGGCAGCGGGTGGCTGGCTCATGCCATGCCAGGTGCCGGGTCTGCTGGCTGGGGGCTGGCAGGCTTGCAGCTAGCACGAGCACTGTTGCCAGACTGTGCCCCTTTAAGGGCTCCGGGGCCAGGAGGGGGGCAGAAGAGTTTCCCTGGTTTGGCCCAGAGTGGCCACCAGGGCAAGCTGGGAAGGGCTAGCCTCCAACTAGTTCGAATTAAGTGGCTACACAGCCCTTAATTCGAACTACTTAATTCGAACTAGGCGTTAGTCCTCGTAGAATGAGGTTTACCTAGTTCGAATTAAGCGCTCCGCTAGTTCGGATTAAGTTCGAACTAGAGGTTTGCATGTGTAGCGCCTATGAAAGTTAATTCGAACTAACGGCTGTTAGTTCGAATTAACTTTGTAGTGCAGACATACCCTTAGAAACCAACATGACTTGAGTTTTGCCTAGATTTAACTTCTCGAGTGCCACGCATGGCTTTTCAAAGCTATTCTTCAGCTGCACTTGTTCCTTCTAAAGACTCGAGGTGCATCCTTCATTGGTTACAAATGGGTGAGCAGGGAGGAATGGCAAAAAAAGAGTCACTTCAGAACTACTCCCTGGGCCATTAGCAATAAGTAACGCAGCTAGTATATTTACTTAAATTTGGGGACACAAGCTTCTACTCCATGTTCTGTTCTCGTCATTTCATGCCAAGGCAATATTTGAGCATGCAGAGGGTGTATGATAAGGTGAAATTTGCACAAAAGTTAGACCAAAACCTTTTGTGTGCAAAAGCAGAAGGGCTTTGCGCACCAGACGGATACACCAGAGTGAAACACAATTAAGAAAGAAAGAAAGAAAAAGAAAGAAAGCTTAGCAAGGTTAAACATATCTCCCCATTTTTCTTCTAGTACAGATCTTGGTAACAGCTTCAAAATGATTTCAGTATTTAATCCATCCAAAAGTAATTTGATTTGCAGGAAATGGAGAACAAAGAGAGTGCTTTTAAATAAATCTTAATTAATTGTACATGCAAATGTCTTCAGTGGATGTGGTCATGCAATGCAGTTAGTTGGCTAATTATGTTGAGACTGTAATTCCATATTTATATAGATAAACACATCCAAGTGCCTGCCCAGGAGTTTGCATGGTGAAGTCATAGAGCAGAATCATTTATTGATCCGTTAGTGCCACCCGTTGAAAACATAATGTGTGCAAATGGAATTGCACCTCTAATTAGATGTCCATTTGGAGGCACAATGCTCATTTTCTTAACATGTGTCATACAGGTATAAGTGTAACCACTGAGGCTATGTCTAGACTGCAGGCTTCTTTCGGAAGAAGCTTTTCTGGAAGAGATCTTCCGAAAAAACTTCTTCTGAAAGAGAGCATCCACACTGCCAAAACGGATCGAAAAAGCGATCTGCTTTTTCAAAAGATAGGGTATGTCTACACTAGCCCCCTAGTTCGAACTAGGGAGGCTAATGTAGGCATTCGAACGTGCAAATGAAGCCCGGGATTTAAATATCCCGGGCTTCATTTGCATGTTCCCGGGCGGGCGCCATTTTTAAATCCCCCTAGTCCGAACTAACTGCCCGCGGCTACACGCGGCAGTTAAAAGTTAATTAAAAAATGGTGCCCGCCCGGGAACATGCAAATGAAGCCCGGGATATTTAAATCCCGGGCTTCATTTGCAAGTTCGAATGCCTACATTAGCCTCCCTAGTTCGAACTAGGGGGCTAGTGTAGACATACTCATAGTGTCCAGACTTAATGGTTGCTCTCTCACATGTCAGCTGTGATTACAATGGGCGGAATGGCCACCATGGCACCTGTGCTTTTTCCTCTTTCCTCTCCTTGCAAAAGAACTCCCTCTTCCCTGTCCACACAAGCCTTTTTCTGAAAGAGCTCTTTCAGAAAAAGGCCTCTTCCTCGTAGAAAGAGATTTACCAATGTCGGAAAAACCCCTCTGTTCTTTCGATTTTCTTTCAAAAGAATGTGTTTGCAGTGTGGACGTAATTTAAGTTTTTTCAGAAAAACGGCCGCTTTTCCAGAAAAACTCTGTAGTCTAGACATACCCTGAGATAGAAATGTTTGCAATGCCCTTGTAATTGCCTCTATTCTCAATTTTTTTTTCAAGTGTAACATACTGTAGGCCATTTTTGTAAGCAAAAACCAACTTTTTTCTACAGGTAGAACATTTATAACCACACTCCATCTGCTCTAAAACAAATAATGGTTTCCCCTTGTTTCTAATAAGTCATCACACATTGTATGCTCTATCAAAGGAGATATACTGACTTCAGAATACTGTTCCCCTCACATTAGCATTTCCTTTGTCATTACAGTGTGCTAACAGCAGGCAAGATTGTGCCTCTCTCATGTTGAAAAGTTCCTTGCTCCATGTGTAGTCCTACTGAGACCAAATTGATGACCCAGGGAATAAGGTGATTTGGACCATAAAAAGGGCAGAGTTTAGGCTTGGATGAGTAAACTGAGCAGGATTTGGCCCAATATAGCTATGTATTCTAAAGCAATGTATACAACATACTGGGTGAAATCTTCACCTCAGCTGCAGTTCCTTTACATCAGGTAAAAGGGCTGTAGCAGCTGCAAGGAGCCCTAAAAGTCCTATATCCAGCTGGAGCAGGTTTCTTCCAATACAGTCACTACAGAAGACTGCAGTAAGGCTGCCTCTCAGTGGCCCCTCAGAGACTGTAGGCCTCAGATCCTAGATGCCTGGACTCACCACCAACCTACCAGGAGGTCTGCAAGGAGCCAAGTGGGGGAGCTGGCAGGAAACAGACAGATATTTCAAGGGACTTTGGGCAGAACAGAACCACCTCTGCAGAACTTTTCACCTACTGGAAAACCCATGAAACAGTATTCTGTGGGAATCTTTGCAACTAACTCTCTTCATACCTTCCACACAATATCGACACACATACAAATATCTGTCAGGAAGATGAAACAGTTATAACAGAAAAGAAGGAGTTAAACCCATGTTGTTAAAATGAAGTATTACAGTAGTCTACAGCATCTTTGACATTTCTGATTGGCTTCTGCTACTGATGACAGATTAGACTGCTCAAATGTTTGTCCAGGTGTCACTTTCCACAAGATGGACAAAATAATGGGTGCATCTACATATTTAACCTCAGTTTCTAAGCATTTCTATGCGGGTATTTGCAAAGATAATAACGTATAGAAACCATCACAAACAAATGAAAGTAAATCTTTGTCTGAAACATCAATTTCAGTGTATTGTCAACATCATGAGCAACATTAAGTACAATATTTTTGGCACAAAATACTTCCTGTTTCAATTTTTAATCCTTTTTAAACATTATTCTTCTTCAGTTAAACATCTGTTTTAGACTTATAAGAGCTGATTCTATAGTATTATATTCAATGCCTATTATACTCTGTAGTGGAAAAAGCTTCAGAGGGAATGTTAGACTAGCTATTATGACAGTAGTGCTTTATTATGGTGTAGCTTTTATAAAAAAAAATTAACGCTGGGGCTTTGACAGATAATTATGGGACTCACATTACACTGCAGAATATTATCTAAAAATTAGAATATGTAAAGTGTCTTTCACATTTCAAACAAATGTCATCTATATTTGTGTTAGTTAATTGACACTGATTTAATTTAAGCAGGTACTGTTCTCTTAGACATAGAATGTGCACTCTTTTGGGTTCCCACGATATTTATATTAAAAAATTATTGCATCTTTTAACCTCTTTCTCCTAATATGGCTTTAAGAGTACGTCTACATTATGGACAAGATTGACCCTTTGGAGGTCAATCTTCTAGCATTTGATTTAGTGAGTCTAGTGTAGACACCCAAATCGAATGCTGAGGGCAGCCCCTGCCAGCGTTCTGTACTCCTCATTCTGCAAGGAGTAAGGGAAGCCGACAGGAGTACGAGCTCCTGTCAGCTTCTCTCAGTGTAGGCGTTGTGGCGGCTCAGCTTAAGGTAAGACGAATCCAGCTACACATTGTGCGTACCTGGATGGCATACCTTAAACTGACCTGCATGATCTAGTGTAGACCTAGGCTAAAATACTAAGAATTTCAAGAATAAATTAACCAAATATAGAACAAACATGAAATACGTTAGAGATTTTTCAAATATGACTCTTAGCACATAGGAGAAATGTTTTTTTTTTCAAAATGCTAATCAGTTTGGTTATACCAAATGTCTAGTATGGCAAGACAATTTGCTGCACCTCTCTCTATGGCTACGAAATTGGCCTAAATTTTTAAAAATGACTTGAGTCACCTGTAGCAGGACTGATTGGAACAGGGTGAGTTGGATACACCAGAAATGGAGATACCGACAATGTCTAATCATTTTCGAAAATGAAAGTCTATGTGACCAGTTGCAAAGCATGAAAACCTAGAGAAGGCTATTATACATTCTGAGCACCTGTAGAAGATAATCACAAGGGGGTTTTATAGCCTCATATGGGCTCACAAAATTTAAGTTTTCACTTCATTGTAGCATTCATAGGTCAATAGATCCATGACATGTGTAAAGCTGGTAAGTTAAAATGTAGGGCTACGTCTAGACTGGCATGATTTTCCGCAAATGCTTTTAACGGAAAAGTTTTCCGTTAAAAGCATTTGTGGAAAAGAGCGTCTAGATTGGCATGGACGCTTTTCCGCAAAAGCACTTTTTGCGGAAAAGCGTCCGTGCCAATCTAGACGCGCTTTTGCGCAAGAAAACCCCGATCGCCATTTTAGCCAGCGGGGCTTTTTTGCGCAAAACAATTCTGGGTTGCCTACACTGGCCCTTTTGCGCAAAAGCATTTGCGCAAGAGGGCTTTTGCCTGAACGGGAGCGTCATAGTATTTGTGCAAGAACACTGATGATCATACATTAGATGGTCAGTGTTTTTGCGCAAATTCAAGCGGCCAGTCTAGACAGCTGGCAAGTTTTTCTGGAAAAGCGGCTGATTTTCCGGAAAAACTTGCCAGTCTAGACACAGCCTAGGAGTTCACCAAGCAGCAGAGCCCTTAGTATTTGCACTGAGAATCATTCAGATGTCATTATTTTGAGTGACTGATGTGGAGAAGAGAAAACAGGAGGATCCAAGATTATGAAAAACTGGCTATGCAATGGGCAAAGCCAAGCTATGTGCCAGCAGATCCTTGAAACCAGCTCAGATGCTCCTGCAGGCACAGGAGTAACTTAATGCACAGAAGAAATATGGTAGAGATGGGAGTCAGGAGAGAAACTGGTTGCTAATAAGAAAAAAAGTTATAAGGAGGATTCATAATCGTGTCATTTCTACCTCCCTGCCATGGTGGGGGCAATTTATGATGTGACTCCCATGATTCCAGGTAAATAACAGGCATGACCTCTTAGAACAATTTATGTGTCGAGGACAAAGAACTTGGTGTATGGTGCACTAGCTAGATGGGAACAGAGTATTTTAGAACTACGTCTTCAACTTTTATTTTCTATGTTAGGCACCTACTGGTCAGACTCTGGGTGCAGCAATACAGAGATGTTGTCATCACAGGCTTTTACTATATGCTAGGGAGACTGTATTTCCAGCTGGCATAATAACATTTCCATGGCTCTTCAACAACATCCCAACATTTCAAGTTGGCCTCTGTCCAATTTCATTTCATACTGATGCCATTCATAGCTACTGCTGGTATAAAAAATTAAAATCCCGCCTGCAACTATTATATTCTAACTGTGCTTCACATATTATCGGAGGAAGATCTGAAACAGAGTTACTGAACAATGAAGATGTGATGTGAACAGGTGACATATATTTATATTTATATTTATTGTCACATGTTCCATACTCACCAGCTGCTACTTTCAAGCCACATTTGCAAAAGACTAAAGAACACCATTGTATTTCAGTCAACAGACATCACAGAATTTCACTACCAAATCAAAACGTACACTCAAATATGTCCCTAACAGAAAATTAAGGTAAAGTGCTTAGATCTTTATTTCTGTATAAAGATTTATTTCTATATAAAGCTTCTCAAGGTTTCCAGTGCATATTCAGAAGCCATCAGGGGACTCCAGGACTTGCAGCAAGTAGAGATGATAACAATTTCCAATTCAAAACCGGAATGGCAATAACTGTGCCCTGAAGAGCATCCATTGATATTAAAAAGAAAGAGTAGCTATTGCACATATTCAGCTATTATTTTTCTTAAATATTGTATGAAGGTTTTAATTTTCTTTTGTTTTTAATGAGGAACCTGTTTACAGAAGATACTGCCATGGTTTACTGGGCAAGGAATATGCATATATGTTCTTTATAAATATTAAATTCATATTTGGGGGGACTGACAATAACAGACGGAGTCTCTCACCTAGGGGTGCACTCGCTGACTGATATCTTTGCTGACTATAATGACAAATAGTTTCATTACAAATTAATTTGAGTCATATTTAGCTCTCTCCTAGGTCTTTCTTCCCCACCATCTTTTATCTTTGGCCCTCTTCTAGAAGTCCAGAGTAGAAGTATCAACCAAATTCAACACCTCCTCCGACATACTGAGTGGAAAGCCAGCTGGCCCCATCCTCTCCCATCTCTAGGCATCTCACAAGCTAGCAGTTGACATAGCTAACCCTATCCATAGAAACATCTTCAAGGATATTAGCCACACTCCCTTCCTAGAGATGCAGTTCTGCTTATATTCAGATTTGTGTTAAAAATATTAGGACTGCCAAATTCCAACTTGACTGAATCTAAATACCAGCCAGTTTGTGCAACTCGATAGTCCACCGTCAGCCCAGTACTGATAAAAAAAAGTAATTATTATTGTTTATATTGTGCTACGTGAAGAGTGTTGTAGGTATAAGCTCAAAGTTAAAAGTGATGAGCAGGAATGGGCATGCAGGGGAAATAATCCTATATTAATAAGAGCACTGCTCCACAATCACCTACTCACTCCTGCCTAATAATGGGTGAGGGGAACATATAGCTGAATGCTTTATGAGCAACATGAAAATCCAGAACAAGCCATTCTCTCTTCACAGAGGCCCATTCTGTGTTCTTGCCCAAACCTATTTACCCTGTGCTCTTGCTCAAAAGGGAAAAGACGTGAGACTTTCTGTTGCCTATCATGGAGGGCTACAGATCACACTTACATCTGATTTGTGTTAATATATTTGTGTTACAGTATTGTATGGAGGCCTCAACCCAGAGCCGGGTTCCCTTGTACCAGATGCTGTACAGAAACATCGTGTACATCTCACCCTGTGACTCTCAAAAGGATTGAGCCTGTTTCTTAAAAATATTTCCAAAGGTTTGGGAATGATATCAGCATTGCTAAGTTACCTAACATTCATCCAGTTCAAACTTTGGCAGTAGGGATCCAGAGTCATTAGTGCATATTGTACACAGACTTACTTCTGTCTGTAAGGGTGCGTCTACACTGCACCATCTGTTGCAATGAGATATGCAATTTGAGCTACGCAAATTGCGTATCTTATTTCGAAATCGCTTATTTTGTAATTTGGCGCTGTCTACACTGTGCCAAATTTAGAAATAACCTGCTATCCCGAAACAAAAGGAAAAACTATGTAGCACTTTAAAGACTAACAAGATGGTTTAATAGGTGATGAGCTTTCGTGGGCCAGACCTACTTCCTCAGATCATATTCTGGAAGAGCATTGACATGACCATATATACCAAAGGAATACAATGAAAAAAGTGAACACATTATTAAACTGACAATGTCCTTTACTCTTCGTGCAATGAGGTTTACAGGGATATCGGAATAGTAAGCCCGAAATAATGCGCTTGCTTTTAAGACGCAGGATGGCTATTTTGGCATACTCCAGTATCCCAAAATGGTGTTGCAGTGTAGATGTAGCCTAAATGTATGTAACCCTTTGGGGTTTGCATAGCATAGCCCTTTTAAAACCTTGTCTTGAGGCAGAAGAAGTGCTGGTTGTTCCAGGAGCGGGAGTCAAGATACGGAGAGCAACAGGAGCATGCATGTGTCTGTAGCTCCAGATAAGAGGACCCACACGCTCTTTCACCATCCCTGTAAACCTCGTTCTATGAGGAATAAGGGATGGCTCAAAAGAGCACTTTCTTTCACAATTTGGTGCCGTGTCGACATGCCAAATTTCAAAAAAGCCTCTTTCAAAAGTAAATCGAAAAAAGATATGCAATTTGCGGACCACAAATTGCGTATCTTTTTCCAATTTAACAGTGCAGTCTAGATGTAGCCACAGTGAGCAGGCCCTCATGCAGCAATGCAGCTGAGAACCAGCCCAAAACCCAGGAGGCACAGAGCAGATGATCAGGGAAGCCCCAGGACTGGAGCCAAGAGGAACACCATGTCAGAGAGTCTGAGAAGGACAGAATGGTGCTGCCCACAGTGGTGCATGGCCATGAGTACCAGGGCTTGTGATTTTTGCACTGGAAATAAGGAGTGGGTTGCAGCTAGTTAAGTGGAGAGTTAGTCGCTCTGTCTGGGTTTGTGGAAAGCAGTAGAAGAGGGCAGTGTGGGGTTTGTTGGGGAAAGTTTACTGGTGCCAAAAATGACCAGGAGCATTTAGACCCATTGCCAGACTAGAACTCTGCCCAGGACTCCTGAACTCTGAGTGTGGACAATGTTCAGCACCTATCCTTTTATATTATGATACCTCTGGGCCTATGGGCTTCATGTCTGGTGTAACCCTGTTTTACCACTCCCCCAACTTCTTCCCCTGGGCTACGGCTACACTGGCATCTTCTTGCTCAAGAACTGTTTTGCAGAAGAGTTCTTGCGCAAAAAGTCTTTCATAAGAGCCTGTCTACACTGGCATGTGCTTTTGTGCAAGAGATGTGCTTTTGAGCAAGAGCATCCATGGCAGTGTGGACGCTCTCTTGCGCAAGAAAATCATGTTGCCTATCTACACTGCCCACTTGTGGAAGAGCTCTTGTGCAAGAGGGCTTATTCCTTGTGGGGAGAGGAATAACTCTTCGGAAGAAGCCCTGTTTTACAACGTGAAACTGTAAATTTACTTGCACAAGAACGCGCGTGCAGTGTAGACAGCAGGCAAGTTTTGGCGCAAGAACGGCTGTTCTTGCGCAAGAAGCTGCCAGTGTAAACATAGCCCTGTTGTTTTTCTCCATTCATCCCTTTGTAAATAAATATTTTCCTGTCCTATATCCATTGTATTAGTCCAGTGTGTGGGGGGTGAGGGGGAAGGGGTATTTAGTCCAGGGGATTTGAAACAGGTGCCTCTGTGGTAGAAGGGAATTTCCCTGCTGCTTTCCTGTGCATGCCTTTTCTTGCCCAGAGCTGCCCCCTCCCTCCCCAAGCAGACTCCATCTTGGCCATGAGGGCATCATTGTTCCATGTACAATTCTCCTTTACTCTGTCCAACACTAGGTGCAAAGATATTAAGTGAATTCTTTCCCAGATGTCTGGTTTGAGGGTCTTGCCCACATGCGCAGGGACTAACTGATCATCGTATATGGAGGAAAGAAAGAATTTTCCTCAGAGTCAGATTGGCAGAGACCAGGAGGAGTAGTTTTGCCTTCATGGGACGTTGCAGGTGTAGATTGTGGACCCTCTGTAACTTGAAGCCTTTAAATATGATTTGAGAATGTCAGTAACTCAGCTAAAGGTTAGAGGTCTATTACAGTAGTGCCAGCGCTCAAACTAAATGATCATGATGGCCCATTCTGACCTTAAAGTCTATGTGTGCAGAACAGAAGCTATATCTTGACCATATAAAATGAAATCGTGTTTGAATGATCTGTGGATGTGAGGCACCATTCTGAGCCATCAGCAATATGACACATGCTCTGAAAGGTATAACCCTATTCATGTCGAAGAGTTAATGTTGTGATTTGCTGAAGCTTAATCAGAGAACATTAATCTCACAAACTTGACTTGTCAATCAAATAATGTTTTGTCTGCTGTAGCGAGGGAGGGGTGGAGCCAAAAGGCACAGCTGAAATGTGAAGTCTGACAAAAGCAGACAAGAAAGCTCCATTTGCTGCCTCTGTCTGTTTGGTGCAAAGTTTTGGTTCATTAGACTTGAAACGTTTCATTAACAGAATGCTTTTGGTATGCAATAAACAAACTTCAAGTGCCCTTGCATGTAACAGCACTGTCAGAAAAGAGCATGGTTTATTCCTGTTTTAAAAATATTTAGAAAGTGAATGACAAAATTAAGTGATGATCATATTTGTATAAAGTAAACAAAAGACTGATGTGATAACAAGCACCTAAAAACACATTTTTTCATTTCTTGCTCTGACACTATTATGGTTTTTTTGTCATTCAAAAGTACAATCGACTACCTTTTATGTCTTTTTTCTAAATATTTTAAATGTAGGAACAATATATAAATGGCTGCAGGTACTATTAAGTGCCTAATGTTGATTTAAGGCCAAACCTTCTTTATTCATTTGATCTTGATTAATTTTTGCCTGTCCCTCACTGATGCAATATATAGGGCTAAAGTCTGTAATTGTCATTCTGACAAAATTGTCAATGAAGGCAGCTTTTGCCATACACATATATGCACACAAACATGGATTTATGCAAACCAAACTGAAGATAATGTGAGTTTTTCCAGAGTAAGGACTGATGGTTTTGGATGAACAAATTAATTCAAATCAAATAAATAAATTCAACCTAAATCTTTACCCAGAACTCAGAGTTTCCTTAGAGAAAATTTGTTTAACTGTCCCCAGGATTCCTTATTAGTTCATATGTTGGCATGTTTCTGCACAAGTTGACCATTGGTCAGGACAATAAAGAGGAGAAAAATACCATAAGACCTGCTGTTGTTTCTCATCCTGGAAGCTCACAGAACCTCTGATGAGAAAACCTGTTTTCCCGCCCTTTTAGGCTATATTTTTCAGTAGAAAAGATTCCATTTATCATCCAAACTTGGGTTTTTATCCATACTGGCTTTGGAAATTTGTCCCTCTATTGTTTCAATATTCCTTCTGTCTTTAATTAAATGACAAGTTTTAAGATGGCTAGTGCATTAACACTGAGAAACCTTGGTTCAGTTTCCTGCACCATCAAATACATCCTATGTTACTTTGAGCAAGTCACTTAGTCTCATTGTTCCTCAGTTTCCCGGCTGTAAAATGGTGTTGATAACACTTCCCTATCTCACAGAGACTGTGAGGTGCTCAGACACTAGAGTAAAGGGGATCACATAACTAAAGGTGGTTAAATTTTTTGGATGAATATATTATTTGATGAAAAATTAAGCTTGGGTCAACCATAACAATTTACAAATTAAACAAATAGTTTCAGCCAGAAAAAAAAATTAAAACGTTGTTTTCATGTTTGCCAAGTGAAATGTTTTGCTTTGAAATTTAACCAGATGTAGTTACAACCAATTTTAAAAGAATAAAAATACCTGGACTCTAAACAAGAAAAAACATTTCATTTTGGGTTGAACAAACTGTTTTGTCTGACACCCCCCTCAACAGTTTTTTTCAGTGAGAATAGAACCAAATAATTTTATTTTCAATTGAACCATAATTATTCTTTTTCAATTTGGCACTGAATTTTTTTTCAATTAATGATTTCCTCAGCTAATCATATAAGTATGTATGATCTTGGACCAATTCTGCCATCATTACAGCTCGGCTGAGCTCCCAGTTTCATCAATGTTAATTTTGGGTACAGAAATGCTAAGAATCAAGTCCACTATTAATAACTTTTCTTGGAGTATTTAATCTTGGATTTTATCAAATCAAAACTTGTTCACGCAGAGACAGCTTCTGTCCTCACATCACTTCAGAGGAACCTGCACATGCATCTCTCAGGATAGAATTTGGCCTTAAATTCTTATTAAACTAACAACAGCAGCTTATTTGCATATCTAGTATATAAGGGGTTACTTATATTTAAAATTATTAAATGAAACTCAGAATAAACTGTTTGATTTTTCTTTCATCATGAGCCAAACATTAGGCTTGGAAAGGAATTTCTTTAAACACCAATAATATGAAGGCACATGGCAATGTAAAGTTACAACTCTAGCTTAAATAAGTGAGACATAGGTGTATTTATGACAGATATTCTATGAGTATCCTAGTTTCAGACACTTTAAAGCTTGAATCCCTGGATAGATACAGGGATATCAGTATTTAGAAATGCATGCAGACTCCTTTTTAGGCAACATCCAATCCCTTTGGCTTTTTTTTTCTTTAAACATCCAACATAACAAGGCACGCCAGGCCGTCAGCACCTGAAGCAAGTAAAAGCAATTCCTTTATGAACTCCCCGCCAGATATTTGCTTTGCGAGGCTCATGGAGATAAAAAAAAACAGCTAGTGAATAACTTAAAGCAGTGTGTGTCCCAGTGAAAAGCATCACACATGAAAGAGATGAAGAAATGAACTCAATGTTGTTTTTTCCTGATGAAAAAGCAGATTGGATCTGAGGGCTTTTTAGAAACCAGAGCACAGGTGATCATCTTTTGTTCTGTCAAAGGCATTTTCGGTGACATGCCTGGAACAATGCAAGTGTGATTGCAAGGATCAGCATGGATTGAAAGATACTCACAGTATTTATCAAAAGGATATTTATAGTGCTGCGCATGAAGTTCACTTTTCTAAACCGACATACAAATAACAGGACAGATTCGAAATCAGCGACTCTCTGCTGGATTTTGAATTTGCCATGCTAATTAGCACCGCCAAAGGCTCTCACAAATGGAGGCTCAGTAAACTGGTTAAAAGTTGTCATCATGAAGCCAAC
This sequence comes from Pelochelys cantorii, assembly GCA_032595735.1. Classification (NCBI taxonomy): domain Eukaryota; kingdom Metazoa; phylum Chordata; order Testudines; family Trionychidae; genus Pelochelys; species Pelochelys cantorii. The sequence goes on from CM064327.1 coordinate 243,483,690, forward strand.
TCCAAATGCTGAAAAGGCAAATTGAGATAGTTATCATCGCGAACTTGGATATGATGCACCGCAGATTCTGGAGGGCAGCCATATCTTTGATCTTGCACAAATTGTTAGCAATCAACAACCTGGCATCGCAATCTCTCAGAGTATTACCTGTTTTACAGCTATTTCCAGGTTGGACAGCAGATGATTTATAGTATTGTAAAATGACAGAAAGACCTTTTCTAAACCTTCATGTAACCAGCAAAGAAAAACAAAAGATTTAATAGAACTTAAAGGAATTGTTATAGCAGCCAATTCACTGCTTGGGACAGTCTTCTATAATTTTAGAATAGTTTATTCTGGTAGAAAATCACAAGCATCTAAGTATAGAATGAGCCTACCTGATGCTATGCAATAAGACCTGCTTCTGGAATAATGGATAGAAGCAGCCACCTAGGTGCCTATGCAGACATCAACTAGTGAAGGAGGTTCTGCGATGTGGCAATATGCTACTGGTGAAGCCAAGAGTTTAAGGAAAGACAGGTATTTTAATGCAAGCTCACCTCTAAGGCCTAACCTGGAGACTGGGAAGGGAAAACAGCTTCAGGGGTCACATACTGAAGAGTTAGCTCTGCCCATTAATGATTCACAATCAGGACACCTGCCTAGCCTCAAACTAGGACAAAGTGGGACTTAGAGCTTTTCTTCACTGCAAAGTTCACTTGAGTTATAGCTCAGATCTTGCCCCTAACTCAAGTCCTCTCAGCACACAAAATCCCTTAGCTCTGGTGGTGCTTTTAATACAAGTTGTCTGGCCTGTCAGAGGAACAAGCCACAGCTTGAATGAGCACACCTTGTTACCTAACACAACTACTCTGTGGTGGGGATGCAGGCTAGCTCAACTTGAGTGCTGCTACTCCTCCAAAGGCTTCCCACATTTCCCCTCATATACCCACAAATTATCCCACAATTCAGCAGGAGTGCAAAGAACCATGATATATCTAGGGTATGTCTAAACTACATCCCTCTTTTGAAAGAGGGATGTAAATTAGACAGATTGAAATTGCAAATGAAGCCGGGATTTGAATTTCCCATACTTCATTTGCATAATGGCGGCTGTGCGGTCTTTCGAAAAAGGGCTTTTCTAAAGTAAAACTGCCGTCTAGACAGGGGTCTTTAAAAAACCCCGCCCTTTTTTGAAAGATCCCATACTCCCAGGTTTTTTTTCCCAAAAGAACCCCGTCTAGATGGTGGTTTTACTTTCAAAAAGCCCTTTTTCAAAAGACCGCACGGCCACCATTATGCAAATGAAGTATGGGAAATTCAAATCCCAGCTTCATTTGCAATTTTGATCTGTCTAATTTATATCCCTCTTTCGAAAGAGGGATGTAGTTTAGACATACCTTAGTGCCATACATGAGTGAGTATGATGCCACTGTGGACAGTCAAATGTTATTTCACAGTGTGGCTATCGAGCTAGGCTAATGCAAGAAGTAACTATGGTAGTTAAATTTGCACTGAAGGCAAACCCTTAAGGACTTCATAGGCCTTGTGCTGGCCTTCTTGATGGGCTGAATTTGACTCAGAGTAAATGAAAATGTTTCTGAATGCATTAGCATATTCTCTCCCAGAAAAAGCCAAATTGTGGGTCATTACAACAGTGAATAATAATGGGACAGGAAATCATTCTCTGGCTCACATTTAAGATGTTCTTCTTGCCTTCTTCACTGGGACTACTCACATAAGTAAAGTGAGCAGAAAACTGAGGTGGCTGCTACAGCATAAAACATTGGAGTATGTTAATTTTATTTTTAAAGACACACTGGATATAATTTCAATGAATTTTTTAAGAAGTGATCACATGATTGCGAGTTCATGCTCCATAAAATCAGGAAACAGTCATTAGCTTTTCTTGGTGATAGTCCACTTGAAGTAAGACTGGGAAAGTAGGATATCAGAAAAGACCTGCTGCTGCCTCTCTCCAAGCAGATAATCCTCTGTTGTACTCATTTTCATACTTCAGTCCCAGCTTCAGGGACAACTCTTTTTTTTCCTGATTCATGATAGAAAAGATAAAACTAGTTAGATAAAATTAGGATCTATAACTTTTACTGAAAGCCTCAGGACATTTCATTACAGTTTTGGAAGCTCAAGAGATTAGAGTAAGATTCCGTAAGCCATCTCTCTGAAGAACACTGGAGCTCAGAAAAGTGGATATGAATGGACTCAGAGAAATAGTGGGCAAAGTCCCATGAAGGACCAGTTTGAAAGAAAAAGAGTCAAAAAGGGTTAGCACGTTTTAAAAGATACAACACTAGAGGCTCAACATCAAGCTATTCTGATGCAGAGGAAAGAGAAGAAGAGCCACAGGAGGTCAATGTGGCTACTTAAGGAGCTTTTTAGCTACCTAAAAACCTAAAGAAATCCATACACTAACTGGAAGAAGGAGCATGTCACCAGGGAAATATACATGGGAATAGTGAGAGCCTGTAGGGACAAAATCAGGAAATCCAAGGCAAAGAATGAGTTACAGTTGGCAAGGAATGTTAGAGACAACAGGAAGGTATTTTTCAAACACAAGACTGGAGAAGGGTTAACTAACATAGTGCCCATCTTTAAAAGGGGGAGTGGAGGAGGAGCTAGAAAATCATAAACCAATAAGGCTGATTGATATCTGGGAAGCTATTAGAGCTATGTATAAAACATTCAATTTGCAAATAACTGGAGGATGAAGGGATAATCTCTAGCAGCCAAACGAGTTTTATTTCCTTCTTTGACAGGATAACTAATTTGGTGGAATGTGGTAGACATAATATACTTGGACTTCAGCAAGGCTTCTGACACAGTCCTACATGACATTCTGATAAGTAAGATGGAGAAACATGGGCTCGACAGAACTACCATTTAGTGATGCATAATTGGTTAAACAATCAAAACAAAAAGTAACTATTAAAAGAATGATGTTGGATTGAAAGGAGTTATCAAGTGGAGTTCCACTGAGATCTGTTCTGGATCTAAAGTTGTTTAATATCTTTATTAATGATCTGGATGTAGAAATAAAGAGCATACAGGTTAAGTCTGCAGATGACACAAAGCTAGAGAGGGTAGCCAAAACTCTGGAGAACAGAGGCAAAATTCAGAGGGATCTTGATGAATTGGAGAACTGGGCTATAGACAACCAAATGAATTTCAACAAAGACAAATGTAAGATTCTACACTTAGGGGAGAAAAACCAAACGCACAGATACAGAATGGGGGATAACTGGCTTGGCAGAAGCACTGTTGAAAGGATCTGGGAGTTGTGGTGGACCGCAATCTCAACATGAGTCAGCAATGTGATGCTATTGTAAAAAAAAAATGCTATTTTAAGTCACATTCACAGAGGCAAGGTATTCAAGTCACGGGATGTGATATTGTGACTCTAGTTGGTGCTGGCTAGACCTCAACTGGAATACTATCTCCAGGTTTGGTCACCGATCTATAGACGAAATGTGGAGAAGCTGGAAAGGATTCTGAGGTGAGTGACAAAGATGATCAAAGGGATGGAGTGCAAGCCATGTAAGAAAGCCTGAAGAAATTGGGCATGTTTACTTTGGGAAAGAGGCGATTAAGGGGAATATGGCAGTGGTCTTCAGATACTTGAAAGGTTACTGTAAACAAGATGGAGAAAAGTTGTTCTCTTTTGTCACAGAGTGTGGTACAACAGGCATTGGATTCAAACTACAGCACAGCACATTTAGGTTCAATCTCAGGAAAAACTTAAAGTCAGAACAGCTGGATAATGGAGGTTGTAGAAACTTCTTCACTGGAGGTTTTCAAAAGGAGACTGGATAGCCAGATATCTTGGATGGTTTAGACACAACAAATGCTATTTCTTGCTGGCGGTTTAGACTAGGTATTTTTGAGGTTCTGCTATTATAAATATTCCTGTTGAGTGGAGTATGTGTCCAGTATATTGGAGAAATCTCACACAGGAAAATGATTTGATCAGCATCCCAAGCGGATACAGAACACTCAGCGTGTTTGAGCTGGGGAACTAATGGATGGAGGATACTATATTTGGCCAACAAAAAATTTACATACTCTTTCCTGGTCTACAGGAACTACTCTCACATTGATTTTTACTCATTAGGTCCTGTGCAGAAGTTTGGCTGGTGTAGCCAAGACATTTATTGGATCATTCTCTGGTAATAATAGATATGGCTTTTTCTGATAATGTAGGGCTAATCATAAAAAAAGATAGCTTTGAAACAAAAGCTTTTTACAAAATACAGATTTTTATCAACTCTGTCATTGCTGAGGTTAAATATTTTATGGAGCTAAATAAAAACCTCAGACTTCTCCACTTTCGCATTACAGGATGCAGTAAAAGCCTCTTTTAAGAGCCTAATTCTGTGTGATGCTGAATGTCTCCCGCAAGTAACTGATACCCTTAGCTTTGCAGTGACTTCTCCAGTAAGAAGCAATAGCACTCAGCATCCTGAAAGATCAGGCCTCTATGAGACTAGATAATTGGACAGACTGCTTCAAAATGGAAAGTGCTATACAAATAATATAGTATTTCAAAAGCAAGATTATTATTCTATTAGGGTACGTCTACACTGCACGCTTATTTCAAAATAAGCTATTCCGGAATAGTTATTCTGAAATAGCTTATTTAGAAATAGCACGTCTATACTGCAGGGAAACCTCAAAATTAGTCCGAGGCAGGCTTCTCTAATGTAGACTTTCTATCTAAATTTAGACCCCCTAGGAGGCACTGGGGAGGAATTATTTAGAAGCTACATCTGGACTAAAAGCCTCTTTCAAAAGAGGCTTTTTCGAAAGATACTTTTGAAAAAGCCTCTTTCAAAAAAGAGTTGCTTTTTCAAAAGAGAGCACCCCAGCAGTCCGGATGCTCTCTTTCGAAAAAGCATAGTTTGCTTTACATAGAGCCTTTTTTTGAAAGCGCACTTTCGAAAAAAGGCATTATTCCTCGTAAAACGAGGTTTTCCGCGGTCGAAAAAACTGCCGCATTCTTTTGATTTATTTTCGAAAGAATGTGGCAGCAGTCTAGATGCAGGGGAAGTTTTTTCGAAAAAAGGACATACCTTAAATGGACATACCCACTTCCCTCCAATTGCTGAACATTATGTACAACAGATCAGAGAAGTTTCTCGTAGGCATTAGAACATTGTTAGTTTCTCTATATTAGATCAAACTTCCATATCTTTGATGATTCGTCCATTACCAGCTTTCATTCATCAATTCTAGGATTATGCCTGCAATCTCTACTTGAGCAGAACTACTGATAATAGGACTGCTGGTACATATGGACTGAAGAATTGGGACATAAAAATATGCAGAGGGACAGGATCAGAAGAGTAGTGATATGATGTAGTGCCTTTTGTGGCAAAGTTACAAATTCAGATACAAACAATGTACATGATATGTGAAGAGCTGAGACCACAGAGCAGGTCTTAGTAATATTTAACTGATGTTAAATGCTACTTCCAAGAGCTCCAAAATCCTACTGTTGCAATTATTGATTCCTTCTCTCTACACAACAGACCTCAGTACATTATGTACTGAAGAAATGTACTGGTAATGACATCCTGAAATGTTTCAGAGCAACTGGGGAAACTAAGAAATGGGCATGACTCAGCACAAATTCACATGAAAATCATTGTAAACATCTAAATAAAATTGAAGGAAGTTTCGGAGTGATATAAACAACAATGCCATCATATAGAAAGATCCAAAAAAGGTTAAAATGAATAATGAGGGTCACATTTCAGGTCAACCACCAGTTGCTCTTTGTTTTAATTTACCCCCTTTTCTATGATCAGTTGATGGCATCCAAATATTTCAAATCAAATCCTGTGCCATCTTTCCTCCCTAGACACAGGGGTCCTCAGTGACAAGTGAACTAGTGCAATTCTGCAGCCTTAAGGCTAGAGACTTGGAGAGCTCATTTGGAGAGGGTACAGATTAGGGAAGGTGCACTTCCTACTGCAGGCCTGGGCAAAATATGGCCTGTGGACCGGATCCAGCCGGCCAAGCCGCCAGATCTGGCCTACAGATGCGCTGGGGCTCCCCTGTTTGTCCTGAAGCCCTGCATACCATTCAAAAAAGTGGCTGCAGGGCCATTTCTCTTAAAAAACTGTGAGGGGGGAAGGCTTCAGGCATAACTCCCATCCCCAGTACAATCCCATTGGCTGGCTTCTGGCAGGAAACTGGCCAATGGGAGCTGCCTGTTTGAATAACAGGCAGCCATGAAGCACTAGCTCCCTCCCTTCTGGCTCAGTTATTCACACAAGCACATGGCCGATCAGGCTCTGCAGGCATGGGGCAGGCAGGCTGGTTGAGAAGCTTTCAAGCTCTTCAAGCACGTAGCTCTGCAGGCAGGCTGGCAGGCTGGTAGGGTTGGTAAGTCTCTTGGCTAGAGCCTGCCTCTGGCACTCCATCCCCATTCTACCCCAGGCTCCTGCCATCCCACACTCAACATACACAAACCCTCTGCCCCCCCTTCTGCTCCCATACCCACTCCCAGATCTGGAATCCAAATCCCCAGCCAAAATCTTCTTTTACCCTAGCTTACAAACCAAACTCCTGCACCCTTGTCCCCTCCCCTAGGTCACAAACTAAACCCCTGCACCTCAATCCCCTGCCCTAGGTCACAACTCCCTCTTGTCCTAGGTCACATTCCAAAACCCTGCACCCCAGTCTCCTGCCCTAAGTCACAACTTCCTCCTTCACCCAAACTCCTTCCCAGACTCCACTCTCCCTTCTACACCCCAATCCTTTACCCCAAACTCCCTTCTGGACCCAACCTCCATCCCAGACCCTGCACCTCCTCGATGAATATCATGGAAGAGTGCAGCCCTCGACCACTCTCCAAAATCCTGAAGTGGCCCTCTGTCAAAAATTATTGCCCACCCCTGTCTTACTGTGCAGATCCATTGATCATTGCTCACAATGGAAAGGAGAAACCGGTACAGGGAAGTACTGCAGCCTCAGAGATACAGTAAAAGCCACAAGACAGCTTTGCTATCTTTCTCAGGCCGTTGAAAGCAGGATTCAGCCTTCACCTTCTACTTCTAGTGCACAGTTCTATTGCTTGCTTGTGCATTTGGGAAAGGATTTAATCTTCTATGCAGATGAAGGCATATTTGAACCTTCAAAACAGGAGTGCAGTGACTAGTTACTCCAATTTGCACATTCAAATGGATATTACACTGGCAAAGAGTTCACACCTAATGTAGAGTTGTGCATTCAGTTGGACAGCTGAAAATTTGGTCCTTATTCATGTTTCTTTTTATACAATGTTTTTATGAAAAAATTACATATTGTATAATCTTATGTTTCTTTCTTATAGTGAGGCAAATTTAATAACGGTCCTTGCACATAACTACATAGCATATTTGAGAATTGTAAAAAAGATAAAATTAAACCTTTAACAGAAATCTTTTCCATTTACTCGGAAAGGAAACAGCATAAACTCCACATTTCCACACTTACACACGACTGTAGACATAAAAATATTCCCAGGGGATTACACAGTCAGAAATCACTGACTCAGGGGATATGAATGATGACTTCAATAGAAGATGGACATAAATTTTAATTAGTTGGTTATTTGATCTTATGTTGTTAGTGATGGTGGATCTCAGAAGGGAATTAACTATGCTTAACACTGAAATTGCTTAGAACCAAAACACACTGCAAGGTAAGTTAGATTCTGTTAAATTAAAAGAAACTTTGGAACCATTAAAGAAACAATAAAATAAATTCAGCAATTACCTTTAACCAAACAAAAAATGTTGGCAAGATCAAATTGACTATGGATATAGTGAAGTTTATCTCTTGCTTCAGACCTGCCAAGCATTTTCAAGCAGAACAGTGGGAAATGTTGGTGTTCTCTGGAACACTTTCTAATGACAGAGGAATGGAAAAAGGTTTCCTGGACATGTTGAATGCAGATTTTGGTTTTAGTTTCCTTCTTTTTCTCCACATTTTTCTGTTACTTCATATATCACAAATAAATAGTGGTGTCTCTTGCATCTATTTGCACACTTTATTTCACCTGTTTTCCCAAGGAAGTTGTTACAATGTATTTGCTAGAGCTATTTCACACAATGGGTAAGCTATCATAGTTAGCAGACCAAATTCTGTCCTTTTCCCCCATGCAAATCAATAGGGTTGCCTGCATGTTGCTGAAGGCAGAGTTAGGTCATATATGCACAAATATATAGATCCCCCGCCAGTATGAAAATAAATCTTTATCAGTTCTATCAATATTGTTCATTGTTTTGAGACTGATTCTCCTTTTACTCCTGATTTACACCTTGTATACATTGTGTCACTGAATTTCGGGTAACTAGACCAGCATTATGTGATGTGAAAGGAGAATCAGAGCTTTTGAAAATGCCTATGACATGCACGTCACAGCCTAAAACAATCCTTAGACAAGTTCACACCATTATTTTTACCTCTTAGGTAAACAAACATTTAAAAGGGAAAATTTAAAAAAAAAGCAGGATGGACAATTGGCAAGAAATCAAGATCTTCAAAATAAGATTAATGATAAAGAATAAATAAGGATTTACTTGGAAATGTGTATATAGTCAAATCAGCAGGTGCAATTAATACATATTCTATGGGGCTAAGGGAATTAACCAGTGACCCTACCAAACCACCAGCAAGTGTGCCATAGGACAGGCAAGTACACAGACCATTTACCTTGCCTGATGCTTAGATCATTCCCATCCTCTTTTTAAACCTCTTCATTAGTTTTCTCTTGCCTTCCATAGCAAATAGAATCCAACAGCCTAGCATGTATAGACCTTTCTGCTCACATCCCTTTTCCCTTCACTCTGCCCAGTGGCAAGACCATACCACTCCTTTCAGAATCTCCTCCCATGACCACTGCATAGCCCTCTTTTATGGTGGACCCATGTCTAGAATCTGCTCCCTGATCTGCACCACCATCCTTCCATCCTCCTCCTTCAAGTTCCTCTTTCAAACACATTTCAACCACAGAATCTAAAAAGATCATTCCTCCTCTCAAATAAGTAATAACAAAATAAAGTTTACAAAATCCAGAGGGGCAGGGGAAAGACCTGTGAACAATTTTAAAACTAATAAAAGTCATACTAAATTTCGGCATTCAATCATTTTATTTTTTTAATCATGTCATCTCTCCCATCTTACAGCAGTGTACAGTACTTGCTGACTTGGGTCCTGATGCTCCAAACACTTTAAGTCAATGGACCCATTTACCTGCTTGAAGTGTGTGTACATGTTTGGAGGATTGGAGTCTTTCAGGGTAAACTTTTAGGGGTAGGAATGTTGTCTTAATAAATGTCTGCAAAGACACTAGTACATTGTTGGCATTACATGCACACATGCCCATATGCTCATATAAATACATTAATTGTAATGATAATTGATAATAGTTGGAGAACTAGGAATGCATTAGAGGAAAACAAAATGTGCTACCAATCTCCACTTAAAATAACTGAGATATAATCTGGCTATTACAGTTTAGTATGTAAAACTTCAATCCCTAATAAAATAATAGAACAAATGTTGAGAGAGAAAAAATCTGACAGCATATGGAAGACAATAGAAACACTGTAAATAAATAAACAACATGAGTTTATACAAGACAATAATTTTTAAAGAACACAACATGCCAGATGAACTTCATTGTTAGTTTTGGTTAAATTAATGGATGATCATATTTTACATGTATTTATATTGCAGAGTCTTTCATCTTGAAAGAGTCCAAAGTTCTTCACCAATTGCATACAGAGAGCACAAATGAAATGCAATTAAGTCTGGACTGGAAATTATCCAACTTTCTCCATAACATAAAAGTGGAATAGAAAGAAGTAAATTTTAGACAAAGGATAACAAGGGAAATTACTCCTCTTTCAAAAATGTCCATGATTTCTTTAGGCAAAGTTTTCAAAGAAAGGTACATGCACAATAGTACCTAACTTTGGATAATCAAGCCCTTAATATTTATTCAGGGCAATTAAGACCTTTGTTTTTAATGTCTCATCCAAAAGATAATCTTCCTAAGAAAATTGTGGAAGCCATACCATCACCTCAGACATTTAAAACTGGGTGCAGCATTGAAAAACATACTTGAGGAATAATCCTCCATGGCAGGAAATAGATTAGATGGCCCAACAGATTCTTCATCTCTAATTGTTATGCTGCAGTTATAATTCAACTTGTGTCATTAGCTTGAAATGAAGAAGACCTCACCCACCTATTCCCTCCAGGGAGGGAAGAAGGATACAGTATTTCAGTGGATACAATATTTCAGATACTTATTATTCCTGTTGAGTTCCTCGCAGATTAGTGTTGTCGGGAAAGGTTTATCGTTTGTGTTCCCACTTCTTCAGTAATATCATTGTGGTATTAAACTTACCCTACAAAAGGTATTTATTTAAGACATTTCTTTTCCTTTGTTACCCACACAATGAGTGTATGCACAGAGTTTCTAGAAGTCTGCACGAAAAACAACTTTTAAGCCCAGAATCACATTTCCTCCTCCATCCTGCCTTAATTCCTCTATTGAAACTTTTTGCTGACTAGTTGAAAGGGCCGTTCACTCACTTTGCAAAACCCAATATGTGATTTATTCCCACATTTCAAAGGAAGAATGGGAAGCTTTTAAATCTCTACAAAGGAACCAAGAAATAGTGATCAAGCTCAGCTGACAAGGGGACAGATGTAGGAGTGATGAGTGAATTCTAAAAGACTCCTTAAAATTTGGATCAGTGAAGGCAAGTGTCATCAAGGAACAGAATTTTTATTCTCCCCAGAACACTACATTTTCCTGAACATAAAAGTGACAATTCTTCTACCGCCTTTTAGTCATCAAAAGGCATGTAAAAATTTCAGGCCAAGGGGAGGCAGTAGAGAGAGAGACACACATTACAATGGGAGGCTGTCCAAATTTTAACATTACAGCACGCACATTCAAAATATCTGAACAACAAATGGAATCTCAGACCTTCTCAATCCCTTTATTATGCAGATTTCCTTTGCAGTTTCCATGTTCTAGAATTCTCTACAAACTCTCTCTGCGTGTTACTACTTGTACTACAATCCCGTCTATTTTTTTCTAGTATTATAATGTCTGTGTTATGTTCACACACCATTAGAGCACCCTTGCATCAGAGTATATTGCAGGAACTGGCATCTCTTGCACCACCTGGAGGTCATCTATCTCTATGTAAGTCAGTTGTCTGGATCAGAAGAATCTAAGATCAATTCCTTTTGTGTCAACAACAGTCCAAACTTTTAGTAAGAGTCTCATCAAATCTACCCTTCTCTGTGTTCCATCCTGAAACTCCTTTTTTAGCCCTCTAGAGTTTACTCCCTTAGCCATGCTGCCTTCAATCGCACCTTCTGGCTGAAAAGCAAGAAATTAAGTAAATCTAATTTCTAATTAGGTACATTGGGCAACTAAATGGCAAATGAATTTTAATGTTGATAAATGTAAAGTGATGCACATTTGAAAAAATAATCCCAACTATATATGCAGAATGATGGGGACTAATTTAGCTATAACCACTCAAGAGAAAAATCTTGGAGTGATTGTGAATAGTTCTCTGAAAACATCCACTCAATGTGCAGCAGCAGTCAAAAAGGCAAACAGAATGTCAGAAATCATTTAAAAGAGGATAGAGAATAAGACAGAGAACATCTTATTGCCTCTATATAAATCCATGGTATGCCCACATCTTGAATACCGAGTACTGATGTGGTTGCCTCATCTCAAAAGATATATTGGCATTGGAAAAGGCCTACAAAAATTATTAGGGGTTTGGAACAGGTCCCATATGAAGAGAGATTAAAAAGACTGGAACTTTTCAATTTAGAAAAGAGGAGACCAAGGGGGATCTGATAGAGGTCTATAAAATCATGACAGGTATGGAGAAAGTGAATAAGGAGAAGTTATTTGTTCCAATAACATAAGAACTAGGGATCACCAAATGAAATTAATTGGTATCAGGTTTAAGACAAACAAAAAGAAATTTTTCTTCACACAGTGCACGGTCAACCTGTGGTACTCCTAGCCAGGGGATGCTGTGAAGATCAACAAGGGTTCAAAAAAGAACTAGATAAAGTCATGGAGGCTAGATCCATCAATACTTATTGGCCAGTATGGGTAGGAATGGTGTCCCTAGCCACTATTTGTCAGGGGCTGGAAATGGATGACAGGAGAGGGATCACTTGAGGATTACCTGTTTTTGTTCACTCCCTCTGGGGCACCTGGCATTGGCCACTGTTGGAAGACTGGATACTGGGTTAGATGGACTTTGGTCTGACCCAGTATGGCCGTTTTTATGTTTTTATCTATTGCAGCTGCACTGAAACTAATTGATTCCTAACCCCTTTCCAGACCACAATAGAATGCGCTGTATCAATCTGTATTTTTACAACAATTTCTCATTTAAATCCTCCAAATTCTTGCAGAATGGCTTTCTAATTGTTTTCTTAAACTATGAAATGCACAGATGGGTTCTCTGTTATCTTCTTTATCAGCAATCTTGAGCCACATTTTTGTTCTTCAGCTTTTGAACATGAATTTCATAGTGCACGATTCTTCATTGTTCACATATTGGGCTCTATCTTGCCATAGAATTTTAGGCAGACTCTTCCCCCAATTTCACTGGGGCATTCCTTTTGGATACAATTACAAAAACTGAAGGCATGCCAGGGTGCACAAGGTATAGCCCCGAACTTGTAAGCCTCAGTGACTTCATTAGGATTCTGTGCAGGTGTAAGATACAGCAAATCGGAATGCAGGATCAGTGCCAAAATAGACAGGTATAGGGCCCAGCACTTAGGATCCAGCTCACCATTACCAAACATATTGCAGTCAAAGTGGATGTAGAATGCTACAAACAATCATTGTTACCTAATCTGGGAGATATGGAGATGATTCTGGTTTAGAAACAGTTGTACACCTGATGGATACGAATACACTGCGGCTGGCAGGCTGTATCTCCCAGCTTGGAGATACAGAAATGAACTAGATTTTATCAAGCTAATATGCTAAAAAATAGCTGTGTGGCTGTGTCATGACAATGGCTCAGGCAGGCCTTGGATTAGATACTTCTGTATTATCCTAAGATCTTGGACTTAAGCGCTGCATGAATTGGGAATTTGCCCTCCCAGATGCAGTGTAAATGTATCCATCAATTCTCAACCTTTTCTATTCCAGGAATGTCCCCAGGACAGCCAAGCAGCCATGACTGCCAGAGCAGGGCAAGAGTAAATTAGTAGAGAGCATAATGATGGCTACAGTAGTAAGTATGGAAGTCTTCTCAACAGTGATTTTTTTCCCCAGACTATGGGCTCATACACATTCTTACTTTGTAATGAGCCTACAAATAATTTCACCTAAAAAATGTCTGGTCTTCAGGCACTAGCATTTTCTGCTATAAATATTTCTAAGCTTGCAATTTGTTTACCTGCAGCTTGGGAAAATATAGAGATTTCTGAGAATTATGTTTACATATAATGTAGAACTGGAAGCAGTAGTTGCCAATAAACTTTTGCTATATATTGTCCATGTAAAGAATTAGTCAAGCTACTTATTTTAAAACAACTGTACATCAATTATTTCTAGTAACAAGCAAGTGGCATTGCTCTCCACCAGAAGTTGTCCTGATTTGGGAAAATACGTAACATGAAGATGTGGCCAGTTTTTTTTTTCCATTAAAATAAGCTAACCCTACAATAAGCAGTTGTTCTATTCAATGTCAAAACAGAAACTCTCCACTGTCCTGCCTCCCTTATTATTATTTTTGTTATTATATTATGGTAAGTGTCTATAGACCCGCAAATGAGATCAGTTTGATTTGGTTATTTTGGGGTAATGGAAAACCTAATCTAATTTTAAAACTACAGGTATATATTTGCTTTAGAAATTCTTGTGCATCCATGCGATTAGGGAACAGAACACCTACCAGGTCACCTATCTGGTCATACGCAACGAAGCAACAAAGTTTCACTTTTGAATAGCACGCCTAAGCTGTATATTAAAAGAAGACAATTGTTAAATGAAATTGAGAAATTAATAAATTTAAGAAATTCACTAAAAAAGAGGCTAAATTCACTAATTAAAGGTTAGCAAATTTTGGGGCCGGGGGGTTTAAACTGCATGCAGAATTTTGCTTTTAGTGAGGACCCCAGGAATGCACTGTGCTACAGAGAAGCACAATCCTTTAGTTCTCTGTTGTGCTGGGGAAAGCAAAGGAAGGAGAAACTCACTTCATTCTTTGGAAGGCTGTGATCAACTCCTGCTCCTTGCAATCTGCCAGTTCTGCTGGCTGCCACCTTGGGGTGGGACAACTGTGACTGCACCCACTTGCTTTTAAGGGAGCATGGCTCCTGCACTCACTAAAGCTGCAATTTGCATGTGTTTTTTCCTACTCCCTCGCTCAGTAACAGCAAGCAACGTTAAACAGGACAGGAATGTTAAAACCCAAGGCAAGAGAAAATAAGCAGTATCTTTCAGTTACATAAAGGAAAAAAGAGTCTTCCCCTTCTCCCCCTCCTTCCCTCCCTAGTGTGACTGGAAGACGGACAGGCAGAATGAGAAAGATACAGAGACACAGAATATATCTATTAAAGTATCTGCATGGAATGCTTTATAAGCCTGCTGGTTAGTTGATGAGTTGTATATTTGAGGGCATTAGATTCCCAAGAGCGGGGATCTATACAGGATTCTTACCTTTGGAAAAGAACAAAAACACAGAATAAAGGCCTTAATCTTATAACCCTCAATCTAGCCAGCTAAATCCCCAATTAGCAATTCAAACAGATTAATATAGTCTTTCCCTCCATTAAGTGTACCCAATATTCTGCTGTTACGCATTTTAAAGTCATATTTTTTCATGTGCTGTCTTTCTCACCAAAGTTAGCATATTTATATCCTGATGATTCCTTTCAGAGCATCCTAATTTCCCAGAGACTGGGGGAAAGGATTCCGTTTTTAAAGCCTTCTCTCAGTCTTCTAGCTACACCCTGCCAGCATCAATCCCTGGCTTCTACTAGCCTTTTTATATATTTTTTTTCCAAATAATCTTCTGTTTTGGGGTTCTCACATGAAGGGGTCTATTATAGCTTTACTCTGTGTACACAACTCCCATTAATATCAATGGAAAGTATGTGCATGGAATGCAGGAAGAGGGGAAAAGGGGAAGTGCATGGAATGAGAGAAGATGGGAAGTGACTGCTTTTGTAATAAATCCTCTCCTCTTCTTTCCTGATTGCCGGAGCACCATGATCATAATGAAGGGCAGATTCTCTCTCCCCGGGAGAGGCTGAAACAAGGGCTCATTTCAATTCAGACAAAGCGGAGAAATAGTGTTCTAGTGGACCTGAGAAAAATTCTCATACAGCTCCTCAGCTCTCCCTGTCGTTTTCACAGATCCCTGTGACAGATCGAGGGGTGTCCAGGACTGTGAGCCGCCATGTTACCTCCTGCACCCCTGTTACCTCCCTGACACCACGAGCCTTTCAGCCATTCTCCTCTTGGCTGGGCTACCCTTGTCTTTGCCTTTCAGGTTCAAGAGTCATGCACCCTTGTCCTCAAGTCCACGGGAAGCATTCCCTTGTGACATCCAACCCCTGAACTGGCTACTCACAGAAATCCCAGATTCTCAGCTCCTGTACTCCTTTTTACCAGGTCTACTTCTAACCACCATTCCTGTATGACACACAGCACTTGTAACAAAATAAAAGAAACTTTATATAAGAAAGAACAGAGATTCCACTAGAAGCAAGAGTGACATAAACAGATGGTCACAGTACAAAATAAAACAATAAAATGTGAGCTAGGGCCTATGCTTTATTAATAGTACCCTTCAAACCCAATATTCAGTCCGAGACAGATCTTACCCAGGATTCAATCTTTCAGCAATCCCGTTCAACAAACTTTCTCTTTGGTGAATAGATCCAGAGTATCTTCCCATTTTCTGTAATACTGAAAGAGTCTTTTGTCTTTATTCATAGGCAGGGCTATCCCTGGTCTGTTATAATGTTCCTTGTTTACCTTCACATGGTTTGATCGTTTGCCACTGTCTTTGATGCCATTGTATTTTCCACTGACTGCTCTGTGATGGGGCAATTGTGTGAGACAAGAATTGTTTACAAAGAACAGGCAACCCTTTGCCAAGAGGTCTGTGTTTCACAGTCCCCACCAAAATCAGGATACAGGTTCAACCTTTCTAGTCCAACGCCCTTGGGACCTGAAAGGTGCTGAACCAGAGAATTTTCCAGATCACAGGAGGTCAGTATTATCTAGCAGCATTACCAAGACTTCCACTGCTTACTGGGCTCTTAGAAGACATTTAGGAGTAAATTAAAACTAAATAACAGCACAGAACACTGAGAGCCAGGACTGGTGGCTGTAAACAAATTTTATGAAGTCGTGGGGAAACTTGGCCACACCCATGATAATTGGATGTGCAGCTAACTAAAATCCACAGATGTTGCTGGACCAGAGAGTGCCAGACTAGAGAGGTTCAACCTGTACAACAATTAGTGCCAAGTTTCCAGGCCTTCTGACTTACCAGTCTGAGCCCGTGAGATGCTGAGACCCCTCCACTCTAGTCAGGTCAATGGAACTTTACAAGTGGTAGTTAGCTCTCCATAGACTGGGCCTAAAATTCAGTCTCACTTTTTTGCCATCTCATCCCTGACATTTGACCTGCCACGGCAGTGACAGAACTCTCTGCTGCTTCTGGTCTTTACCTGAAGCTGTTCAGCTCCTCTCTTATAATGTTTTATTTTAAACAGTGTACCATATAAACTCTTATTTACCTTTCGACCATGTCTAGCGAATTGGATTATTGGTGTGGAGTGGAGTCCTGCAAAGGAAAAGAATTTGATGGCGCTGTTTCTTTTCCATACTTAGGGTGCTCTTTGTGCACAAGTGTAATTCCTGTCAATGAGGCCATTGCGGCAGCTGCACAGGCTTTTGTGTTGAGCAGCATTATGGGAGTTCCAGATGCACCTTCTGTGTCTCAGACAGGTGGTTCACTGGAAAGCAGCTTGCTATAAAAAAAGAGAAAGGTTACAAATTATTTTAAAAAACAGATTTGATACAAAATGATTCTTTTCATAAATCTAGTCATATGCTACAGAATGAAAAAAAAATTATCTTGGCAGAGTTAAAGCTTTTTGTTTCCGAGTAAAATGCAGGCAGAAAATCCACATGTTCAGTTTTCATCCAGTTGTCAATGAAAATGACTAAAATATTAAAGCCTGAAAAAGGGATTTATAATGAAAGCACAAACAGCCTTAAGTATACAGCACCATTACAGCCTGAATTACTCTAATTAGAAGCATTCTTCACTATCCGCTTTATGCCTAATCTTCAGCAATACTTCACAACTACTTCTGTCCAGTATGCAAAAAGACTACATACACAAGTGTGCTTATAATTTGTTCAGACAACACCTTGGGTCTAATAGGAATAGTTAACCACAATGTGAATAGTAAAAACATGCCTGTTTTGGCTGGTTAGTCTCTCAAGAAGAGCAGCATGGAGGCTTTTTTTTAACCAAAAACAGATTTTCAACCAAAATCACTTTAGTAGAAATTTTTCATTTTAGTTGAAATTTAACTTTTATTCTGGTTTTATGCTTAGGGTTTTTTTTAATTTGTTTCTTTTTAAACTGGAATTTCGGGGCTTGAAAACAAAATAAAAACAAAACAAAAAAATTCACTTTGTTTTTTGTAAAAAAATTGAAAAATCTGGGGTGAAATTTTGGAATAAAAAGAAAAATGAAAAAAAATCCTGAGGAAAAATAATTGAAGTTTTTCAATCAGCATGAATCTCAAGCTTTATAATAAAAGATTCAGTCTTATCAGCCCAAATAGGACCAATAAGGCTGCTCCAGTTCAAAGCTCAGTAAAAAATTTTTCAAGTACTTGAGTTGACAGCAGTTGTAATTTTATTGTGAGTCTCGCAACCTTTGATAGAAAGCTGCAGCTGCTGGAAATAGGAGCCTGTATAAAAAGCTCAGCTTTTATTTTTTTTTTTTAAAGTATGTTTCTAGGTCCCATGAGTAGAGGGAAAAAGCTGAAAAAGATTATCACAATCACTGTAACCAGACAACAAGTAAAAGGAAACCAGCATCTATTATTATTATTTATACTTATATAGTATATATTGTATATTATTTTTATTGTCATTTTTAATTTCATGATTTTTTGAATGACCAAATTTGACAGTACTGAAGTACTAAGAAAACACTTCAGGGAAAATGAATTCTGTGAGGGTATGTCTACATTGCATTCCTCTTCCGAGAGAGGAATGCAAACGCAGACACCCGAAATTGCAAATGAAGCACAGATTTGAATTTCCCATGCTTCATTTGCATAATCGCAGACTGCTGCTTTTCCGGAAGAGCGTCTTTCAAAACAACAAACGCGGTCCCCGTGGGGTTATTTTGAGAGAAAACCCTTCCTTCGAAATAACCCTTAAACCTCAGGAGTAAGGGTTATTTTGAAGGAAGGGTTTTCTCTCGAAATAACCCCGCGGGGACTGCGTTTGTTGTCTCTAAAGACGCTCTTCCGGAAAAGCGGCAGTCCACGATTATGCAAATGAAGCACGGGAAATTCAAATCCGCGCTTCATTTGCAATTTCGGGTGTCTGCGTTTGTATTCCTCTCTCGGAAGAGGAATGCAATGTAGACATACCCTGAGACTAGCAATAGGAAGCAGATAAGTTTGCACAGGGAGCTGGAGATGTTTAGTGTCATCTGCTATGTTCAGAGGATCAATATGTTCAGGGCACTGATAAAAAGCTAGCTGGACAACCAGGTAGATGGAACAAAGTGGATTGGGAGGAGACAAAGGCCTTCCCAGATGCAACTCGTATTTTCCCCTTTCTTCTTGTGTTTACAAGTGGCTGAAATCTTATTAACTTCACTATCCAACAATAAAAATCCCCCAGCAGGCAGAGATCAACATCTACAGTGAAAACAGGGTGTTGTGATGGCAATCAAAAGCATCCTCAGCTATGAGAAACCCTAACACAATGTGAAGTATGAGATGTTAGGGTAGGAAAGCCACTGAAACTATTTTGCCATTCAATTGTATGTGAGACTGCACACTACCAAGGAATGAAGCAAACTGAAAAAGATATTGGAGGATAATTGTATTCAGTAAACAAATAGGTGAACAATAGAAAATAGAAACCAAACACTTTCAAGGAAGTCGGGCACCCAAGTTAAATTAGGTCAGGGCTGACAACCTCACCCTGACATGAATGAAGCTAATGCTTTGTGGATAACATTTTCACCAATATGATCTGATACTTTCAAAAATAACTTCAGTAACTGGATTCCTGGAAGTTCAACCGCACACTTCCGCTTGTTCAACCTATTTGCTCACGGCATGAATACTTTTCTTGTGCCCAGAGCACTGTCAGCAGGCATCCAAGTTAAAACCTGATCCTTTTCCTTCAACATCAAAAACCTATGTCTCTGCTGATAATTGAGTTCTATGCTCAAAAGCACAGCCAATGCCAGAAGGCTTTTTACGCAACAAGTGCCTTGCAACAAGTACTTTTCCCATTGTGAAGGCCATGCTATAGTGTCCCATTTATTACCCTGAGTGGCCTTTATAGGTTGAACCTCTAGTCTGGCAGTCTCTGGTCTGGTAACATCCGTGGGTCCAGCATGATTTTAGTTACCAGGATGTCCCCTGATTTGTACTTTTCTAGTGCCATTTTTATAATACTACACATCAAAACCCATTGAATATATTTTGCTTAGGCCATGTCTACTCTAGGAAAGTATTTCAAAATTACTAAATTCAACTTAATAACTCCTGATTTAACAAATTCAAACTAGTGTGTGCACACTACGGCGAAACCTTGAGGCAGTCTCCGTTAATATGGACATGCTACCTCAGACTTTGAGCCCCAGGAAGCACTGGGCAGTAATTAGTTCGAATTACTCTGGGAGTAATTATTTCAAAATAGCGGCACCGAACCATCGGCACTATCTTTATTTCAAAATAACTATTTCAGAATTAATATTATTCATGATAAAAAGCAGGAGTACAGATTTCTAATTCTGTGGCCCATTATTTCAAAATAATGGGCGTGGTAGTGTGGATGCTCTGCTTATAAAGTCGACCTTGGGGGGTTATTTTGAAATAAAGTCCTAGTGTAGACCAGCACATAGTCAAATATACCAAAGGAATAAATTATAGTATTTGGCAACATATGCATTATAATTTTATGCAAAATATTTTAATGAATGATTGCTTTAAGGAGAAAAAAACCCTCTTAATCCTATCATATCGCTAGCTATAACTTTTTAAAAGCCAGAGTTATGTTTCAGCCAGCGGAATTTTACATCATTTATACATGTACCAACCTCTAACAAAGAATAAAACAAAAAGAAGTTCATATAACAATCAAACATGAAGAAGATTGTACAAATAAGAACACCAAAAGGTGGTATAAATAATCTGAAGAGACGAAGAAATGGCTGAAAAGTTTTTATGGACAAATTTGTTCCCAATTAATGTGATTTTTAATTTTTCTACATTTATTATCCTCCTTCTCCACTTCAGAATGGGATTAAACGTCTTACATACTTACAGCCATTTCCAAAGCACTTATCACTAAAGCTACAAGTTGGTCACAGAGGTTAAGTGACCTTCGCAACTTCAGCCCTGCCTAGTGGAGCTCTGGCTGTCAGCCCCGCATGGCACAGCTCTGGCTTTTCTGATTTATTGTTGCCCACATTCTGCACCATGACTTTTACTGAAAATAGCTGTGACAAAACCTTACCCTGCATGAGGCTATGGGCAATTTAAATGCCTGTATATTTTCAGATTTTGCTTCCAATCATTATAATTTTATAGATAATGGAAATTAGGAAAATTAGAAAGGCTAATTAGCTTGCCTAAGTAGTCCCTAGGGTCTGGGAGTCAGAAAACATAGGTTCTAGTTAGGCTTAAACACTAAAGTGCTTGTGTGACCATGAGCAAGTCACTTAATCTCCCTGTGATGCAGTTTCCCTGTCTGTAAAATAATAATACTTATTATCTGATAGAAGCATTATGAGGCCTAATTAAACATTTGCAAAGGAGCATGAAAATTCATGGAACTAACATTACATTTGCAAGCCATCACTATTCACTCTGCATGATAAAGCTCTTTCCTCAAGCCTGTGTCTATATTAACTCTGGTGGCAAGCTCTCTGGGGAAGGAACAATCCTTTATTTTATATTTGTACAGCTACTAGCACAAAAAGGCCTTATTCTCTGAGAATTCCAAGCTAAGGTTGACAACAATCTAATTGCAAAAAATGAAATATCCTTGCCCTGCCCTGTTCCTTCTCCAAGGCCTTGTGCCCCACTCACTCCAGCCCCCTTCCCTCCCTCTAAAGTTCCCTCCCCCACCCTTATTCACTCACTCATTTTCACCAGTCTGGGGCAGAAGGTTGGGGTGTGAGAGAGTGTGAGGGCTTCAGCTGAGGGTGTGGGGCACTGCGGTGAGGTTAGGGAGGAAGGGGTTGGAGTCCAGGAGGAGGCTCCAGGCTGGCTCCAAGAGGTTCAGAGTGTGGGAGTTGAGGTGCAGGCTGTGTGCTAGAGGTGCAGGCTTTGGGGATGGGACTAGAAATGAGGGGTTAAGTGTGTGGTAGGAAGCTCTGAGCTAAGGTAGAGGGTTGGGGTGAGGCCTCCAGCTAGGGATGCAGTATCTGGAGTGTGGCTGGGGACGAGGACTTTGGAGTACAGGAGGTGGCTCTGGGCTGGGGCTGAGGGCTACAGGAGGGGGTGAATGGTGCAGCCTCCAGGAGGCAGACAGAGTGCAGCAGAGAGCTCAGAGCTGGGACAATGGATTGGGGAATGAAGGAGCTTGGGTTGCGGGCTCTGGGCAGTGCTGATTTCTGGGGGCTCTCAGGAAATGGCAAAATGTCCCTCCAGTTCCTAGGCAGAGGAGCAGCTAGGGGGCTCCACACACTGTTCCTGCCCACAGATGCCAACCCTGCAGTTCCCATTGGCTGTGGTTACCTCTTTAAATGCCAGCCACTTCCTGGGAGCTGCTTGAAACTGGATGTTAGGAGGCAGATATTCGGGCCTGCTTCTTAAAGTAAAGGTCTATACTTTAAGAATTTAGGTGTTTTCTTACCATTTTGCTAATTACAGAGGAATAAAAAACAAATAATCAAAATCACAGTCTATGATGGTCTAAGGCCTTGTTCTTAAGCTAAGGCTTTTGGCTAAGCAGCAGGGGCTTGCATAAGCTGGGAAATGTTCAGTCACGTCCTGACACATTCCAAACCAGTCACATTGAAATCAGGCAGTTTGGGGTTGTTAGAAAGGCAATCCTATCTATCGCTTCCAGATGAAAGGAAGAGCCTAGAAGATTTAAAGGAAACTTAGGTTCATAGCCTTCTGTCTGGCAAGGACTCACTTATCAATAATTGGAGTTGTGAAATCCTCATTTCTTTGTTTTGTATTATGCTATCTGTATTGCCTCTGTCTGGTTCTTTGATTGTTTCTATCTGCTGTATAATTAATTTTGCTGGCTGTAAACCAATTAAGGCTGTGGGATATAATTGGTTAGATAATCATGTTACAATATGTTAGGATTGGTTAGCTAAATTTCAGTAGAATGATTGGTTAAGGGATACATGAAAATAGCACTCTATACATGGGCGCAAACAGAAAGTAAGTGGAGAAAAGCAAGGGAACAACGGAAGAAAGGAAAGGAAACTGGATTCATGCTTGCTGGAAGCTAACCCCAATAAACATTGAATTGTTTGCATCTCCTGACTTCTGGCATTGGTGTCCTCTGTTTACATGAGAGGAACCAAAGAAGTGGGAGGGTGAAGGGATAAGCCCTCTAACACTGGCCACAGAGCCTGACAGCCCTCTGGTGCCGCCAACCCAATTTTCATTGGCCCAGTCAGCAGTGATGACTGCAACTGCCAGCGTCCCTTTTTGACCAGGAGTTCTGGTTGAAAACCAGGCACTTGGCAACCCTACCCCAAGCACTAGTGCAACAACGATAAAATAATTATAATGCTAGGTAATGGCAGAGGTAGAAATATATTCAGCTGGTCATATCTCTGTGCTCTAGTAGGCTCTTCCTAGTTGAATTTTTATAGGCCGTCTTAATAATCCACATTGGTTCCTCTGAGCCAACATATCACAGGCCTCTTTTGCTTGGATGTGGTAGATGTTCCACAAACTCAAACTTTCGCCATGAACATTTTGCCCAGCAGTAGGCACCAGCTTTCTTGAAGAGTTTGATGGGTAACCTGCTGTCCCTCACTCACCTGGAGACAGCGGGCTCATTGCAGGTGCAAACATTATTTCAGGCACTGAAACGGATTATTAGATTTGAGGCACATGGCCAAATGCAAAGAGTTGGTCCTTCAAAACTCAGTCATGTGGCTCCCCCCATGAAGATTAACTCCTCCATTTCAGACACCAAAGTTGCATCCCTCAAGGAGCAGCATTAGGGTTGCCAGGTGTCCAGTTTTGAACCGGACAGTCCAGTATTTGAGTGTTCTGTTTGGGAAACAAATTGAGAAAATATAAATGAGAAAATATAAATGTCCAATATTTTCTAAATAAGATGTAATGTAGATTGTGATATAATGTCAAGTGTGTCCGGTATTTTTGTTGAAAACATCTGGCAACCCTAAGCAGCATTCCCCTTGATCTGAGACACCAAGGCCCAGCCAAGTTATAACTTTCCACTGAGAAACCTACCTCCACTGCCTAGCAATGCTATCATTTCCTCAGAACCAAATTTATTCTTGACTCGTTGGCCAAAGGACAGGTCTTTACAATGACTCTGGAGACTGAGGCAGCTTTTTAACTGAAATCATTTAAAGTAGGGGGAAAGTAGCTGTGTGTGGAAAAGAACAAGATCTTGATTCTTTTTTCCATGGAGACGTTCTAAAACATTGTTTAAAAAACTAAAGTCAGACTAACTTTTTGATTACCAGGAAGAACCCAAGACAGAAAGGAGAGTATCATAGCCTATAAATAGCTATGGCTCAGAGCAAACAATCACAAAGGCAATAACTTTGCTCCTTGTATAAGCAGTTACTTTTTAACTCCTGCAAAAGCAGCTACTGGGAAAAAAGGGGGGGAAAAACCACAGCCCTGTGACCTGATATTACCACCTTAATGAAACTATATATTTCATGAACAAATTGTTGAACTGAACATATTGTATCATACTTGTATTCCTTTGGCTGAGAGCAGACATTTGTTACTTTAAGACGTTTCCCTTGAAATACGCTTAAATTATATTTAAAGGTCTCACAAGTTGTATTTGTGGTTTTCAGAAGAAATCATTTTTGAGAAGAGCTGCCTTTTTTGGCACAAAGTAATTGGAAAGAACCATAGACATCGCAATAAAATACATCAAAAGTAACTTTCTATGGCTTGTTTTGACATGTCCACTTGTGGGCTATGTCAACTTTAACTAAACACCAGTTTTTCCCTCTGACAGAACAAACCATTAAAATATTCAACAGAAAAGACAAATAGAAATAACTGTGTTTGCCTATTTTCAAATAAAAGGAGATACAGAAAGGCGTGGTGACTGCTGCTGAAAGTGCATTTTTCTGATTCATATATTTGCTGTAACTATTTGCATAGGATTTAAATGTCTAAGAAAAATGTCCCAAGCATTTTAAAGAGAATGCGCATTTGAAAACTTGAAAATGCTAATCTAGTTTCATATTTACCAAGCTCTATTTACTATATGTGTGATGAATTCACTAAATGACAGAAAACTTTGGTAAAAATCGTTTTGATGTTGAGACTCCATGACCTGTTTATAGAGGAATGGCAAACTTATCTGCTCTAAAACCAGTCCTAAAGGTGCACACTGTACTGATTTCAGTTAAGATTTTATCGTCTTGCCTCTTTCTCTCTCCCCCTCCTACAAACAGTGAATTCTAAGTTACTTCCTTGTCAAGGCTGCTTATCGGGGCTAGATTTATGCTTGATATCATTTTCTAAACAGGTAGCGCATTACTCATATGTTGATGAGAAAATGCAGCAGTGTTTTTCTCTGAAGGAAAAGAAATTCTCAAGAAAACTTATGGTGGTTGGCAAGTCAATACCTTAATAGATAAAATCATTATATAGCTTAGCAAATCAGGGAAACTGGCAACCAAAATGACTACCATTTTTAAGGTAAACCCGTGCATTTTCTGTGCACAATGGATAATCTGGGGCACATTATTCACATTTGATGCTATACTGTTAAATGTATGATGGAAGAACTTTTTATGGAGATTTCACTACAAGCATCTTAATGAGTCAGCCTATACTAGCACATTAATAAACCATATTGCCCCCTTTTCAATAGGTCCTATAAATGGCAATCTGTATGGCTATGTTTACACTGCAGAACTTTTCCGGGATACAGGAGGTATCCCAGAAAAGCTCTGCTGCATCCAAGGAACGCATCTGCTTTTCCAGGAAAAAAACTGGAAAAGCAGATGCATTTTTTCAGCATCCCTGTAAACCTCGTTCTACAAGGAAGAAAGGTATGTGGCCTCAAATAGGGCTTCTTTATTTTAGTCCATTGCAAAAATGTTTGATTGTTATAAACTAGCATAATTCCAGGGTCACAAGGCAATCACACTGAGAAGGGGGAGTTAGGTAATCAGAGTGAGAAGCTATGGAGAGGCAATCTATTTAATTCTTTCCTAATTAAAACTCACTGGGATATAGAGGGCCAGAATAGAAAAGGAGTGAATTTGGCCCAAAGAAACTTGGTTTGATCCTGAACAAAAGAATCAAGATTCTCAAATATATTAGTTGTTGTGAAGTCAGAAGGTATTATCCTAACCTTGTGTGAGAGTCCCTCCTCTCCTGCTGCCATTGGATGACTGGGATCAGGGCAAAAGGATTAGGAATAGCTGCCACGTGCAGAAGCAGGAAGGAGAAACAAGGGGTTGTTGCTGCCCACTGCTATATTGTGGTCATTGTGACTTCCTCTAGCCCAGTGGTGGGCAACCAGTGGCCCAAAAGCTGCATCCAGCCCATTGGTGTTCTATGTGTGGCCCACAAGACAGTCTGTTTACTGTTGTCCATGCAAAGGGTTGCCAGATTTTACTGTTTTCCATCTGTGTAATTTTTTTCTTACCCGTATTACTATAGTGACACGTGAAGAGAGTTGCCTGCTGATTGCATGCAACATTGACTGTGAAAGACATGTGCCCCCTCTGCGTCCAATCAAAGAGCAGCTACGCTTCAATTGGCATACCCTGCAAATTCTAGGTAGGCAAGCACAGTTAGGAAAACTACTCTGTCTTGGGAGACCATCTTGGTTATGACACCCTCACGGTCCACTGAGATGAAGGAGGGTCTCTTCTATGGCCCACTCACTAGCCCCACCATTATTTTGATCTGTTAGGATGCTGGCAGCTATGTTGATCATTAAATTTTTTTTGAGCTTGGGAAGGGACTTTCTTCCCATTCAACAAACTGGCAAAGCCAGTGTATGTCTTTTCACCATCCATCTTGCATCCTAAAGACCTGGTTTAGGGATTTAATTATGTTTGTCACAACTTTGGTGAGTTCAAGAGCTGCTGATGTGTTATGAAAGGACCTGATGTAAGTTCCTCATAACCCAATAGATTCCTTGGGTGTTGAGCACAACTTTGCACAGTATCTAGTCTCACCCATCATTGGAATGCCTTCTTCTCATCTCTCCTACTTCCAGCATGAAGAAGGGGAAATGGAACTCCAGATTCTTGCCAGGGTTGCTGAACAGTCCTGGATATAGAGGGGACTTGCCCTTATGCCCATTCTAAGGTTTGCAGAACTCAGAGCCATTAGTGCCCACTTTTAGGTAGTTTGGGATGGGTTTCCCATTGGCCAATAATTTAATAAAGTTGCAGCCTCCACAACTAAGTGAACTCTGGCACATGTATCATGTTGCTTCTGGGTCCATGTCAATGTCTAGTGTGGGTTACACATTAAGGGCACGTCTACACTGCAGGACAAAAGTCAAATTAAGCTACTCAACTTCAGCTATGTCAGTTGCGTAGCTGAAGTTGAAATAGCTTAATCTGACTTTTGGCGCTGTCCACACAGCAAGAAGTTGAAGGAAGAACACTCTTCCTTCGACTTCCCTTACTCCTTGTGAAATGAGAGTTACAGGAGTCGGAGTAAGAAGTCCTCCATCTCAACATTATTTTGATATAACAGCTTGCAGTGTCGATGCATATTTTGTTATTTCAAAATAATGCTAATGTGTAGACGTACCATAGGAGAAAAACAATGTACAAATCAAAGGAATAGCTCAACACAGGAGAGACAGATTTAAAAGTAACACAGGTATAGGAGGCTGTTTGACTGCCAGACAGCCAAAGGAAAGCAGTATTCCTTTTCCATTAATCTATGGTGATGTTCTAAACATTCCCACTAGCTAGCCAAGGTTCCTATTAGCTGACAAAGCAACATGATGCTGCCCAGAATTGACCATAACACTCATGTATCTCTACTAGCCTTCTGAAGAGATCCACCTGGTGGAGCCAGACTCAGAAAGAGCATGGACAGAAAAGAGAAGTTGATTTGATGAGGCAGCTAAAGGCAGGAGGCCAATCTCTTTTTAATATGATTAACTCGTGATACTAGACCTTAATTATTGAGTTTGGAAAATAGACTAAGCAGGAGAGGAAACATTTATTTTTAATAATTTGGTTAAGTTGTGTGTGATTTAAGATGCTTTTAACATGAAGTGCACTAAAGGGCTCTGATCCAGTCACACCAAGTAGCAATGTGACAAAGGTTAAGGTTAAGGCACATAGCTTACAAAATACTGTAGAACGAAAAGCAATCAAGAGACAAGTCTTGCTGAACACCTCTCTCCATATTCCTAAGACTATAGTGGCACAAAATGCAAACTCAGATTCCCGCCTGCACTGAACCATTAATTCCAAGGATGACAAGGGTGCTCTCAGAGCTGTAGATATGCTGCCCTTCTTGACTTCTGAACCCTATTCTAAGGAATCAGAGAAACCTTCTGTTAATCAATTGCAATTTTAAACCAATTTAGATAAGAACTTGGAGGCAGGGTTCAAGAGTAATGATCTTCATTTCTTGCAAAATACAGAGCAAGTTCCTCTCTATTACTTATTACTCCCTACACTTTACTCACAGTATTTTCCATTTCACTGACTATAAGCCATTTATTGCAAATACTGATTTCTCAGATAATTATTATTTTTTGGATTTGATAGAATAGTCTCTGAAGTCACATGTTGACAAATCTAACTATCTCTGAACTTGGGGATGTCTCATATTTCCTCCTGAAATCCAGGTTTCTTAAGCAACCCTTCTGAGGTGCTAAATGTAGAGGGTTTTACTGTAAATGGGATATTACAGTAACTTATTAATACTGACAAAAATGTTTTGATCTGAAGAAATAAAGGTGGGATTTTCAAAAGTGTTTAAGTGAATTGGGAGCATATGCTCTTTTGTCTTCCTCTGGGACTTGTGCTATTAAAGTGCTTTTGAAAATCCCACTCTTAGGGTATGTCTAGACTACATCCCCTTTTTGATAAAGGGATGTAAATTAGACATATCAAAAGTGCAAATGAAGCGGGGATTTAAATATCCTGTGCTTCATTTGCATAATGGCAGCCACTGCTTTTTTCAAAATGGGGCTTTTTGAAAAAAACCCGGCAGTTTAGACGGGGCATTTTCAACAGAAATGCCCCATTTCGAAAGATCCTGTACTCCTCATTTTTTGAAGTTTACAGGATCTTTCGAAAAAGCCTTCCCTTTTCGAAAGAACTGCGTCTAGACTGCGGTTTTACTTTCAAAACAGTGCTTTTTTGAAAGAGCACCATGACGCGATTATGCAAATGAAGCGTGGGAAATTCAAATCCCGGCTTCATTTGCAATTTCAAAGTGCCTAATTTACATCCCTCTGTCGAAAGAGGGATGTAGTCTAGACACACCCTTTCAATCAAAAGTTTCTTCACCCATTTCAATCCCTACCTTTTTGTTGTAAGTGGTTTCATTGGTAGTAGCTGAATGCTAGAGTACTAGCCTTGTTCCAGTGGAGCAAGTGGCAAAACTCTTATAAAACTCAATAATAGTAGGATGATTCTAAAAGCTCAATTTTCTCTATCCCCTTAGACAGAAGTAACCTCGGTGGTCTAGTTCCAACCTCATCCTTTACATCATGGATTACTATGGAAAGTCTGAAATTATATCACAGTGGAATACATTTTGCGCAGGTCCTTCCCAGCAGGCCCCACTGCCTAGTTTGACTCAGAGTGAGCCTAAAGATGACTGTGACTCTCACAAGTGCAAAATTAACTTAGGGTATGTCTACACAGCAAAGTTATTTCGAAATAACAGCCGTTATTTCAAATTAACTTTACTAGCGTCTACACAGCCAAACCATTATTTCAAAATTAATTCGAAATAGCGGAGCGCTTATTTTGAATTTGGTAAACCTCATTCCATGAGGAATAATGCCAAATTCGAAATAGCTATTTTGAAATAAGTGCTGTATAGACACTTATTTCGAAATAGGGGGCCTCCAGCCTTCCCAGGGTACCCTGGTGACCACTCCAGCCTCAACCAAAAACACTCCTCTCCCTCCCCCCTTCCCGGAGCCCTTAAAGGGGTTGACTGTGGCCACAATGCCTGTGCCAGCCTGCCAGCCCAGAGCGAGCAGTCACTGCCCCTGATCCAGTGGTCCCAAAACATGAGCCAGCAAGTCACTGGCAGCCAGCCCTCCACCACTCCCCAGGAGCAGTCTGCCAGCTCCCAGGAGCCTGCCAGGGCCTAGAGAAGGTGAGCGCCTTCCTGGTCCAGGATGGAAAGCATGGACCTTATTCAGGTTTGGGGGGATGCCCCCAACGTCCATGATCTCTGCACTAGATGGAGGAACGCGGCTGTCTATGGCAGGATAGCCGCCAGCTTGGCCACCAAAGGCCACATGGGAACCCAGGAGCAGGTTCTCATGAAAATCAAGTTGGTCTGGTGAGACTCCCAACCCTGAGACCTGAGCTTCCCCTCCCCCTTCTTCCCCTTGCTTCCCCCTTCAAGCTCCCTCCTCCAAGGTTTCCCCCTCCCCTCTCCCACTCTCTCTTCTCCCCTCTCCTGTCTCCTTTGCCCAGTCTCACCAGAGTTTCATTCCCCCTCCCCCCATTTTGTTAAATAAAGAGAATTTGTATTTATAAAAATACGTGTATTTTATTTGACATCAGGAACGGGGGTTAGGGAGGGGTAAGTGGAAGGACATGAGGGAGGAATGAGGCACAAGCCCCCAGTGGGGCAGACCAGGGAGGCTTTTAGTGCTCCTCAGGGTGGAAGTTCTCCTGCAGGGCCTCCTGGATACTGACAGCACCCCGATGGACCTCCTGGATGGCAGCCTGCAGCAAGTGCAGCCAGGCTTGCAGCAACGCATCCACGAGAAGCACCAGAGTGCCCAGGGGCAGCTCTGGCTCCATGTTGCGGAGTGCTGTGGTGTCCCGAGTGAGCGCAACCAGAGCACACAGAGACAAAATGCTTTGCTGTCCCTCATCAAGGTAGGCAAGCAAGCAGGGAAACCTGAGAACTGACTGTCCAGGGGGGGTCCCTTTAAGCACAGGCCTCAGATAGCCTCAGGCAGCAGCCACACAAAGTAACTCCTGACCTGATGCTCTTCCAGACCTGGTTCCGGCCTGCCTTAAATGCGATTCAGCGTCCACTCAGTGTGGACGCGCTATTTCAAAATAGCAAAACACTATTTCGAAATGCATTTTGTGTGTAGATGTGTTATTTCAAAATAACTTATTTCCAATTAACTATTTTGAAATAAGATATTTTGAAATAACGCTGTAGTGTAGACATACCCTTAGATAATAAGTGTTAGTCTTTACAAATTCTGCTTGCCCACTCACAAAGGGAATAATAATTGTTTTGATTTATGAGATTATATGACACGTATTTTTCATTGTTAGAAATATCATGATAAAGATGGACAAGGAGATTTTGATCTTCAGTTTCTAAATTTGTGGGATTGGGGAATAAGGGAATCTTTTCTCTCAGTACTAATTTAATCATGTTTCTGAAACCATTGATGAGAAATTCCAAACCTGGTTTGTTATTTATTTTTTAATCACAAAAATCAATGAGAATCAAACTGGGGTTTACTGTGCAACTTAAATTATTCAGCCATAGATACCCACAATTCCCTCTAACCGCAAACGGGATCACATCCGCTGTTGTCTATTAGGTACAGTAAAACTCCAATAGTCTGGCATCCAATTGTACGGCACTCCCAATAGTCTGGCATCAAAATGGCAAGAGCCTAGTGAGTGAGCTTCAGCAAAAAACGAGTCACAAGGCGGCAGCAGCAGCAGCTGAACGAACTGAAGCCGGATGGGACCGAGTCAGTCTGTCACTGGCATTGTGTGATGCTGGACAGTGCTTGTGCTATAATGAAAAGGGTTAAAACACTTTATATACAGTATATATATATACCTCCTGATAGTCCAGCATATCCAATAATCCGGCACCACCTAGGTCCCAAAGGGTCCGGATTATCGGAAGTCTATTGTACAATGAAAAGTTTCTAAATGATCAGAAACCTTAATTATCCAACCTATCTCTTATGATAGTTGGATAACTGAGCTCACGTAGTCTTGAAATTTGTTGAAATATCACCATCCTTTCTGCATAATTTATCATTAGTTTAAGTGAATAGGGTTTAGGATTGGTTATAAATCAGAACAGATGTCCTTGATTACAGAAATATGATGCAAAAATCAAGTTGGTGCTATTGTTACATGAATAATCCTTGTGGTAAATTTTAAATGATAAGGATAATATGTCTTCCTAAAAGCTCTCCTCAATTTACTAATAGTTAGCAAAAAAAAAAAGCATAAAATTGGAATAAAGCTTAAATTATAAGATAGCCAATACATTCATAATGTAAAACACATCCAGTACTTATGTACTTAGAGCTCACTCTTACACTGTCTTGGAACCCTGGCCCCAAACCAGCAAAACACTTCAACACTGACTAATTAGTGGGCCTATTTATGCACTTAAAGTTACGCACACGCTTAAGTACTTTGCTGGCTCGGCATCCCACTGTTCAACGGTTTGCTTGATGACAGCCCAAGTCAACAGCCTTATATCTTTCCAGGTATATATAGCATAATATCTCCATACTTATATAAGCATGGCATGAGTTGTTCAAATTTTGTATAACTATCCATCTCCCCTGTAGTGGAATCTTCCTTCTCTATCACAGGACAATGCTTATTCCTTTACAAACACAAGGAGTGAGAGTGGGAATCTCCCCCCAAGGGTGACGTGTGGGGGGAGCATTTGGGGTCACATGCCCCCCTAGATTTTAATTGCTGAAGCTGGGTGCCCTCACTCTACCCCTCCTCTCCTTGCAGAAATTTACTGGATTTAAATCTTTACAGAGCTGTACCAGTTTCAACTGTGTGCTACTCTAGTTTTACTGCCGTGTAACTGTGTTCATCACCTAATTATTTTAAACCCAACTCACGTTCAGAGAAGAATCAGTAAGGGAATTAATTATTCAATTATTACACCTGATCATGGCTTGATTTAGAATGCTGATTCTCCAAAGGCTACTAAATGGACTCTCCAATCAGCTTAGACATGAGCATAATACTGACTACACAACTTGAATTTGTTAGGAAAGTACAAGAGTCTATTTTACAACAAACAAAACACATCGAACCTCCCAATGATTTAGAGTTAAAATCAGCAATAGAGACATTAATCTTCTGGACAATTGCAGCCTGCAGCTATAGGAACTTTCAAACCAGGCCTGCCAGTGGGGAGAGGGGAGTCAAAGGGGGCAGCTGCTGCAGGACCTGGCAATTTGAAAGGGCCTGTGGCTTCCAGCTGCTGCCTCTGCTACAGTGGAAATGGCAGAGGCCAGAGCCCCAAGCCCTTTAAATCTCTGGATGGCACACGCTGGATGGCACATGCTGAGGGGCCTGAACCCTGCTCCTCCAGACCTTGCCCAGGGCCTGGCAAAGTCTGTCAGCTGTCCTGTTTCAAACAAATAGTATGATTGCTCATGTTCAAAAAATTAAATGTCTGGCTCATTTTATTCAGATTAGTCTAATTTGTAAATTAATTTTAGACAAAGACACTCTTCCTCTCACTGATGAATACATCAAGCTAGAGATGGCTAGGAGACAGCAACTGCTTCTCTGACCCCAAACAAACAATACAGCCACAATGAGTAGTCCTGCGGCACCTTAGAGACTAACAAAAAATATATAGGATCATAAATTTACCCACAAAAGCGTATGATCCTATATATATTTTTGTTAGTCTCTAAGGTTCCATAGGACTACTCATTGCCTTTAAAGTTACAGACTGACGCAGCTACTCTTCTGAGACGTAATACATCCACAGTAAGGGGAAAAGTCCACAAGAGGAAGATGTCACCCAAATATTCACTCAGTATGGCCCACTCAGGAACTACTTCACTTATTCACTGAGCTTCAACTTCATACCACACATACACAGCCAGCATTTCCTGGGCCTTTCCTACAGTATCTGTCTAGCTTTTTCCATGGCCTCCTCCACTGTAGTATCACTGTGCCTCAAAAGTATTTAAAAGGAAAACAACAATAATAGTCTCTCTCCTCTTCCCAGACTGCAAGGTAAATGGCTAGATTCATTTGCAGGGTTTGTTTCATGGTCATTCTTACCTCAAAGCCACTTAGGCAGTTTTGCATCCAGCTCCTCTGTTCCAATGCTCACAAGCCCCCACTGGTGGTCAATCCATGTCCTGGCTCCAGTGGAAGGCAATTGTTAAACAGTTAGGGCCAGTCCCCTGGAGAGCTTTGAACATCAACACAGAGATTTCAAATGGGATTCAGTGGGGAATATTCAAGAAGGAACTGGGTCAGACATCAGAGCAGAACAACAATGTGTTCCTGGCTACTCACAGTGCTAAGCAGTCACTGCTGCATGAATGCACCTACTCATTGCTGCTATACATACTTAAGCACCCACAAGTCTCTCCAGATGCCACCCAATCATTCACCCACTTGATCCCTGCTCTGCACAAATATACCCAGAAACTCACTGGCCACCTTAGAAAACATTTATGCACCCTCTCACCAGGGCTACCTCCATAAACTCCCACACCTATTAGCTCATTTTGGGTTTCCCTCCCACATAAAATCCACACACCCTCCTTCACATACTTCATCCTTCTCACACTCAGGTGTGCAACACACCCAATCATTCAATCAGTGCCCTCTCTCTCACATACTGCTTCTGACTACAGCAGTTTCCTTTCTGTGGAATATTTAATATAATACATAGTATATATGATATTACATATAATATTGTAATGCTATATACAATCGAATATATTTAATCATATTATGATCTGCAATATTAAATGTTTTAAGATAAAAGCTATAACAAAATGAACCATCCAAAATTGCCTCAGAATTGACATGTTCCTGCTCAATGTTTTGATTCTGAAGAGATTTTTCTATGGAAAACTGTTGCATCCACAATGTTTCAACCAGCTCTCCTCCCAATACACATTCACATGCCTTTCTTCAGCTACTGGTTCCTCTTACACACGCCCCTGCATGTCCTCACAAACTGCCCTATTTCTCAATGCTGATTGTCCCCAACCTCCCTCGAACATGAAGTCACAATGGAGTTGGCAGCCACAGGGGGCCACTGGGCAAAGTGGAGCAACCCAGCTCTGTGCTCCGAGAAGGGGCAGAGCTTCAGGCAGAAGGGCCAGGGACAACCAGCGCTCGATATCTGGTGCATGCCAATCCTCTTCCCCAGTCCTTCGTACTGCTCCAGATGTCACTGCCACTCCCTGCCCTCCCCCACCCCAGGCCTTCTCACTGCTCCGGGATTCACAGCCACTCCCCCGCCCCAGTCTTTTGCACTGCTCCAGGTGTCACTGCCACCATAGTAGCAGCAGTGGCCGGGATCTCCATGTCCTTTACAATCACTGAGCCCCAGGGCAGTTGCTCTTTTTGTCCTCCTCTCCCTCCCCCCGCATCATGCACTGCTATGAGCAGGTTAGAGTGGCACAATTTACCTTTTGTTAAAGCACGTTGTACAGCTGCACCTTTAAAATCTGGGAATCTCTGGTCTGGCAACATCTGTGGTCTGGCATGACCACGGATTTTCCAGGATCAAAGAGTCCTGGTGCGCTACATGGGGAGGTGCGGGCCTGGGAGCCAGCGTGTGGCTCAGTTGTGCTGTGTGGTGCGGAGCTGCCCTGAGGCTCATCTGGGTTGTGAGGTGGGGCAGGGAACTGGTGTGCAGCCCAGCTGGGCTGTGAGAAAGGGAGGGAGCTGGCACACGGATCTGCTGGACCGTGGGGCAGGAGCCAGGAAGCCTGAGGGGAAGTGGTGGAGGGGAGGGGCAGCAGCAGGGGGCTTGAAATGACCTCCCCTGGTCTAGAAAAATCCCTCATCTGGGAGGGTGCCAGACCAGGGAGGTCCAAACTATATTTGACCCCTTCTACTGTTTACCTCTATGTTCTTGACTATTTTCCTTGTTCAAAATTTGTTTCATCAAACCAATAGGCCTATCATCTCCCAGACCACGTTTTCCCCCTTTTTAAAAAACAGGAACTACATTAGCAATGCTCCAGTCATAAAGTATGAGCCCTGAGTTTACAGATTCATTAACAATCTTTGCTATTCAGTTTGTAATTTCATGTGCCAGTTCCTTAACTATTCTTGGATGGAGATTATCTGGTCCCCCTGATTTAGTCCCATTG
Organism: Pelochelys cantorii; assembly: GCA_032595735.1. Classification (NCBI taxonomy): domain Eukaryota; kingdom Metazoa; phylum Chordata; order Testudines; family Trionychidae; genus Pelochelys; species Pelochelys cantorii. The sequence continues at coordinate 243,519,463 of CM064327.1, forward strand.
AGCTATTTGAGTTTGACTTCTGCTATCCATGTTGCACTTTCTGCTTCCACCTCCTTATTTCCATTAGCCACTCTGCTAGCACCCCAAAGCTACTCATTACCCTTATTAAAAACTGGGGCAAAGTATTCATTTAGGGGTCAGGCCAGTTTTAGTTCGATTTAGATTATTGCAAATGATCCTCCATTTAATTATAACTAAGTGCAGATCCATAAATAATTCTGGAATGGGACACCTGCCCATGTAGCCTACATTACGTGGGTGGGCCTAGGATGGAAGGAACTGGATCAGGGCCCATGCATCGGAGAGTCCACCAGGAACAGAGATTGCAGTAGTATAATGGAGTCACAAGCTAACTGCACCATCTTAGAGAGTGGAGGGCAAAGGATCACAGCTGATCAGGAAGTGGACAACACAGACTAAGAAATATGGCTCGGGAGGGTGTGCTTCCTAGTTGCTTCCACTCACTGAGTCCTTATGAATCTCTATTGGTAAATGAAAGCTGCTCTCCATCCATTGCAGCATCTACAGGGGGTGGCAGCTTCAGAAAATAACACTAACCCTTCTTCAGAGTAAATGCCCCCTTGGACCAAGCTATCAGCAAGAAGGTGCAATTTATTGCCATGTTCCCACCACAGTGAACCTGGCCTGTGTTTTGATTTGCCCCATGTATAAAAGTTTTAGGGACAAATGCCTGAGATTCAAAATGGCTAAATATATAATATTTTAAAATAAAAAATTCTCTGATCATCAGTTTCTTAACTCCTACTTGTGTTCCAGGAGAGTTAGCTTTTAGTCCTGTTCACTTATCACACAGAAAAATGAAGACGATCAATTAAAGTTTCCCCATGCACCCTCTTGGACAGATGGTTGCACCATTTTAATTAAGAGTATGTATTGGACTGACAGAATTGATGTATCTGACATGACAGACATTTTCTGTGCTCAGTTATGTTTTTAATCTTCTGGTCTCTGTAGTATAGCTGGAATTGTGCTATTTGAACTGTGTTCTTGGGCAAATAATTCAATACACAGTCAATCGCTCCAATTATTACATTTTTATTATTTGTTGTTGCTGATTTTTGCGGTGGTGAATAAACACTGCAATAGCAATTCACTACCATTACAGTGGCCATGATGGGTGGATCCCACCAAGATTTCTGTGAAAAGGTGAGAAAATTAGCCAGATTTTTAAGGATATTTAGCCTCCTAAGGATGAAGATAGGCAGCTAGTGGGATTTTCAACAGTCTCTAGGCCCACTGAAATCAATGGTAGTGAGGGATCCTGTCACAGATCTTCTATGGGAGTTAAATCTAGGAACCAAGCAACTATGAAATCATATTACCAAGCTGCACCTTTTGGTGACTACATATCAAGCTGCACCTTTTGATGACTACATATCTTTAAAACTCTGGCCCAAAGCTCTTTTCTTTCATTCACACTTCAGTGATCTCTTTTTAAAATTAAGTTCAACCATTTGAACGATATAGGTCCATGCAGGTGGAGGAAAAGCCAGACATGGACCAGACAGAACAGCATCTACCGGTTCAGGGATTTGTCAGGATACACTGTGGGCATCTGTGTGTGCTAGTCACTCCTTTCATTGGGGGCCAGGAAGGAATTTTCCCCCCACTGCCAGATTGGCCCAGATAAGCATGTGTGTGGGTGCCTTCCACACAGCAACCTCAGGAGGCTTAGTTGGGGCAATGGGAGGTTAAGCAATTAAGTCACAACTCACTGTATAAAGGAGAGAATGTCCAATGTAGGCACTCCATAGGGAAGGGATGTCACAATCAGATAAAATGGAGTGGGAAATGATTTAAAGGTGATATTCTTTAAAGGAGTGGAAATGGGGACAAGGAATTTGGGGCTCCTATGACTGGTACAATAGGGACCCAACCACCCCCACTTCTTTATAATCTTCCCTTAACTCTCATTTAAGAGTGAGGGGATGAGTCGAGCCCCACCACCCACCCAACACAAGCTTGGCAATGGATGGACCCGGCCCCCTTGGAACAAAGGAAGGATAAGGGGGGCCCAGAAGGTAGGGCTGTTGGGAAGCTCCTCTAGTAGCACAATAGCTAAGGTACCTACCCTTAGAGCCAGAAGCCAAAGACTCAAGCCCCACCCCCAACCAACATGGACCTGGCATCTCTGGGTTGTAGGATAGATAACAGGGGCCCTGAAGGTAGGAAGGCTGGGCAGGGGATCAGCAGTGGGCTGGCTGGGGACCAGGAGGGCCAACAGAGCCCAGGCATACATTGAAATGCTTATGGAATCACCTGTACTAAATGCCCTTAGCTGCTGGGCATTCCCAGATGTTTCAGACTAATTAAACCACATCCAATGTGACCTGACCTTCTTCCTACATAGCTGGAGAAGTGTACTGGGTTTAACAGAATGAATTAGCTTCCATATAACCTGCTTTTACAGTAGTCTGTCCATGTGCATTAATAGTCCCACAGCCCTTGTTCACTTATATACATTGCTCTATTACACAGTAGCATGCTAATGTCATATGTAGGCTTGGCAGAATTCAATTTTAGGTGTTTTTTTTATCATTTCAACCCATAATATTAATGTCTATTTTAAGCACTTTAAAATATATTGATTTAAATTTTCACGGTTGCAAAAACTATGGATTTTAAGCAATTTTTTGTTTTTAGCTAATTACATTTTTACAATTGTTGGAAATTAGGAGCAGTCAAACAATAATTATTTAATGACAGAAGATGTGGAGGTTCATGAACAAAGCTTTATAACAATTAAGGGATAAATTGTCAACCTCACATATCAAAATGTACAAAGTAACTAACTTTAAATCAGTCTCTAATAAGTTCTCAGGTAGCACTTTTCTTACCTTACTGATCTGTAAATTTTGATTATTATTGATGCAATTTTTGTTGCTTTATGTGTTTGCAGTGAAATTGATGTTTACTAACATTTACCATTAATAATTTCTAATCCTTCCAAGCCTACCTTTATAGATGTAGAAACTTATCAACAGTTTTTCATTTCCCTATAATACAGTAGATGTTCATGAAAATATTTACACATACGGCATTTCCATGTTCCCTGATTTTTTTGTGCCCGTACAGTTGCTGTTTTGATACTTCACTGACAATATCAGCATTTTCTCCTGTTGAACACTAGTTAGTAACTGCAAAGCACTGAATCCAGCTTCTTGCAAATCTGTATTCTCCAAACTACTGAAAATTAAGACATATACAACACTTCCTTATTTCCAATGTTATTAGTACAGAGGGAAATTCAATTCTCACTTCAGGTTTCTGGGCACATCTTCTGCCTACATCACTGTCATTGCAGTTGTGAAGATGATTGTAAAGACATAAGGAATGCAAAACATTAGCAGTCTTCTGTTAAGTCCATGGGACTGGAGGAGAAGGAATAAAAAGATTCCTAAGCCAACATTTTTATTTAGGAGAAGGAATAAAAAGATTCCTAAGCCAACATTTTTATTTATACATATAACATGTTTACTATAGCAGTCCTCACTACGTCATCAAAATGACCAGTCCAGCTCCCATTGTCTTCAATGGGAATCTTTGTCCAAGTGTTCAGACAGGTCATTTAGAGCGACAACACACTGTACAGTTGACTTTTGCTTTCTCTTTCCCCACGTTCCAGAATTTATGGCATTTTGGTTCCCCTCTTCCTATAGATCCCATTAGTATTTTAGTTTTCTGTTATAAGCCTGGCAGTTAAATGGGTCTTCAAGAGTCATCTAAAGGTTTAACCTTGTTTTATCTCCTCCCATAGCTCCTTCCAAAGTTAAGAACAACTAACAAGAACTCTTGAATAAAGAGTTAAAACTTCAGGATAACTTGCTTATTGAGAACTGCAGTTGCTCTGACACCTGTAACATATGCAGGGAAACACTAATAACCTCAGAGACTCCTAAATTTTATAAAGGCAAAAAGCAAAGCCTCCCATCTGAGGGAAAACTCCCCTGGAAATACTTCTAGGAGGCATTAACTGACCAAGTCTAAAATAAGAAAGTCTGGTATCATTAAGCGCAAACCTATCTGATGTCAAGGTATTATGTAATGGATCCACAGACCACAACAATATCATTATAGTAGATTGCAAAAAAGGAAATTTAGAGACATTAAGACTCCATTACCTACAAAGAGGAAATGTTAAAATCTCTGGGGGTGGAAGTAAGTTGGACAATCCTAAAAGATATTGTGTTCATAACACAACTGCAATTATCCTGAAAGAAAAATACAAGAAAAGCAATATGAATCTCTGAGATGCTGCTTAAGTTCCTGAAGGTAATAATATTCTCTTTTAGATCTGGAGAAGAAAAGAGAACCAAATGAATTTTCAAGCCCCAAAACAACATGTGCCCACAAAATAATACCTAGCTCAAGTATAGCACTTTCCCTCAGTAGATTTCAAAGTGCTTTACAGAGGAGGTCAGGATCATTAGCTCTATTTTACAGATGGTGAAACTGAGGCATAGAGGGGCAAAATAACTCACCTACAGTCACCCAGCCTGCAAGTGGCAGGAATAGAAGCCAACTGTTCTGAGTCCCTGTCTAGAGCTCTACCCACTCATCAGCACTGCTTCCCTATTCATCATGTACAAAATGTTACCCATGCTTACATGCATCAGGTAACTGCAGGCACAGATGATTATGTACCCATCTCTATGCTCACATATGTACAATGGATGTGCACTTTTTTACAATCACACCTGATCTGCTGTGCTTTGAAAATCTGGAGATAAGAATATTCAGAAAAACTGAATATATACAGGTCAGAACCATGGTTCCCTTTAATCTGTATGGCTTCAGTGTACAACTGCAGAGCTGGAATTCATATGCAAACTTGAAACTATCAGACTGGGTCTGAATAAAAACTGTGAGTGGTTAGCTCACTACAAAAAGTAAGTTTCCCTCTTTTAGTATTCACACCTTCTCATCAATTGTTGGGAATGAGCCACATCCACCCTGATTTACCTCACTAGCACTGGTCCTCTTCATAATAATGTAACACATGCAATGATGGGTGTGTGTATTTATACCTGCTAAACTGAAATTTCTACTTCATGCATCTGATGAAGTGGATTCCAGGCCAGGAAATCTTACATCCAAATAAATGTGTTAGTCTTTAAGGTGCCATCGGACTCCTAAGAGAGTTAGCTAATAATCTTTTCAAATCACTAATGATTATTTTAAGAGGTTTTGGTGGAGAAGTTGTAGGTGTTCATGAGGATGAAGAAAATGTAGTGGCAAGCTTCAAAAAAAGGAGGAAAGAGTGATCCTGGCAATTACATCTCAAATAAGTGTAGCACTGTATATTTTATAATCTTTTTCTCGCAACAAAACATAAGGTTTAAACAGTTACTTAGTACAATGGTTACTGTAATAGACTATCTTCCCAGGTCCACACAGATTTAACAGACTCACTCCTCACTTGCAAGAGTTAGCCATTAGATGTTTGATTCTGTAGGAGGAAGACCTGGTCTGCTGAGGTGATTCTAAGAATATCATAGGGTGTTAGTAGCTCAGACTGATATTATCCCATGAGAAACCACATTTTGATATTTAAGCTTGTACATTCCTTAAGACTCAGTCAAATTTCTTGGCATTGTCAAAAACCATGCCATGCTCTTGATGAATGCAGCTGTCAGTCAACACCAGGATTTGCCTTTCGAATAGCTGTACTTGATCTCAAAAACTCTCAGCCGTACAGCATGATAGGTTGAATCAACTTCACTCTTTTTCTTTCAACCTTAGAGAGGCCTGTCATCAAAGTAAAGAGATAAAAAAGGAGAATCACAACTCTAATGTCAGATTTGACAGAGGAAGCTGTTAGTCAAGCAGCTTTAAACGGTTTCTCCTCTCTACATATCGAGTGATATCCTGGCACAGTGACAAGAAGTTATCACTGCACTTATTTGTACAATGAAAGAAAAAATACTGCAGTTGGTGTGTCATCGTGGACTCACCTTTGCTGGACCTTGGAAACAAATGGGCAGAGGGGACCTTTAATGAAACATTATCACAACTGCACAGCTTCGATATTGGTTTTTACAAAGACCACTGTGAAAAGCCCATTACAAAACATTAACATTAACCATCTTAATAAACAGTTAGCTCAAGTTGCTAAGTAAACAGTCTCCAGTAGGTGATATACTGAAGTCCTTATTCAGGCAAAGTGTTAAGTAGCACAGGAATAAGTCCAAAGACAACTAGCTAATGAGAAACTGCAAATAGCTTGTTCACATCTAACACTCCAATTCTGAATCCTGGAGAAAGGTTAAGAGACTTGGCCCCAAAAGTTGCATATGTAACAGAATTAGATTATGATATTCTGTAGATGTAACTGTAAATTCGTTTGAAATATCTATGATTATTGGTCCTATATGAGGCCCTTTGCCAGATTTACAAGCACCACTTGGGTTGCCAGATGGTTTCAACAAAAATACCGGACACACTTGACATTACATCACAATCTACATTACATCTTATTTAGAAAATACTGAACATTTATATTTTCTTATTTATAGTTTCTCAATTTGTTTCCTGAACAGAAAGCTCAAATACTGGACTGTCCGGTTCAAAACCGGACACCTGGCAACCCTAAGCACCACCAGCATGCATTTATGCATCATATTTCATCCTGTGATTTAACAATGCTGTACAAATATTAATACTCACAGCTCTACCATTAGATAGGCAGACAGCTATATCCATTTGACAAATGGATAAACCAAGGCATAGAAGTATTCTTAGAGCCCTATTTTAGGAGATGTGAAACACTCCGAGTTTCCATTGGTCTGAATCTTAGCTGATAGCATCCAATCTAAGTGATTTAGCCACTGCACCCCAGAGAATCAGGGCCAAAGTCAGCCATCTTGGTTCCCAATCCCCTGTTCTATCTCTTGGACCACATATACTCCTGCAAAATAATCTGAGACAGTAGTTGCTATTAGGTTTATATTTCAGAATAGTATTGTGTGACTTTTTGAAATGAAAGCTATCCTATCTCTGAGCACCTTAGGTTACCAGGAAAGACAATACTTTCAATTCCATAAAAGCTACAGAGAGAGAGAAAACTCATGATGGGCAGAAAAGGGTTGAGAGTTAATGCCTTTTCCATTTAACTGAATTTCAAGCAGACTTCTAAAAACGGTGCTGTGCTTCTGTCAGAAACATGCAGTAGCAGAAATTAATGGATGCATTTGTAGCCATTCCTAAGAAAATGTATTTCCAAAACTTAACACATGGAAATGGTGTATGTTCTCAATAATAAATTGTGTTTTACAATATTTCAGCAACTGTTATCTCCTTGCATTGTTTATTAAGCTGCAAAAGAGAAAGCAGCTTAAAAATAACACAACTCCATGTCTGAGCTTTATAAAGAGACCACAAGTAGTTGTATGCTGGTATTTTAAAAAGACTCTAGGTCAGTCAGACTACTTCTACACTGCAGCTCTATTTCTGCAGTGTAGAAGTATAGCTATTCTGCATCTTTTGAGCATGCCCATTATTTCAAAATATAATGGGCTTGCCATTCTAATGTCCCTGTAAATCTCATTCCACAAGGAGTAAGAGACGTTTTGGAATAGCGATTTTTTTTAAAGTGCTATGTAGACAGCACCAAATTTCGAAATAAGCTATTTCGAAATTGACTTAAAATAAGCTATGCAATGTGTATAGCTCAAATTGCGTAGCTTATTTAAAGCTCTGGATGCAGTGTAGATGCACTCTTAGATGCCCAGCTCTCACTGACTTACAATGGACCATTTGCTTATCTCCCTTAGGCCTGGCCTACACACAGATTTTGCAGTGGGAGAAGTAGTATGTTTGAGAGACAATCTTTCACCAAAATAGTTAAAGTTAAATAATACAACTCCCCTAGTATGGAGTAGTGTGAAATGGTTATTAGGCAAAGAGGTGTTTTTATGCTTAAAAAAAAAATCTCTACATGCTTACCTGCACATTCAGGAACGTAAAATGCCTTAAAATCTGGTGTTTAGTCTCACTAAACTTCAGTTTTGCCTCTGTATAACAGGGATAATAGCAGTCCTCTAGGAGTACTGTGAGAATAAATATTACAGCCAGTTGGAGAATGACAATTCCAATTTACAAAGAATTTCAAGGTTTAAAATCTAACTTTATTTTCAATCAGAATGAAACCCAAAGATTTCCAAAATCCCTGTAGAAGGATAAGTCTTTAAAAAATTTTTTTTGAAAAATAAAAAATGCTTCAATCCAACAAAAATCTAAATATCTAAAAATATCTAAAATATATAATATATCTAAAATATATTTAAAGGTAAAATCTAAAAATTTAAATCTTCAGTTTCCACTTATTTAGAATACAAAAAAAGTTATTTCAATGAAAACTCAAAATATTTGCTTTTGAAAACATTGAAATGAATGGGACTTATCAACAGTGGTGCAACTTCTCATCTAGTTTTTTCTCCTAAACATATTTTCAGCTAAATTGAAACAATGTTATGAAGCATTTCAATTTTAACAGCTCTACATTTTCTGACAGAAAAGGCTCGATTGAGGTTTTTTCAATAAATGCTAATAAATACATGAACAACTATGAAGTACTTGGATACTACACTAATGGCGGCCACAGAAGTAGCTGTGCTAGGTTGCATTCTATATTCTTATAAATCAGTTTTGTCTTTTCAGTAGAGATAGAAAGGCTACATCGGGTTGTCTGTTTTTAAGTGAACATTCTCTTCATTTTTTTAGACTAACTTGAATGTGTAAAAGGTGCAAAATTTTAATTAGCACCTGAAGAACAGGAGAAATGGAGCCACTGACTGGAGCAACATCTTCTGAGAAGTAAATATTAATATACCTGTGTCTTCCAGATTTTACATGTTGTGAAGTTAGAGCTATTAGATGGGCTCCACCCCTCATCCCATTAATTAAATATAGGAATCACCAGGATGAGAGCTCTCTATTTATGCTATTGCCAAGTTAGAGAGCTCTCATACAAATATGCAACCCATGACCCATGGTCTCTACATCAGGTCAAGTTGTAGCCCACAGCTGCTCCTAAACTAGAAGGCCTGGAGAATTACTTCTCTTCAACATTTTACAGTTACCAAAATAGGGAGTGACCTACTTCTATCCCATACTTTTACATTGTCTGCTTGTTTTCTGGCAAATTACTTTGTGCACCTCCATAATATTCTAAATGTTTTTTACACTTATGTAAACAATAATTATTGTTATACCCTTATAAAAATAATTTTGCACCTGGAAAGGAGGAATAGACTGGCAAAGCGCCAATACCTTGCTCCTCACAAGAATTTCCAGATTGGAAATCATGCAACACATAGAGTCTTGGCAGAATCTGATTTTTATTGATATATCTGTTTATTTTTAAAGCACTTTTCACTGATTTACATTTTTATAGTTGCACTCAAGTTTAAGCATTTTTTATTTTTATCCATTTAAAATTTTCTCAGTCACAGGAAATAAAGGAGGAATCGGGCAATAATTATTTAATGACAGTAGATGGTAAGATTCAAAAAGTTAAAGCTTTATAACTGCTAAAACATACTATCAGCATCATATGTCAAAGATTTGGCCTTAAATCAAACTCATATAAGTTCTCAAGCAACATTTTTCTGACGGATCTTGTACATAAATGAATAATATCTTTGATGTAAATATTTTACACCATTTGTACATGTGCACCGAAATTGACATTAATGGGCATTTCCCAGTAAAAGTCTAATCTGTTCAAGCCCAAACATATAGTCACAGGTTACTTGTATGAGCATGGGATCCATAAGAAACACTCTGTTCAACTTTCGTCATTTGGAATTTTATCTGGCCGGTTTAAATGGGCTCCAATCTCCTGATACATTATTAGGAATTTGAAATCTCAGTGTTGGGTGTGGGGTATTCAAATCAGTGTCCTCAATCCAATCTCCAGCAACAGATAGGAAATGACAGTCTGATTACTCTGTTTTACAAAAGGCCCTTAATGCAAACTCCTTAAAGTACTGTATGTACCTAAACAAAAATCTAATGTGGAGGTGTGTATAGATGTGTATTTTCACAACTGCCTAGTTACAAGAAGACCATGAACTTTTCCAGGTTTCCCACTCTCTAACAATTTCAGTCCTAGCTAGAATTGTTTATTACATACTAGTATAAAGAGTATGGTACCCTTAAAGACAAGATGAACAACAATGTAGCAGTATCTCTGTCAGATACTATCTGCTACATCCTATGTAGCTAACACTATGAACCTTTAGCATATCTGGAACATGGACACTGCTATGAATAAGGATAGGTTAATCAGTCCCTTCGTTACTAGCTTCAGACCCCATTCCAGCCATCCTGTTTTAATGAACCCTTTATTTGCTGAGGGAGAAGTGTGAACAAGCAGATCAACACTCTCTTGGATAAATTTTACATCTGACCTGTGAAATTCAGGTCACTTAGCAAGTATGAAACATAATACTTCCTAAGACCCAGAGAAGAAAGGTTATTCCTAATGTGACATAGCAGCTAAGCCACAGGAAGCTACTTAACATCATTCCAGTTTTCCTGAAATACATGATTTAGTTTCATTCCTAGAGTGAATTTTTACCTTACACTTCTGAAACTGAACCACAGTTATCTCATCCTCAGTGCGATTAAAAAGGACATTCTATTTCTCCTCCCCTTTCTCTGGGGCCCTGCCTCCCACACACTCCATCCCCGCTCTCTCCATTACTCGCTCCCGCTCACTTTCACTGAGCAAGGTCAAGGGGTTGGGCTACAGGAGGTGATAAGGGCTCTGGCTGGGGTGTGGGCTCCAGGGTGGGGATAGAAATGAGGAGTTCAGGATGAAGGAAGAGGCTCCAGACTGGGGCAGGAGGATTTATGGGGTGGGGGAGAGTGACGGCTCTAGCTGGGGATGCAGGCTCTGGGGTAGGGCCGAGGATGAATTGTTTGGAGTGCTGAATGGGGCTCAGAGCTGGGGCAGGTGGTTGAGGTGTAGACCTGGCTGGGCCATACTTACCTCAGGCAGCTCCTAGAAGCAGCTGGCATTTCTGGCTCATTGGCAGAGAGTCCAGGGGCTCTGTGTGCTGCCTGTGCCTGCAAGTGCCATGCCCATATCTCCCATTGGCCCTGGTTCCTGGCCAATGGGAGCTGCAGAGCCAGTGCTCAGGTGAGGGCTGTGAAGAGCTCCCATGGCTACCTAGGAGCCCTGTGGAGCCAGGACAGGGAGGGAGCCTGCCTTAGCTTCACTGTGCTGCCAACTGAACACTTAGCAAAACTGCCAGGATCCCTTTTTGACCCTAATTGTAATACCTGCAAGTGCCTGCTAAGGAATAGCTTCAGACCAAAACACTCATCTTCATTTGGGCCTCAACTCTGGCTTTGAAACCAAACATCCATGAGGAATACATTTATGCATTAGCTATCAAACATGATACACATGCCCATGGAAATTGCATTTCTGGTGCCCAAATCAGTAAAATCACCATTCCCTTGTATTTTGTGTAGCCACTTACACCAGCGCAAAGTGGGGGTAAATGCTACCATTCTGTTATGCTTGTGTTCTATGCTCTGTGTTCTATCCACTGGTGTGAATGTCTATACAAAACATTGGGCAGTGATGAATCAGGCCTGTATTTCTTTGTTTGGATGCATGAGATAAGCAAGACAGATTCTGAATATGAAAACTTTAAGTCCCAGATGCATTGCTTGTAAAACATCAAGAAGTTAGAACCACAAATTCAAACTGTCTGGCATTTGGAACTGCTTCACACAAAACTACTTTCTTGCCACCCACTCTCTAAACATGCTCAGGTGCTGGCATTTTCACCCAGACTAATTAACAAATACTGTGGAAATGAAATCACATGGCCTTACCATGGAGTTAAGTAAGTTCTTAAATTGCCAGAGTACAGCAGCATAATTCAAAATCTTGCCAGGGATTGTAGCAATCACTTTATAACAACAACTTAGGAGAAAGAAATAGCAGGACAATGTAACACAAATGCAATCATTATTCTAGTTTATGTGAAAATAAAGATACACTAATGCTAAATCATCTTCCTGAGTCCACTGACTCTCAACAGCCTCCCAGAGCCACAAATGTGCTTTCAGCATCCAGAAGCCATGTACATTTTATCTGAAGTTCACATTCTCTTAAGGCAACTTTTTACAGCCTTTCATGCAACTTCTGCAGGAAAATATCCCTCTTAGAAGGCTCCAGCATATTTCAGAAAGGCAGGATTCAGCTGCAGAGGGGATGCCAGCAATATTTTGGGCCCTATACTTCTGTCTTTCACACCATCCTTTCAACCATTCCATAGGTTGACTGAGCATTGTGTGAAGAAGCCTTTTCTTCCTTTTTCATTTGTTTTCAACTTGCTACCTATTAATTTCATTGAGTTTGTATATTATGGGAAAGGATAAATAACACATCCTTATTCACTTTCTCCACACCAGTTATGATTTTATAGACCTCTGCCATATCCCCCCACTTGTCTCTTTTCCAAGCTGAAGAGTACCAGTCTTTCTATCTTTCCCATATAGAAGCTGTTCTATACCACTAATAATTGTTGCCCTTCTTTATACATTTTCCAGTTTTCATAGATTCTGCTGTATTAAGCTCAACCTGTCTCTCTTGCTTTTGTTGCTATGATTTCCCAGGCAGACATTTATACATATGCAACATGGGTCAAGGAGGATCTCTATTATCTATCTATATATTTTCCTTAAGGACCTGATTCAGCAAGATATTGAAGCATGTTTGTAGCTTTAAGCACACAGATAGTTCTACTGACTACTTATATACATAAAGTTATGCATCACCATGCTAACCAGCACCTAAGGTTAACTGCAATAATTTTAAGCCTACTAGGCTACATCTAGATAGCGGGGATATTTCAGGATACAGGAAGTCACTTAATCAGCTGGAAGTATCCCAAAATCACAATTTCCCGTCTTTAAATGTGCCCATTATTTCAAAATATATTTCCACAAGGATTAAGGGACTTGGTGGAATAGCACTTTATTTTGAAATTTGGCGCTGTGTAGACAGTGCCAAATTTCAAAATAAGCTATTTCAAGGTAATGGTGCTGTGTAGACGCACCCTTACAGCCCATGGATGAAATGCTGTCTCCACTGCAATCAATGGTAGTTTACCATTGACTTCAATGGATCTAGGTACTCACTCCAGATTCCGCACCCCTTACCATGTGTAACAGCCTGAGTTGACCCATTGATTTGAACAAAAGTATGATTATTATTTCTTCTGTTCATGACAGAATCTGGCCTTAAGTATTTTCTTCTACCTGAATTTATTAAAATTAAATGCTTCGTTCATTGCACTTCTTTGAGAAAATTTGAAGAGGAAGCACCAACAAAACAGATAAACTGCTTCACAAGTGGATTTAAGGAAAGGGGGGAAATAAATGAACAAAAACAAATCACAACTTTTCAAAGGAGGGGATCTTCTTCCATGTATGTCTTCAAAAAATGTGCTGATTAAGTGACTTATCTCCCAACTGCAAAGTTTAATGAAGCTGACATTTCTTCCCCTCCAATGTTCTGCTGTCAGACTAAAAACCTTTCAACTTATGATATGTATGGTAATAGATATCTGAAAGAAAGATCAAACAGACATTAAGCACTGCAAAAGAGCCTGCTAAAAAGATGAAGTCACCCTCTAATGACATTATTATGACATACAAATTAAAAGAAGAACCAGTAAAAAGGATGATAATGCTATTGTGTTACTCAGGTATTTTACCAACAAAAGGAATTTCCTCGTTTTCTGTATATCTCCACTAAACTGACTGATATTTTCAGGATAAAGTATACATGAAAATGCATGGTTCTTCAACACTAAGAAGAAACAAATCACTATTTCTCTGTTTGGGGTTGGTATATAGTATCAGATGAACACTGTTTTTCAAATGTTTGATCCTGTGCCTCAAAAAACTACAAAACATCATAAACCAAAATCAAAAACTTCTTCAACAGTCTCTCTACAGTAGGCTGGAACTGAAAACCCCTCAGGAGGGAATAATTACTACTTTGTTGTAAAGCAGATGCATTTTTAGAAGCAGATGCATGCAAGGTAACTTGACTTTGGGAAACCACATTTGAAGCAAATACTTATTTGTATAACAAACTGAACGCTTTATACCAACCTATTAAGTAGATAAGACCACCTCAGGCATTTATTCTAACACTTCATAGATAAACTGAAATAAAATTTCAGCTGACACAGTTTCAGTGGCTCTTCAACTATTCAAACATAGTATTTGGGTCTAGCTAGTTAAAAGCCCTGTCATAAACCTCCCACAGTAAAACCTACCAAGAGGGACAGAGGAAACCTTGGCTATGTCTACACTCGCAGCTTCTTGTGTGAGAAATATGCAAATGAGGCTAGGCGTGGAATATTGCCGAGCCTCATTTGCATACCTAATGAGCCGCCATTTTTGCAGAAGAGGCTCTTGCACCAGAAGGAGCTGACTACACTGCCCCTTCTTGCGCAAGAAAAACCCTCTTGCGCAATGCCACTATGCCGATTATTTTCAGGAATAACAGCATTGCACAAGAGGGGGCAGTGTAGACAGCTCCTTCTGGCGCAAGAACCTCTTCTGCAAAAATGGTGGCTCATTAGGTATGCAAATGAGGCTCAGCAATATTCTACGCTTAGCCTCATTTGCATTTTTCTCACTCAAGAGTGTAGACATAGCCCTTGAAACCAGGCTTATAGGATAATTCTTGAGGACTAGGCAGGTGTGAAGAAGACAAAATATGCAACCTCTGAACCTCACAGATCTGGTAAAACTCCTGCCCAGTAGATCCAGGAATCTTCACTTATAGAGACAGCATGTGTTACCATGGCAGCACAATTCCCTCAGGAGGCAGGCTACTGTGGACATGATCCATCACACCTCCAACCTACAAGGAGAGGACAGAATAGATAAAGAATGAATCAGCTTCCAGCAGCATTAATATCTGATTAAATAAGAAATGGATAAGGCTGGGACACATGCTGATCAAAGTGCTGTTTCTTACCCACATTCCCTGCTGTAACTTCACTTTACCTCCCATAAGCTATGAAATCACAACTCCATGAAGCTGCTGCAGGCTTCTGGCAAATGGAGAAACTATTTCTTCTTTTGACAGCTTTGGGGAGAAGAGTTTCTCCACAGCATTGTATGTCTATTTCCTGCTTGAAATATAATTTTAGGTACAATTCAGTTCCTAGAAATTACTAAAAATGGCACCACAGGGTCATATTTATTTTCTTTAAAACAGAGATGGGGAACCTAAGGTCTGTATCCAGCCTCTGAAGCTCAGGGCTCCCCACCCAGCATTGGAGAGCCTGTGCTGGCACTCTAGCCCCTTGCTACTTCCCTGTGGGGCTGGAGCACACAAAATCTACTAGCCTAAGCCCCTTTAAGGTCCAATGTGATGCAAGAGGAATGTGAGGAGTGTCTTTCTCCTTTTTTTTTTTTTTTTTTTTAACTTGTACCATCCCTGGTTTAAAAGACTGCAGCCTAAGTGTGCTCAGTTTCCATGTAAAGGAGTTTTTTCTGGCAATCCTTTTAACTGAACCTGGTATCTGAAAGTAAAGCTGTTTTATTTCTTTATGGTGTACCACTAACAGCAATAAGTCAGAAAACTACATTCTGCCTTTGATGTGATAAAATTTAATATTTAACATAACGTAATTATTAACAAAATTTAACATCCTTGTGGTGGGAAAAACACCTCAGCAGCACAACAGTGGCATTTAATTTCAGAAAGGAGAACTATACAAAAATGAGGAGGTTAGTTAAACAGAAATTAAAAGGTACAGTGACAAAAGTAAAATTTCTGCAAGCTGCATGGAAACTTTAAAAAGACAACATAATAGAGGCCCAAACTTAAATGTATACCTCAAATTAAAAAACACAATAAGAGAACCAAAAAAGTGCCACTGTGGCTTAACAACCAAGTAAAAGAAGTGATGACAGATAAAAAGACATCTTTTAAAAATTGGAAGTCAAATCCTAGTGAGGAAAACAGAAAGGACCATAAACTTTGTCAAATTAAGTGTAAAATTATAATAAGAAAAGCCAAAAAGTAGTTTGAAGAACAGCTAGCCAAAAACTCAAAAAGTAATAGCAAAATATTTTTTAAGTACATCAGAAGCAGGAAGCCTGCTAAACAATCAGTGGGAGCCTTAGACAGTCGAGATGCTAAAGCAGCCCTCAAAGTCATTATAGAGAAGTCATTGTAGAGAAGCTAAAGTCATTGTAGAGAAGCTAAATGAATTCTTTGCTTCAGACTTCACAGCTGAGAATTTTGGGGAGATTCCTAAACCTGAACCATTCTTTTTAGGTGACAAATCTGAGGAATTTTCTCAGATTGAAGTGTGATTAGAGGTGGTTTTAGAACAAAATGATAAACTTAACAGTAACAAGTCACTGGGACCAGATGGCATTCACCCAAGAGTTCTGAAAGAACTCAAATGGGAAATTGCAGAACTATTAACTGTGGTTTATAACCTATCCTTTAAATCAGCTTCCGTACCTAATGACTGGAAGATCGCTAACATGACACGAATATTTAAAAAGGGCCTTAGAGGTGATCCTGGCAATTACAGACAGGTAAATCTAATGTCAGTACCGGGCAAATTAGTTGAAACTATAGTAAAGAATAAAATTGCCAGACACATAGATGAACATAAGTTGTTAGGGGAAAGTCAACATGGTTTCTGTAAAGGGATATCATGCCTTACTAATCTACTAGATCAACTTAAATAACAAAAATGGGTCTGGTAGCCCTTTACAGGCTAACAAAACATATAGTGTTCTACCAGACCAGTTTTTGTTTTTTAAGTTTATCCTGTACAGACTAACTCAGCTACTCTCTGAAGTTTCTTAATCTACTAGAGTTCTTTGAGGGGGTCAACATACATGTGGACAAGGGGGATCCAGTGGGTACAGTGCACTAAGATTTCCAAAAAAGCTTTTGACAAGATCTCTCACCAAAGGCTCTTAAGTAAAGTAAGTTCTCATGGGATAAGAGGGAGGGTCCTCTCATGGACTGATAACTGGTTAAAATACAGGAAACAAAGGGTAGGAATAAATGGTAAGTTTTCTTAGTGGAGAGGGGTAACTAGTGGGGACCCTCAAGGGTCTGTCCTGGGACCCATACTATTCAACTTATTTATAAATGATCTAGAGAAAGGGGTAAACTATGAGGTGGCAAAATTGCACATGATACTAAATTGTTCAAGATAGTCAGGACCAAAGCAGACTGTGAAGAGCTTCAAAAATATCTCACCAAACTAAGTGATGGGGCAACAAAATGGCAAATGAAATTTAATGCTGATAAATGTAAAGTAATGCACATTGGAAAAAATAATCCCAACTACACATACAATAGGATGGGGATTAATTTATCTACAACTACTCAAGGGAGAGGTCTTGGAGTCATTGTGGATTGTTCTCTGAATACATCTACTCAATGTGCAGTGGAAGTCAAAAAAGCAAATAGAATGTTAGGAATCATTAAAAAGGGATAGAGAATAAAACAGAGACTATCTTATTGCCTCTATATAAAACCATGGTATGCCCACCTCTTGAATACTCATCTCAAAAAGGATATATTGGCATTGGAAAGGTTCAAAAAAGGGCAACAAAAATGATTAGGGATTTGGAACGGGTTCCATATGAAGGGAGATTAAAAAGACTTGGATTTTTCAGCTTAGAAAAGAGGAGACTAAGGGAGGATATGATAGAGGTCTATAAAATCATGACTTGTGTGGAAAAAGTGAATCAGGAAAGTTATTTACTTATTCCCACAATACAAGACCTAGGGGTCACCAGATGAAATTAATAGGCAGCAGGTTTAAAACAAACAAAAGGAAGTTTTTCTTCACTTAGCGCACAGTCAACTGCGGAACTCCTTGCCAGAAGATGCGGTGAAGACTAGGACTTTAACAAGGTTTAAGGAAGAGCAAGATAGATTCATGGAGGGTAGGTCCATCAATGGCTATTAGCCAGGATGGATAGGAATGGTGTCCCTTGCCTCTATTTGTCTGTAAATGGGTGAAAGGAGAGAAATCACATGAGGATTACCTGTTGGGTTCCCTCCGTTGGGGGCATCTGGTATTGACCACTGTCAACAGACAAGATACTGGGCTAGAGGGACCTTTCATATGGCCATTCTTATGTTCTTATGTTTGATCCCACTATATTCAGATTATGCCATAAGGAATACCTGCTCTACCCTACTGTTTTCGTACTAAGTTTGACTAAGTGTAATTGATTGGACCTGAATGAAAAATTCTGTTGATGCATATGGAGGAAAAGAATCTGCTCTCCTAGCTCTGATACCTTTACAGGATGAGTAGGAATAAATAACACTAAACATAATTTTAGTCTACAAAGAAAATAGCTGTGATTGAGTAAACCAATGGGCATATCGATTTAAGAAAATATGATTCTGATATTCACTTTTCAGATTAGAACAGTTAGATAGATATACAGCAATCAAGTACATTTACCTGCACTATCAAAGTATTCCTTTCCTTTAATAAAGAGAAGGATTTTATTCCCTAGTCACTAACACCATGCTTTGCATTTGGCTGGGGCGGGGGGGCTCTGCCCTCATCTGCCAGCAATAGATTAACTGGTCTACTGATCTAGCTTTCCACAGTTCTTTTGGAAGCTAATAGCTAAAGCTTCCTTAGGCTTACGGTGAAGAAGTTTACTTCATTTGACCTTGGCTGACATAGTAACAGTGTCATGTCCACATAGCAGTAAGCATCTGTTGATAGTTTTGTTGATTTATCGACATGATGCATATTACTGCTGTTAGATTTGGTTTAGCTCTCTGTGTTTACCTGGAGAAAACATAGTCATAATTCTCAGGCTACCATCAAATAAGAGGAACAGAATAAATATTCACTTTTAAACCCTCAACAGATCGTTTGGGTTCAATTTTGTGAAGAGCAATGCACATGCTTAACATTAAACTTAAGAATACTCCCATTGAGTGAAATGGGACTAGTCACGTGCACAAAGCTGAGCAGGTGCATAAATCTTTAGAGCCTTCCAATTATCATGTACTAGCCCTGAACCAAGACATTTTACAAAAGAAAAGGAAAATAAAAAAAAAGAACATTGCATTCCTATAAAGATCTGATATCTGGAAAATCATACTGACTTAGGGTATGTTTACCATTCACATGCAGCACTCCAGCAATAATGCTGTTGCATAAACACTTACTAAAGCAACAAAAGGATTTTTCTACCAGTGTAACAAATCCCTTCTCTCAAAAGATAGTAGCTATGTCAACAGAAGTCTTCTTCCATTGATCTAGCTGCATCTACAATGACCTAACTACATGACACAGGTTATAAAATTTTTCACAGCCCTGAGTATGTAGTTAGGTTGACCTATGTTTTAGGCATAGACCAGGCCTTACATAGCAAGGTCTTTGTGACAGGGTTAAAGTTAAGAGGATAGCTTTTTAAACGAACAGGTCAATCAACACAAGGCCAAATTGATTACTCTTCTTATCATTCAAATGGATGCATGGGAGCTCAGAAGGAGGAACCCAGTTAGCTCTCATTGTGTCCTGAATAACTCAATATTCACCCTAAATTCACCACTACTCTGTGCCTGAAACCTCCATTAACATCATTAAATCTTCTGCAAACAAAATGGATATATGATCTGGCTCTTTATTATTATTTGTACTACAGTTATCCCTAGAGACCCTAGTCATGCACTTGGATCCCATTGTGCTGCAGGCCTAGGCTAGTGAGTGGGCCTCATGAGTAGCCCTCCTTCATCTCAGTGGGCTGCAAGATTGTTGTAACCAAGAGGGTCTCCTGGGATAGGGTAGTTTTGCTAACTGTGCTTGTGTACCTAGAATTTGAGGGGGTGTGCCGAATGAACCATAGCAGTGTTTTGATTTGATGCAGAGGGTGCCACATGGCTCTCACAGTTAATGTTGTGGGCAATCAGCACACACCTCACTTCACATGCCCTTGCTTTATGTGCATGATACTTTAGTAATACCAGTAGGAAAAAACCAACATGGACAGAAACCAGTAGAATCTGGCAACCCTATGCATGGGCAACAATAGACAAAATGTCTCATAGGCCACTTATAGAACCCTACTGAGTAGCATTTGGCTCGCTGGCCACAGGTTGCCCACCAGTGTCCTACACGCTATACAAACACGTGTTGAAGAGCTGTCCTTGCCCCCAGAAGCTTACAATCTAAGATTTGTTCCTTTTTCTACTCTATAGCTATCACGTTTATCTGATTGAACTGTACTTTTCCTAACATTTTTACACTAAATATTAAATGTCTGTATGATATTCAGTGAATTTATTTTTGTTTTTGGAAGTGGTAATTGTTAGATAATTGATAATTACCACATTGGTCAAGAAAACTTAATTACTAATAGCAATCTTCATATATGCCTGTGCCAAGATTGAATTCAGTGGGCCAAATTTACTGCTGCAGACAACCAGCATATGTGTATTTACACCAGCAAATGAGCGTAGACTTCACCTCGATACCTTTCTGACAAAGCAATACATGGAGCTAATTCTCCATACCCTTGGCCCTTGTATAATCATTTACACCCACACTAAATGAATGTAAAATGTTGTGGAGAGATACACCAGTTTAGCACTTTTAGAACATATGTGAATGACAGGACAAGGCAAGTATGAGGCCATGGAGGATCTAGCCCTTTATCTCATAACAACAGAAGGCCTGATTCTCTTATCACTGACATATAAATGAAGTGACTCCATGGAAATCAGCTGAGTCACACAAATGTACACTGTCATAAGTAAAAGCAAAACAAGGCCCATAGTCCTGGGCTAATGACCATGGTTCTGTAAAAGTATTATTCTAGCCACCAGAGGGCTCATGTTTTTCCTCATAATTCAACAGAATAGCTAAGAGTTAGTTGAGAATAACTAAGAGTTAGTAATATTTTGAAGATAAAGGCTGTACAGTTCAAACAAAGTATGTTCATACCAGGATTGGCCTGCATGGGAAACGACATGACAATCAGTGCATGTTCTGTTTCTTTCATTATTTAATTGTGCTGAATGCCCCTACTGCAACAGAGCCTGGGATTTTCCCAGGCAAATGAACAAATAAACAGATTTTCAACAACAAAAGTAGTGTTGCTTTGATGGTTTCATTAAATGCAGGGTGTTCTGGAATGACTGTAATTGAATCTAAGGGCATGTCTACACTGGGAAGTTATTCTGAAATAAGTTATTTTGAAATAACTCATGAAGTAACTATTTTGAAATAGAGAGTCATGCCACAAGGCATCACTGAAATAGTGTAGAATTTTTTTGAAAATGCGCATCCACACTGATTGGAGCCTGAATTGCATTTAAAGCCCCTGGAAGCGCTCCGGGGAGGGCATCAGGAGAGCAGTCACTTCCTGTAGCTGCTTCCTCAGGCTAGCTGAGACTTGTGCTTAAAGGGGCTCCTTTCTACATCCACGTCTCATACGCCACTTCTCCACTGACTACCCCCTCATGGGACAGCAAACTCACACTGTGTGCTCTGGTTGCCCTTGTGGATGCGACAGCACTCTCATCATACAGCCGGAGGTGCAGCAAAGCAGTGCCAGGCTCTTGGGCCTTGTGCTGCGCCTCACAGTGCAGTTTATCCACACTGCCCATGTGGTGCTTCAGGACCACAATGACCAGCACAGACCAAGGGACCTCTTCACCCAGGCCCTGGCACTTCTGATGCACCAAATTCCCCTCTATCCTCTGCACACCATGGAACACTGCTTCTGGCAGAGGGAGACCAGTTCTGACTGGTGGGACCACATCATCCTGCAGTGGTGGGACAACCAGAAATGGCTCCAGAACCTCCACATGTGGAAGGCTCTGCAAGTGGCTCATCCCTGCCCTCAGGGGACAGGATACCAGTCTGGGACCTACCATCCTACTGCAGAAGCATATCACCATCACACTCTGAAAGCTCACCACACCAGACAGCTACCACTCAGTTGGGAATGAGTTCAACATGGGGAAATCCACAGCTGTGGCTGTGCTCATGCAGGTTTAACTATTTCACTAGGAGGGTGGTGAAGCACTAGAATGGGTTACTTAGGGAGGTGGTAGAATCTCCATCCCTAGAGGTTTTTCAGTCCTGGCTTGACAAAGCTCTGGCTAGGATGGTTTAGTTGAGGTTGGTCCTGCTTTGGGAAGGGGATTGGACTTGGTGACTTCCCAATGTCTCTTGCAATCCTATGAGTCTATGTTACTATGATTCAATAGGTGGTAAAGGCCATCAATACCATCCTGCTGTGGAGGGTCAACACCCGGGACAACGTGGACCCCATCGTTGCTGGATTTGCCACCATGGGCTTCCCCAACTGAAGGGGAGACCATTGATGGCACCCACATGCCCATCCTGGCCCCTGACTACCATGCCTCCAAATACATCAACAGAAAGGAGTACTTTTTGATGGTGCTGCAGGCCCTCATGGACCACAAGAGAGAGTTCACGGACATTTAGTCAGGGAAGGTGCATGACACTGGTGTCTTTAGGAACTCCAGCTTCTTCAGCACAATGCATGCTGGCACTTTTTTCACCAACCAGACCATCAGGATTGGGGATGTTGATATGCCCATGTACATCCTCAGCAATGCAGTCTATCCCTTCCTCCCCGGCTCATGAAGCCCTACACAGGCAGCCTGGACCCCACCAAAGAGACCTTCAGTGTCAGGCTCAGCAGGTGCTGTATGGTGGTGGAGTGAGCCTTCGGCTGCCTCAATGGGAGGTTCTGGAGTCTCCTCACCCACCTGCACCTCAGTGAGTGCAACATCCCCCAAGTGGTGGAAGCCTGCCATGTACTCCACAATATATATGAGAGCAAGGGAGAAGCTCTCCTGCCGGGGGGGGAGGGGGGGAGAGGTTGATTGGCTCGTCAGAGCTTACGAGCAGCTAGGTACTGCTGCCATTTGACAAACATATCAGAGAGCTGTGCTCATCTGGAAGGCCTTGAGGGAGAGTTTCAGACAAGACCACCTATGAGACTTGCCCCTGGGCCTCCCTACAAGGGGCCTTTGCATTGTCCTTGTGTGCCTTTCCTCCCCCACTTATCCCTTCCTCTGCCAACCCTTCCCACCTTCCCTGTAGACCAAATAAAAAAGTATTTCTGTTTGGAAAACACAACTCTGATTATTTATTTGGGGGTTACACAACACGGCAGGGACTAGGGAAAGAACCCGGAATGGGGGAGGGAGAAGGAAGGGGAAAGAAGGGGTAGAGGGGCTCAAGGATGACATATTAAAATAATATTCAAATGACTGTATTTTGTTAAGAAAAACAAGAATTTTCTACCCTGATTCCAGTGCTACTGCTCACTTTTTACCTTGATGTAAATGACAACAGCATGGCTCAATGGCTACAAATTCCACATACCTAAGACAGTAATTTTTTGAATGTGATGTTAGTTTGAGCAGATTTATAAGAAAAAAGAAAAAATAGAAAACACAAAACCAATAAGATTCCAAACAGTGTGGTATTGTCAGGGCAAAACCCCAGATTCCAATTCGTGTTCAATCCTGTCGAGCTGGTAATGGCATGCTCCATTCCCAACTTGGCTTCGATTCACTACCGTGACTCTCAACTCTCAAGCAATATGTGATTCATCTCAATGCTATTTAGGGAAGGACTCACAATGGCTTTGATAAGTCAAATGATGGTCAGATATTTCTCTTCCAACCCACTAATTTTGCCAAGAAAGAATGGGCCAAATCCTTTGATCAGTTACACCACCGAGGTCAATGTACCGTTTAGATGTACAGCAACTTCTAATCTACACTTGAACTATATGCTTCATCATGAGCAGGTTTGCACCATTTGATTTATGTTCTCTGAAATCCTTTTTAGAAGGCCGCTCAAAATCATCCTTACAAGAGTAACAAAACAAACTCCTGCACGTTAACCAGTAGCCTGGGCAAACGTCACCTGGGATAGTTCACTTAATGCCAAATCCTGGCATGGCCTTCTCTGGTCTCAATGTTCCACAATAAGCATCACTGTCATTGAGACTAATAAGAAAACTGAAGCCCCACAACTCCGAGATGACTGTGTTATATCCCTAGGCGGCTGCCAAGCCTTTCCTCCCCAGGACTACATATCATGAGTCCAGTTCTTCCCTGCCCACCACAGTCATATATAGCAACCAGCTGCTGAGGGAAGCTGTCAGAGGAGGCAGTGCCTCTTGGGAGGAGTGGATTTCCCCCTGGGTGGCAGGCCATGTAGGGAAGATGGACTGGGATGTGTAGCCAGAAGAAGAAGCTCCTGAGCAGCCCAACCAGTCTGTTTCTGCTGTATATGGTTCAGTGAGCCCCACACTACTTTTGCTGGTTTTTGTTTTTGTTGTTGGTTTGTTTGGGGGTTTTTGTTTGTTTGTTGCTGCTTGGAGCACCTTGAGTCTCACCCTTGCTGGGGTGATATGGCTCAAGGATTGTGCTCAGGAGAGGCACAGGATCTGGCAAAGACTTCTCAGGTGTAGGAACAGAGCTTGTCTGCAAGAGCTCCAAGAGCCTACAAGCAGCTCTGGAATGCCAACGCACAGAGCAAAGCTGGGAATTTCTCCCATCCTTCCACCCTGGACCTAACCTGCTCAGGATTGCTTAGCCCACTTCTATGGCAGAAAGAGACTGTACCACATGGCCTTGACACGTCCCATTCCATTCTCCCCGTGGGTTCCACTGGAAATGGCATTCTTCACTTCCTGCCCTGAACTGCTGTGAGGCTGCTATGCACTGTTTAACATAAGTGGCATTTTCTGACAAAACTGTCTTAATTCCAATGGTGGGCAATGTAATCTGCAAATACTGTACATATGAGCCTTGATCCTGCAAACATGCACAATTGTATACTAGCAACACAGCTTGGACAGCCAGTGCTTCAGGCTACATACAATTAGTATCATGATCATTTTCAATGTCTGAGTGACAAATACTGGATTTTCACATCTGGCTGTTAATAAAAATCATGCTTTTCGTTCCCGTGAAATTATTTTTAAATTTAAAAAAGTTGGTTAACACACAAAATGGAATAATATTGAATCTCAGGTCAAAGAACCAATGCTAATTTGACTTCGTGTCTTCAGGATTTTAGTGTGCTTCACACAGTCATCTATTGAAGGCCATATTATGCAGAACAGAGAAAAGGTACAACTGTTACAATGATTAGTTAGAAAATACAAAATGGTTAATTTTTCATTCAGAATTATACTAGACAAAAATTTTAAATTCCAAAATGTAAGCATCTTTCTTGTACCTGCATTGCAAATAGAGTCTAAGCTTCTTTCCTTACTTGGGACTAGGGTCTGATACTTGTAGTCATGCCAACTGACCACACAAGTGCTCCTTATGATTTCAAGCAGGCCAATCATGAAGAAAGGAGTTATTCCATGTAAATCAAAATAATCAGAAACTTATAATGAAGATACGATAGTTATTCTGATGCTATTGGTTCAGTATTATTCTGAAGGTTTGGGTCTTATTTTTAATAAGATACTGACCTTCTAGACTTTGCATGATACAATAGAATTAGAAGACTTATTGAGAAACCTAATATAATATAACATAACATCTCAATATTTAATACATTGAAATTAATTAAGTCTCTGTCTGTTTTTCATTTCTTTTCACTACTTGAAGTTTCTTATATACTTTAAAAATGCATAGGTTTCCCCCACAGAACTGCAGAAAGTAGGAAACTGAGAAAGAAAACTGACAACATTTATGGCCAGATTTCTCTAAGACCTTAGCAACCAGTAGCATCCATTATTCTCAGTAGTGTTCTCAATGGGAGCATATTTGAAAATCTGGTCTCAGCTGTTGATACAATGCATTCTGAAAATCTGCCCATATTATGTAGATTATGATAGTGCCCCTAGTGAGCAGAGTGCTGTCCAGCCACCAAGAAAGACAGTCACAGCAGGTATGTACAAAAGATAGCAAGATAAGGGAAATATAACACCAGGGGCAAGGCAAACATTTAATATCATCATTGCCAGGGCACAGGAACAATTTATGTAATGAGCACACTGAGTCCCATTTAACCAAACTGTAAACCCTGCATGTGGTGGAAATCACGTCAAGCCAGGGGTGTCGCAATGTCCTAGCACCCCTACTTCCAGCACCTATGATTATTGCTAAGACATTGAAAATGATCAATATTAGATTTTTCAGATGCACTGTTGATAAAATTGTACTTTTATTTCAAGCCTTCTCTAGCTGGGCTGCCAGGACCCCGTCTTCCTCCATCTCCTCTCCTTCCACCGGTAGGTACAACTCCAGCTACCACGGGTGGCCTGTGATGGGGTGGTCCTTCAGGAGTAATCACTCCTGGTGCCCTATCAGAGGGCCCAATATTAGGTGCCCTATTACTTGCGGCTCAGTGCTTCCTCTGCCAGGCAAGCCCATTGTGACCAATGCTGGTGCTGGGTGGCCAGTCCCTGAGGCTCTGAATGTGCCCTTTTCCAAGGTAGCGCTCCCTCTACGATCTACAGGTCCAGACCTTAGCAATCTGAAGCTTACCACGGCAGGTGCCAAGCCTGTCATGGTGCCCTGGGCCAGCATCACTGAGGATTTCCTTCCCACACCCATTACCTTGACCCCCTCTGTGCCCATCCAGCAAGTGGTACCATACCCTGGTGGTCTATCCATTGGGGGCTCTTATCCCAGTCCCATGCCTAGTCCTGATCCCATTTCTGTTCCTGCAACCACTCCCACCTTATCAACTAATCGAGTAGCTGCAAGCAGCTCTTGTACATTTCAAAGGGAGAAGCACAGCAGTAGGGTCCTGACACAGGGAATGCTTTAGTCTCTGCTCGTGCCATTTCCCCCGCTGAATCTCTGCTTCCCCTGTGGAGACAGGGCTCAGGGGAACCCGCTTTTAAGCCAGCTCCCCGCAGCACTGGCTCCTGTTCCACCCACCTTGCTGCCTCTGATACAGAGGCAGCAAGAGGGTGGGGGTGGAAGCGGAAGCGACTAATCAAGTAGTGACTCGACTACCCAACAAGCCTAGTTTTATTGGGTAGTCGCCTAGTCACTTACATCCCTATCTGGGACAGCCTTAGGGATACTCCCCCTGTCATGCAGACAAGCCATGCTCATGCTGCTGCCCAAGACGTGGGACCTCCGTAACCTTCAGACTTGGCATCCTCAATCCAGCTTATGGACTTAAAGGCCATAGCCAAGGCCAGTCCATTGTGATTGGGTCTGTGCTAGTGGACGTGGTCCATCCTGACCAAACCTACACCAACCCCAGCTGTACCATACTTAAAAATCTTTTTCTGGTCCCAGGCCTCCTCCAGCTTGGGTGTAGGGATAGTCTGTCATTCACCCTCTGTCCCTGGACCAGGAGGAAGTGTTTGACAGGATGGACCACAAATATCTCCTGGGCATCAGGCCCCACTTTGTGAGCTATCTCCAGGTGCTATACACCTCCCAAAAGTGTTTGCTCAAGCACATCTGGACTCTGATAGCACCAACCAGCTTCGAGCAAGACAGGTGACAAGCCTTTCTGCTGTCAGGCCAGCTGTATACCCACCCTTGATTCTTTCCTCCACCTCCTCTGTAGGAGGCTGTGCAACTGTGAGGCCTATGTCTGATTCTCCCTTAGGTCACATATCAAGGCAAAGTTCCGCTAGGCCACATCTGGGCACTGTCTATGGGTATCTGCTTGGTGTTCCCCTCTGGCTTTCTGCTTTAGACCCTGTGAGCTGCACTCCCATCCCTATCTTCTCATTTGTTTTCCTCTGGATTTACTTGAACCCTAGGTTCAGTAGCTCCTTCCCTTAAGCTAGGGAAGGGGCCTTCAGATGCAGGTGCTGTTGCCTAGTATTCTGTCATAATCCATACAAGAGGGAGATAAATGTGATCACATATAAAGGAGCTTGCTAAAATACAGGGTAGAAAGATTGTTCTTGTGTTATTTATTTTACTTTTTGTTAGATTATATGCATGTGGAATAAAGTATTATATATTAATGGAGAAAATAATACTATAAAATTGCGAAAAGGAGCCACTGCAGGTGTTAAAAATTATTACAGTAATCTACAGGGATCACCTTAAACCCTGGCGCACTGATGTTGTGAACTGTAGAGGTCTGGCTTGTTACTGGAGAGCAATTCTCTCTCTCATATATATATATATATATATAAAAAGATTTTCCTGCTGTGCGACAGAATGACATCATCAGGCTCTCTGGCCGCAAAAGCAGCCCAAGGGAGGTGGGGGGGCTGGCAAGTGTAGTGAGCCTGAGGCACAGCTCCCTAGTGTGTGTGTGTGTGTGTGTGTGTGTGTGTTTTTTTAAGTAGAAACAGACAGAGTCAATGATGTACCAGTGATGAACCAGAACATTGTGATAATCCTATGGGATTTTACTACAATTAGGTAGGCAGAGGCGCTGCAATCCTCTAGTACCTTTACTACTGATCAACCACAATTTTGAGTGACATACATTATAAAAATGAATTTTCATTAGTGAAGATTACATGACATCTCCTTTGATTAAATATGGATTTAAAATACACGATCGATTAGAGCAACCTAACAGCTACCATCAGGTGTGTTACGTAAGTGATATGCATGTTCAGAATTAGTACATGTACCAAAATTGAGACTTCCTTGATATGCTAGATTATGGTTTGCACTTCCCTCTTCAGTGTCTTCTTTCTAGCAATTTACATAAATGACCATGTAGAGTTACCCTTAAACATCTACGCATTTCAAGCACAGGTTAAATTATAAAAGAGATTGCAACATCTTCTTTGTCCATCACCATTTAATAAATCAACAGGTCCATTTCTGAGGATTGATGTAATGGTATTTATGAGCATTGGCAAAGTCATGTCCACTTAACTGATGCAATTAAGCAGTGCCTTGCTCTTATTATAATAATAATGGGTTGACTGATGAGTAATTTATTTCTTTCCAATGTAGCTGACAAAAATAGATTATATTCCTAGACAATGCAATGTATTTGGATCATAAACCTGCTGCCTTCTCATCTCCACCATTAGCTTAGATTTATCCTTCCCAGAGAGTGGTAGAATACACTTTAAACTAAGTATCAGGTTTCATATGGAGGGATGCTCATGACTGTGTTCAGTCCTGCACAGCCATTTTTATAAGAGAGACATGGGACTGAATCCTTATTAGCTGTATAGAGGTTTCTGGGATTGTCACTCAGTGTGTCAGTTTGAAGCCTAGAATGTCTGTTGAATTCATATGAAGTGCTGGAAACAGCTATTAGCATGGCAGTGAAATAATTCTGGTTATAAATATCACCAGGTTCAATCATTACTGGGATATGTGATATGCTGCCATCCAATTTTTAAGTTCTCAGCTGTTTTGGCTTTACAGATCTCACTCAGGTGACAGAAGGTATGTATCTATGTTGTGCAAAAACTCCAGTCGTCTTCTTCTCCTCATGTTTGTCACAAACTAGAGGTTTTTCCAGAACCGTGCACAAGCGATGGCTTTCTCCATCATTACAGCAAGATCCTCCTTCATGAAGGTCTCCCCCATGAGTCATCAAACAAGAATGGTCTGTAACTGACCACTAGAATAGCTCCATTTGATCGTATTAGTCTATGATCTGCCAATTGACATATACAGATGGTTCAGGCATCACCACATTGGCCATTCTGCATCAACCCCTTCAGGAAGGTTCTCCTGTGGTTCCAGAGCTATTGCAGTACTTCTTACGGAACATATTTTTTCATTGCATAACCTCAGTCATGCCTTGCCAACTGTCATATCCACAGGCACATGGTTAAACAACTTGCACTGTTTAAGGCAGTGGTCCCCAACATGGTGCCCATGGGCACCATGGCACCCTCCGGGGCATTTATGTGCGCCTGCCAAGTGACCAGGGCCAGCCCAAGCCATTCTTGCGCCCCGAGCCCTGGGTGCACAGTGCAGGCCCTGGGCACGCAGCAGCCCCAAAAGGTTGGGGACTACTGGTTTAAGGCATTTGCTTACTCTTGTGTGACCTTATAATGAATATCTTGGCTCGTCCACCCATTGTGATCTTTCCCATCAGCTTGTTACTTTCTTCCTGATATCAGGCAGTGCCACATCAATCAGTAAGGACTTCCTTTGGTATTGGCTTTGACTTACCTTGTCATTCCTCAACAACTATCATTTAGAACAGGGTCTAACTTCTTAGCATCAATGGATTGTTCCCACATTGAACACGTATACTTTGCTATGAAGTAGTACAAGGTGATAGCACTGATTTTCAAAGTAACTGGATTGGCTCCCCTCTTTGAGGTGATCAAATTTCAGAAGATGGTTTTACAGGTACTAACCTTCCCTTTCATCGTCTCTACATGTGCTTTGAAGGAAAGGGTCTGATCCCCGGATAGACAGGTTTGGGTGATTAGCCAGTAGGATTCCATCCAAAGTATGGTTAATTTCTGCTTAGTTTCTTAATGACATAGGCCCTCACTTGTGTCTTAGTTGGGTTGCAAAAAGTTAGTTCTTACTGTAGTAAACTAAGAAGTTGCTCAGTGCACATGTCCATCAATTCCTGACAGCAGCAAAGTCCCTCTCCTGTGATGAGAGGCATAGATCATTGGTGTATACAAAGTTCTTTGTATTGCTCAATATGGGATGATCATTGGTATACATGTTGAAGAGAATTAAGGCTAACACACTGCCCTGTGTAAGGCCATTTTGTTGTTGTGTCCAGCGGCTCTTTTTTTTTTTTTTTTTTTTTTTTTTGCACAGTGCCACATAAAAATGCCTGTTCTGCAGAAGAAATCAGATAAGCTGCACTAGGAGGTAGCCAGGCGTAAGACTGCAAGTCTTTCATGGCGGTCCCAGAAGTCACAGATTCCATGACTTTCCAGGACCTCCATCACTTCTGCAGTGGCTAGTGAAGCTGACCCCACCCGAGCAACTGAGATGGCCCCAGGTCCAGCTGCATGGGCTGCTGCTCAGGTGGCCACACACAGTTAGTCCTGGGTACTGCCCCAGAGCAGAGGTCCTGGAGCAGCAGCCGCCTCCCAGGTCACACAGCAGTATTTTTTTAAGATAACAACCACCACCACCAAGGTTCAAGAAGAGATTGATTTTCCAATCCCCAGTTAAGGAACAAGAATTTGCAGTCTAGGGTTACATCTAGACTGCAGAGTTTTAATAGGAAAAAGATACGCAAATACTGAACCACACTTTGTGTATCTTTTTCTGCTTTTTTTTTTTTTCCTTCGGAAGAGGCTTTTCTGAAATTTGGCCCATCAAAGTGGAGACAAATTTCAGAAAAACCTCCTCTTTCAGAACATCCCTTATTCCTCTCACCAAGAGGAATACAGAGATGCCGAAAGAACGTGCCCACTTTTTTGGAAACTGTTTCGAAAAAGTGGACATGTTCCCTGGATGTGGCAGAGCTTTTCTGGGATACCTTTGGAAAAACTCTGCAGTCCAGACATAGCCCTAGAAGGCTTAGGATTTCCTCAAGAATGACTAGACAATAAGGGTTTGGTTGATGTGCTTTAAAAGTTGTATGGATCCCAAACAAACTTCACAGCAGATAAAGATCCACATTTAATTTATGAAGACCACATCTGACAGTCTAGCAACTGTCAAAAAAAAAAAATCAATCCCTGTCCTTCTAGTAATCATCTCTGAGAAGCCTTCAGGCACCAGAGGTCCAAAAGGGAGAGGGGCTGCCAAGAATTGTGCACTGAAACAAGTAAAAAATGAAAAGAGCAATAGTTACTGTGCTGGTAACCCACCAAAAGAAACATGCTGCTCTTTGAGAGACACACCTCTGCCTGCATGTCCTACTGATGAAGGAATGGCCAGATGAGAGACAAGGAAGTAGATATGAGTTGCTACACCCTGGAGGAGACCAGCAAGTTGGATGAATCCACATTTTCATTGCTTGGAAACATATCTATCAGAGCAATTACACAGTAGAATGGGAACAGGGGCAAGAGAGGGCATTTGGGTGTTGCTAGTCCCGTACATCACCAGAAAAAGGAATTAAGTGAAAGGAAGCTATTTTCATTAAGGATATGGAAAACCATCTAGTTATGTATCTAATAGCCAGTTCTATAATCTGCTTCTCATCATAATGAGATGGCTGGTCATTTATATCTCTTCTTAGAGCCACTAGTAGCACACAATGAGCAGGACTCAAATGCTACATAGTAGCATAATATAAATACAAATGAAGGAACTCCACATACGGAAATCAATACAGGTGCTACAATATCTGTAATTCTTGAAAAACTGTACATGAAAATATTTGCTAATGTCAAATTAAGAGAAACAAGTATACTAGTGAGTGACAATCATTAGGAGCTAAAAGTTATGATAGCTGCAGGTGAGTGTAAAGGAAAAGGATATCTGTTTTGGCATGGACTGTTACACAAGGAGATGGTGTTTCACAAAACAGCTTAACAAGGCTAGTTTGCATTGCCATTCTAGAAACCATGCATTATTAGATAGTGGAGTTCAAACAAATGCTTTTTTGATATATGGCTTAGTGAAAGGCATAACAACAAATCTGTATGCAATTAAAATGTCATTCCTGCATTTCTTCAAGCTCATCTTGTGCCTTATGCTTTGCTAGAACATATAAAAAAAGCAATTAAAAGATCGCAAGAAAGAGGGGATAATATGACCTCTAGAGTTGTTTAATTTTGTGAGTTCCTAAACTGAAAGGTAGTGCAGGGATTTGGGGGAACTTTAGAGTCACCTAGTCTTTTGCTGGAAGTATTCAGATGCCAAGGTGGTAGGTACAGTACATGAACCTAAATCCATCCATTTTGAAAATTACAGAATTTATTTCCTAACTGGAAGGAGGGGTAAAATTTATGGAACTTGATCTGTTCCCAGCATTTACAGGAGGCCAGATAGCCAGATTTTTTTAAATAAAATAAAAGCTAAGATTAAACATATTTATAAGGCTTGTTGGGTATGAAAGGCAGCCATCTGGTATAGCTAACACCCCTGCCATATCCCAAAGACTAATGCATCAGTTATGCCAAGATTTCACTTTTATCATCTCCTATTTAGAGGACACTTGAGAAACCTAGAATGAGTTCTGAAAACATACAGCTTACTCAGGAAGAAGAGGCATGGGGAAAAGAGGGAGAAGGTGTTACCTTATATATCACAGATGTATACACCTCCCTGGACTGAGATTGAGATTGAAATCAAACACAAACGTTTTGAAAGTCTCTAGGTAAAGATAAAAAGGGATAAAAATCAAGGGTGATGTCACAGGAGGGGTCTATTACAGACCGCCTAACCAGAAAGAGGAGGTGGATGCTGCTTTTTTTTTTTTTTTTTTAAACACAACTAACAAAATCATCCAAAGAGCAGGGCTCTATGATGATGGAGGACTTAAATCTACTCAGACCTTTTTGGGAAAAATAATATAGCAGGGCACAGATTATCCAAAAAGTTCTTGGAATAAGTTGGAGACTTTTTTTTTTCCCCAGAAGGTGGGAAAAGCTACTAGGGTAGAGGCTGTTCTAGATTTAATTTTGACAAATAGGGAGGGACAGATTGAAAATTTGAAAGTGGAAGGTAGTTTAGGTGAAAGTGATCATGAAATGGTAGAGTTCGTTATTCTAAGTAATGGTAGGAGGAAATACAGCACGATAAGAATAATGAATTTCAAGAAGGCAGCCTTTAGCAAACTTGAGGCATTGGTAGGTCGGATCCTGTGGGAAGCAACGGGGAAAAACAGTTCAAGAGAGTTGCCAGTTTTTCAAAGAGGCATTATTAAGAGCACAATAGCAAACTCTCTCACTGTGTTGGCAAGATATGAAGTATGGCAAGAGACAACCCCAGCTTAACACTTATCTAAACATCAGAGTTCCACAAAAAGAAGAAACTAGGTCAAATTGCAAAGAATAAATATAAACAAACAGCACAAGCAAGTAGGGACAAAATTACTGTCTCATAGATACATAGCTAGAGAGATAAAGGGTAACAAGAAAAGATTCTACGAATACCTTAGAAGCAAGAGGAAGACCAAAAAATAGTGTAGGCTCATTATTTAATGAGGGGAGGAAGACAACAGAAAATGTGGAAATAGAAATGCTAAACAACTTTTTTGGTATTAATTTTCCACCAAAAAGGTTAGAAGCAATTGTGCAACTGACACAGTGAACACCAGCAAAACTGAGGTGGTATCTGAGGTTAAAATAGGGAAAGAACAAGTTAAAAATTACTTAGAAAAATGAGATGTCTCTAAGTAGTCAGGGCCTGATGATATACATCCTACAATACTCAAGGAGCTGTGAGAGGAGGAGGAGGTGGTGGTGATGGTGGTGGTATCTGAGCCATTAGCTATTATCTTTAAAAAGTCATGGACTACAGGAGAGATTCCAGAGGACTGGGAAAGGGCAAATATAGTGCCCATCTATACAAAGGAAAATAAAGACAACCCAGGGAATTACACACCAGTCATCTTAACTTCAAACCTTGAAATATAATGGTGTAAATAATCCAGCAATCGATTTGCAAACACCTAGAAGATAAAAAGGTGATAAGTATTAGCATGGATTTGTCAAGAATAAATTGTCAATCCAGCATAATAGCTTTCTTTGACAGGATAACAGCCCTGTGGATACGGGAAACAGCATATGTTGTATATCTTAACTTTAGTAAGGCTTTTGATATTGTCTTGCGTGACTTTCTCAAAAACAAGCTATTGAAGTACATTCTAGGTGGATTGTACATGGGTATAAAACTGGTTGAAAAGCGGTTCCTGATAAGTAGTTATCAGTGGTTCACAGTCAAGCTGGAGGACCTATCAAGTGGAGTCCTACAGGGATCAGTCCTGAGTCTGGATCTGTTCAATAGCTTCATCAATGATTTAGACAATCACATAGAAAGTACACTTACAAAATTTGCAGATGATACCTAGCTGAGAAAGTCATCGCAGAGAAGCTAAATGAATTCTTTGCTTCAGTCTTCATGGCTGAGGATATTGGAGAGATCCTTAGATTTGTCATCTAAAAAGAATGACTCAGGTTTGGGGAATTGTCCCAGATTAAGGTATCATTAGAGGAGGTTTTGGGAAAAAGTGATAAACTTAACACTAACAAATCACAGGGATCAGATGGCAGTCACCCAAGAGTTCTGAAAGAACTCAAATGTGAAATTGTGGAACTGTTTACTGTGGTTTCTAACCTATCCTTTAAATCAGCTTCTGTACCTAGTGACTGGAAGATAGCTAATGTGATGCCAATATTTTAAAGAGGGCTCTAGAGGTGATCCTGGCAATTATAGACAGGTAAGTCTAATGTCAGTATTGGGTAAATTAGTTGAAACTATAGTAAAGAATAAAATGGTCAGATACAGAGATGAACATAAATTGCTGAGGGAAAGTCATCATGGTTTCTATAAAGGGAAATCACACCTTACTAATCTACTAGAGTTCTCTGAGGAGGTCAAACAAACATGTGGACAATATAGCATACTTAGATTTCCAGAAAGCCTTGACAAGATCCCTCACCAAAGGCTCTTAAGTAAAATAAATTGTCATGGGATGAGAGGAAGGTCTTTTCATGGATTGATAACTGGTTAAAATACAGGAAACAAACAGCTGATGGGCTCAGCGCGGCAACCATTTAAATTTAAATGAAGCAGTGATTATTTAAATCGCCGCTTCATTTTCCTATGCCGGGTAGCCTAATCTACATGCCTCTGTTGCCAGAGGCATGTAGTCTAGACATACCCTTACAGTTGAGCTACGTCTATACTGTAGCCTTCTCGCGGAAAAGCTTATGCAAATGAAGTGTGGCGTGGAATATCGCCACGCTTCATTTGCATAATTAATGAGCAACCGTTTTTACGCAAGAGGCTTTTGCGCAAAAGAGAGCACAAAAACCCCCTCTAGTGCAAGAGCCATTCTTCCTCATTTTTTGAAGGATACAGTGTAGATGTAGCCTTAGAAAAAGAGGAGACTAAGGGGGGAGGATATGATAGAGGTCTATAAAATAAGGACCGGTGTGGAAAAAGTGAATAAGGAAAAGTTATTTACTTATTCCCACAATATAAGAACTAGGGGTCACCAAATGAAATTAATAGGCAGCAGGTTTAAAACAAACAAAAGAAGTTTTTCTTCACTCAGCACACAGTCAACCTGTGGAACTCCTTGCCAGAGGATGTTGTGAAGACCAGGACTAACAGGGTTCAAAAAAGAACTAGATAAATTCATGGAGGTTAGGCCCATCAATGGCTATTAGCCAGGATGGGTAGGAATGGTGTCCCTAGCCTCTGTTTGTCAGGAGCTAGAAATGGATGACAGGAGAGAGATCACTTGATGATTCCCTGTTATGTTCTCTCCCTTTGGGGCATCTGGTTTTGGCTACTGTCGGCAGACAGGATACCGGGCTGGATGGATCTTTGGTCTGACCAGTATGGCCATTCTTATGTGAAAAGTTGCGAGGAGGATAGGATTAAAATTCAAAATGATCTTGACAAACTGGCAAAATGGGCTGAAGTAAATAGGATGAAATTCAATAAGAACAAATGCAAAGTAGTCTAATTTGGAAGGAACAATCAGTTGCACACATGAAAACGGGAAATAACTCTCTAGGAAGCAGCACTGGTGAAATAAATCTGGCAGTTATAGTGGATCACAAGCTAAATGAGTCAACTATGAGGCACTGCTACAAAAAAGGAAAACATAATTCTGGGATGTATTAGCAGTGTTGCAAGCAAGACAGAAGAAGTAATTCTTCAGTGAAGTCTTATAGCATGGAGTAGAGCAAGAGTTGTGTGTCCAGTTCTGGGCACCACATTTCAGGAAAGATGTGGATAAACTGGAGAAGGTCCAGAGGAGAACAACAAAAATGATTAACAGTCCGAAAAATGTGATCTGAGGGAAGATTGAAAAAAAATTGTTTAATCTGCAGAAAAGAAGACTGAGTACAGAGATAACAGTTTTCAGGTAAGTAAGAGG
Source organism: Pelochelys cantorii (assembly GCA_032595735.1). Classification (NCBI taxonomy): domain Eukaryota; kingdom Metazoa; phylum Chordata; order Testudines; family Trionychidae; genus Pelochelys; species Pelochelys cantorii. The sequence goes on from CM064327.1 coordinate 243,556,455, forward strand.
TTATTACAAGGAGGAAGAAGAAAAAAAAATGTTCTCATTAACCTCTGAGGGTGAGACAAGGAGCAATAGGCTTAAACTGCACCAACGGAAGTTTGTTGCACAATAAGAAAAACTTCCTGTCAGGGTAGTTAACCACTGGTATATAAAATTATCTAGAGAGGTTGTGAAATCTCTGTCATTGGAGGTTTTTAAGAGCAAATTAAACCATTCCCTAATAGGTGTTAGTCTAGGTAATACTTAATCCACACTAAGTGGACTAGACTGGAAGACTTCTTGAGGTCCCTTCCCATACTACTTTCTCTGATTCCTCCTTTGTTAGTGTTATGCTTCTCTAGCACTGGATCTGTAATTACACACACTTAAAGATAGACACACAACCACTTGTGACACTGTGCCTTCTTTTTTTACGAAATTGTGTTTTTGAATAGGAATATGCGTAACTTGAATATACTTTGCACAAAACAGGGCAAGTAACCTATCACTCAAGAACTTGTAACCCCCTGAATGTGAATATTCTAATTGTGTACATGTATCATTCTTGTGTGTGAAGTTAGAAATATAAAAAGTGTAAACCTGTTTATTAATTTCAGTCTTCTATTGGAAACCAATAGAGGTATTTAAGGAACTTAGGGTACATCTACACAGCATCCTTACCTCAGAAAAAGTGACAATTTACACTTTGACGCTATAGCTTATTTCAAATGAAATAGCTTATTTCAAAATTTGGCACTGTCTACACACAGTGCCAAATTTCAAAATAAGGTGCTATTCCGAAATGTCCCTTATCCTTCATGCAGTGAGGTTTACATGGACATTGAAATAGTGAGCCTGTTATATTTCAATGTAATGGGCTTGCTCTTAAGACGTGAAAAAGCTCCGCTGTGTAGACGTAGCCTTAGTGACCTCGTGCGCAAGACAAGGATTTATGACTAGCCTTGTTTTTCCTGTAAGCCTAAACTGTGGTTGCTCCTACAAAAACATGTTACCATGCCATCTAGTGCTGGGAGCCATCTTAAATTTGGTGTTTTTCCACAGGAGTGCAGAGAATATACAAGGACTTCCAACCTGGGAAAAATTCTATTTAAGAAATGGAAAGCAAATGATTATTGACTTCAGCTGGTTTCACAGATGGATACCCACCTTGAGAAGATACATGAAAGCTCCTGGAAACAAAAGAACTCTAACAGGTGTAGAGAAGAGCTGCTGGACCCAGGTCAGAAAGAACAGCTGGGGCCTGAAAAGACTTCACCTGAAATGAGAATTAGGGTGAGAAACTATGATTTGTAACAACTTCTCTTAATGTATTAGGCTTAGCTGTCATGTTTTGTTTTATTGTAGCTTTGTACTTGCTTTGATCTGTCTGTCATCACTTGCAACTACTTAAATCCTACTTTTTAATACTTAATAAAATCACTTTTGTCTATTATCAAACCCAGTGTAAATAATTGTTACCTGGGGGGAAAACAACAGCTCTCTTTCACTGATAAAGGGAATGAACTTTGTGTGCTTTCTCTGTATAAAACTTTTTATACAGAATAAGACAGATTTATTTGGAGTTTTGGTCCCAATGGGGCTGTACTCCTCGGTGTAGCCAAGTCCCTCTAACTGAGCCCTCCCAGAGCTGAGCTGTTACCAGCGTTTATTACTCTGCTGGGGGGCTGTTACCTCTGATTCTGTGCCTTTGCTGGGGGAGACTAGAGCTTCTGGCCCAGCAGGACAGGGTGGTGAAGCACCCCAGAGTGCAGGAAAGTGGACTCAGTGGTATGATCAGCCCATCAGGTGACAGTCTCAAAGCAATCTGTGACTCAGTATGTCACACCACTATCTTTTTTCCCCTGTGATTGCATTTATACTTAGATATGAGAAAGAAAAGCCTGTAGCACATTGAGTGTGTAACTGAGGAGCCCCATTTTGAGTCATTTTGGGGACTCTGTTTATTTTTCACTCAGTATGCAGGAATCCATTAATAAATCACAGAATGGCACAGATGATGTTTAAAACATGTATTCAATGCTGCTAGAAGAGGCCACAAAAATGAGCACCATGCCATTAATAGGATCCATTTAAAAGTCTCTGTAATAAATTACAAAGGTATGTTTGTTTTTCAGGAGACGTACTCCGGGCTAGATTCTGACACAATTGTGCTGAATAGCATCTTACTACAGGAGTGGTTCCATTGCCTTCAACATGAGTAAGGTATCAGAGACTGGTCCAAAGCTATCTGTGATCATAGCAGACAGAATTCTCAAGGCACAGGAGAGTTTTCTAGCTAGCCACTGCCCATAGCTCTTTTGCTATGACACTGAAGCTCATTAATATAATCTATGTATAGAGCTATATTATAGGGTTTACAGTCAGAGCAGTAAGGGAATCACACAGTGACAACACCAAGTAGCTGTAACAATGACTCTTGCCCATTCAGGCACAATTCAACAAAACACTTACGCATGATCTTAATTTTAAATACACAAGCAATCCTGCATGTGCTTAAAATGAGCATATGTAATTGCTTTGATGGATTGGGGTCCTAGAACAAGGAATGCAGAATTCCACAGCAGGAGCCTACTCAGAAACAGAGTTATTATATAATTTAACAGGTGTAGTGTGTGCACCTGTCATGGACTCTCAGATCACGTTCACTCTTAGCTCCATACAGACCCTGGGAGACCCCCTGCAGTGTGGCAGCCCTTCTCAGGGGTCTATTCTCTTCAACATGTTAAGCCCCTCTGCCTCATGCACCTCTTTGGGCCTTTTGCAAGCCTGTCTCTCACTGTGGTTTCCTTCAGGCAGCTCACTCGCTCAGGACCTCGGGGGCTTCCACAAGCAGAGGGAATAATGTAACCCTGTCCCCTAGACTGGGACAACTCTCACTCAGCATTAAACAGAAGTGCTTATTGAGTTTTGGCCACAGCTTAAGAACTCCCAAGGTCAGTGTTCCCTCTAAGATTTTCCATCTATGAGCAGAGTGAGTTTTGTCTTGTGCACTAATATTGAAGTCATGTGTATTTCTTTGGATGTGTGCCACCATTGCACCATATATATATATATATATATATATATATATATATATATATTTATATATATAAAATGGAACAAAGAATACTAAAACAGCCCTTTCCCAGTCACAAAGAATAAAAAGAGCTGCTAAATCAGAACTTTCACCCATGCATCCTTATTATTACGGCTGACCCTAACTGCCAATGGACTGTATTTGTTCCACAATCTGCTTATTGGCTACCACTGCAATTTTCCATTTCTGCTGCAGATGTGCTTTAATCCTGGCATCAAAGTTTCTTTAGTCTCAAAAAAAAAAAAAAAAAAAAAAAACCCACCACCTTATTCAAGCTAGAAACAAAACAAAGCAGGAAAATTTTCCACTCTCACTGAGTTTCAAAAAAGTTTGCCAAACCCACCCACCCACTCCTTCCCACTAGAGACACTTTGGGCTGCAGTTTTTTTCCCCACAGTCCCTGGCATGATGACCTATCAGCCCCGTGGGGCTGCTGCAGCAACATTAGCTAAACTCCCACCCTCTTCCCTTAGGATAGGCCCTGACCACATTTCTCCTCCTTGCAAAGCAGCTCCCAAACCATCCTGGTCAAAATGATGGTGCATCAGCAGCACCCTCCGCTGTCTCCCCCTTTTCCCCGCAGACACACTTTATATATGCAGTTGTGTCCTTAGCGGGAATCAGCAGTTAAATTCTTCCATTTAAAGGTCTGCAGCACACACCCCTCTCTGACCTTTTCCTGCTCTCTGCAGCTGGTTTGAACTCCTCCATCCCTCTCTGTTTGCCTGGACGCTCCTCCTGCCTGCCCAGAAGCCCATTGCATGACCGCCTCCCTGTGCCCATAGGCACAGCCCTCTGCTGGCCGCACAGGTCCATGTGAGCCTCCCAGCCCCACTCTCCTCGTGCCACAGCTGGGCTGCTCCCTCAGGGGCAGGGAGGGAAGCCCCTGGCACAGCAAGTTAGTGCCCACCTCTCCCGGCCCATGAGCTGCTCCACAACCCGCTCCACTCCTGAGCCAGGTGCTGCTGTCTGGTTGACACCTTCCCAGCCCCGGAAGCACTGCCTGCCCCACTGCAGCTGGTGGAGCACCTTGCACGGACTTGGAGCTCGCCAGCAAGTGCCCGCCCAACATGGGGCCACCAGAGCTGCTGACACAGTACTCCAGCTCTGGCCCAAGCCAGGGCCACTGCCACCGTCCAATATGCAGCTCCAGCCTTAGCCAGGGCCACTGCTGCCGCCTGACACGTGGCTCTGGCTCTGACCCCAGCTGGGCACCGCAGCCACCCCATACGTGGCTCCAGCTCTGGCAGCCACCACCTGTTACACAGCCTGCAGCTCCAGCCCTGGGGAAGGGCTGATGCTAGGGCCAGGGCCACATGGTGGCTGCCCTGCTGCTCCTAGGACAGATCAGCCGCCTGCCACTGGCCCCACCCCCAAAGTAGCTGAGCCACCACTGCATGGCTCTGCTGAGGAGGTGGGTGGGAGGCCAATTTCTGGTGCGCGCCCATGTAGGCACCTTAGAGGGAATACTTCCCAAGGGCCCTTAGGCCTGGCCTCCCTTAGCGTAGTACATCTTAGGTCTCTCTTGCCTACAGGTGGGCTCTGTCTGCTCTCTCTCCTGAGTCCAGAGACCCTGCGCTTTCCAGCTGGGCAGCCAAGATTACCTGCCCCCCAAGTCCCACCTTTATCCTTTGTCTTCTGTCCAGGTAAACAGAGGTGCCTGGGCCCCCTTTCTTCTCTGCCTCTCCTCCATCCTTTTTCCTCCCCCTGGCTGGAACCAGCTGTTCAGGTCACCAGGGTCCTCTCTCTGCCCATTGTCCTCCCACTTGTCAGAATCAGCTGTGCCCTCCAAACTAGGCCTCCTGGTCACTAGATCACCAGTCACTGGGTATCCATTAGTCAGGGTCCCAAGTTCTCTTGCTGGTGCTCTGTAAAAACAAACACCCTCTCCCATAACCTCGTTAAACCAGTAACAGGCAGGGAAACTGAGTCCCATTCCCTCTGCATGCAAACCACTGAGAAAACCAAGAAAAATCACTTACTTTGTCTCAGCATCTACTAACAAATTCTGCATCTTTACTGACAAATAAAGAAAAAGTGGGCTCAGATCATATTCTCAACTCCAAGACACACAACCTTCTGGTTTTCTAACTGCTGATTCTGAGAATCAGTCCCTTTTGCTACTTACTCAGGAGAGATGAGCTTCAGCAGTTTTGTCCACTCCAGGCTGGGAGTGGCTATGGAGTGCTGCAAGAGCTCTCAACCTCTGTTTGCTCCTTTCCTAGCAAACTTGTGCTGGGTAAGATACAATTTGGATCTTAAATGACTGTTTGTGTACTGCAGCAATCAACCAATCAAGCAATCCAAATCTGCTGGTATGAGGAAAGCTTGGGTTCAAAGAAATAAAGTGTCTCATTAGCCTTTCCTGCAAATATTTTAGAAATAAATGAAAATTAACTTGTCTATTGCCCATCTTAAGGTGTCAGCACTAAGCTCCTAGTAAAGTTAATGGGAGTTGTGCATGGACATTGAGCAGAGGATATACCCTGAATTGCCTATCTTTTCTGGTTATCCAGATAGCTTTTTCTCTGCAAATCAATGCACTAGAGTCTTGTTGAATCTACAGCCAGACAGGCTAAAAAAATTAATCCAGCAGAGGTCTGAACTGTTCATGCATCTTAATGAGGAATATTATCCATAAAGCCCATTTATAACCATTTAAGTGAAAAATACTATTTAAACAGGTAGCAAAACCAGCCTCCATCTTTAAAATGCATTTTAAGTGTCAAGTGGGTACAGCATTAGTCATGACTGTGAGTGTCCCTTCACTGAAATCCACAAAACCCTGACAAGATCCAGCTTGTCCTTTTACAGCAATGTACACTACTCCTTCTTTCCCGTTATCTTAAAGTATCTCCTAGATTTTTTTTTTTTGGTTAATTCTCATCAAATGTAAAACTTTTACAAGTATTGGAATTCTATGTTTACAAAAAAGTGGAAAATACCTTCACAGATTTTTTCCCTTTTTCCCCATATATTTGTATTGCTTCTTCTCATAAGCTACTGACTTTTCAGCTACAGGCTATAACTTATCCCCTGACAACTCTAGTCTCTGTGATAAATTGTTCAAAGTCAGACCTGGGGCTGTGTCAGTTCCTAGAATATCTGGGTTTTATATCTTCTCTAGGCTCACTTTAATTTAAATAATAAAAAAATGCAATCTGATCCCAAATAGAATTGAACACATTTTACATCACATTGCAACTTACTTTAGTAAGTACCTGAAAGTGCAACCTCTCATTTTGAAAACAAAACACATACACCATAAAAATAATGCACCCCATTAGCAACATTTAAAATCTTGCACAATGCAAACATAAGAGTTAATTAGGACTTTACCGACACTAATGCTATGTAGAAAAATGACAGTGGATTGGCTTTCTCAGTATTTCTATGTCACTGGTTGTCTATATTCACTCTGTTACGGTACGTCTACACTGCACGCTTATTTCAGTATAAGCAAATTCCCATCGAAATAGCGCTGAGGGATTTCAGAATAGAGCGTCCACATTCATTGGATGCTGAATCGCATTTAAGGCCACCCAGAAGCACTTCAGGCAAAGCATCAAGACAGCACTCACTTCCCGTAGCTGCTTCCTGAGGCTATCTGAGGCTCAAGTTTAAAGGGATCCCCCTGTACAGTTGTGTCTCAGGCTCCTCTCCTTTGCCTACCTCCTTGAGGGACAGCACAGTCTTCTTACTGCCTGCTGTGGTTGCCCTTGGGGACACCACAGCCCTCCCAGCCATAGAGCTAGACCTGCCTCCAAGCAATCGATGGCTCTTAGATGGCTCTTAGACCCAATGCCGCACCTCCTGCTGCAATTTCTGCAGGCTGCCCTCGTGGCCCCACAGGATCAGGTGGGGCACCCCCAACTCATTGTGGGGCACCTCCTCTCCTTTCTCCATGCGCTGTTCATGCAGCACATCCCCTCCCGCCCTGCCCTGCCCACCATGCCCCACTGCTTCTGGCGACTGGACACCAGTTCTGACTGGTGGGACCAGATAATCATGGAGTGGTGGGATGACTAGCAGTGGCTCCAGAATTTCCGCATGTGGAAGGACACCTTCTTGGAGCAGTGTGCCTGGCTCACCCCTGCCCTCTGGTGATGGGATACCCACATGAGATCTGACATCCCCCTCCAGAAGCAGGTCACCATCACTCTATGGAAACTCACCACGCCGGACAGCTACCACTCCGTCGGGAACCAGTTTGGTGTGGGGAGATTGACCACTGGGGTTGTGCTCATGTAGGTACGGCTCTCTCATGCTATTGTTCCAGAAGGGTGCTGGAATGGGGTTCCTGAGAAAAAGGGGTGGGGTGGAAGCTCTCTTTCCCCGGAGGTTTTCAAGTCTTGCCTTCACAAAGCCCTGCCAGGGGATGAGGAAAGTTGGAGTTGGGCCTGGTGTGTTGGGGAAGGGGGGGCTGGGCTTGGGGACCTCCCAAGGGCCCTGGCAACCCTGTGATTCTCTGTTTGTCTCTTTCTACAGGTGGTGAGGGCCATCAATACCATCCTGCTGCGCCAGGTCGGCCTTCTGGATGATGTGGACCCTATCATTGCCAGCTTTGCCGCCATGGGCTTCTCCAACTGGGAGGGAGGGCATTGACAGCACCCTCATTCCCATCCAGGCCCCTGACCACTGGGCATCCAACTACATTAACTGCAAGGGGTACTCTTCTATGGTCCTGCAGGCCCTCATGGACCACCAAGGCCGGTTCACAAACATCAACAGCAAGTGGTCAGGGAAGCCGCACGACGCCTGCATCTGCCACAATTCCAGCCTCTTTGAGAAGCTGCATACCGGCACTTTTTTCCCTGGCCACACCATCAGGGTCGGGGACATGGACATGCCCATGTGCCTTGTAGGGGATGCAGCCTACCCTCTGCTCCTCTGACTGATGAAGCCCTACATGGGACACCTGGACCAAAGCAAAGAACGTTTCAATGGCAGGCTCAGCAGGGCCCGCATTGTGGTGGAGGGTGCCTTCAAGCAACTGAAAGGGAGGTTCCATTGTCTCCTCACCCGCCTCAACCTTGACAAGTGGAATGTCCCCCAACTGGTGGCAGCCTGTTGTGTTCTACATAATATATGCGAGAACAAGGAGGAGACATTCCTGCCAGGGTGGGGGGGCAGAAGCTAAGCAGCTCGGACGGGCCTTTGAACAGACGTGCATGGCTGCTATCCGGCACAGGGGGCCTTTCCGCATCCGAGAGGTCCTGAGGGAGAGTTTCACACAAGGACCCCAGTGACACTCTCCCCTGGGCCTCCCCACAAGGGGCCTCTGCAGTGCCCCAGTGTGCCTTTCCTACCCCACCTCTCCCTTTCCCCTGCCCTCCCTTCCCCCTCCCACCTCTCCCCTTCCCCTCTTGATACAATAAAACAGACCTTTTGTTTTTGAAACAAGAAACTCTATATTTTGATTAATTAGGATAAATGGGGAAAGAACCTGCGAGGGGGAAGGAGGGAGAAAGAAGAGGGAGGAGGGTGAGGAGAAGCTCAGGGATCAAGTTGGGAGTGGCGCCTGCCTCAGGTGGTCCCACCGCCATGTATTCAGGGTGTGGCCATGGGATGGGTTAGGGGGAAAATACAGAGGGACGGGAGCTGGGGCAGGAGCAGCCAGCAGGCAGTCGATGGCAGTGGTGTATGCCGCACACACGGTCCGGGGCTGCAGCAAGAGCTCCCACCAGGTGGTGCGGCGCAGCTCCATGTCCGTGTCAAGAAACTGCTGGAAGCCACACAGGGCAGCAATGTGCTCCCGCTCCAGCTCCTCACAGGCCCATCTGTGGCAGCAGCTTCCACAAGGTTGGGAGGCTGGCGTGGGAGGTGTTGCAGGTGCCTCACTCGCAGCTGGCCCAGCTGTGAAGAACAAAGAGAAGGGTGGGCATCCCAGGAGACAGGGTGCCTGAAGCCTCTCCCTCATCTCTGAACCAGCACCGCAAGGTCTCAAGTCCCAAAAAGTCGATGTGCTTGGAGCAAGGCCATCAGTGGCCTAGACAGCAGACCCCTTTCTGCAGGGAGAGGCACAGCTGTCCCTGGAGGGAGCCTCACTACCCCCCCAAATCCCAGGGACAAGCTGGCATGGGAAGGTGCCAGCTAGGCCAGGAGCCTGCGGGAGGGAGGGGGATGAGGAGGTGGCTGGGCTTCCCTCTGTGCCACACACACACTGGCAGGACTAGTAGTGGTGGTGTCCCGCAGGGAGAGGACTTGTATCCCTTCCTGCTGGAAGGGGGGAGAGTATTGGGGGCAGATGTGTGTGAGCGGCAGATGCCGCTTGCCAGGGAGGGTGCTGCTGGGGTCCCCTCTACTTCCTCCCCTGCTCAGTAGGCTCCCCCAGCAGAGGCTCAGTGTCCTCCACCTCACCGTTCTTGCCCAAGAGTGGATGCTGCCCCAAGGGTGTGGACATGCCTGTGTGCCATGTGCTGCACTGTGGGGTGTGTGTGTCCCCATGACCCCAGCCTCCTAAGAGGTGACTTTTGGTGTGAGGGTGTTGCACCAGGGATTCAAGACTAAGGCAGACCTGTGCAGGAACCCTGTGAGCAGGAACACAAGGGTCCTCTCTGGCTGAGTGCTCTGGATTGGTGCTCTTTGTGCACTAACATGCACAGGCTGCTGCACAATGCCCAGGCCAAGAAGACTGAGCAAGCAGTGTGCAGCCCCTCACTGCTCGCCGCCTCCCCCCAGGTCTGTTTAGGGACAATCATCGAGCTTCTCTGGTGGGCCTTCCCCTGCATCATCCGATCCCTGGGCGACATCCTGGGAGGGTGGTAGCAGCTCCAGGGACAGGGTGAGATCCTGGCTGGTGGGCATCACGAATCCTGAGGCCTGCTCCTCCTTTTCCTTGGCTGCAGGCTGTCCTTCAGGAGGGTGACAATGGGCATCTCCCAGCAAAAGTCCACAACCAGGGAGGGGAAGGGACTGACCCCCTTCCCCAACCCAGAATGCGGTGGAGATGGTCCTAATATTGGCAGGTCTGCAGTGCCACCCTACCCTTGGTATAGGCCTGCCTGAGGTCCTTCACTTTCATCCACACCTGGTCCTGGGTGCGGACGTGTCACCTCTGCCCCAGGCTGTTGGCCATCCAGCTGTAGATGTCAGCATTCCTGCATCTGGTCTGGAGATCCTGAAGGTTTGTCTCCTTGCCCCAGATCTCAATGAGATCCAGGATCTCAGCACCAGACTAGGAAGGCGCCTGCCTCTTCCGCCCCTGGGCAGGGGCTTGAGAGTTGCCTGCATCTGTGCTAGCAGCTGTGGGGGGCTCAGGTGCAGTGCTCTTGTCTGCAATAGCAGCAGGGAAGTCAGGGATGGCTGCTGCTGTGTGGCACAGTGCGAGCTGGGCCTGCTGTGTGCCATACACTGTTTCTCCTGCAGCTGCACCTTTAAAGCCTGCAGGGGAAGGGAAACTATAGCGTTCTGATGAGTGAGGACAGAGTAGCCACCAGGGCACCTATGGGAAGCCCTGAAGACTCCTTATTTTGAAATAACCACAACTGCCCTGTCTACACACTCCCTATTCCAAAATAACTGAGATCCTTCATTTTCACCCACACCTGAGGACATCAGTGTGTTCTCTCTCTCACCCACCACCTGAGAGATCAAATAGACCATTAACAAAAGGACTCACATATCATGGGACATATAAGATGCCATTGGGAGAGGGTTTATGTTCTTCAGAGCAGTGGTTCAAGGGCCCTGGAAACATGAATAGAAGGGATGCTGAAAGGTCCTGAACAAAGCTGCAAACGCCGTATGCAATGGAAATCACACCAAGCCAGGAGGTGCTGCAGTGCCGCCTCCCCTCACCACATTCCTAGTTCCAGCACCTATGAAGTGACTCTCAGCCTTTCCAGTCTACTGCACCCCTTTCAGGAGCCTGCTTTGTGTTGCATATGCCCAAGTTTCACCTCACTTAAAAACTACTTGCTTACAAAATCAGACATAAAAATACAAAAGTGTCACTCTATTATTGAAAAATTACTGGCTTTCTGATTTTTACCCTATAATTATAACAATGTATTGGAATACAAATGTTATATTTACATTTCAGTGTCTCATGTATAGAGCAGCATAACCAACTCATTGTCTGTATGAGAATGTAGTTAAAATTGACTTCATTAGTTTTCTTTATATAGACTGTTTTAAAACTAGGCACGTATCTGAATGAGTTGATGTACTATCCTCCCTCCCCCTGGAAGACCTCTGCATACCTTTGGTTGAGAACCACTACTTCAGAGGGTGCTCATTAACCTGTTAATTTGTTGTTACCAAAATTGAATTCATAAGTAATTGTTTCCTGTCATTTCAAGTTGGTTCTCTACCAATGCTGATTCAATTAAAAAAATATCTATCTGGAGAAATCTTTGCTATAACATCTTTTAAATGATCTTTGCTATAACATCTTTCAATTTTAGTCCAATTTTTTTAAAAAAAGTTTAAAACTCCACAACCACAAAAAATATGTTCAACACCCCTCCCCACCAATTTTTTTTTATTATTATTATTTTTACTTTTCCAGTCCAGCCTCCAAACTGAAAAATCAATGATTTGAACAGCTCTAATGACAAAACATTCTGGACTAGACTGAGAGGCATCTCAAACCTAAGTCTACCCTGAAGATCCCAAATAGTAGCCTATTAGATAATGTAGTTCTTACTATAATATCTGGTACTTCAGAGTCGTGGATTTCACACATGCAAGAATCTTTGATCCCACATTTTTGGCAGCTGGTGATGAGATAATGAGTGTTAAGCACAGTATAAGCAAGAACAAAAATCAGTAAGTTTCATACAGATAAATTCAATGATGGCATGATTAGAGGTATGAGCTATATGCTGGGGTAAATGCTACTCTCAACTACTCTGGCATAAAACTAAAAGTCAGAATTTGGCTCTCCGTAGTGAAATCATTTTTAAAACATTCACTTATCAAATACCAAAAAAAAGCATTTATTCAAGCTTTTTGAATTTCCCAGGCTGATGTGACATTTATTATGCTATGTCCCACACATATCTTGCTGCACCTGTTTTTTAATCATGCAATGTAGCTAATGCTGCCAAATGAGGATATCGCCAACAAATATAACAAAGCAACTGAAAGACAGTTTTCTTGCGAAAAAAAAACCACACCACAAAAAATGGTTTTATATAATAAGTTTTGGGTTTGGGTTTTTAAAAGCCAGAGGGTCAGACTCACTAGGGCAGATTCTACCCTGAGTTACATCTTCACATGCACAGCCAGTTATTTCCAGAGATGCTGAGCAGTAAGAGCGCCCGCTGAAGTCAATGGGAGATGTAATCCTGAAAGGCTACAGAGAGCATTGGAGTCAATTTGCACATAGGGCTGGATTTGACTGAAAACATGCATTTGGGTTTAAATGGCATAGAAAGATACCTACATTTCTGCATACATGGGGAAGCTGTCCCACCTCCCTGCCTCATCTGGCTTTCCTCCTTTCACCAGAACATAGGATGACCAGCTAGCAAATGTAGAAAATTGGGATACTTTTTTTTCCAGGGGTGAAGAGGTTTTATATAGCTGCCTAGATAAAACAAAGTCCCCAATATTGGGGCATGTGGTCACTGTACCAAAACAGGCTCTGAAGACTACTCCATACCTATTCAGAGAAATGGGGTGGATGATCTTTGCTGCCTCAAATGGCTCACTGTTTAGATCTTCAAGGTGTTAAGTTTATAAGAAGCACACGGGATCTTTTTCAGGAGAAAAGGCAATACACGGCATTTATTGAAAACACAACATGCAAAGCAACATGCACATGCACTAAAGATGGCCTGACAATCACCAATATGTCATAGTGGCCAGTTAGGATCAGGCCGAACTGGGGGACTCCAGTTTCTGCACAGTGTCATTGGCACAGAGCTGAGCTCCAGCAGCTCTGATCTTGGAGCTATATCCTGGAGTTGGCTCCCAAAGAATGTCTTTTTGGGACCCAGTTTATTTAGGGAAACTTAAGTCCTGCTTAGCTTTTCCTTAACCAATTATTTAATAATATTCTACTAACCAATCCTACAATTCTGTAACAGAATTATCTACGCAATCATACCCCACCATCTTAATTGATGTACACCTAGCAAAATGAATTATACAGCAGACAGAAACAACTGAAAACCAGACAGAGATCATACAGACAAACAATAGGAAAGTGAGGGCCATAGTCATAGAATGAGAATTTCACGACCCCAACTATTGATAAGGAGTTTCTTGACAGACAAAATGCTATCAAACTAAGATAACCATCTTGAAATCTGGTCCTTTATCTGGTGATAGTGGGTGCCATTAGGACAGAGTCACCTTCTTAACAGTCTGGTTAGATGGAATGTAAGTATGTGACTCCCTGCTTTTCAATTAATGACAGCTACTTCTCTTTCAGTCTGGCACAGATAAAGGCTTTAGGCCTTCCAATATGGCTCCAGAAAAAGGCCATATCTTTATTATGGGTGCTGGATGGTCCACTCCATCTCCTTTTCTGGGGACCTCACCAGGCCAGGACACTGCTCTCCCCCAAGTGCTTGGGATCTTCATGACAAAGGTGAGCAAGAAACAATCTGACCTTTCCCTACACCCAGAGCGCAGCAGGTGAAGTTAAAACTCCAATTCCACCGTGTTGACTGCAATGCTAAGTCCTAGCAACACGTTAAGATTTGGGGATACGCTTTGCCCCTGAGCTTAGCCAATAGAAAATGAAAGAAAATGCCTGATTCTCCCTTGATCCTAACATAAGAACATAAGAATGGCCGTACTGGGTCAGACCAAAGGTCCATCTAGCCCAGTAGCCTGTCTGCCGACAGTGGCCAGCGCCAGGTGCCCCAGAGGGGGTGGACCGAAGACAATGATCAAGCGATTTGTCTTGTGCCATCCTTCTCCAGCCTCTGACAAACAGAGGCCAGGGACACCATTCCTACCCCCTGGCTAATAGCCTTTTATGGACCTAACCTCCATGAATTTATCTAGCTTCTCTTTAAACTCTGTTATAGTTCTAGCCTTCACAGCCTCCTTTGGCAAGGAGTTCCACAGGTTGATTATGTGCTGTGTGAAGAAGAACTTTTGCTTATTAGTTTTAAACCTGCTACCCATTAATTTCATTTGGTGTCCTCTAGTCCTTATATTATGGGAACTAATGAATAACTTTTCTTTATTCACCCTCTCCACACCACTCATGATTTTATATACCTCTATCATATCCCCCCTCAGTCTCCTCTTTTCCAAACTGAAAAGTCCCAGTCTCTTTAGCCTCTCCTCATACGGGACCTGTTCCAAACCCCTGATCATTTTAGTTGCCCTTTTCTGAACCCTTTGCAAGGCCAAAATATCTTTTATTGGATGGTTACTTCCCTTTAGGGTTTCTTAGTAACCACCCTTACTCTCCTAAGGTGCAGTCACTTTATGCACAGCCACAACAGTGGGAGAGGGCCCATGTGCCTTTCCATGAGCCCTGTGAATGGGAGCACTCTGGCCTCCTGCCCACCAGTCTGACAACTCACAACATCACACTTCTTTTAAGTAAAGAAATGTGAGAAATGTGCAAACCTCAGTCAGGAGTTTCATTTCCCCAGTTCATCTCAAAATCTTAAAAGCTGCTGAAAGAAAGAAAAAGATAAAATTGTGGCAGCTTTTTCTGCAAAAATTGGGCCATTTTTAAATGATACGTTTGAGCAAAAAAGTAAATATTAAAAATTTTGAGATTTTATTCCAAGAAAGATAAAAATAGGAAGACAAATTACTGAAACACATAAAAATTCCATTTTTTGTTTATTATGATGCAAAATGGCTTATTTCACAAACAAATTGGTGAAAGACACTCAGACACCAGCATGACAGGGCCATAAGTACAAAGATACTGTAAACATAAAATGGATTGGATTGAAAATGCAAAAGTTTGAGACATTTGGTGGGAAAATGGACAATTTTCATAACACCAAGTAATATCCTCTGAATTTCAATTATAGAAATTAAATTAAAGAAAAGTAGAATGATCTCCAAATGCAGATGTCCTAACAAACCCATTTACTCTGCAAACAGAATACAATTACTTTTGCATTTAATTTGGAATGGCTGAATTTTAACCTAGAACTTGGCTATGGACCAAATCTAAGACTAATAGAGCCTAAGCTTGTAGGGTTTTTTATTTTTATTTATTTTTTTTAAGACTCAGTATGTTCAGCAGTGATATCATAATAGTCTGTGCAGTACTCAATCTACTGTAGATTTTGCCACAGCTGTCAATAGAGCTCATTCATCATGGACCCGAGATAACTGAAGCACTCCATCTGCTGTATGGCCACTATTATCAACTGTGATACTTGTGTCAGTAACTTACTAAATAATGGTCTAATCCTGCTTCCATGGAAAAATCAATGGTAGAACTCCTATTGTAGTGAGTGGCAGCAATATCAGCCTTAATTCACTAGCTTTTCAATTCTGAAATTGTCAATGACTGTCAAATACCTAATTTGATATATAAGGTTGATCTCTGACCTGTCTTGATTAGATTTCAGGACTTAGAAGTAAAAATGACACAAAATTCAGCATGGTCTGTCATTAGCACAGTCTCTACAAACTAATCCAACCTAGCACTGTTTATTACAAATTTGCATTAAAGGAAAGGGCAAACAAAATAGAGAAAGATGAAATGTCCTAAAAAAATAAGTTGTGCCATCCATATAGGCAATAGAAAAAGAATTCATAAGTTGTGTGTTCAATTTAAAGCAACAATAATATAAATGAACAATAATAGTAATATTGCCTAGTTTTCATATAGCCCTTTCCATCAGTAGATTTCAAAATTCTTTACACAGGAGACCATGTGTTATGATTTTTTTTTATCCAGCAGAATTCCTTCACTTGCAAGTTCCTTTCTCCTTGATTTCTGACTTTTTACACAAAGCCTATTTTTGTCATCATTCACTTTTTTCAGGATAAGCCCAAGCTTTCTGAAAAGTAAAACAATAGCAACAGAGGTCATTTTTAACATTTTTGTTGCCCTCCCATGTAAGGGTTCACACCAGAATCTTAGGACTTGAACTTGGCATTCAGGTTCAAATCCAGATAGCTACTCAGACCCCACATATACTCTGTCTTTGGCTCTCATTGACCTTAATTGGCATCCTTAACCGGAAGCATTTTTTTTTCTGTTCCAGTGAAGACTGTTACAGAGTAGACACCCCCTCCAGCACCACTCTCTGCCACCTGCTCTCCCAGACTTTACTTTTGTATTTTCCTTCTCAACATTTAAAATAAAGGCCATTCTGATGTACTGTATCTGTTTGCTCTTGTATATGCAACACTAGCCAACTCAATAATTCTAAGAGATGATCCTCTCTTACGGTGTTCAGCAATTCCACTTTCAGCTAAAAACCCCAAAAGTGCCAAATGTGCAGAGAGAGAATTGAATCTCAAAAAGAAACAGAACCTTAGTTCCAGTTTTAGCCAGAGACTCATGTTGATTCATAATTTTATCCAGACAGATCTTTCCATCTGTAAGTCAAACACAGAAAGTAAAGACCAATTGTGCATTGGATAGGTTAACAATAACTTTAATGCTCTATTGTTTTGTATCTAATTGGTCATCTTACCACTGCAAGAGACTTGTAAGAAGGGGCAGTTAATCAGAATGTTGTCTGTCCTCTAAGTATTTCTTTAGCAAGACGTCTACAGGCTGTATGCTTAACGGAGCCATGCTAAAGTCAGCAAGTCATATGAGAAAAAGAGAGAACGACATTTAAAAAATGGCTAGACTTATTAAAAGAGACAAATGCGAGATACAGGAGATGATGCAAGTCTTTTGGATGTCACGTTTAGATAGAAATAGGCTCAAACATTCCTAGATTTTGGAGTGTTTGAAATCAAGATCCCAATTTTGCATTTTCAACTTCTGTTTATTTTTTGACTCGACACTTACTACAGAATTTGCTATGGAAAAATCTGCCATTGAAAATGCCACAGTCCTAGGCAGATAGCTATTAAAAAGTTATTAAGAGAGGGTCACTCAAATGATATAAATACCAAAACCCTTCACTGAAATATTAAAGCCCTATAAAGGACCGAGAAGGCAAAACCTGCTGCAGGATGTATACCACAGAACTGGTTTCTTCCTTTCCCCTGACTTTATACTACAAAAGGAGCCCAGGGGCTTTTTTCTCAAGACGCAAGTTCTTGCTGAAGGACACCATCTTAGATCAGCTAAGTGCTTCTGGTTTACAACCTTGAACAGTACCATACAGTGGCAGAAATGTAGCATGGCAGGTTTCCATTGAGGGGACTGGGAAAAGTGCAAGTGATTTGTTACATTCATCTGTTGGTTTGTCTTTGTCATTCCAGGGCAGGAGATTTGGGTAGTCTTTTACTACCTTCTGGACTGAGGAAGACAAGGTGGCAATTTTAATGGTTAAAAAAAATAATAAAAGGGGAGGTAGAAAACAGCTTTAAAAGTGGCTGGAGTTACTGATTGAAGCTGACTGGAGGTTAAACCAAGAAACAAAGACACAGATCTCCAATGTCAATGAAAAACAGTTCAGACAAGACCTCAGTAGAGATGGGAGCTCTGCTCATTAATAAGAGTAGGTTTTTGGAAGGGATAATACTAATCTAACTAAATAAAATGGTTACCTGCGTTTTGAATACATAATGAACCCCGAACCTATTTCTGTCCTTTCCCCCACAGAATGAAACTAATCTACAACCCACCATTCACACTCTACAGCTGTATTGTGACAGATGTACAGACCATTAATATCTGCTACTCATTCCAAATCATTAAACTGAAACACTGCATAGGGGTGTGAGCTATTACCTATGGACCCATGGGATGGGGGTGTTAGTTCATTTCACCGAAAGAGTTGTTTTTATTCAAGATGTTGTAGGGAGGAAGGAGTTCACATCTTGACTGCAGTTACACCAGTCTTACAAAAGACTTGTGAAAATTTACCATCCGATGCACAAGATTTCTATGCCATCCTTTTACCATAATGGAAATTTCATTTGCCTCTCAAATATGACTACATGCCCCCAAGTGAACAGGCAATTAAAATAGAACATATTTTTAAAAAACAGTAAAATTAGAGAGAACCTGAACTAAAATATTCCACTGTCCAAGGGAAGCGGAAGAGCCAAGATTTTGGTCTGGTGCATTCAACATAGGCTCTCATAGTAAAGTTCAGGTCAGGAACTCCAATGTGCATTGCTAAATGCCTTTATAAAAAGCTGGAGGGGTAAGTTTGGTGCAGATATGAATTTTCTCCAAAGTCTGAGATGTTCTGATCCAGCCGTTAGCAAAGAAAGCATAGCACATGTGTCGGTTAAGGGCCAGCGTAATTTTCACTGTGTGGATGTTCCTATGACAGGAGAGGGAATAGCAATGGCTACATAGCAACCCATCCACCCAAAATCCAGTCGGGTACTAAGGCTGGGTGCTGAGCAGGACTACCCCATATTCACAGACTGTCTTTTAAGCAAAGGTCCTATAGCAATAGCATGGAAATAGATGCCCACAGCCACCTCCCACAAACCCAGGCATTATGACACCCATCTGCCTCTGGTATCAGAATTCTCTTTTCATCATTTAAAGTCAACTAGCTTAGCTAATGCTATTAAGGCTGAATTTTCTATAGACCTTATATGCCATGAATTCCTCATAGCATTTTTGTAGACTGCCTGACATTCCAACAACTGGCTGACTTTACAATGTTGCAAGTGGGTGAGTTTTAGCTCACTCTCTTGCAATCTCTATGTAAGCAATGCAGGCAGAAGGAGGGAGATATTCAGTGGCAATTCCGGAAACTTTGCTGTTCAGAAGTGGCACTTGTCCAGCAGAAGGGACAGAGAAAAGCTCATAGCTGAGAGCTTGCTCACTTTGTAACAAAAATATGACCCATGAGGCAGAGGGAGAAACTGGAGAGGTGACGTTGGGAGGTCACAGAAGACTAGTTTTTGCCAACGAACATGAACACTCACAATCAGCTTGTGGCCTCATGCCATTCACTGTTCTATGTGCTATCTCATCAAAATATTTGAATTTTCAAAGGCTGGTTTAAAGGCCTACTTGTTGCAATCGTCTATATCTCAAACTCCTACAGGTTTTGAATTGTACAGATACAAAAGAAGGGTATTGAGGAAAGCTGGCATTAAGAATTTGTATGGTTCTTCATTAACATTTTCCTTCGTTCTAAAAATTGTCAAGTGGCTGAAGGTCACTGAGTAACATGGAAAAACTGATGACAGATGGGTGGCAAAATAAAATAACTGGAAAATGAAAATCCTTCATTGTCTAGTTTGGAAGGTCACAAATTGGAGTTTTAGATTGTCTATTCTTAAGGAGTCCCACCCAGCTTAAGGTGTCAGCTCTTCAAAGAGAAGTATTGTGAATATCAGTGGCATTTATGTGATGTCATTTGTAAAGGACTCTGCTGATGTGAAGGTTATCACCCATTAATAAACATACACTATTGTAATCATCAGCACTCTTTGTTCTTCAAAGAATATTTGGTTCAATGGAGTTCCATTGAAAACCAACAGCATTTTCTGTAGTCCAGTATTAAAGAGACACTGTCAACTTAATTTTGGCCCAACCTTTATATTTTATTTCCACAAAAATATCTTGTGAAGCCTAAAACCAATAGACATGATGGGCTGTATATCCTGATGGAGACAGCCAGTTTAAATAAGCACTGCCTTGCAGGATTTGAAATCCATGTACTGTAAAACCAGGAACCCAAAAGTAAAATTAGCCAAATGTAGCTACTTTTTTATTTCCCAAGCAGAGCAAAATGAGAAAAGTAAATAGCAAACGTAAGTAAATGCATGGGTACTGGCTATTTAGAATTATTTCATTTTTAATAATTAACCAAGGCAATTATTAAATTCTGACAAGTGTAGCCAGTAGCAACCAGGTCCAGATTCAGTATCTAGAGGTTCCTTTCCATTGACACAACACAAAACTGGCTCAAGTCCTCAGCCAGTAACCTGGGAAATGTACATACCACTCCTCTGTGCCTCCTGAGAAAAGGAAAAGAAACTTTTAATAAAAGGAGAAAAGTAACTCAGTATTGATTTGGGAAAATACCACAAACAGGATTCATAAATATAAAACATGAGCAAAAGACCCACCCCAATGTCCAACTAGGCAATGTCCAACTACACAGGAAAGACAGGAAGTATGGCAAGAGATCACCCTGGCTTAACTAGGAGATGTTGAATGATCTAAAAATAAAAAAGGAGTCCTATAAAAAGTGGTAACTCACGAAGGATGAATATAAACAAATAACACAAGTATGTAGAGGAAAGAAAGGCCAAGGCACAATATGAGCTCAAACTAACTAGAGATATAAAGGGTAACAAGAAAACATTCTACAGCTATACTGGAAGCAAGAGAAGACCAAGGACAGGGTAGGCCCATTACAAAAGGAAAAGGGAAAAATAACAACAGAAAATGTGAAAATGGCAGAGGTGCTTACTGACTTCTTTGTTTCCATTTTCACCAAGAAGATTGATGTTGATTGGACACCTAACATAGTGAATGCCAGTGAAAATGGGGTAGGTTCAGAAGCTAAATAGAGAAAACACAAGTTAAAATTACTTAGACAAGTTAGATGTCCTTAAGAAGTACTGCAGAAAGAGATCTAGGGGTCATAGTGGACCACAAGCTAAACATTATTCTGGGATATATTAATAGGAGTGTTGTAAGCAAAACATGAGAAGTAATTCTTCTACTCTACACCACACAGATTAGGCCTCAACTGGAATATTGTGTCCAGTGCTGGGCGTCCCATTTCAGGAACAATGTGTACAAACTGGAGGAGGTCCAGAGAATATCAACAGAAATTATTAAAATATGATCTGGAAGGAAGTGTAAAAGAATTGGGATTGTTTAGTCTGGAAAAGAAAAGACTAAGAGGGAAAATCATAACCATTTTCAAGTACCTAATAGGTTGTTACAAGGAGGAACTTAACTTCTCATGATAGGACAAGAAGCAATGGGCTTAAATTCCAGCAAAGGAGGTTTAGATGGACATTAGGAAAAATTTCTTGACTGTCAGGGTGGCTAAGCACTTGAATAAATTGCCTAGGAAGGTTGTGGAATCTCTATCGTTAGAGACTTTTAAGAGTAGGTCAGACAAACACCTGTCAGGGATGGATGGTGCTTGGTCCTGCCATGAGAGCAGGGGACTAGACTTGATGACGTCTCAAGGTTCCTTCCAGTTCTATGTCCTTTACCCCTCAGATTCAAAAGTGCCTTTCACATGGCCAGCCCTTCTCTGCACCCCACTCACAATTGCTGTCATTGGTCAGCATAGACCCAGAGTTCAGAGGTGCATCTGCAGAGTTCACCTCCCCATGAGTAGGTAAAGAGGCACCTTTTTCGCTCTGCTGCTTGGGCACCCACTCGTCACCCATCTCTGCCAGCCCCCTTGCTGGCATTCTGTGGCCATCTGCTCACCGTGCCTTTCCACCAGCCGCCCTGCTAGCCTCTCGGCATGCCTCTCAACCACAACCTTGCTGGATATCTGCTCACCACTCTTGCTGTGCCTCTCCACCAGCTGCTCTACTGGCCACTCATCTTGCTGCACCTCTCCGCTGCTGTCTTGCTGGCTGCCTGTCACTCCTCTCTGCCTCACTAGCCACTTGTTCCCCAGCTAGCTGTCAGTTGTCTTCTGCTGCCACCTGGCTCTCTGCTGTGACCTGTGCACATCACTCTCTTACTAATTTTCAGTTCTTTGCATGCTGGGCAGAAACACTGGCCCATCTCAAGTGATCTCAGCTCTGGTTGAGCATTTAACATAACAAAGAGGCTCCTAATAAAGCCTATTAGTTCTGTTCTTTGAACTATGGGGAGCAATAGGTTGAGCCAGTCTAGGTAAGACCCTTGGTGAAGGTATACAGCCTCCTGATTGGGATACCCTGTCCCCACCCTTCCTACTTTCACAGGGTTATGACATTCAAACTCCTGGCTCAGCAAAGTTCTTTCAACTGACAGCGGCTCCTCTCATTTGGGACAGGTTAAGCACAGTCCCATTTTTCTGTATCCCCACAAAAATTACAACACGGGTAACCATATTTCACTACCTCTGCATTCAGTACTAAGGTGATTTGTACCCAACACCAGCCCAAGTTGATCACTTTGACACCACTGCATCTGATGAACATGTAACCAAAGCAGGAACAAATGGTATTTGCATAAACACATGCAAGTCTCTCCCCCCTCCCATCTAGCTATCAAGGAATCATTCATTCAGCCCCTGCTTACATGAGTAATAAGTTTACAATATATTATTTTTTTAAATCGACAGCAACCCTTTAATAAGACTTTATATTGGTAGAAAATGGTAGAGAATGATCCCAAAGCATTTGTCAAACAATATAAGTCACTCTGTGCTTTTGTGTGTGTGTGTGTGTGTGTGTGTGTGCGTGTGCGTGCATGTGCGCGTGCATACGTGCATGCAGTGGGTTCTTTCTGATGATTCATTAAGAACTAAAGTCCTGTTTGGCCAGACACCAAAGCAAAAACATTTCCCATCACAAACTAAGTTATAACAAAAGGAAAAACTATGTAGCACTTTAAAGACTAACAAGATGGTTTAATAGGTGATGAGCTTTCGTGGGCCAGACCCACACCCTCTGAGGAAGTGGGTGTGGCCCACAAAAGCTCATCACCTATTAAACCATCTTGTTAGTCTTTAAAGTGCTACATAGTTTTTCCTTTTGTTTTAGCAAGATCAGACGAACACAGCTACCTCTCTATTACTATTCAACAAACTAAGTTATAGTGAGCATTTCATGCCACTGGCTGCACTTCAACGGCTTCTCATGTATATTACTTGTAAGGCACTCTGGGATTTTTCAGAATGAAAGGGGCTATGAAAATGTAAAATGATTCATATTAATCTACATACTATGGACCTGCCTCCCCTGCAGTCAGTATCCGAACCTCCCAGTGACTCCAGTGGGAGGAAGCCTTGGGCCTTTATATGAGGATAAATTCTAGGTAGCACACTGCAACCATCTGAACCAGCACCCACTCACAGAGATGATGTGAAGAATAGGTTTTCTAGCTGAAAATACTAAGAGCGTTTTAGATGTGTGAAATATAGTTTCACATATGAGAATTTCTCCAACTTGCTTTTACAGAACAAGATCTTTCAGAACACAGTTCATCAGTGTCTTGGTGGTATGACCCATAAAAAACAATGATGCAGTGGTTCACTGCTAACTTGTAACAAGCTGATTCCTCATTATTATTATTAACCATGTTTATTACAGTAGTCAGGCCTGCTGATGGGGGAGGGCAAAAGGGGCCCAATGACTTAAAAGGGCCTGGGGCTCCCAGCCCCTGTGCTGTGGCAGTGGTGGTGCCCAGAGTCCTGGGCCCTTTAAATCTCTGCTGGAGCTCCATGTGGCATGCTCCAAGCCCCACCCTTTCTAGCTGAGGCCCTATCCCTTCTGGGAGGGCAGAGCCAGGGCCTCCCCCACTTTGCCAAGGGGCAACCTCAGGATCAACCTCAAATGGGGCCCCGTCATGCTAGGTACTGTAGAGGTAGAGGAGCTTGTCCCCAAAGATCTTATCAAGAGACAAGACAGACATAAGGTGGGAGAAGGGATAGAACACAAAAGTAGAGTGAATAATGTGATGGCAGCAAATGGCATGTTAGAGTCATACAATTGTAGAATCATAGAACACTAGAACTGGAAGGGAACCCGAGAGATCATCAAGTCCAGTCCCCTGCTCTCACAGCAGGACCAAGCACCGTCTAGACCATCTCTGATAGATGTCTATCTAACCTGCTCGTAAATATCTCCAGTGATGGAGACCCCACAGCCTCCCTAGGCAATTTACTTCAGTGTTTAACCAGCCTGACAGTTAGGAAGTTTTTCCTAATATCCAACCTAAACCTCCCTTGCTGCAGTTTAAGCCCATTAAGTCAAAATGTATTTATTTACATATGTATTTGGGAATGAGTTTACTTGGGAGGTGACTAGCTGAATGGAAATTAAATGAATGGGAAGCAGGTGAGGGAGACAGGGCAGGGGAGACGAGGATAGGGGGATAGGTGTGGCATGAATCTGAGGAGACTCTGAAGGAAGGGAAGGAAAAGAGAGGGTAGGCGCAAGCAGCCAATCAGAACAGGACATAGAAAGTCCAGTCAAAGCTGGGGAACGTTCCCTCGATGTCCAGAGGTCCCAGGCTGTCCACTGAGTAACCCCAAGTATAATTTGCAACATCTTGTTTTTTCTTAGAGGTCTTCCATGCAAGGATAGGCCAGACTGCGACTGGCTTAGGGTGTGATCCAAACCCCATTAAAGTCAATGGAATGACTTCCATTCACTTTTAATTAGCTTGGGTCTGACCCTTTATTTATGAGACCATTGTATGGCTGTTCTTCATGTTATGAAATCTTCAACATAACTGTTTTGTTCATTGTTTCTCTACATGGTACCTCAATAATCGTACCATGCATAGGAAGCATGCATAGGAAGCATGACTGATGCAGGATAGTGCATAACTAAATGATGGTCTTCATCCGTTTCCCTTTAGAAACACACTTATAAAGCTGTAATCTGCAGCAAGTGAATTAGATCAAATAAAATAAAAACCACTGTAATCTGAACCCATTGAGAACCAATTTTTTCCTAACATTAAAGATCATATATTTTTAAAAATCATTTTAAAATGTTGTCTTTGCTAATGATAGCAAATTGTGTTCTTCCAGATGACTCTTCTACAACACATTTGCTTTTCACCATTAATAGTGTGCTGCAATGTAGCACTGAGGCTGATCTGTTCTTCACAGTCCAGGCTGGTTAAAGTGAGTTTCACTTTCTAGTTCTCATGCCCTGATGCTATGCTGTGATGTTTAGGATGTGGATTTGCTGGAGAAATCTTGTGCTCATACATGCTTTCCAGCCAATTTCTGCAAACAAGGAAGGTTTGGATAGTTATATCAACTTGGGATAAACATCTGTGTGTGTTCTTGGAGACAGTACCCAAATATAACCCACATACCTTCTGGATGTGGTGGACTGTCCCACCTACTAGCACTGAGACCACTTATAGATAGCAATAAGTCTGCTCTGCAGCTGTAGCTTATAGCAAGCTGGCTTTTAGCTCATGTAGTAAGTAAAGACTCATGCACTAAGTTCCAAAAGTGGCAGGTTTACTTCCACCTGCAGATGACTGGGGTCTGCTAGCATTACACAAACACTGCAACATTCATCGTTTTCTTATCACCCTCTATCACAGTTGGATTCTGAGATTATTCTGTGCAGGTCCCTCCCTTCAGCAGGGTATAACCAATCCAAGCTCTGTAGATGCCAAGAGAACAGAGTGCAATGACTGTATTGTTCTTTTCTCAATGATATCACCTAATCCTCAGAAAATCTGCAGCTGGCTACAGCTTTTTTCATGGTATTCTTGGCATCCGAGCATCTCATGTATATGAAAGACTTTATCCTTGCAATGGCCCTGCAAGGCAGGGAAGTATTATTCTCATTTTACAGATGGGGAACTGGGGCACAGAGAGATGAAATGACCTACCAAAAGACACACAGAATGTCTGTGGCAAAGTTTGGAATAAGACTCCAGATCTTCTGAGTCCCATTAGGCAAAAGACCATCCTTTGGGAGACAGATAAATACTTTAATTACAGTTTGTCTGCATAAGGAAGCTGCACCCCAGGTTGACTAAGATTGGTTTCTAAGCTGATCTAGATAAACCATTACAAAAGACAGGGTGGATTTGCTTATTTTAATTTTGTTCAGTGGTTTATTTCAGGTGAGCTTAACCCTGTTCCTAAATAAAAGTGCCCCAGTAGTCTTTGGTGTCAGTTTAAGTCTACCGTTTTAATTCACACTTCCAGTGCAACTGGTGGAATAGCCCTGAGACATGGGGCTGAACTGAAATATTTGGGTCTGTGTGAAATTCAGATGAGGGGATTTTGAACCAACCAGTGACAGTAAAAAGAGTACAGATCTGGAGGAGGCCCATCTCTAATTTTAATAATATTAAACTTCTCAGTACTGTACTGTTTTTAAAAACACTTGGGGTTTTTTGACCATTCATATGTTGTCGTTTTTTAACTAAACTGTCAGTTTAATTTGTCTGAATTCCTTCAGGGTCAATTCAGAACACAGCAACATGGAAAATTAGTCCCACAATACTTATTTTGCTTTTCTCTTTAAAAATTCCACAATAAACATTAGAAGTGAATTAACTGAGAGTCTGTACTTGTAGCTGTAACCTACCGTTGATGTGTATAGGTTACAAGGGGAGGACCTCTATCAGTTACTATGTAACATTCTATCAGTGAGATTTTTAGGATTTTTGAACAGTGTACTCTGTATATGGCAACTGCTGGTTAGTGTTTGCCTATTCTTCACTGCCTAAGGCCTCTGGTTTTGTCTTAAGGGTCCACATAAGGTCAACTTCCCACCCCCCAACAGTGTCATAGAGAACTATGTTGAAGCTGAAGGAAATGCCTCCATTTACTAAGCAGCCAGTGTTGATAAAACAGCTCTCTGTTGGAATAGCTTTCAGGGCAAACAGTGAGAAGGTTTACCCATTCAAACAAAGTTAAGAGTGAGCAAATTCTCTTAAAGATGTACCTATGTCTGAAATCTTTGTTTCATTTTCAGTTACTTGATAGAAAGTGTAGATAAAGACAAGTAAGTTCTTCCTTGAGAAAGCCTCTGTGCTTGTGACAATGTTTCCTTTGTGTAGAACTGAGCAGAATTTAAAAAAAAATCCCCACTATTGTATTAAAGTCTGGGTGGGGGGGTTGTGATGAGAAAAAATAAACAAGCATTTAAGTCTTTTTTACATATATGAGTTACCATTGTTTTCTTATCATTTTTGAAAAAAGGACAGCGCAAGAAATATAAATGCTTAATCATGACCCAGCTTAAATGCTTTTGATGCCATTGTGTAATTTGTGGGGAAATAATTAAAGGTAAATGGTGGCTAAGGAATTGCATGATTTGTAAACATCTACTTACTGCTACATCCTGAAAGCTGTGTATCATTTTACTACTACCATTTCTTCATTCATTCTTCTTTATAATTGTTGATGGTATCCAAATAAATCTTTCATTAAGCACTAACAATACACTTATACATTAATTAAAATAAGGTTGTTGGGTTTTTTCAAATACAACAGGCTCTGACTACAAAGACAACATCCAGTTTCAGTATGCCTACCGAATGCTGAGTGAGTTCATATCCAAACTTCAGGGCAGCTTGGAACCATCTTTCCCAGGAGAATCTGAATCAAATATTGAATCAGAATGCTTTAAACTTTGGATCCAGACACAGCTAAAGAATCTGTGTCAAGGAAGGACATGCACCCCATCTGGGCTTCCCTGGATAAGACCTCAGAAGTGGGTCCCTACAAAGGAAGGCAGAAGGAAAGAAGTGGATGTGCCACACATAAATAGTGACATAGCCAGGTGGTGTGTGCACAGCACAAGTCTGCATAAACCAGAGGAACGGAGGGGTTGGCAGAGTCCATGATTTCCATTCCATAGTAGCAAGCAGGCCAACCTAAATGGTGTTTAGCAGAACCATGTGGAAGATTACCCTGTTCTCTCTTTGTGGGCCAAATCCTTAAATGCCATACAACACATAAACAAACAGGCTTGCCCATAGCCTGGGAATGAAGGGGGGGAGCACAGAATCTTTCCCTGGGCCATGACATTTTGGGGAGCCATTCCATGGCTGCTGCTCCAGCCCTGAGGCTGGAGTAATCCCTATATTCCCCTTTTGCAGTGTGCATGTGCGTGTGTAGTGGTCAGTGGATCTACATGGTTGTGGCTACAATAGCCATGTTCACACTACTTCCTTGGTCAATTCAGACCTCAAATCCCCATCCATATTTCTATGTGGTGAATATGGCACATTAGGAACAGAATTCTGTGCACACTTTTCAGTACCACACCAGTTCTGCCACTTTAAGGGCCTTTCTCAACTATGGAAGAAGTGTAGGATGATGCATATTTTTTGATTGAATAGGTTATTATGGTGCAGAATCACATTTCATGGGCTCCTCCCCCATGTAACATTTTCCCTCACAAACAGAGCCCAAAGCATCTATCTATTTAATCAAAATATAACCACAGCTGAAAAAGCAACACAGACTGCTAGAAAATTCATCATATTCAAGAAGCAGATCATTCTGCAAAGCAGCCATTAAAATGAATTATCATATTCAACTACAGTGAAAGCCACCGATAAACTCTGAATATAAATAAACCTTTTTTGCCCCTTACTTAGGCACCATTTCTACAGTCTATCCCTGTACTAGATACATACTAAACTGGAGAGTTACATATGAATAAAGGTTATGTGCAGCCACTTTCTACTTCTTTGCTTTGTCTGCTGTAAGTGAATACTGTTCTACACAGAAGGGAACTACTATATGCGTAGGACATCTTGCTTATTCTAACACATAAGCAGCGTCCTTATGTCGTGAGACAAAAAAACATCACAACTGTTATAAATCTTATGAAACAAGGATTAATTTGAAAGCCAATAAATATCATTATCCAGTGTACACAACCTAAACTACATCAGCAACACAACAACATCATACAGAGACAGACGACACCAAAAATCCTGGAACTTCACGAAAGCTTGAATCTGGATTGGTGTTGAGATCGGAGTTCCATGGTTCAGACTTGTCTCCAATTATTGTTTGACTATACTGAATATAATGGTGTTAGTGTGATTAGTCCTCAGAATAAACTGTGATATATTACTAAGTAACATAGATATTAATGCATGCTGCTAATTTAGATAGATACACTAAGAGTGAAAATGATATTTAGCTTTGTTTATCTAGTGAAGGTCAGATGCCCATGCTGATTTCTTTAAATCTATGAACAGGCTTTGATACCACTGACTACAAGATTTTGTTGAATCAGCTGTGGACTCTCACATTAGTGGGCAGGATTTCATTTGAGCATTTCTGTTCTAGTGTTTCAGAAAGAGGCCAGAGGGTGGTAGGAGGTAATTGCTCATTTGTCCCAAGGGTCAGATATGGTTCCACAGGATCCTATTCCTTCAGCCCAGTTCCTTAGCACATCTGTGAGGACTCTGAGGTAAGCAAGTTGCTCAGGTATTACTCTCTCTCTTGCTCTCTCTCTTTTATCAAATCCAAGTGGCGTGCTATCTTCAATCATCAGTGTGTGACAGAGATAGGGGCTTGGGTGAGAGTGTCCTTTAACAGAGTTGATTAGTTACTGTTAACAAGACTTAATCTGAAATGGATGGCAAAGTACTACTATGACTTCAAGCATTCCTCTTAGACAGGACTTGAACAGATTTGGTAATGAATGGCGCCTGAAAGCCCTATTTTGTTGAGTTCCACAGCAATCATTATTGTTTCCTCCTTTACTCCAATCCCTATATTAGACACTGGGAAGCACAACGGATTGCTTGTGCCAGAAGCATGCTCACCAAATCCAGCTTTGCATCTCCTGCTCAACAGACACCATTAACTGTGTCAAAGATGCACAATGCCAACAAGAGATAAGCACCTGACTCAAACTGAATCAAGGTGACACTGAGGTCATGCCAGAGAGATGGGAAAACACCACCAAGATGCTAACCTGTCCCTTCACAGATGGCATCTGCCTTCCATCCATTAATATGGGCTATGTCTAGACTGCAGGCTTCTTTGGAAGAAGCTTTTCCGGAAGAGATCTTCCAGAAAAACTTCTTTAGAAAGAGAGCGTCCACACAGCGAAAGCACATAGAAAAAGTGATCTGCTTTTTGGAAAGATAGCGTCCACATTGATTGGATGTTATCTCACATTAAATTTGTGATTACTATGGATGAGTGGCCACCAGAGCACCTGTGCTTTTTCCTGGAGGCCTCCTCTTTCAAAAAAAAAAACCTCTTCCCCATCCACACATGCCTTTTTCCGAAACAGCTCTTTCAGAAAAAGGCTTCTTCCTCGTAGAAAGAGGTTTACCAACGTCAGAAAACCCTGTGTTCTTTTGATTTTCTGTTGAAAGAACGCAATTGCAGTGTGGACGTAAGTGTAGTTTTTATGGAAAAACGGCTGTTTTTACAGAAAAACTCTGCAGTGTTTCTCTGTAGAGTTCACACCCAGGGTGTGAAGTTCTCACTCATAGTTGATGGTGGATATCTAGGTAACACATGTGGTTAAAAATGCCTTATTTTGCCTTCAACTTGCCTAGAAACTGAGCCCCTTCCTGCCAAAAAAAAAGCCAGTGACAGAGATCCATGTATTCATCAGCTCCACAGGGAACTCCTATCTCTCACTGTAACTTGGTCCTAAAGAAAAGGTAGCAATACAGGTTGAAACTCTCTAGTCCGGCAACATCCATAGTCCAGCATGATTTTATTTAGCCGGATGTCCACTTACCATGGGTGTGGCCAAGTTTCCTGCAGTCCCATAAAGTTTGTTTACAGCCACCAGTCCTGGCTCTGAGTGTTCTGTGCTGTTATTTAGCTCTAATTTACTCCTAAATATCTTCTAAGAGCCCAGTAAGCATTGGAAGTCTTGGTAATGCTGCTAGACAATATTGACCTCCCATGGTTCGGCAAATTTTCTGGTTCGGCCCCAGTCAGGTCCCAAGGGTGCCGGACTAGAGAAGTCCAAACTGTACAAGAATTCCAAATTGTGCAGAATGGAGTAATCTGTCTACTGGTGGGGGAAAGACAGCCTGGACACAACCTATGACTGTTCATCATCCAGGGTGCCATTTTGGGATGGTAGGCGGGGCAGCAGCCATGCACTCCAGGATGAAGCTTGTTTTTCATCCCCTTCTGCAGGTGCTGAGGGAATGAAGGGAAAGTGCTTGCATTCCATGCATGCCTCTCACACCTGGCTCCTGAGATCCCTTCACTCCCTGCTAACTTCCACTTTACTTCTGATGCCACCCCAAAGGCTTTGTTCTAACCTCTAAGACCTTGAAAAAGTGGGGTCCAGCGAATCTCAGAAATCAACTAGCCACTCACAACACACTGAGACAGTGAACTCCAGTGGGACAGTGCAGCTAATTATACGCAGGACGCCCTTGCCTACAGAATGACCTTCATGAAAAGATATTATGAAGCCCAGTCAGCCATTTTCAGAGCACTTTGGACAACACAAAGGTTTATATCAAAAGCCTTCCTCCAGTGACTGAGCACAAGAAATTGCAGCTACAACAAGCCACCTCCCAGTAACACATGCTGAGGAACCTAGAGGAGAAAAAGCAAAGTCCACAATGGACAATAATTTGTAAATATTAATGTCTGTGTTTGGTGACTGGACACCCTGCCTGATGGCTGCTCTTGAAATAATGTAGATAGCATGCTGACTGAGGCCCAGGCTAAGTAAGGTTTGCAGGATGAGGGAAGCTGTATAGCAAAATGGTGCCTGCCCTCCCACCAAGCCTTCTCTTTGCCAATGAAGGTCACAAATTTCAGGGCACTTTCAAATTGCACCTGTATTGGCATGCTGACTGCAAATTGGCATGCTGACTGCAAATGGCCCTTCCATGGATATTGCTGTGTTAATCTGTGCCTTTGTGACTTCCAGACTATCTTACTGTTACAAGGTCTTCATCAGCCTGTCCTGGAATGCCCCTGTAATCCACAGCTATTGTGGAATGCAAAGCCTCCTTGCTTTGCTATGCTACGCTACCTTCAGTGAGCATAATACAGTAGTGCTCCAAAGAGTGAGTTGAGTCCCTGTTTGCTTTAGGTGTTGATATCACTCTTTGAGAGAAAGGGTTTTAAAAGCTGTTGTGCTACATCTGCAAATGGGGGGGCACAGTTTTGTATTTGCCATTATTTATTGATTGAAGTAATCCCATTCAGGCATCTAAGTACCTTTTCTGTAGCAGCAGCTAGGTAACAGGAAATGGTATCTGTGTCTACTCATTTATTTGTAGCCCCAAAATTGAGAGGAAAAAAAGGGAAGTCAGACGGAGGTCAGTTCAGATGCAAAATCAGACCCTTTACCTAAACCTATATGCCTGAAACCATACTTATTTTGTCATTGCCTTTCTTTCAGAGCACTGGCATAGCAGGTGAGTGTGGTTTATATGCTCTTGCTTACAACCCTTAGCTTTCAATGTCTGAAGGTGGTGACAGGATGTTCTCAAAGGAAATGTCACAATAGAATTCACTTCCCCTCTTGATTTGTTACAGCCTGTTGAGGGGCGGGCCCTTTCGACAGTATGAAAGCCTCAGAAGCCTAGTGCAGGGCCCTCTTCCCCTAGGGCCGACAAGGTCTGTAGGCGCAGTTTACAAAGGATGCCCCTCTCACCGTGTATATACAGCCCTAAGGTCTAGGACCCAAGAGTACATTCCCCTCTGGCAGGGTATTTCCAGCCCTGAGGCCCAGTCAAAAGTACATGCCCCTCTGGCAGGGTATTTATGGCCCTGAGGCGTAGCCACCAGGTAAGCTCCTCCTCCTGGTTGTGGGGCGGGGAGGTAGGGGGACCCGGGCCCTCCTGCTCCACCGGATCCCAGCCCAGGGCCCAGTAGGCAGAGGGAAGTTCCACTGCCTGTTCGACAGGGATTCCGAATGAAACACGCTGAGCTCCCACAGGACAGTCCTCCACCCTGGGCTGCTCCCTACCACTCCCGATGAGTTGCTCCACTCTCCGGGTGTTGCTTGGTCGGTCTCACCTTGGTAGTTGGCCTCCTGGGTCGGGGCTGTCACTGGAGCTGTGGCTGTTGCTCCAGGGGTGTCTGGGGTTGCAGCTGCAGCAGCTGCTTTTGGGGTCTGCTGCTCCAGGAGCTGCTGGGGCAGCTCCTCAGGTGGCTGCAGTGGCTGGTGCTGTCCCTCAGGCGGCTGCTCCAGGGGCTGCGCGGGAGTTCTGGACCATGCTCCTTCCCCTCCAGCAGTCAGTCCCAACTGAGCAGCTCCCTGGGCTTTTATACTCTGGCCCCTCTGGGAGCATGCCCAGCAGGGCTGTGGGGGTGGGGCTTTTTCGGCCAGCTGGGCCAGGGCAACTCCCTGTCCTACAGTGTGGGGTAGATTCACCCCATCACACAGCCCAAGCACCTTGACTTTCAATTCACAGTTCAAGACCTTTTTCTGTGGAGGTGGGATGCATCCCTCCTTACTTCTACTTGCAAGATTTAGGTCTGTTCTACACTTAAAATTTAGGTCGACATACCTAAAAGCATTCTGGGGTGTGAAAAATCCACGTCCCTGAGGATCACAACTATGCCCACCTAACTTCTAGTGTAGATTCACCTAGTCCAATGGGAGAATGCTTCTGTCAATTTACATGATCATTCCTCAGGGAAATGGTGTTCCTACAACAATGGAAAAAACACTTCTCTTGCTGAAGGCTGCAGCTACACTATGGGGTTATGCTGGCATACTGTTGTGCTTAGTTGCTGTAACCCCAGTAGTTTAGACTTAATCTTTATTTCTATAAATTTAGTTTGAGATTAGTTATCTAATTATGTGTGTGGGTTTTTTAAAGTAATTTATGTGCAGGTACTGAAGACACATGATGATGGGTACATTTTTTAAAATAAATAGGCCAGATCCTCAGTTAATATAAACTCGCATGCCAATTGATTTAAACAGAGCTACACCAATTTACACCAGTAGAGAAGAGTTAATGTAGATGGTACAATGTCCAGGGTAAAGATAAATATTTTTAAACACTCTTTCCCAGCTTTAAAATGGTTGTTCTCCTTGTAGCAATACAACAGTGATAAGAATTTTGTGGCTTTAAAGAAATCTGGCATAATTTATATCATATTAAACTGACCTCTGACTGAATAAGTCAGTCAACTATAAAGAATAAAAGTCAATACATTTTTTAAAAAGCACCACAGTCCTCACTGTCTGTAGCAGTGACAGTATTTTCTGATATTTAGCATGGGAAGTTGCACTGCCAAGTTGCATGTGTTGAATTTTATCTACCTGAAAGACTTCTTCCACCATTGGCCCCGATCCTGTAACTGATCCATGTAAGTAGATCTTTGTGGGCCCCCACCTGACTTCAACGGGACCTCAAGTGGTCATTAGGGTCGACCTGTGCACATTCATTTGCAGGATCGCTGCCCATCATTTGTAGTGGTATAAGGATAGTTCCTATCTGCTGAACCATGTTGTTCAGAACAGCAAGAAATTTGAGAGATTTCTGGACTATATTGACAGCAAAAAACATTTTCAAATACTTACATTTTCTACTCGTACACTTGTTCAGCATGTTGATGGCGTTCCGGAGTTTTGTTCTGCACTTGTGTCATTTTAAAGATTGCACAGTGTACTAATTCCCCTTCAAAAGAGAAATTAAATTTCAACAGAATCTTGGGGTTTTTTTTAAAAGAACATGAAAAATAGTAGTAAATTTCATTTTGGCTCAGTTTACGTAAAAAATGCTTTTAAAACAAATTAATGTCATCTTCTAACCACAATGTCTGGATGTGCTGACAGAGTCTGCCAATGTCCCCTATATCCTCAGAACAATAAACACATATCTTGAAAGAAGGATAAAAATAAAGGGCCCAACCCTTCTCCCATTGAAATCTACCCAACAGAAACATTTTTGATGCACTGAGCAAACACTGCGGTTGTTGGGTCCTCAGAAATTCTGTATTAAGTTCTGTCTCTGGAGAGGTGCTTAAAAATTCATAATACTGTGTATCTATTGATGTATTTAACGGAACTCTGGAGTAAGAAAGTAGAACTCTCCAATACTGTCAAGATAACACTGCCAAATTTTCCTTTGGATCTATATACTTCCAGATGAAAAACTGAGTTCCCTTGGGGTATAGATATTATAGTTGAAGTTGACAGCTTGGATCTCTATTGTGAGAAATTATTCATGATATTAGCAATTCTTTCCTTTTAAGGTAGGAAGGTGATATATTACATCTTCACTCATATTTCCTACAATAACCTAATATGCTGCTCAATATAACAGGATATTTATCAACAAGAATTAATTTAAAGGTTAGTGAGGCAGCATAACAAAACAGTGCATATCTGCTTGAAAGTGAACTTGCAAAGAATACCAAGTACTAAGACGGTGTGTATTGCCAGCCTTTCTTCTGTGCACAAACTGTATTAAAAGAGCTTTGGCTTTACAACAGAGCTATAGTGCTAGCACACCATGAAAAAAATCCCTCTTCTGTCTGCTACACTAATATCCAATTGTTGATAACTCATTCCATTGTTAGGTCACTGGTCTGACATAGGAATAAGTTGTACGCTGTGATTGAAATACTCCATTTAGAGCTCCAGTAGAAAGCATGCAGCAGACATAAGAACACCAGTTAAGAACTTTTTTGGAGTATGCAAGAAACGAGCAAAACCTCCGTTAAGCATTTCTCATGCCCTCCTTCTTTTCTTGTTACTTTGAGCTCCCCTGGCCGTCTGGCATGTGAGTTACACCAGCTAAGAGTCAATTAAATTATTTTCATCTCAAAATCAGGGAGCCAATGTAAGAGGTGACATTTAAGGGATACAAGTTTCATGTAGGTAAATGAGTGTGAATCTAAGTCCAAAGGCAGTCTCAGTTGGTCTAACATACAAGTTAAATCAACTCAGACTCATAACTGAATTTGACCCTCAGTTTGAAGATTCTAAATGCAGTCACTTCCTGAATCTTGAAATTCCTGTAAGCCCCAAACCTTGGGCATTTAATATCACACTCCCACACACATGCACACCACATACAAACAGATGACTATCCAGCTAGTGATTTTGCCTAACAGCCAAATACCTCTTTTTCTTGTCCTCTCTTTCAGCTCATGCTGTGGGATATTTCACCTTTGCCTTATATAGGACAGGCTCTTTAATTCAGGTATGCTAAAGTTACCCAGACTTTGGAACAGTGTGTGACAAAGACCCAGGTCAAAACTTTCAAAAACATCAATGAGTAACCTGAGTACCTTTTATTCTTTATTGAAAATGAAATGTGCTTTTGAAAATTTTACTCTAAGGGCCCTATAATTTCAGGTGGCCATACATCATATAAATCTCTTATAATTGCTTATCATGAGCAACCTTAAACCATTTCAGAAGGAATATTTTCTCTAATCTAAAGTTACGGTGCTATTTAATAATGAGGAGTCTATTAGAGCCAACATTTGTAATAGTTACCAACATTAATGCCATTTCAGAGCTACCCCCAAAAGCACAGAGTCATACAATCACCATGACAAATAAGAAACCACATAGTTATGATGTCAAGTATCAGAGGGGTAGCCGTGGTAGTCTGGATCTGCAAAAGTGACAAGGAGTCCTGTGGCACCTTAGGGTGTGTCTAGACTACAGGGTTTTGTCGACAAAAGTGGATTTTTGTCGACAAAACTATACCTGCATCTACACTACCGCTGAGTTCTGTTGACATAATGTCGACAGAACTCGGCAGTTTTGTCGACAGCGGTAAACCTCATTCTACGAGGAATAACGCCTTTTGTCGACAGAGTTCTGTCAACAGAAGGTGTTATTGCATCTACACTGTCCTTTGTGTCTACACTCTCATGTCGACAAAGCAGCTTGCTTTGTCGACAGAACTGGATGTAGTCTAGACGCTCTTTGTCGACAGAAGCCTGTAGTCTAGATGTACCCTTATAGACTGACAAATGTATTGGAGCATAAGCTTTTGTGGGCAAAGACCTACTTCATCAGATGCATGTAGTGGAAATTTCCAGAGGCAGGTATAAATATGCAGGCCAGAATAAGGCTAGAGATAACGAGGTTAATTCAGTCAGGGAGGGTGAGACCCACTTCTAGCAGCTGATGTGGAGGTGTGAACACCAAGAGAGGAGAAACTGCTTTTGTACTTGGCTAGCCATTCACAGTCTTTGTTTAATCCTAAACTGATGATGTCAAATTTGCAGATGAACTGTAGCTCAGCAGTTTCTCTTTGAAGTCTGGTCTTGAAGTTTTTTTTGCTGCAGGATAGCTACCTTTAAATCTGCTATTCTGTGTCCAGGGAGATTGAAGAGTTCTGCAGGTTTTTGTATATTGCCATTCCTAATATCTGATTTGTGTCCATTTATTCTTTTACGTAGGGACTGTCCAGTTTGGCCGATGTATATAGCAAAGGGGCATTGCTGGCATATGATGGCATATATTATATTGGTAGATGTGCAGGTGAATGAACCGGTGATGGTGTGGCTGATCTGGTTAGGTCCTGTGATGGTGTTGCTGGTGTAGATATGAGGGCAGAGTTGGCACTGAGGTTTGTTGCAGGGATTGGTTCCTGAGTTAGAGTTACTGTGGTGCGGTGTATAGTTGCTGGTGAGAATTTGCTTCAGGTTGGCGGGTTGACTGTGGGCGAGGACTGGCCTGCCTCCCAAGGACTATGAAAGTGAGGGATCATTGTCCAGGATGGGTTGTAGATCACTGATGATGCGTTGGAGAGGTTTTAGCTGAAGACTGTAGGTGATGGCCAGTGGTGTTCTGTTGGTTTCTTTCTTGGGCTTGTCTTGCAGTAGGAGGCTTCTGGGTACATGTCTGGCTCTGTTAATCTGTTTCCTCACTTCCTCGTGCGGGTATCATAGTTTCAAGAATGCTTGGTGAAGATCTTGTAGGTGTTGGTCTCTGTCTGAGGGGTTGGAGCAGATGTGGTTGTACCTTAGTGCTTGGTTGTAGACAATGGATTGTGTGGTGTGTCCAGGATGGAAGCTGGAGGCATGAAGGTAGGCATAGCAGTCGGTAGGCTTTCAGTATACAGAGGTGTTTATGTGACCATCACTTATTTGCACCATGGTGTCCAAGAAGTGGATCTCTTGTGTAGACTGGTCCAGGCTGAGGTTGATGGTGGGGTGGAAGCTGTTGAAATAGTGGTGGAATTCTTCCAGAGTCTCCCTTCCCATGGGTCCAGATGATGCAGATGTCATCAATGTAGCATAGGCAGAGAAGGGGCGTTAGTGGACGAGAGCTGAGGAAGCGTTGTTCCAGGTCAGCCATAAAAATGTTGGCATATTGTGGGGCCATGCGGGTGCCCATAGTGGTACCACTGGTTTGGAGGTATATATTGTCACCAAATCTGAAATAGTTGTGTGTGAGGATAAAGTCACAGAGCTCAGCCACCAGTTGTGCTGTGGCATCATCAGGGATACTGTTCCTGACATCTTGTAGTCCATCTATGTGTGGGATGTTTGTGTAGAGAGCCTCTACATCCATGGTGGCTAGGATGGTGTTTTCTGGAAGATCACCAATGCATTATAGTTTTCTCAGGAAATCAGTGGTGTCACGGAGATAGCTGGAAGTGCTGATAGCGTAGGGTCTGAGTAGAGAGTCCGCATATCCAGACAGTCCTTCAGTGAGAGCGCCAACGCCCGAGATGATGGGGCGTCCAGGATTTCCAGGTTTGCGGATCTTGGACAGTAGATAGAATAACCCCAGTCAGGGCTCTAAGGGTGTGTTGATTTGTTCCTGTGCTTGTGTAGGGAGTGTCCTGAGCAGATGGTGCAGTTTCTTAGTGTACTGTACTCCTCACTGGGATCTGAGGAAAGTGGCCTGTAGAATTTGGTATTGGAGAGTTGTCTGGCAGCCTCCTTTTGGTAGTCAGACCTGTTCATGATGACAACAGCACCTCCTTTATCAGCCTCTTTGATTATAATGTCAGAGTTGTTTCTGAGGCTGTGGATGGCATTGAGTTCTGCACGACTGAGGTAATGAGGCAAACAATGCTGTTTTTCCACAATTTCTGCCTGTGCACATCGGCGGAAGCATTCTATGTATAGGTCCAGACTGTCATTTCAACTCTCAGGAGGAGTCCATGTGGAGTTCTTCTTTTTGTGCTGTTGGTGGGAGGTTATGATGTGATTTAACACAGATGTTCACCATGTATTCCCAGCTCTTCCCAAGCAAAGCCTTAAGACACTCTCCTCCATTATGAACCCTGTGGTCTCATAAAATACCACATGATGACCCAAAAGGCATAGATCAGTTCACCTTCATTACACAGACATGTCTACAAGTTAGCTTCCCTGTTATCTGCAAAGACTGTGTGTAGCTTTAGGAATAAGTTGGTAGAACAGTGAGAAAGAGAAAGATAGCCTCGTCTGTTGGATTTAAAGTTTTCCTCTATGCAAAGTGTTTGAAAATGGGAGGTATTATCCCAGGTTTGCACCAGCACAGATAACTTTCCATTGCAACTCCATATTTGCAACACCATCTCTGAAAGTTCTTGGCATTTCAATCCAAGGAGCTCAAAAGAGCTTTACATACATGAAGGAGTTTAGCCTCAGAACACTTTTATTGCTCCCCTTTTACAAATGAGAAATCTAAGACTGCCTCAGTGATTCAATGACTTACCCAAGGATTCTGTGGCAAAGGCAGAATTAGAATCCATGCTTCCTGACTTCCAGGCTCAGACCTTTACCAACAAGACCGTCCCCAGATGCCACTGTCATAACTGGAGTATGATGATGTACAGAGGCCTTGGATGAGTGACAAATTACGATCTGACTTCAGTTTAATTTGGACACATGTTATTTACTAGGACACCTGGGACTTGGGTGCTGAATGGGAGAAGTCACTGCCGCACAGGACATCTTCCACTTGCATTATGAATATGTCCTCCCACTCTGCATTTGTCATATGTCAACATTTAACCCAATGCTGGTTTCTCACACACACACACTCTGATTTCGATCTCTATTTTGACCTTTTCTCCTGCCACAGATGCATATCAGAAAGTCCATTGGTTTGCAGGTTGGTATCAAATCGGCACTCACCCACGCTGATGACCAAGACTTTTGGTGAGCCCACAAACATGTCGCTTCCACTGAGGGAACGTCTAAACGACATGGCTCCGTCAACGGAGCCATGTAGATTAGTTTACTCGACAAAGGGAAATGAAGCTGCGATTTAAATAATCGCCGCTTCATTTAAATCAAAATGCCCACCGCACTATGTCGATCAGCTGTTTGTTGGCACAGCACGGCAGTCTAGACAGGGATCTGCCAACCACAGAACCCTTCGTTGGCAGATCCTGTAAGCCTCGTTTCACGAGGCATAAAGGATCTGACGACAAAGGGTTCTGGGGTCGGCTGATCCCCATCTAGACTGCCACGCTGTGCCGACAAACAGCTGATCGGCACAGCACGGTGGCCATTTTGATTTAAATGAAGCGGTGATTATTTAAATCGCAGCTTCATTTCCCTTTGTCGTCCTGCCACATCTACATGGCTCCGTCGATGGAGCCATGTAGTCTAGCCACACCCTAAAGGTGAGAGGTGCAGAAAGGGCATCTAACAGATTTACATGGCCTATTGTTTATAAATGGATGAGTTGTGACTTATCAGCTTATGAACGATAAGAGAATCTTCAGAATTTTTTTTTTCATTTTATGGAGAGACATGTCTCTAGGTTTGCAGTGTTTCTGACTTTGTAGCAGAAAAATGGGCAATGTCATCTCCGCTGTAATTTCATTGCCTATAAGGAGTTTGTCCCAACGTTTCTTCACTCCTCATACTGCATTCCAAAACAATGGGTCAAAGAAAATTAATGTCATGGACCAGGTCCTCAGCTGATGATATAACAGCACCACTGAAATAATTTACACCAGCCAGCAATCTGGTCTCATGTGTATAAAATGTACCTTAGCCAGAGCACAGTAGGTTAACGAGGCACAAATATATCATAGAAATATATATTTACACTTTTTCTTGCAAAGCCATTTATAAATAGGAAGTATTTATTCATGCAGCACACAGTCAACCAGTGGAACTCCTTGCCAGAGGATGTTGTGAAGACAAGGACTTTAATAGGGTTAAAAAAAGAACTACTGTAGATAAATTCATGGGGGATAGGTCCATTAATACTTATTAGCCAGGATGGGTAGGGAATGGTGTCCCTTGCTTCTGTTTGTCAGAGGCTGGAAATGGGTGACAGAGGAGGGATCACTTGATGATTCCCTGTTCTGTTCACTCCCTCTGGAGGATCTGGCATTGGCCACTGTTGGCAGACAGAATACTGGACTAGATGGACATTTGGTCTGACCCAGTATGGCCGTTCTTATGTTCTTATAAAAGGTTAATAATTTCTTAATAAATGGTAATTCAGTTGCTATAGAATCCAACAGGT
This sequence comes from Pelochelys cantorii, assembly GCA_032595735.1. Lineage (NCBI taxonomy): Eukaryota > Metazoa > Chordata > Testudines > Trionychidae > Pelochelys > Pelochelys cantorii. The sequence goes on from CM064327.1 coordinate 243,597,559, forward strand.
TTCTTGTGAGTATGGCTTATAGCTATCTTCACCACTTCCTACTCATGTGCTTATAACCATCTGTGATGCAATACTCACATCTGTAATATGCATATAAAATAGCAATCCTTCATTAATCCTTCATGAAGTATTTATAAGTGTAACCTTAATACAGTTTGTGACCTTTATAAGGTCAATAGAACCTTTATAAGGTATTATTCCATTCTGGAAATATAACCAGAAAGTTAACATGAATTATTATGACTATTCCAGAAACATGTGAAAGAGCTGCTTTGTAAACTTTATACAGTTATACATAAAAATATTCTGAAATCACCATTGACCACTTCACATAAAAACAAATCTGAAAATCAGAAACTTAAAATATATGTTATTGAGTTCCAAATTTTAAGTATGTTGCTCATATACACCATTTTAAAAACCCAACCCTATTAACATATCCCCCCACTGTTTCTGTTATTTTAAAGGGGATTTGGCTTTCCTTTAAAATTATTTACTCTAAGGATAATCATGAAAACATCAACACCAACACATTTATATTTTCATAAATAAGTAAAGGATAGGGCCAAATTCTGCTCTTAGTTGCAACCGTGTAACAGAAAACAGAGTGTGGGCTCAGTGCATTAAAAGAGACGCATTCTGTTCCATAGAAATCTGGCTTGTAGAAGCTGTATTCATTACAACAGCTTTAAGAAAACGTGGCTAACGTTTGTTTTTTCCTCTTCTAAATTAATTTCAACTGCATTCAGTGGCTAGAAAATCTAGCATAATTTTAAAAAGACACAAAGGGGTGGAATAAGTTGAAAGCTTTTCTGCAGTTAGCATTTTATAGTAAGCAGTAAAAAAACGTTTGCATATATTTTTATATATTATCTACAAAGGCATGTACCAGGCTCTCTTAATATATGACTGTTAGTGAGAAAGGAAACATTTTAATTTTCAGAAATACTTTTTTTTGTATTATGTAACATAGTCCAAAGATTACCTGGGCTTGATTGTTTAATCATTTCTTTATAACAATGCAAATAGAAGGCAAAGTTATTTTGATCATCACCACAGGCTAAAAAGGCCTTGGCTGAGATTTCATACCAGACAATAGAAGAAAGACTGCAAAGAGATAACAAGGAAAACATGATTAAATCACAGAAGTGACATAAAATCAATAGAAGCAGCCAAGGATCAATAATTCTTTGCTCTGAGTAACAGTCAGTAGAGCTTGTACTCATTTTCAGATTTCTTCAAGATTATTTCCTGTTTGATTTGTAGGGAGAGAGAGACTTTCTTTAGAACTCTTCTCTTTTTAGTGTTTTTATTAAGAGTCTTCATTTGTACGCATTTACTGTTGAATGCATTAGCAACAGTCACTTTGCTTGCTTTGGTTTCTAAAAGGGCCATGAGTAACAAAATAATATCAATGCAGGGTAATTATTGAGGAAAAGTTGACATGACTTAGTAAACATATTAAAGAATTTAGGAATTTCCAAGTTTTCACATGTGGATGAAATGTAAATAAGTATCATTAACTTCTTTATTTAGAATGTGTCAGCTTACTGCATTAGACTTTATTTCTGGACAGTCCGATGACATTGGCATTGCATTAACTCAACAAATTCTAAAGCAAGCTAGAAAAAGCAGAGATATTTGCTGTCATATAATTGAAAGGCTCCATTACATTTACTCTGGGAAAAAAGCAAGGGCACCAGACAAATTGCATTTTGTAAATTATCTAAATTGTACCAAATCCACACAAATAAATGTTGGAGTCTATTTTTCAGGCATTCCTGCAAATGCCTCCTGCAAAACAATAAAAGCCTCTACCACACTTCAGTGGTATAGACAATATAGATATAAAACATAACCCATCATTGATCTATACGTAGAACAAAGGCCATATATGGCCTTAGGTTTGCATTTTCAATTAACATAAAGGCTAAAGGCTTGATTCTCATTTATACTAAGGCCTAGACTGTTCTGACAAGGTAAAAAGGCTTTAAGGTGTGTATAAATTATCCACTAACCCAAGAGCTGGACCAGATGCTGTGCTGATATAAATTGTTGAAGCACTAATAACACCAATGGAGCTAAGGCCCAGTATTGACAAATTCAAGGTTTCAAAAATCATGCGGCAGACCCCCCCCAAAATCATAAGATTGGTGCAAAATCATTAGATTTTTTATTTTTAATAATTCATTTTGGGATCTTTTAACCTGAGGTTTGGTTTTGAACCTTCAGGGTATACTCCAGGCATGTTTTCAAGATGCTCTCTGCAACAGTGAAGGCTAGAAATTGACTTTTTTATTTAAAAATAATGTTGGGATTTTCACATATTCAGCCAGCTTCAGGAGCTGGGGCTTAAAGACAAATGGCAAGTATGAGATCTTGGCCCTACTGTTGTCAATAGGAATTTTGTCATTGATTTAATGGGGCCAGGATTCCATCTTCTGAAAACTTTGTCATTAGATGATCAAATATTCTTGATAAAACAATTATTTTCACTCCAAAACTTCTATGTGATGGAGTTCACTACACTGAGATAGTTTGTTATCACTGTAATCAACCCAAGTCATTGAAAAGCAGTCTCCAAATCATCATGTGACACTTCCCTTCAACACATGTCCAGCCCCAGATGTGTTTCAGAGCACTGAACCTTAATAGAAAGCAGTAGACACTGTCAGATTTAGTTGTTCACAAGCTTCTGAAAGGAAAGGATAGAAGGTCATCATAACTAAATAGTCATTAGCTTTACAGCTTATTTTCTAGTTGCAAACCTTTTGCTCTATTGTACTGACATCTATACTATAGTTAAGAATGCCTATTTTATAGTATATAAACCCCCTTTTTCAGCTGCATCCAAATTTGTCTAAGTTTCACCTTTTGCTTCATTTGGTCTTTTCCAAAGGATGATTTCTTTAGGAAGTTTGTAGAATAAAGATATTTAAGTTGCCTTTTTGAATGACAAAAGTAAATTTTATGCCCCCACACTGTTGCCATTTTTTTTTTTAAATGTGCTCTTTTAAAAGACCATGTAATATGTCAGCAGCTTTGGAAATAATATTGAAATGTGGCAGGAAGAAAGTCAGTGAAGTGGCACTAGATTACACTAGCTATAGATCTGTACTCAATGCTTTATCCTATTTGAAAAGTAGGAATAGGAGAATTCTAAGAGTACCAAGTTCCAGGGATCAATTTTCCACTGCCTTTCGCCATATGTAGTCATTTATACCCATGTCATGTTGATGTAATGAGCTATCAAATCAGAATTCTCCATTGACAGTGGAGATAGCGTGTTGCATTCACATGGCACAGAGGTACGTGATTATACAAGATACAATGCAGTGGAGAATCAGACCCTGAACATCTAGCTATTTATAATGCAACCATAACCAGGGTAACAAAAAGTATAGCAAGACTCAGATCCAATCTACCAAACATGAAACATTTCCTGCTAGGCCTGTACATTTGGATTCATGGTACTAAAGCAGCCTGGCTTGACAGGTGAAGGGATATGAAAAATAGTACCAAAACCTCAAATATTGGTAAAATACATTATTTGTAAAATATGTAACAAACAGAACACATGATTACATAGTGCAAGGTTTTCTTGAATCATCTTTGGTATGAAATGCATAAGTGGTCCATGGTGATCTATACACACATACAACTGCTTAAAGGCCAAAGATCCAAAGATGTGTGTTTTTGTAAGATATTCAGACATGCACATGATGATGCATTCTGCCACATGTATGCTGAATAAGCTGTTCCTTCCCGCCGCCCCCAGGAGTTTCATTCTAAAATTGTTTGTTGTTTGTTTGCAGCTAATTATATAATCAAATGTTCAAGTGTGTATGGTCGTCAATGTATCTCACCTATAGCCAGCCTCAAGCATGCACTTACATTACTAACATGACACTTGGGACCTCCTGTTAGCTTATTGAATCAAGTGGTCAGTCCTAGTCAAAAAAGGCATGACCACCTTTGAGAAAACTTGTCAGAACTCTAGACTGAAAAAATACTTGCTTACTGAGGCTTTGGAAAAGTATCCTTTCCACTTTTCCATCCCCTTGTACTTTCCTCATTAGCAAGGTTATTGCAAGATATCAAAATTCCTGTGCTGGTCTGCTGTTTTTCTGGTAGACAAATGAAAATAAACTCTTTCTGTATCATACAACTAATGGCACATATAAACAATGTAAAAGGAAATCCATGGCTGTTCAGAGGGTTTGAGTAGGCACTGGCAATTTTGGAAAACTCCCACCTAGAAATCCATGAAAATTAAAAGGCAGAATTTTAAGGAGGTATCCATGGTCCCTTAGGCTATGTCTATGCTGCACGATTATTTCGGAATAAGCTATTCCAGAAGAAATACTCCACAAGAGCTTATTTCAAAATAGCACATCTACACTACAGGGAAACCTAGACTTTAGTCTGAGGCAGGCTCCCCTAGTGTGGATGTGCTACCTCGATTTAGAGCCCCAGGAAGCACTGGGGAGTAATTTATCTGAATAGCCTGGGGGAGGCACTATTTTGAAATAGCAGCAGTGGAGCTTCCACGCTACTGCTATTCCAAAATAGCTATTTCGGAAGAGGCGTTATTCCTCATGGAATGAAGTTTACAAACACCAAAATAAGCCGCCCATTATTTCAAAATTATTTCAGAATAACAGGCTAGCTGTGTAGGAACTTGCATAGTTATTTTGGAATAACAGACGTTATTCTGAAATAACGCTGCTGTGTAGATGTACCCATAGAATTCAGGGAACAACCAAAAAATTCTTTCCTGAACTCTTCAGTATGCAGCATTTTAGTCTTTGGTATCTTGCAGTGATCAACAAATATAGACACTATTTTCAAGTTGAAGTTTTCATTTAACTGTTTTTTAATTGCAAACAGAAGTATACAGTCCAACAATATGTAACCTGGTAAATCATCATTAAAATGCCTCAAGTCATAAAACAATGACAAGAACAATAATCAATATGTATATATCAAAAGTGAGAGGTTTATACTCTAACTGAGACAACAGCAAAACAAAGCAAATGTTTGCAGTCTTTAAGAATAGCAATGTCATTTATAAAGTATGAGTAATAAAATCAATACTGCTGATATTAACCAAAACCTGGGTGGAACTTGTTCTTGGACTTAAGACAGGTTTCCAGATAAGAATGTTAGCTATTCAGAGCCTTTTTTCAGTAAATAAAAATATATTGCCTTGAAGATTCATTTTTTAATTGTTATAAGAAAGTGCTAATTGTGCTGATACTTTATGAGCATATAAAATACTCATGATTTCTGCAGAAAGAATGTTCAGGTTTTTTTTTTACTTCCTGGCTTAATAGGACTTAATTTTTTCTTCTCCTTTAATTAAAATAAATAACAAATACTCTGACATTTGATGAGGTGGATGAAGCTGGCTATTCTGGAGTATGTACTTTGTATCACAATCAATGATAGGTACTGAGGGAGCTGAGTGACACATTTAATAACTCACTATTTATAGAGCTTGTAAAGGATGTCTATTCCAGAAGCTCTTACCTAACCTGAGCTAGAAAGGCACTTAAAAAATTGAATCTCCTACTCAGAGCCTGGATTCTATTGTAAATTGCCATTTATACTTCTGTCTGACTGCTGAGCCATCATGAGATCACAAAGCTGGTCTAATCTTCACTGATGTCTTAGTTTCAGTTTGCATTTTATGCATCTATCCTTCTGTGTCAGACAAAACAATAATGGAAGTTAGGCAGATAAAATATGTTACTTTCCTGGGTCTTTACAGATAAGTATGTAGTCCAGATACTGCTCTCATTTACTGTAGGGTAAGTTCAGAATAATGCTGGTGGAGTTACTCCAAACTTACACTCATTTAAAAAGATGGAGGGGAGTTGGTCCTGTGTTAATCACAATGGTCTTGATTTTTTTTCTTTCCTTTGCATCTTTTTCTGTGGAGTTCCTTAATGCTAATACTTGGCTGAGGTCACACAAGTATTCACTGGGTGTAGCACCATTTTTCAGCTTATCTACAGAAAGGAGCCTGGCAATGATCTACCTAGGAGCCTTTTTATTACTGGAGATGATCCAGCTTTTTGACTTGTTATTTTTCTTTTAAATGAAGCAACTGCTATCAGTAGCAAAACCTAGCTCCCCTACAGTGTGTCCTGACAGAATAGGGTTGAAGATGTTAGGTCAAATTCTGTTTTCAGTTACACCAATGTAAACTCCAAATGATTCCATTAACTTCAATGAAGTTACTTGGGATTTTTCACTAGATTTAGGTAGAGCAGAGTGTGGTCCCCAGACTGGCACTAGGAATAAATCAAAATCATTCAAGTGTAATGCAAAGGCCTTAGAAAGCTGGTTAATTCAGCTTCCAATGTAACAAGCTGCTGCTAGCAACATAGAGGGAAAAGAAAAAAATAAATGCAAGTTTTTAAATCAAAATCAGTTTCGAGTTTTGAAGCTTACAAACCTACCAGAGTAAGTGTACGTAACTAAATTCACCCATCTTTTGATGTAATGCTTCCCATCTTTGTGTCACTAATTAAAGTAATAAGAATTTTACAAATATCTTAATAACACATAAATTAAAATAAATTAATATTTTGTTCTGCTGAGCACAAATAAATGTTAAGCTAGCAAAGCTTTTAGCTTGCTAAAGTCTAAGGATTTCAGTACTCATGTCTGTCCCATAAAAATAATTCTGAACATTTTAGATCTCAACACAGCAACTAGCTGCTTAAAAATAGAACAGAACTGGAATATCAGTTTTGCAGCCAGACATCCATTTACACAGAAACCAATTATATCCAGAAGAGATGGGACTGCTCATATAAAGTGTTCAGACTCATTCTAGCTCAGCAATCCAGGACATCACATTTTAAAAACACTTTACAATAACCTCAGTAGCAGAAGTCTGCCCTTTGGTATCACCCACCACACTGAACTGAAAAATAGAGCAGATCTAAAGAACTATGGGTTGGCGATGATAGTAAAAAGGAGAAACCAGATAGGTCAGCAATGTTGCATGCACCCTGAAATATCCCTCTTGATAAGAAATATATATTAACATATCCAGCTGCATTAACATATTCAGGGGCTATATATTTCAGGACAAAAATGTTATTCTATGGCAGCTGAGAATTCATTTTTTTATTATGAATATTTGGTAAAATACAAATGCATTTTTGCTTCATGCCATCAAACTTTTCCTATGAGGAATTCACCAGATAAAGTCAATTGGAAATATATTTTAAGATAAAAAAAGCAATCCGCTTTATGCCAGTTAGAGACTTATGCACAAAGTCTACCATCATAAACTGGAAGAGGAAGACATCTTTCTTCAAAGGACTCCACCTCCCAATTGCCTTCCCTTAATTAATTATGCAAACTGAACTCTTGCCATAATCTGCCTAATAGATTATTTCCTAGCTCCCTCTTGTGAATCAGCACAGAATACTGGTATTTCCATCCCATAGGATCATACTGAGCCTAAACTTGGATTTGTAATAAAATCAGTGATGATACTTACTTAGTAGATCTAAGGGTAACTATGCATTTTTACTCCTGTTCCACTGAAAGTAGAGGCATATGGCAAATTTAGACACTTGGCTTTTTGGCTTTGGCTCTGTTCCCAAGATATCGCCATCAGCATATTTGTATTTTCCTGAATTTACATATTTGACTAGTCATGTTGAATCTCAGCTACTTTACTTTTCACAGCATGTCTTACTTAAAAAGGGGGTTGCTTTAGTTTAAGTCTAGAATTACAGAAGGTTTGATTTTAGCAGTATAGGTAAAGTGAGATTTCCAAGGAAAATGAGGCAGCTAGTACTGGCATAGAATAATGGGAGATGGATACTCTGCAGATATCTCCCTGAAACAAAAGGAGAAATTGAACTTGATGAACAATTAAAACATGAGTGTTGGTAAAATCTCTCATGAATGGTCATATCATATGGTATTAGTTCTCTTCTCTGACAGTATGAACTTAACTGTCAAAATCAGGAAGAGGAATTAAAAAAAACTACTGAGGTTTCTGGAAGATGCAGCACATAAACAGGATTAGGGAGTGTTGGAAGAAAACTAAGGTCTTGTTAAGCATAATTCTTAAAATCTGACCTACAGTAAAATGTATTAGCTGGTTACTGATTTCACATTTAAGTTTTCTCTCATGGTATGCACATGCTATTTATTGTGTGTTAGAGAGAGAGCTACAAAGGAAGCTCTCAGATCCTTCTTAGGCTTGTTTAAATGCCAGTGTGTCAGGGCTCTGGTGCAGGAATTGCAAAATTTTCCCTCTGCTGTGTCAAGCAGAGCCCCGACCCATATAAAATATGCTACGCATGATGAAGATACTCAAGTATTAAAATTAAAATTTGCTTTCCACAAGGATTTGAGTAACACTCACACCACACAAAAGTTTGGAGATTGAAAATGCAACAGGAGCATAAAGCATGGGTGATGCAAAGTCATTTTTACAGTTTTATGATTGACTGGCTGGCTGACTGACTGATTGATTGATTATAGTGGTATTAACCCAATTTTACTCAGTATCGTATCACCCATCACCTAAATGATGTAGTTCCAAAATGAAGGGGATTTTCAAATAATTTGAATGCACATTGCAATTTTAAACAGATAATTTGCTATATTAGAGAACATTCAAGAGAATGCATACGTCTGTTCTGTGGCCTTGTCTGGATTTTTCAAATGGTAGGCTAAGAAATGCATAGCTTGTAAGTTTGAGTCCTTGGTAGACAAGTTACTGGAAACACCAATCAAGAACACAGCAGGGTAACACCTAAAAAGCTATTGTTTAATTAACAATAGTCAACATGGGTTCAGAGGAAATCACGCCTAAGCAAATCAAAATTCTTGATTGTAGGATACAGCACCACACAAAAGAAAAAACAATCATTTGTGAGTTTTGGTTTGAAGTAAGCCACTTCATGGATAAAGAATTGGCTTGGAGATATGGTTTAAGTGAAGGCAGGTCAGGACAGAAGGAGGAAACTCAGAGGGGTTAGTATTCAGACCGGTGTTGTTCACCTTGTCCGTCAATGACGTGGAAGAATCAATATGCAAGATGATTAAACTAAGTGACTGTACCTGTCTGGGAAGAGAGTTACCAAAGAGGGCAATGAACTTTGGACTCATATTTTTGGACTAAGAGCATGAAGAGACTAGTGATCAATTCTATTAAGCATTATTATGTGGTAAAAAGTAAGATTAATGACAAACAATACTTAAAAGAACTGAGATTCTCAGTGGAATTTTCTAAAGTGCTCAGCATTAGCCTAATTCCTTCTATTCAAGTCATTCAGAGTTCTACCAACTGATTTCATTGGAAGCAGCATTATGTCAATGCTGAACATTTTAGAAAATCCTACCATGTACAGATTGCACATCTCTAGTCCGGCACCCTTGGGACCTGACTAGTGCTGAACCAGAGAATTTGCCAAACCAGAGGAGGCCAGTATTGTCTAGCAGCATTACCAACACTTCCACTGCTTACTGGGCTCTTGGAAGACATTGAAGGGTAAATTAGAACTAAATAACAGCACAGAACACTGAGAACCAGGACTGGCGGCTATAAACAAATTTTATGGGACCACGGGAAACTTTACCATACCTATGATAAGTGGACATTCGGCTAATTAAAATCATGCCAGACCACGGATGTTGCTGGATCAGAGAGTGGCAGACTAGAGAAATTCAACCTATACCAGGATTAGATATTATGAAAATTGTCAAGTTAGGATAAAACAATCCAATTGCAGCAATAGATAACACTAAAAATAATGTCTAATAGCAGTAAAAGATGCAAATGATTCTGGGACTCCAAAACAGAGATGATGAGCATCACATAGAAAAATGGTTCTGCAGGAAAAGGGATGAGTGCATGTGGATCTAGAACACTGTCACAGTACTGAGCAGTAACATGGCCTAATGGATAGGGCACAGGACTGGATCTGTTGAGATCCAGTTTTTATTCTTGCCTCTGTCAACAAGCAAGTCACTTCCCTTCTTTGTCTCCTGTTTCCCTACTACTCTTTATCTTGTCTATTCAGACAATAAGCAATGTTGGGGCAAGCACTGTCTCTGAGTGTGTTGGTACAATGCCTACAATAATAGGGGCCTGATCTCAGTTTGGAACCATAGATGCTACTGTATTAGAAATAATAGTCACTCTGGTTCTGCTTTTTAGTTTTCATAGGCTACCATAGAAATACACAAAGTGTGATAGAAGCTAATCAAAATTCTGTTGTCTCAGGATTAAGTCATAAGAGACAGTGTAAAAATGTCCAAACAATACCAGCTATTACAAGATTGCCTTCCTTACTGTCAATACAAGAATGAACAGGGACAAACTTGAGAAGAAAAGACTGAGGATGGGTCCAAAAGGGATTCAGGCAGAATTTCTTCACACAGAATATTAGTATTATTTACATGTTGCTGTTACAGACATTGTGTGGTACAACTTGCAACTCAGATGGGCTCTCTGGCTTCTTTCCATCATAATAGGATCTTTAATTTTCCAACATAAAGCAGTAACTTCATGCACATATTCCTTACTTCAGAGCAAAACTTGGTTTATAAACTCTAGTAGTTTAAGGATTAAAAAGTTTCATCTATCTCCGCAAATAGCTGTAAATGAACTTTATCAAAGTGCAGAGAAAATCAAGCCTTCAGGTAAACAGGAACATTTGCCAAGTGGAAATCCCAGCCCTTTGTATATTTAGTAATGAGTGAAGATAAGATTTCCTTTTTGACAGCATGATGGATATAATCATAAAAGCAATCATGCTATTGTAACAGAGTATACTTGAAGAGTGAATGTGATGGTTGCAGCTTTATACTTTAACGTGTTTTGCCTTTTCCTTTATTTAATGTACATGAAAGTCAGTTTCTCTGGCATCTGAAATGTTAAAGATTTTTTTTAAGTAATACAGACAACCTAGATCTAATTGTCATCAGACTCAAAAGTGCTGCTCAGTTCAATAATTTCTGACTCATTTAACCATACTTATTTAATATCTTTTATGGACAGAAAGGTACAGTAAGCACTGAACTGCCAATTCTTGGAAAAATACCGGCTCATCAATTGTTGACTCTGACATTATCATCTTTAAAAAAAAGGCGAAGGGATTGATGAAAATAACTGGTTAGGGCCCTAACATTTCACTTCTGGAAGTCTGGTTCAAATCTGCTTTAGGCTACAAGTGAAATGAGTTCACTGGTCACAGTTTAATCCCTTCTGGATATTTATCTCCGTCATAAAAATAATATAATCTGACATGGCTGATAGCCTCTGATCAGAAGAAGACCTTAGCTTGAATGGCAGCAATCACAGCTTAGGGTTGCTGTTTGATGACAGTCACACAGGAAAGTTTTCCCAGTGACTCACTGTGCTGTGCCTGGCTATAGTCTGGATTCATCATGTTTCACTTTCATTAGCCTTTGAATCCACCCACAACATGATGAAAAATTCTTGAATGAAGCACAGCTCTGTGGGCTGATTGTCTCCTCTAAGCGGGCTGTGTGTGAGGAGGTAGGGGGATATTCAGCACAGACATAAGTTAACACCAACTTGTTTAGAGTCTGTTTTCCCACTTTGAATTCCTCACAGCACTCACTGGTCACAGAAACCACAGAATGTATAATTTTGTGACATCAAACATCATGGATTGGCTTCACAAACAGCAATGAGGGTTCCCTTGTCTGTGATGTCCCATCTGGCCTACCTTCTGGGAACTTGGATGCATCAAGCAAGATTCAGAGAGTAAATACTAGAAAAGGTTTCCTATAACTTATTGTAGCAGAACTCTCTTGGGGAGGATTGGCCTAAGCCTGGTATTGTGTGAGCTGCAGAAACCTGAGACAGGCTAGTGACAACAGATACAATTGTGAAAAAGTGCCCAAGTCCCTTAACAGCCTAAATCCTATTGACTTTCAATGGAACCTGTTCTGTCCCTAGAGCGTCCTCCTCTGCTGAACCACCTCCCTGGCTGGGTTTGCTGAAGCCCCTGAAGTCAGGTTCCCCGGTCCCTGGTGCTCAATGCATCTTTAGAGCTTAACCCCTTCCTGCTCATTCTGTAGCCAGGGGACAGGAGCTGGCTGGGTTACCTTAGTGACCAGCAGCAATCTGGAAATGTTAGCTGTCTTTTGACACTGAAGCTGCCCACATGAGATGGGATAGCCACATGAGAGCCGGGGCAAGGGCAAAGAGATGAGCTCTGCCAGATCATCCCTCCTCTTTCCACCCTCCCTACCCCCACTCCTCCTCAGCAGCTAGAAGCAGCTCTCATCCCTTCCCTCATGCACAGTGCCAAAAGGCTGTTGCTGGCCACATTCAGATAAGAACCCTGGCAGAAATCTGGGGAGGGGACTTGTGACCCTGCATTCCCTTCCTTATGGTGTCTCAGGAAGATGCTGTGTCAGGTACCAGGAGAGATAGGTCTGTCCTGGGAGTTCAACCCAGGCATGGAGGACAGAGAGTGACAAGCAAGAAGGGTTGAGTCAGTCAGTCACTCCCCCCAGGAGAGTGAGGTATTTGGGAATGTGTATATGTCATCCCTCCTCATTTGAACTCTAAAGCTTTAAAGATAAGAAGGTAAATAAAATAATCCAACTAAACAATATTTCTTCTAAACCCAGACTCAGTCGACTTGAAGATAATTTGAATGTTTGTACGATTGATTGCCGTTGAACTCACTTTCAATATGAGTAATTTTACTGGGGGTCCCATATTCAACAGAGGGAGATATCATCACCCTAGTTATGAGATAGTGGAAGAAAGAAATTCTAAACATGCTTTTTTGATAAGGCTATTTACAATATTTTGCGGAAGAGTCAACATGACTTTTATTAAGGGAAATCATGCTTTACCAATCTATTAGAATTATTTGAAGGGGTCAACAAACATGTGGACAAGAATGATCCAGTGGATATAGTGTACTTTGACTTTCAAAAAGCCTTTGATGTGGTTCTGTAACAAAGGCTCTTAGGTAAACTAAGTATTCATGGAATAAGAAGAAAAAATCCTCTCATGGATATGTAACTAATTAAAATATAGGAAACAAAGGATAGAAAGATACGGTCAGTTTTCACAATGGACACAGGTAACTAGCAGTGTAAGCTAAGGATCTGTACTGGGAACAGTGCTGTTCAATATAGTCATAAACACTCTGGAAAAAGGGGTAAAGAGTAAGGTGACAGTTTTCAAATGATACAAAATTACGTAAGACAGTTAAGTCCAAAGCTGACTGCAAAAGTTACAAATGGATACGCAAAATTGGGTGACTGGGTCACAGAATGGCAGACGAAATTCAAAGTGGATAAATACAAAATAATGTGCATTGGAAAACATATTCCCAAATATGCATACAAAATAGTGGGGCCTAAATTAGCTGTTACCACTCAAGAAAAAGATCTTGGGGTCATTGTGGATAGTTCTCTGAAAACATCTGCTCAGTGTGCAACAGCAGTAAAAAATCTAATAGAATGTTGAGAATCATCAGGAACAGAATAGATTATAAAACAGAAAATATAATAATGCCACTATATAAATCCATGGTGTGCTCACAGCTTGAATACTGTGTACAGTTTTGGTTGCTCCATTTAAAAAAAAAAAGGATATATTATCACTGGAAAAGTTGAGAGAAGGACAACAAACATGATTAGGAGTATAGAAGAGCTTCCACATGACGAAAGATTAAGATGACTGGGACGGGACAGTTTGGAAAAGAGATGACTAAAGAAAGATATGATAGAGGTCTATAAAGTCATGAATAGTGTGGAAAAAGCAAACAGAGAAGTATTATTTACCCCTTCACTTAAACAAAAACTAGAGGACACCAATGACATTAATAGGCAGCAGGTTTAGAAACAAACACACAATGCAACCTGTGAAATGCATTGCCAGGAGACGTCATGAAGGCCAAAAGCATAACTGGCTTCAAGAAAGAATTAGATATGTTTGTGGAGGATAGGTCCATCAATGGCTAGTAGCCAAGAAGGTCGGGAACACAACCTCCTCCTGTGGGTTTCCCTGAATCTCTGACTGCCAGAAGTTGGGAGTAGATGAGAGAAGACAGATCCACTCGACACACACAGGTTCAATGTTCTACTAATAGGTTGGGCAGGCTTTTTCACTTTCAAGTTAACTAGATCCTCTCCGGAGGAAGTAGAGCCACAGATCAGAGAGATGAAGAGCGGGTGGGCTGACATTAAAACCCAGTGGTGCCCCAAATTTTCCAGTGCCCTATGCAGCTGCATATTCTGTGTATGGGTAAAGACGGCCCTACACCCACTGGCAGCCAGCTCATCCCCTCACCCCACAGTGCCTCCCACCCACTGGCAGCCCTGTTGATCAACTCCTCCCCCACACTTCCAGTACCTACCACCCACTGCAATCAGCTGTTTTGCAGCATGCAGGAAGGAAGCTTTGAGAGGAAGGGGAAGGAGCAGGGACAGGGCACACTCAGGAGAGAGGTAGGAAGAGGTGGAGACCTGGGGGATGGGGAGAGGTGGACCTGGGGTTGGGGCAGAGTGGGACAGGAAGAGGCAGGATTGGGGGTGGGGCTTAGGTAAATGGGTTAGTTCATGTAGAGCCTGGAGCAGAAAAATGGGTTGAGCACCCCCTGGACCTGAAGGAAGTCAGTGCCTATGGTCTGGGATATGCTTGGTTTGACTCAGGTCTGTGTGCTGTAGTGGCTGTTTGTACACTTTAATTAGACACTGGGTACCAGCTGACTCAGGCTTGGGCTAAGGGGGCCTTTAATTGCAGTGTAGGTGTTTGGTGCAATCCAAACTCTGGAACCTTCCCATCTTGCAGGGTCCTAGAACCTAGACTCCAGTCCACGCCCAAATGTTTATACCACAATTAAACAGCCCCTTAGCACAAGGCCCATGAGCCTGAGTCAGCTGGCAAGAGCCAGGTTTGGGGGGGTCTAATTGCAATAAAGTCAGGGGTCAACCATGGGTGAAAACATCGCTTAGAAGATTCCCTCTAACCATGGGCAATTAGTGGAGGCCTAATGTCCAGAAGCTTGGAGGTTAATACCCCTCATAAACATATAACCTGGCTAGTGCTGGTGCAGACATTCAAATTAATTATGTAACTATGTTGTCCCTTTTAGAACCCTCCAGAGCTCTTTATCTCTGTAACATCTAGCAGCAATGATTTCTACAGAAGAATTACTCATAGCATCTCCTCAGCACAATCCCTCCCAGAGCATCATTTCTTGTAAAGCTGGTGTTAGCAATGATTCTGAACTGGCCAGAAGTGTGCAATGTTAAGGAACAAAAGTAAAGGATGATGTAAACATTGATAAAAGCCTAATGGATCCCATTCATCCTGAAGGTAACAGCACTGACTTTGTTAGTGATACAGGATGGCTACGTCTACACTGGTGGCTTCTTGCGCAAGAACATGTCCACACTGTTGTGTGTGAGATGTGCTTTTGCGCAAGAGCATCCATGGCAGTGTGGATGCTCTCTTGCACAAGAAAGTTCTGATGGCCATTTTAGCCATAGGGCTTTCTTGCGGAAGAAACCCCTGCCGCGCGTCCACACTGCCTTCTTGCGCAAGAGCTCTTGCGCAAGAGAGCTTACACCTGTTAGAAAAGAGTGTAGCTCTTGCGCAAGAAGCTCTCTCTTACCACACTTTACTGTAAATCTTCTTGCACAAGAGTGGGTGGGCAGTGTGGACACCCCGCAGAAGAACGGCCATTCTTGTGCAATAACCCGCCAGTGTAGACATAGCCAATGAGTTTGGCCTAACAGCTTTAAAAACACTGGGCTTTGCTACTGCGAAGGATGGTCTAGATCAGAACTACTCAACATGCAGCCCACGGGCCACATGCAGCCCACGGCCTGTTTGTTTGCAGCCCACAGTACAGTTTGGGTTCAGGTGGAGATCAACACGTGACCCACAGGTGGGATCCTTTGAACATGGCCTCCACTGGCAACACGCTCCACAATGGCGAGTCAATATAATGGTCTTCTGTTGATATGTGTTTTAGTAGTTAAATTCCTGGACTGTCATTGCTCATTAAAAGTGCTGTCATATGGATGGAGATCGGGTAAATATTGCATTTTATTAATATCAGCAGAACTGACTTAAAAGGGGCCTGAGTGTTGTGTAATCTTGCCTTAATCTTTGTATTCATGCCCGTCAGTGTGAAAGAAGCTATTTGCATATATTTGCATATATATTTGCATGTATATGCAACCACAGTTAAGTTGCGGATCTCTGCATGTGCCATGAGTATCACTGTGGCCTGCCAGGCTTCCAAAGTTGAGTAGCCCTGCTCTAGATAATACTTCCTCCAGCCTCAATATAGGGGATTGCAGTAGGTGACCTAATAAGGTCCCTTCCAGTCCTACCTTTCTGGGATTTACAATAGCTGCGTGTCTGACCCTCTGTGGTGTTTCTTTTCTATGACTAGATGTTGACCCCTGATTCATGTTTGGTAGTATCTTCAGGGCACATCTTCACTCGCTGCGCTGGAGGTCAACCTTCTGGCGTTTGATTTAGCAGGTCTAGTTAAGACCTGTAAATCAAACTCTGAGGGCACCTCTGGCTGGCACCAGTACTCTTCCTGGTTGCAAGGAGTAAGTGAAGCCAATGGGAGCATTTGCTCCCTTCGGCCTTTTGCTGTGGGGACACCGCCAAGCTCGGCTTAAGGTAAGCCGACTCCTCCTACATATTCTATATAGTGGAGTTGCATACTTCAAGCAGACTTTCCAGGTCTAGTGTACGGTCCCATTGGCTTAAAAAATACTTCTCGGAAGAAAGAGTCTGCTTAGTGTGAATAAGGACGGAAGCACACTAAGGATTGCCTCTTATTCTTCGTTAGAACAATTCCAGGCACAACAGGGTCCCACTCCTAGCTTGCATCTTGGCTTACCATGATAATAATAATAATAATAATAATAATAATAATAATAATAATAATAAATAACATTATTATTAACAATAAAAACAATCATAATGATTAATATTATGGCCATATATGAAGACATATCAGCTTTTGAAACCATTGGCTTGGCCCTTCCTCATTGGCATTATATTGGCAAAAATACTAATTAAAACTGAATAATTCTGCGCCAGATTGAATGAATTTTCACTTTGCAGTTGATCTGGGGAAATGTTATCCTGCTCTTTGCTTAGCATATTTAGATATAATGAATGCATTCTAACAATTGCCTCTGTCCTCTGGTTCGTGCATTTTGGATTGATTTCAAAATTGCTTTAGGTTAGATCAAACATTTTCTATAGGTTCAGAAATCACAGTACGCACAGTGCCCTGTTATCTGTGTGCCTTACGTTGTTTATGTGCTCATTTTCTAGACCACACTCTGTGCCTTACTTTGTAAGGCTGCCCTTATATTACTTTGCAACTGATTAGATTTTCAAGCATCCATGCATAAATTATGATGTATTTTGTTCTTCAAATGGAAGGTTGAGAGGAGTATTTGTGTGGGGGGGTTGCTTTTCATTATGAATATTTAAAGAGGATTTTTTTCTTCTAAAAGAACCTTTGCACATGAACTAACTTTAACTTTTCTTTCTATATAAAAATCTGCATGACATTCAAAGCTGCAATAAAAGAAAAAAATAAGCTTTGGGCCCAGTTAAGAGGTGCTCAGCTACTGGAATCAACAGTAGCTGTTCAGAACCCCTCAAAAGTTGATCTGCTGGGATAATTAATATTCCTTCATATATAGTGGGCATCTCATGCTGGTTTATAGCAGCTAGATCACTACAGACCACCATCAGAGACATTATATACATTTGTCTATACTTACAACAGTTATATGGATTTAATAGGCACCAATATAAGTATTGTCCAATTTTGAACATAATGGTAATACTGTGTATTGTTGCCCACAAGTCACTCAGACGTTATTATGATACGGTGAGCCAAAAGGTGAGGGCATAATTGAACTATCGCCCAAAGGCAATTACTGACTAAAATTGATTCATTCTACAAACAAATCTGACCAATGGATTAGAAGACACATTACAGCAGATTTGGGCAAGCCCATCATAATTGTTAAAGAGGCATAACTGTCTAATATTAGGCCATGAATATAATTTGTTATATTCCAGTGTTTCTCATTGATTTAGCCAAATAATTCTTGTGCAGGAATAGGGTGTTGCATGCAATTTTGTGCAATAAAGGAGTTTTCTCTTGCTTCCGTAAAATTCATCAGAGATAGCTCTTTATATTGTTTGGTTTTTTAAGTGTTGTCAGTGGAAATGGTGAACTTTCAGTAATAAGAGAGGGGCTGCTTTAAATACAATGGGCTCATTGGGGGCTTGAACCAATCCCACTGAAAATAATGGAAAGTCTCCTACTGATTTCAGTGGGCTTTGGATTAAGGCCTATCCCATTAGGATAAAAGGTTATCCTTCAGTCTGTGAGGAACCCTGTGGGAATTGGGAAGGAACAGAGTTAGCACCTATCAGCCTATCAGCTTGCAAAGATTTGGGGTACTGGATTTGCATGAACATGGACTCATGCCCCACTTAATAGTTCTGAGCCTAAATAGAGACAACTTTCATGACAGCACATAGAATGAGGGGCCTTTTTGTTGCCAGCTTTCTTGTGAGTCCCCAATTCCTCCATACCCAAATGAATTCACCATAAAGTAGGAAGCTGCAGCAGCAGTCTGGGCTGAAGATGTTCAGGCCTGCTACTATATGGCCAGGTAGGAGCTGGACTAAACATTCCATTTATTTATTTACTACATCCTCATCTAACAAATTACTATTGTTTTAGGGTGCAAATCTTGCTACAGTTATACACCACGTTAAGATGAGGCTACTGTGATGTTCATCACATAGGGCTGCAGTTTAAGACTACTCAGAAACTGCAGATGATGTAGAATGTGACTACCCACCAGGCATCATTGGTTTCCGAATGGACTTCCAGGTGTTGGTTTTAACCTGTAAAGCTACACGTGGCTTGGGATCAGGACACCCAAAAGATTCTCTCTTCCTACGTGATACCACTGCAGTTATGATCAGTGGGGGAGCCCATTGTGGAGATCTCTGGGACAATTCCTCAGCTGATGTAAATGGGTGTAACTCCATTGACATCGCCTGCTGAGGATCGGGCCTGCCTCAGTTTAAAGAGGAAGGCTGATCACAGTATTTTGTATGAATGCCCCTAAGCTTTAGAATTTGCCCCTCCATTTGGTCTGCAAGAACATAGTTTTGTTAAACCTCCCAAAACTCTTCAAAGTCATCCACTTTATTTTTTTTCTTGTGTATTTGTGGTGGGCTAGGCTATAGCTGAGAGCTTAAAGGTCAAGAGGGGAATGTGTGAAGGATTAGAGAAGCTGTTATTTTGTGTGGGCAATAGATGAGGCAGACAGAGAGTTTAGCCATGATCCTTGTGATATCATATAGTGATACTGCAGTATTAATGGTTGTAAAGTGCCCAGAGTGATTTGGATGGGCACTTACTGTTCTTAGTACAAATCTAACTAACTAACTAAATAAATAAATGTGATCAAGTTTGATGCACCTAAGAATTGCTTCAGAATCCACTGCTACGACATGTGTGTATGTCAGCAAAATTAGACACTTTTTTATCAAGGTCACAGATCAATAGCACAGTTAAGTCATTTTCAGTCACATACAATATGTTAGGGACAATTTTAACAAAGCACTTTGGTACACTCTGACTGGATTAATGAAAAGCTAGGAAAAGCTAAGGTGTAAATATGCCAGAAAAGAAAGACAACATGTATAGTATGTTCAAAAATAGTCTGCAAGTGTAAAGAAACAAGAAAACCTGAGACAATCATGTGCATACCTCTCCTGCTACCATGGACCAGTGAATACAGTGGTTACCATGGCTGGATCTGGCTATGAGGTAGACTTCAGAGGGCAAGCTTTGTTTCTGGTCATTACCCAAACAGAGTCTTGATCCAGTCTGTTGGTTTGTGTACTTTGGGCAAGCCAATTTCACACTGCAAGAACCAAGGAGATCGCTTCAGTTAGAATTTATCTCATGCCTTCAGGGTTTCGCTTAGCACTGTCATATCATACAAACATGGAGATGAATTTCATTTGCAATTCCAAAATATGACTCTGCATTTATTCCTGTAAAAAATGCAGCCAAGAACAGCGCAAGTCACAGTGATGTCATTGCTTTCATTGCCAAATGCTCTTTATGTATCCTCCTTTTTTCATAGAGAAGAATAGTATCTTAAAATGTAGAGCCTACTAGTAAATGAACTCTGCCACTGATCTGGAAAGGGTTACTATTTAACACATGGGTGACCGTGTTTTTTCAAAGCTGAGCTGTTAAACACATAACATTGTGCTAGATCCTAGCTCCTGATTAAGGCAATTAGAAAAAGAGGCCTTCCCACAAATTCTGGAGTGCCTTCTCCAAAAAGGGAAACTCAAGATTTTCACGTAAGAATCTTCTTATTCTAATATTTATGGGGGCACAAGGAGGAAGAAATCTATTGCAATATCTATGTCCAGCCACATTCTAGTACTAAAGATAGAATTTCCTTTAAAAGATCACATCATAATAATATTTAGAAAATGCAAATATTAACATTAAATGACTTACCCACAGAACAGGTGAGCATCAGAATCTGGACTATTCCTGTGCTTGAACCGCTAGATTACACTGACTCTTCAGCCTTCGGAATCACTCATAAGAACAGAACAGCCAAACTGGATCTGACCAATGGTCCATCTAGCCCAATATCCTATCTTCTGACAGTGGTCAATGCCTGGCACTTCAGAGGAAATGAATACAACAAGCTATCATTGAATGATCCATTTCCTGTCGCCCACTCCTAGCATCTGGCAATCAGAGGCTCAGGTCAGCCAAATCATGGGGCTGTATCCCTGACCATCTTGACTAACAGCCACTGATGGACCTAACCTCCATGAACTTTAGCTCCTTCTTTTTTGAACCTCATTATAGCCTTCAGAACATCCCCTGGCAACAAAATTGACTCTTAACAATTAGAAGTTTGAATAATATGTTCCAGGAGGACATTTTACCTCACTCTGTTGATATATTCATATAAATAGGAAGAAAATGCTTTGTTATAAAGTTATGTCTGTGGCCCCAAAACTTGGCCATCTGGCTTTTAGCTGATGACCTGATCTGAAATCTGCTCTCAAGCATGAGATGGCAGGGGAGCGTGAGGTAATGCTTTGCAACCTGAGATGCTTTAAGAAAGTTCTGCTCTTTTAATATATAGCTCCCCTAGAGGCTGTTACATAGAGTTCCACTTGTTTCATCTACAAATACAGCCTCTTGTTGTCTCCCCCCCACCCCACCCCACCCCCCGCCCCCACCTTGCATTCCCAAAGGAAAGTGGCTGAAAAGGGATGTGGATGCAGATCACGGGACACGGAAAACATGAGGATGAAAGTAATTCATACTGGTGAAGTCTAAAATGGGACTAATTTGGGTTGAGTGAGAATATAGGGGTGAGGGTGTTGTAAAGAAAGAAAAGGCTAGAACAATAAATCTGACAGTTTCTCCATAATTACAAGTATTATTAGCTCCATGCATTGTATTTTGTTTAGTATTTGCCTGTTTGTTGCTCTGATTTTTGAGGCACTATGGGTATTGAGAATCCTATGGAAACTCTTCTTTAAAGTGTGACTAGCAACAACAAAAATGATATAACCTGTGTGTAATGGTGATAAAAGACACTGTGGGCCACAATTTGAACCAGTGAAAAGTGAGCAATATCTCTACTGTTACCCACAAAGGTACACATGAAAACTACACAAGCCACATTAATAGGTGCCTATATTCTGGAGGTCCATGGTCCCATTCATGCCAACATGCAAATAATTTCTTCCTGAAGCATGAATAACATGCAGGAAGGGTATGTCTATGGACCTCTGCCAGGTCAAGTGGCATATAGTCACAAACAGGGAGTCCATACACCAGCACCAACTGCAGAGCTTCCTGCCATGACAAAGTCAGGCAGTGTCCATGGAGTGACTCTTCCCTAGGTTTTGTTGCAGAGCAGAACTAGAATGGACAATTTCTGTTGCTAGTTTTCCTTGCTGAGTACAGGTTTTCTCACAAGGCCTTTGTCCATTACTGTCTCAAATTTAGCCTTATAAGTGTGACATAAATTATATTATCTGTTATTTATTTAAAATTCTAAATAGACCATGAAGGCATTGTTTCCAATATCACCAAGAGAGATGTTTGCTAAAGTTAAAATTTGTCTTCTGCAAGAGAAAATAGCTTAACATCTTAATGAGTGTGTGGAGGGAGAGCGACCTCCAAAGTTTAAGGCAATGGGCCTGGCTGATTCTCTTTTCACTTATGCCAGTTTTATACCAAGGTAGCTCATTGACTTTGCTGGAGTTACTCATGATTTTATTCCTTGGTAAATGAAGATTCAGACCCAATATTCCTTGATAAATATCACACATGAAAAAGATTACAAGACACGAAGCTTTAACACTCTGCAAAGTGATAAACTGATTTCAAAAGTCATATATTAGACGTGAGTATAAAGGGTGACTGTTAGAAGAGTAATTAAGACCCAGTTAACATCTACACAAACATTGCATCTGCTGTTTTCTGAAGGAAACTTGAGTATTTGCTGCTTCATTCACAATTACATTAAAGCAATGATCCTCACATAGTTTAAAGTAAGCCACAAGTAAACTCACTGATGTTTAAATACCTCCCTGCCCTTACATAGTGCAAAATAATAGACCATTAGTCTACAATTGCAATAATGAAGACAATTTATAAATATTTATAATACATGCATAAACCTACAAACCCAACAAATGTGCTATATGGGGATGTGTGATATATGTGAGTTTCAGCAATACTGTGGTAATCGTAACTGCCGATGCTTTCAATGATGGTATGGTTGCTCACCCCCTCTGTCTGTCAGGCTGATAAGGCTCATCTAAATGTGATTCTCTGTGTGTCTGTCTTGGCATGTTCATCTACAATAAGAGCCACTGACAGACAACGACATGAGAGTCGGAGCTGCTGCAAGGGGCACTGGAAGATGCTGGGCCTGCTGCAAACCTTGATCTCAGCAACAGCAGTTTTAAGAGACGGTGGAGCTGCTGCAGTGGCTGAGAGGGCTACCACTGAAGCTGCTGTAACAGGGGAGAAATCTGGATGACACTGAAGTCAATGGGAGAATTGCCATGGACTGCAGTGGGGCCTGAATGTCATATTAGGAGTTGAAGGGACTAGGAGCTGGGATGTCTCCAGGGGGAATGAGGGCAGTCAGTTCTGGAGCCCACACCTAATAACAGAGCAGCTCCAGTGGGCTAGGCCTGCAGCGGAACTAGCCACTGACCTGAAGCAGGCTCCACAGAAATGAAGAGGCTGACTCCCTGGCGCGCTGTGCTAGGCAGCAGTGAGAATAGAAGGTGCTGGGCTAGAACCATTGCTACAGGCTTAAGCTACAGCTTGTGGAGGTGAGGCCTCCAAAATGGAGAGGGCCCAGCAGTTGGAACCAGCTGCAGTTGCAGAGAGAAATGCCAGAGAAAAGAGCAGGCTTTCTGGCAGGAAGATTAGAGAAAAGAGCTACTGGCTACAGAGAGGGCAGGCTGAGGGGCTGGCAGCAGGAGATGTGAGAGGCGCCGGACCCTGCAGAGCAGATGGGAGTCCTTAGCCCCACCCCAGAGGGAGTGAGCTGCACGGGGACATGGGCTGGCGTGCTGGAGCCAGACCCAAGAGAGCTGCCTGCAGCACCAGCAGTGGCAGAGCCCTGCAGTGAGGGGGGCTCTAGAATGACTGTAGTGCAAGAGTTCAGCCTTCAGTTGTGCTGCCAGGCACTGGAGCCTTCAGGATGGAGGACCAGAAATACTACAGGGGCAGGGGAGCAGGGAGAGGGGCCAGATCCTGCTCCCAGCTGCAGCCGTGTGCTTCGCAGAGGGGGCCCAGCGGAGGCTCTTGTGGCAGCAGGATCTCAGGGGCCAGGCTGGCGCTGTGAGTACTGAGATCAGACAGGTCTAAGGCAGCCCTGCCACAGATGCAAGAACAGGCCGGACACCAGGCCCTGGGTGAAGCTATGGGAGCCAGCGCCAGCCCTTCCCCGCTGCTGCCCTGCAACTTTCTCACAGTGAGAAAAGCACCAAGGAAACTAGCATGTCTGGAGGTCTGGGGTGCCCTGCCATGTGTCTGGGGGCTTGGGGGGCACTGCTGTGTGTCTGGGAGTTTGGGGGCCCTGCCATGTGTCTGGGGACTTGGGGGGCCCTGCTGTGTGTCTGGGAGTGTGGGGGACCTGCCATGTGTCTTGGGAGGCTGTGGGGGGCCACCTGTCTGTGTCTGGGGGGTGGGGGGCACCCTGCTGTGAGTTGGGGGGCACCCTGTTGTGTCTGGGGGCATGAGGCAGCCTGCCATGTGTTTGAGGTGTGTGGAGGCACCTTGCCTGTGTCCGGGGTTGGAGGCACCCTGCCGTGTGTTTGGGGGATGTGGGGACACCCTGCTGTGTGCTGGGGGTGTGTGGGCACTCTGCCCTGTGTCTGGGAGGTGTGGGGGCACCCTGCAGTGTATCTGGGGGGGGGGGGTGGCCTGTCTGTCCTGGTGTGGCCTGGGTGGAGGGTTCCTGCCGAGCACAGGAGAGGTTCGGGGGCGGGTCCATGCCCTGGGGGCCCTGCTGTGAGCCGGGGGTGGGGCGGAAGCGGAGGGCCCGGTTTTTTGACAGGGGATCGGAGGCACCGATGTGCCAGGAGAGGGCGGGGAGGAAAGGCTCCGCTGACAAGGACTCTCCTATTGTGCCAGCATCAGGGCAGGGCTGGCATCCAGCAGCGGGCCCGGGACGTGATGGGGAGAGAAAGACGCCGAGGGCGGGGAGCATCTCCCCTTGTGGGGAGGCGCTGGGAGAATCGGGGCGAGGCTCCGGCCGGCTCCTGTGCTGGGCGTGGGAAGGAGAAGTTGGAGAGGGAGGCTGAAGGAACCGGGAGCTGCGCTGCCTAGGCGGAGGGGGGGGGGGGAGTGAGCGATGACTGGCAGCTGGGAGGAGAGACACTGCAAAGGAGAGGGCTGGCTGGAGAGAGACGGGCACTGGCGGGGATGCTGCGAGCGGAGAGAGACCCGCAGGGCGCGGCGGTGGGGTTGCAGGTCGGAGGGGCACGCCAGGCGTGCACTGAGGCTCCGCATGTTACAGACAGAGCCATGCGGCGGTGGGTGTTGGAGACAAAGTGCCAGGACTCAGAGCGGGTGTCCAGAGCCTCCTCGCAGGCTAGTGCGGACAGAGCCAGCCCGGATACAAGGCAGCAGCGAGCTCTGCTTTGTGCTTTACCCAAAGAGGTCGGGAGTGGGTTCAGGGGTGGGCTGGGATCTGAAGGCAAAGAGAAGGTGGGAGCAGGCTTGTATATGGAGAACAGAGGCACTAGGCACCTGAAGGGAGGGGGAAGCGTCTGGGACCTCAAGGTGGGGACATTTTTATGTCTGCTGGGCCTCGAGGAAGAAGGAAGGAACCTTGTGTCCAGGACCGGAAAGCAGAGGAAGGGAGTTGCCTTGCGTCTGGGGACCTAGGGAGCAATCTTTTCTCGGTGGGACTCTCACGCAAAAGGAGGGAGCTGACTTGTGTCTGGGGACCTGTAGGCAGCGGAGGGAGTAGCCTTTGTGACCTTTTGTGCACGTGGGAGGCGAAGCCAGGAGCAGTCTGGTGGCTAGGGACCTGCAGGCAGAGGGATCAGGGTCTGCATCTTTCCCTTCTGAGGCTTGGCAGCATTTCCAGATCCGTTTGTTTGAAGAAGGGAAGATTCTTTCACAAAAGAAAAAAAACAACCAAGAGAGCTTCGGATTTCTGAGACAACTGGACTTAACATTGATTTTTTTAAAAAAATCCAGGACAGAGCGATTAATTCTCCCAAAGAGGGCATCGTTGCCCGAATAGTGGTATTTTTAAATGCACACACGTACACATAGCTCATGCACAGAAATTACATTCTCAAAAATCTTGGCACAGCGGGTAAAAATGTGCTCCAGACTCTTTATCCCTAGTATTTCTTTAGAAGTTGTGGTTTAAAAGATGTAATTTTAGTAACAGCACAAACTAGTGTTATCGAGGCATGTAAAATTTATCATTAAGGCACAAAGGCTGAAGTGAAGAGAGTCTGCCCCCCTCCTACCAAAGAAATAACCTTCCGTTTGCATTCACGTTCATTTCTCTACTGGCTCATCAGAAAGTACAGCTGGTAGCCATAGACTTTAAGTGAAACTGACCAGATACACCCAGAAACCATAGCTCTGCTTTCTTTCACATCTAATTTGATAGCAGGCTGATTTTAAGCTTCCCATAGTTACAACTTTTCTTGATTTCTCCCTTTTCTCCCCCCATGCATTTATTGCTTGCATGTAATTAATTCCTTCTTTGCGTTTCCTTTCCTGTTAATCTTTGGGTGACTGCTTTGTACATATGGCAATCTGATAATGAGGGTGTTTATCCTTATTCTAAACTTCATCATTGCAGTGTCCACGCATTTACTGACTGGTGTATCGATCATCTTTCATGGGGAGGGTATGGCGAGAGGGGATAAGGGATTTGCAATATCCCCCACCGTTAGGAATAGTATTTACACCCTGGCATTATCTAATCAACTGTTACATCAAGTCATGTTGTTTGAGGCAACCACATCAAAAGAATATACACTTTTTTGGGTATAAGTTACATATTCCCTGTATCTTGGCACACAGAGAGAGAAAGAGAGAGAGAGAGAGAAGTTAGTTTAAAAAATAGTATCAAGCAGGTATGTAGCTGCTGTACAACTTGTTTCTTAAACTAAGTTGCTTCTCCATGAGAAGTTAAAAGGTAAATCTTTCCAGATTCCAAGTTTAACAATAGAAAAGGAAAATCAATGAAGTAGTAAAAATAATAAATACTTTTTAGGGTGAGGGGAATATCACAGGTTGAAATCGGTCCGTCAGTTTTAAAAGGAGTTCATTCAGCTTTAAAAAGTGTCTAAAGGAAAATTATATACAGTTCTCTGAAAATTCTGCAGTTCTGTTTGTTACAGCTTCGGACAGAAAACTTTTTAGCGCTTACAACTATATTAGTTTTGTAAAGTCCATTTTTCACACAATTTAAGTTGATTGTAACTTAGTTATGCCGCAGACTGGAAAATTTCCATGTACTCCTTGTCCCACAAAGTTTATCTTTTAAAATAAAGTGGATTTTTTTTCCTGAGAAGGGGAACTTTTGAATTATGTCAACATGTCGCTTAGGATTTTAAAGAACTCTTTCAAAAAAAATCTTTAAAGTTTCTAAATTCCTGGACAAAATATATTTTCTTTGGAGTAAAAGCAAATGAGCTCTTTACAGAAACAGAAGTGTTTGTTCATAGTGGGACTCTGCTTTTCTGTCTAACCTGCTTTATCAGCCCCATCTCTCTGCGATTTTGCTCGTCTCTCAACACCTTTGTCTGATTAGTCGCTTTTGGAGATCGGGATAAAGACATCACTTGCCACGCTGCATGAGATAACAATTAATTTAACATTAAACTTATCCCCTTTCCATTCACTTTACTTGGATCGATCTCTGGTAATTGTGTTTGCGGATGCTTTCAATACTATGCTTCTCTAAAAACTTAATGACACCCCACAAGAAAGTACAAGGGCTTAAAATGCACTTCTTAAAGTTAGACCAAAGAAACAAAGAATAGAGTCCCAACATGCTGAGGACATGAGCGTCTGCTCTCTCTCTCTCTCTCTCTTAGTTCACTGCTTGTTTCTTTCTTGAGGTACAATATTTTATTATTTTAAGTTGATTTATAATAAAGTACCACTTAACATCTCTCTACACTGTAACTGCATCGTGTAAAAGATATACATACAAACTTTATGGAACTACAGTTTTATATTTTTAAAAATACTTTTTTCCTCCTCCAAGTCAGACACGTACCTGTTGAAAAAGCAAACGTGTTGGAAAAGTTGTATTGCTTTCGTGCAATATTTCTTTTCACCGAAAAAGAAAGATATACCGAGACGGGTTAGTTTTCAAATGGCTAGTTATTTTGCCCCTCAAAGACTATATTTCAAAGTGGTTTGATTGACAACGTTGTATTGTATTTTATTTTATTATTTAAAACCGCCCTTAAAAACTTGAAATGCACTGAGGCAGCCTGCTAATATTTTTATTTCACAGACACATCTGTTACTCTTGCTGACAAATGTACCACTCTGCCAAGAAAGTTTAAAAAAAAAACCCAGCGTGTAATTGATGTTATCCCAAGAAAGCGCTATCTCCACCCCTTTCAGCTCCAAGCCCTTCAGGTAAAAGAAAAAAAAATCTTTCAAGAATTTGTTGCCTTTTTGAGGGTTAATACATCAGAAGACAAGCTTGTCTCGCCTTGGCCAATCAGAACCCGGCTCTAGCAGCTATAATATAGAACTAAAGGCAGACTCCTCTCACAAGCGTCTCTAGCCTTGCTACCATTAAAATCAGACCCTTTTTGTCTCTCGATTGCTGTCTCACGACCAAACTCCGATGTGTTCCGTTATCAACGACCTAAAGCCTGCCATTCCAACACCTGTCTTGCTAGGGATCGGTGGATAGTATACGATTCCGAAAGCAGACAAGGACGTAGGAAGAGAGAGCTCTAGAGAGACAGCCAGGGATAGACACAGAGAGCTTTGAAGTAATTGGATTCCATGGACGAAATGCTGCTGTTGACGAGAATTCTGTTGGTGGGCTTCATCTGCGGTCTTTTGGTCTCCTCTGGGCTGACTTGTGGACCAGGCAGGGGTATTGGAAAAAGGAGACACCCCAAAAAACTGACCCCGTTAGCCTATAAGCAGTTTATTCCCAATGTGGCAGAGAAGACCCTAGGGGCCAGTGGAAGATATGAAGGGAAGATCTCAAGAAACTCCGAGAGATTTAAAGAACTCACCCCAAATTACAACCCTGACATTATTTTTAAGGATGAAGAGAACACTGGAGCTGACAGGCTGATGACTCAGGTAGAGCCACATAGATACATATATATATATATATATATATATATATTTTATTTCTTAGTATATCTGAGCAATCATGAATTAAAACCTCTGTCTTAGCATTTTTGAAAGACACCCTTTACCTCCCCTAAAAAAAACGTCATCTGTTAGATTCATATGTAAAGAGTCCAGTTAAGTTTGCAGGGCATATAGCCATAGATACATATGTGTTGGGGGCTTGTGTAATACTTACCATTATAACCTTGCCATGGCGTTCCTTGTAACTTGGTTAGAGATTTCTGTTTGCATTTGTCCCCAAGGCTGCACTTTGATCAAACGAATTGTATACAGCTAAGAGGACCCCAAGTGTCTACTGACCGCCAGCCTACTCTTTCATTATTACAAATGCAGCCCTCGGTCGGTACAGCTGCTGACTTTTTTATTTGTATTTTATTTTATTACCCTTCGTGATTGTTGTTTGCAAGCGGGTTCTAAATTTAGTCCCTCTGGAGTCCTGCACTCCCCAAAGGCAGCTGAAGACCAATCGACCATTACTCTCCTGTTTCTGTATTTTATAGCTTGTATTGCAAAACCATCCTTTGCAATTGTGACCATCAGAGCGTAAATATATTGATATTTCTTTAAGGATGTTCGCCACCAATGCTCTGGTACTTCCAAATGGGAGGGACTTGCAACTTAATTAGCATTGCATCACTTCTGTTTTAAAAATCAGATGGCACAAGGTTTACAGCTGGGTAAATATTGGATCGGGAGTGGAATCAGAATGCGGAACCATTTTATGCAAAAAAAATAAACCCTCACAAACAGCCACATCATTGTAATTGTTATTATGGCTCACTGAGAGATAGGAGAGAGCGATTAATCTCCCACTTCAGGAGTTTTTGAAACTACATGGAATCTTGATGTCATCTAGACACTGGAAATGGGTTTCCTCCAAATATAGGTCAATAGCTTTTATTTCCCTTCCCACTTTTAATGTATTGTAAGTCCCACCTTCACTGCTATAATATAACTCGGCTGCAAGAATCACGTGTGTGTCGGGGCGGGGGGAGAGAATTTCCTAAAGTCTCCCCTTTGCCTCGGCCTGATTTTCCGCACGTTTACTAGATTTATTTTGGTGCGGGACCTGTCTCCTCCCCAATCTCCGCCCGACCACCTTAAATCTGACTGTACCTATGAGTGTTGACGCGCGCGCCTCTGCCAGATAGAAGCGCGAGCCTCAATTAAATATGCACAGGCCCCGGTGCAGAGCGTGTTGTGTAGAGAGTTCCCAGTCCAATTCGATAGCAGCTTTAATCTCGCCTCCTAACGCAAAAGAAAGGCAACTGAGAGGGGGTGGCTGACGACAGTTGTGCAGGCATTGTAAGCTCCAGTCCAGTCCCTCTCTTATAGCCCTCGGTCATCCTCCCTTGCTGAAAAGATGCAAGACAATGTTAGCTGTGCGCTAAGTCAGACACATCTCGCATTTTCAGCTCCACTTACTCCTCTTTTATCGATCGCAACGGCTAGGATTTCAGTTTGTATCCTTTTTAATACGGCAAATGCTGCTGCTGCTGCTGCTAGGAAGCCCCAGGAAAAAAAAGACGTGCTTTTGTGTGTATGCCTGTGTGTAATTAGACACACACACAAACACATCAGTCTCATGAAAGAGAAAATGAAGCTTAGGTGTAGAAGGGAGACGTAGATTGAAATACAGAGGGAAAGAGATGGAGAAGGGAAGGGAGAAGGGGAAATGTGTGAGGGTGCGTTTTTAAGAGAGGGATGGGCTGAAGGGGAGAGGGAGGAGAGACCCCAGCATGTACTGTAGTGTCGCCTTTCTCCTCTACTGCCGCCTTGGATGTGCCTCGTCTCTCTAGCTGCCCTTCCCTGGGAATACAGAGCCTTCTACATGGCTTGCCACTCTCGCTGCAATAGCTGGCAGCATTTGAACTTCTGACCTTCTGTCAACTTCCCTCAGACGAACGAAACGAAAACAAATACTTTTTCCTTCAGTGACTCTTCTCGTTCCTCACCCACGAAAAGGGGTTGGGGGTGGGGGTAACACCGCAGCACAGCTTAGGTACCACCCAAAAATAAGAGAGCGACGTCTGGCAGCAGCTTCCTCACTGAACACCCTTTGGGGACAGGGTGGGCAAGAGAGGGGAGGAAGGGATAATGGGACGTCGATGATTGCATAATGATATGGGGGAGGGGAAGGAAGGGACAGGAGTGATCTCATAACCCGGGCTGGGGCTGCGGAGGGAGGCCATGGGGTAAATGAACAGCAGTGATCCTAGAGCAATGTTCGGGGTGGGTTGGCGGGGGGATTGCTCGTGGGCCTTCCAATAGCGATATTGTAGGGAGGTGGTGGGAAGCTGCGGCTGACATCAGAATTCCCTCATATTGCAATCCTACAACGAGCCTGGCCAATCTCTTTCTTCCTCTCTCAATCAGCAACCTCTTGTTCTGTTAAATACAAGCCTTTAAATGCCTGCTTCACAAGCCCTTCGACCATGGAAAGATCTTCCCTGAATGGAATTGTTAAACTTTCAGAATCGTTGCTGAATGCATTAGCTGCTAGTTAATATTAACTTCAGAGAGGGGGAAAAAACGCAAACAGAGCTAGGTAAGTCAGGTTCTTAACTTTGCAGGTGACAACAGCAGTTTGCTGAATGCTCCCCCGCCCCTCCCCGCCCCATACACACACACGCAGAGCAACCATTGGCCGGATTTGTGAAAGAGATAAGGGGACCAGGTCAGGATGATAAAGCTGGAATTTGTATGAAATAAAACAACAATCTAGTGCCACACAACCGGGGCCTGATGTGAGGCATTTGGAGATCAGCTTGGCATTTGGGAAGCCCACCAGGTTGTTTACACTGACAGGTACCTGTTAAGTGTTTCCTTCAAGCAATTCATTTGTGAAGAGATTAGGGGCTGGCAGGAGAGGGCTTGTTGAACAACTTTGCCTCCACACAAAGCGTTAGTCGAGGCAGCCCTGCTGCGTTTCACGGTGGCTGAACAGAATTGGGCTTGATTTGTGGCACACGACCCAATGAATTAATAAATAGTCTGGCCTTCACGGCTTTTGACTCTGACAAGCCAGCTCAGCCAGTATAAAAGGAAGGAAAGTCCTTTAGTAGGTCGTCCCTTCCCCTTTATTTTGCCAGAAAGACTTTAGCTAATATTTATAGGGGAAGGAGCTGGAATAGCAACCCTGCCTCCTCTATTCTCCTCCCTATTTGTTTTCTCAGTTATAAAGTACCCTGGCTTTAGACTGCAGTGCAGCTAAGGGTTTTTTTTCCTTGTCAGCGGCCTAAAACATTTAATGTTTCGCCTTTTATTCTGTAAAGCAATGGAAAGACACACAGGGTCTGATGCCTGTGAGAGAGAAATTCACAAGGTAAACTTCCCTATGGTTTGTTGCTTTTCCTAGGCTAACACTGCATTAAAGACCAACCAACCAGCTCTTTCCATAAAAACGTTAAGTCACATGAAGCAATCGCCCACGGAGTCCAAGGTGGGCTCGCCAGGGCATTTTTATTTAACTGCCACCGCAGTAGTGCCAGGGTATCTCTTTATGGCTGGAAAACACGCACTGGAACTTTCCGGTTAAGCAGTCCGGTCACGTACCTAAAAGTAGTGTAGTAGGAATAGTGCCAGGGTTTTTCTCCCCATCTGGAAGCTGTGTGGTTTTACACAGTGATAGCGTATTGGGGAGAGTTGTCCTGGAGGAAGCCTAACATCCCTATCCACTTGATGCACTTGGCTTTAGCTTTATTCAACCGACAATGATATTTCTTTGACCTCCACAATCAAAATACCCATAAAGTAAAACGGCTTTGTCCTTTTCAAAATATCAGCCGGAAACATGCATTTTTCTAATTCTGCAAATTGTCTCCATTTGCAACTGTGCCTGAAATGTATCTTGCTGTTTCCAATCCCCAGAAGATGTGATTGGTGGGTTGCCTTTTTCTAGAGCTGGTTAAATTCATGCAGAGCAATATTCTTTTCAAATTCTCGGGTGTGATAAGAATCTATCCAAACTGTTCTTAGTTTATGATTTTTGGTAGCCTTGCTCGGTTGCCCCTCTCTCTGGCCTTTCCCCCTCCCCCATTTCCACCTTTAGATTGTCCATAATTTCTTAAAACTTCTCCCAGAATTGCCGGGTCCTGCATGATAAATTTCATGAAAACAGGAAAACATAAAGGAAAGGAGCTGAGTAAAGAAAACAGAAAGCTAATCCTGTGGCAGTGGTCTACGGAGTTAAAAGAATGTGGCACTCCATAATAAAGAATGCATGTTGTCACTCCCGGTTTCTTATTCTACGATAGCACACCTCTGGGTTTGTTGGTTTTTAACATAGCTATCAACCTGATCCCTCTCCGCTTTTCATTCTCTTCCCTAAGAGATATCGTGTGGGTTTGCTTTTATATCTACGTGTGTATATTTCAAGCACGATGAATATTTCTAGCCCAAGCTGGTCTAGGGGCTCTAATGAGTGAGCTACGAAGGACAAACTCCTTCTAGCACATAAAGGCTGTTAACATGTATTGAGGACCTTTTCAACACAGACTTAAGTTGAAAAGACCCGGAGAGACATTCCAGGGGAAAATATTTGATTCCCAGATATATGGCAAGTGTTTGTCTTTTGGAAACTTTACTCCGTTCCCAGTTGTGTGAAAACGCACGTATTCTTTGGGAGAATTCGCCTTCATCTATTTTAGGTTTGAAAAGCGGAGCTGGACCTCAACTTTCTACAAAACACAGTCACACACACCCCAGAGAGAGGCGTACACAGGGGTAGAAGGAGAGAACATGTGATGCTCGAGGTTTCCTTCTGACACTCAAACAGGTTGCAGGCTGTAAGAAAGTGGCTGAGCGTTTGGAAGTGTTTAGTGATCTTTCTACCCCCTTACTCCGTGTTATTCGGGCTCCAACTTTCTCCTCGCCCGACCTCACTCTACTTCCTACATCAGGCTATCCGGGTTCCCCATAAGGTCCCTGGGAAGCCTTTCGACCCCCTGGCCTGGCCCTTTACAGCGAAGAAACAGGGTGATCCTGCCCCCCAGGAGTTTGGCCATTGGCTTCAATGGCAGCGGGCCCAGGACCCAGGTTACTGCCTTGTCCCAGGATTTGACTCTTGAGATGCCGGGTGTGTGCTATTTTGGGGGGGCAGGGGGGCCGGAGGGTGCAAAGGCCCGTGCCATCTGTGTCCCTTGTGTGCCCCTGCAGAGATGCAAAGACAAGCTGAACGCGCTGGCTATCTCGGTGATGAACCAGTGGCCCGGCGTGAAGCTGAGGGTGACGGAGGGATGGGATGAAGATGGGCACCACTCCGAGGAGTCGCTGCACTACGAGGGCCGAGCCGTGGACATCACCACCTCGGACAGGGACCGCAGCAAGTACGGCATGCTGGCCCGGCTGGCGGTGGAGGCGGGCTTCGACTGGGTCTACTACGAGTCCAAGGCCCACATCCACTGCTCCGTCAAAGCAGGTAAGGGCGGCGGGAGCTCGCCGCGGCCGGCCCTCCAAACGAAGCCCTCCCCCCCACGGCCGGAGGACCCCGCAGGCCTGGCAGGTTGGGCCCATAGGGGAAATTCAAGGTCTCTCAGCAAGGGGTGTGAACCTGTCTCAAGGCAGCCAGCTTCACTGGGACACCCCCCCCCACACGCACACGCAAGCTGGCTACGGGAGGGGCGCCCCCCAAGGCTAAGCCCTGCCGACCTTCCTACCTCAGAGCCGGGCACCTGACTTGGGGGGGGGGGAGGTGAAGGGGGCTCGCTGTCCGGCCAGACTCCGCAGCGAGGAGGAGGGGGGAGAAGCTATTGCGGCAGCTCCCGCTCTTCTCTCCCCAGGGCACTGACTTCCAGCCCTGCATGACGGCCGGGCATGGTCTCATGGAGGGGCCAGCCTCGTCTGTGCGTCTCTGCCCGTCTAGGAGGGGGCTATTAGGCGGCAAGTGTAGATCTGGGCTGGAGCTCCCAGAAGCCAGGGAAAAAGCCCAGCAGCCGGGCAGAGAAGTGGACACGCGCTGATAGGTGCCTCCCTTTCCCGCCCTTCGCGGGGGGAGGGCATGTACCTTACCTGCCATGCACTGCGCTAGCCCTGTCTTAACCATGAGGGTGCAAAAATCCCAGCCAACTCAACCACTCTGTTAAACTATTAACTCCCCCCCGCACACACTGATCAGCACCGCTGCAAAATAACCCCCCCCTCCCCCCGCGGCACGTATTTAGCTACATCCACACCGCGCATCACGGACACAGGATCGTGACCATTTCCACACAGCGAGCTGGTTGCCCAAATCTATGGCTATGATAACTATGGACCCGCTAGTGTGCGCAGGGAAAAAAGAAAAAGAAAAGAAAATTAATGCCATTCACATTCATGGCTTAATCTGTAGCCGCTAGGAAACCCCGGGATTGTTTCCCCTGTGCTTACAACGCCGCATGCTGTTTCAACAAAGGAATAACTCGCTGACAATAAATCGCGAAATTTGAAACTTCATTTCTGGCGCATAAATTGACGCTTTTAGCAAAACTGTTAACAGTGCCTCGCAGAAAGAGCTGGGATTTTCACCTCTAAGTGTTTGTTGCATAGCATCTAAACTGTATTTTAATAGCCTCTTTTAGCCGAGACACACTTTTAAAGTGTCAAGAAATACTTAGTTGAGAAAGAAAATGACTTTCTCTAAATATAGCTGTTTGCTTAGAAGTTAGTTAGACGTCCCTTGACGCTACTGGGAGCTGATCAGGCCCCTTAACCAGCTTTACATTCTTGGTCTCATGAAGAGTAACACTTCTTCTGGCCAATGCAGGCTTTCCATTGAGTCCCTGGTATTGCTTTGGTTAATCTGCTCGTTTTATTTAACCAAAGCAATCTCCACAAAGGGGCTAGGCTTCTAGTGATATTAAATGTCCTTTTCAATAGTAAAGATATGCTCAGCTTAAGGTGCCCGTCTGTGATGCACAGTAACCTTATTCCAAATGAACAACATAATCCAACTCCATGTATATTTCATAGGAGACAAATAATTCCAAGAGAACAAAATCTACTCATTAAAATTCCACCCACACTTGGAGGTTTGGGGTAATATTTAGTGTGTGTCAGGCAGGGTCGTGTGACTGTACTACATGGGTTTCAAGACAGCAGGCTTGAATTCAGCCAGCTCAGTCTGATTTCAAATGGTCAAAACCTCATTTCATGACAGAGAATCTTATGAGAAGATTAAACCCTATAATTCCAGTCAGGAAGATTCTTTCTCTAGATCTCTATTTGCAAAAAGTATGATCCCAGAGATTGGAATGCAAAGAAGGTTTCCCCCAAGGTCTGAATTATTGTCATCAGGACAGAGAAGAGAGGCTGGGATGGTAAAAGGGACATTGATAATGGGCTACTGCAAGTATTTAGAGCAAGCTCCTACATTTAAAATTCAAATACACATCTTGAGTGTCTTGGAAAAGTGGCTCTGCTGTGCAAATAGTGCTTGGAAGGGCCTGGTTTTTTGGAGAGTATGTGTGTGAATTGGCACATAGGGTTTCTGCACCTGAACAAATAGGGTTAGGGGGCAGCGGGGGGAGAAGAAGCTGGGAAAAAAAATGGAAGTGTCCTCTCTTCCAAGAGTGTCTGCATTTATTACATGAATCAGAATGACAATACGGATCCTTTATTGGATTTTAATTAGAGAACCCAAACAGCACTGCTCAAAGCAGCAGATTTTCACACCTCTGCCAATTCACTGGCATGTTTGTAGAGTTGCTACACTACTAGATCTATTCATCAAGTCCCTGAATATGCAAACAAAGCTCAAGCAAGAGCTTTACTTGGGGCTTGTAGTAAGGTGTAGTTTGCTAGGAAAGGACTCTACATAAAGCGCATAGCTCGTTTGTTGCCATGTTCTCAGTGAAGAGGCCTGGGAGATCTTGCTGTTTCATTTCTGAAGTAGAAGTGATAAAGTCGTTAGCAAATCAATAATATTCTAATTTTCACCCTTCCTGTCCTTCCTGAGAAAGTCATTAGGAGACTCTCCAAGTGTTTATTTAAATCATAATAGCTTATGCATCAGCTACAGAAGCACAAAAATAACATCTGTACCTGTGGTCTTGCTACTTTTAGGAGGAAAATTACTTGGATTAGAAATTGGCACACTTGGTTACTGGGCAAAAACTGCAGTGAAGTCAAGGGGGGAGAGCAGGAATGAAATAATTTTATCAAATACCCCTCCTACAGTGAAATACTATCAGTAGAACCAAACATACAAAAACGTAACTATATAGTTTAGGAACATCCGGGAATAACTAGGTGAATTTGCAGACCCTGCTATGGAAGAGGGCAGACTAGACAGTCATAATGGTCCCTTCTGGCCTGAAAATCTTTTACATTTCTACATATAATATTTTCAAGGACAGAGACTTCAAATGCATAAATGCAGGTTGATCTTGTTTAAAAATGGCTAGAGTTTCTCTGAAGGACTAGTAATGAGCCAGTGGTGACATGAATAACCAGGAGCCACAAAATTTAGCATCTGGTTAAAACAAATCCCCCTGAGTAACACCAAAGATTAGTTTGTCTTTGTGCATTGCGGATATTTTAAGCTTAGATGGAGGACTGGGGGAGCACCCCCCCCCCCAAAACACACATATATGGGCTGAGCACAGACTTTTGATTTAGGGAGGGAGGCAAATATTCCTGCTTTAGGAGAAAGGGTGAAGTTTTGCATGGTGACTCTTGGATGGTATGTGTGTGTGGAGGGGAGAGACTTTTACCTGAGCAGTAGAAGGAGCTGCAAAGAATCCTCACCTGGTATAAAGGCCCAGAAACTGTTGTGGGGGAGTGCTCACAAGTTCCTAAAGTAGCAAGTGGCAGGAAGATCCAGCGGACAGGGCAGTGCACTAAGGGCTTTTTCAAACCTAAAATACAACAGTGGCACTGCTGTGGCACCTCTGTGTAAATATTACCTATGCCCCCAGGAGGGGTTGCCCTATTGGGGTAAATACTACACCTCCCTAAGAAGTGGTAACTATGACAACAGAATAATTCTTCTATTCCCTTAGCACTGTCTATCCCACAAGTCAGGTTGGTAGAGCTACATCACTCAGGGTACATCTAAACTACACCCCTCTGTTGGCAGAGGGATGTAAATTAGACGTATCGAAAGTGCAAATGAAGCCGGGATTTAAATATCCTGCGCTTCATTTGCATAATGGCGGCCGCCACTTTTTTTCAAAATGGGGCTTTTCGAAAAAAACCGGCAGCTTAGACATTTTTGAGGAGTTTTTGAGGAGTACAGGATAATTCGAAACGGGGCATTTCTGTCAAAAATGCCCCGTCTAAACTGCCGGCTTTTTCGAAAAGCCCCATTTCGAAAAAAAGTGGCAGCTGCCATTATGCAAATGATGTGCAGGATATTTAAATCCTGGCTTCATTTGCACTTTCAATACGTCTAATTTACATCCCTCTGCCGACAGAGGAGTGTAGTTTAGACGTACCCTCTGGGGCACAGATTTTTTATATTCCTCTGGCCATATCTTCACTCCACAGAAGAGCGTTGCTGCTACGATCAATCTTCCGGAATTCAGTTTAGCAAGTCTAGTTAAGACTCACTAAATCGAACTCAAAGTGTGCCCCATTGGGATCCAGTACTCCTGCTCTTGATAGGAGTAAGGGAAACTGATGAGAGCATTTGCTTCCATTGGCCTCTTGCTGTGGGGAATGCTACCAAGCTAGGCTTAAGATAAGTTGACTCCAGCCATGTATTCTATGTAGCGTACCTTAAGCTGAGCTGCCGAGTCTAGGGTAGACCTGGCCTCTGAGGTTACGTCTAGACTACATCCCTTTTTCAGTAAAGGGATGTAAATTAGGCACGTCAATATTGCAAATGAAGCCGGGATTTGAATTTTCTGCACTTCATTTGCATAAAGGCAGCTGCCGCTTTTTTTCGAAATGGGGCTTTTTCGGGGGGAAAAAAAAACCCGTCAGTTTAGACATGGATCTTTCGAAAATAAAACCCTTTTTCGAAAGATCCTGTACTCCTCAAAAAATGAGGTTTACAGGATCTTTCAAAAAAGGGTTTTATTTTCAAAAGATCCGTGTCTAAACTGCCATTTTTTTTTTTTTTTTTTTTCGAAAAAGCCCCGGCGCCTGCCATTATGCAAATGAAGCACGGGAAATTCAAATCCCGGCTTCATTTGCAATATCGATGTGCCTAATTTACATCCCTTTACCAAAAAAGGGATATAGTCTAGACACACCCTGAGATGTAGCTATATCTATACAAGTTCCCAGTGTAGGCCAGCCTTAAGGCTATGTCTACACTACATTTTCATCAGTAAAACTTTTGTCAGTCTGGGGTGCAAAAAAAAATACCCCCATGACTGACAAGAGTTTTACCAATAAGAAGCACCAGTGTGGACAGTGCTTTGCTGAAGGGAGATGCTCTCCTGTTGACAAAGCTACTGCCGCTTTTTGGGGGTAATTTTAATTTGCCACCAGGAGAGCGCTCTCTTGCCAGCAAAGAGTGGCTGCAATACATACGTTACAGCAGCACAGCTGTACCATCTAGGCCTAATCTACAATATCGCAGGCCACTGATCTAAGTTACACAACTTCAGCTACAAAATCTGCGTACTTAGCTCTACTTACTGCAGTGAGGACACCGCAGTAAGTCGACACCTCATGTTCTTCCATTTACTCTGTCTACGGTTCTCGTTCTGGTGGAGTACCGGAGTTGATGAGAGAGTAAATCGACCCCTGCTGGATCGACTGCTGCCCGTCAATCCGGCAGATAGAGAAGACATGCTTGATATGACATTAAGCCAGTCACTTCTCCTCTCTATGCCTGATTCCCCTCCCACCCTTTCAGTCTTCGCCTGTGTTAGGTCTGGTCTCCATTACAGACCTGTATCGATATAACTATGCCACCCAGGGGTTAGAACACTCACATTCGTGCATGACATAGTTATACTGACCTACTCCCCATGTAAACAGTGCTGTTGATGGGAGAGCTTGATGCAGTTAATGCCTCCCAGCGGGGTGAAATAACTATGCTGATGGGAGAGCTCCCTTTTATTGGCATAGTATCTTCACTGAAGTGCCACAGCAGCTGTGCCATTGCTGTGTTTTAAATATACACTTGCCCTGCACAGCTATGGAAAGTGTAGACACTTGATAAGTGACAGAAGAGCTGTAGTTAATCTACCACTCTGAGCCCATGTTTCTACTACAGCAGAAAGTCAACCTAAGCTATGCAACTCCAGCTAAATGAATAATGCAGTTGGAGTGGACGTACCTTAGGCTGAGTTATCACAGGGTCTACACCATGGGTGTTGATGGGAAAAACTTCCCATCAATTTACCTTACGCTTCTCGCCTCTGATAAAGTCATGATGTCAACTGGAGTGTGATCTGTAGTCTATTTGGTGGATCTTCACTAGACCCACTAAATTGACTACTGGTGGATCAGTCTCAGTGAGCCAATCCCTGCTGCAGTGTAGATATAGTCTGAGAGGCAGTAGCTAAATTCACAGAATTCTTCCATCCAGGGCAGGTCTACACTACCACCTGAGTTGCTATAATTTACATCACTCAGGGGTGAGAAAAAGCCCCCTCTTCCTGAATAACACAAGTTTTGCACTGGCCACACTGGTGCTAGGTCAGCAGAAAAGCATGCAGGTGTGTTTAGATTACAGGTTGTTTTTTTTTTTTTTTTTTTTCGAAAAAAGTGGCCTTTTTTCAAAAAAACTTCCCGTGTCTAGACTGCCGCCGAGTTCTTTCGAAATTAAATTGAAAGAACACGGTGGTTTTTTCGACCGTGGTAAACCTCATTTTACAAGGAAGAACGCCTTTTTTCAAAAGTGCTCTTTTGAAAAAAGGCGTTCTTGAATGCAAACAGGGCTTTTTCGAAAAAGAGCATCCAGACTGCCTGGGTGCTCTCTTTCAAAAAAGTGGCTCGCTTTTTCAAAAGTACTGGTTGTAGTCTAGATGCTCTTTTTCGAAAGAGGTTTTTTCAAAAGATACTTTCGAAAAAGCCTCTTTTGAAAGAGGCTTGCAGTCTAGACGTAGCCAGAGAGTGAGTCCTGCTGATGTAGCTTCCATTTCTCACCAGAGTGGAGTAATTACACCAACAAGAGAGTGCTCCTCTGTCAGCACAGCACATTTTCATAGGATATGCTACAACAGTGCATTGTAATGTAGACTTGCCCAACCTAGCAGCATCTATCCCGGGGGTTATGTCAGGGTAAGTCTGTCTCACAGGGGTGCGAATTTTTCATAGCCCTGAGCAGTGCAGCTAGGTCACACTACATTTTAAAAGTGCACAAATCACTATGGACTTGTCCAGAAATTGACTTGCAAAAACTATTCTACATGGACATATTGCAGAATTAAAGTGATTTCATTCCAGAATAACATCTCCACTCTG
The DNA here is from genome assembly GCA_032595735.1 of Pelochelys cantorii. NCBI lineage: Eukaryota > Metazoa > Chordata > Testudines > Trionychidae > Pelochelys > Pelochelys cantorii. Next base: position 243,638,907 of record CM064327.1, read on the forward strand.
GAAGTGCCCTAATTCAGGAATAAAGTAACTTTTTCCAGAGTAGTGTCCACATGGGGAGCTATTCTGGAGTAGTTATTGAAGATTAGATTATCCAGCGATAGCTATTCTGAACAATTTTCCCTCTGCAGAGAAAGCAAAATCAGTTTTGAAACTGATCCCGTTAAACCACCCAATCTCGGCCCCCATCTAGTATAAACCTTTACACTGGTTTAAGTGAGTTAGCTTGTATTGAGTTAGCTGGCTGACTGCCTGTTCCATTCATTCCTCTAAAGCAATGGGATTGGCCACTATCTGAAAACAGGATACAGGGCTGGATCATTGGTCTGACCCAGTGTGGCTGTAAGTGCAGCTACAAGGGGGCCTGCACCAGTTTCACAAGATCACTTTTAATACTTAATGTAGTGAAAAGGAAGCACTTTTCTAGACAAGATTTTAACTGTCTTACCCAGTCAGACTCTGAACTCCTCCAGCTGGGACAGTCTCTGGTGACCTGTATGTATGGTACCTAGCCTCCTGGAACTACTGTGCTACTATTCATGGAGGAAGGGGGTTTGAACAAACTCCTAAGAGAGAGGAGAGTTCACAGTTCCTAACCTGGGCAGGAAAGGTGGCATGCACAAGCCACTGCAATAAATGTGTGCACTGAAACTCATTATCTGAGGTGAGGAATGCAGACACCCCGTAACCATGGGATGTAGGGAGGAGAAGGATGCTGAGTACACCTGGCTAGGGAATGTAGGTCTTGTGGACCAGAAGGTGGCAGACTGGGTGCAGAGAGCCCCTAACCTTGGGGGGAGGCAAAAGAACCCCTAATCTTGGCAATGGGGTGAGGGGAGGCAGGCAGCAAAGCACCCCTAGCCTTGGCTCTTGGTTGGAAGGGGGAAGAGGCAGAGACACCCTGCCCTTGTCTCTATGGGGGGGAGGGGGTGGCAGAGAGAGACTGCTCTTGGCTTTATGGTGTGGGTGGGGCGGGGGGAAGAGTCCCTGGCTAGATTGTGTGTTGGAAGGAGAAATGAGCCAACCCAGGGGCTGAGAGGCTGGGATGCAGAACACCTGGCCTGGTGCCCAGGGTGGGGTTGCAGCAAGCCTGGGGGGAGGGTGCACAGTCCAGGGTGGGACAAGGGTCGGCTGCAGAGCGGGCAGGAGCTGCGGACAGGGACGCGGGGGTTGGTGTAGGGGGTCGGGGTGCAGGAGGAGGGAGCGGGGTGCAGAGAGCTCGGCCGGGCCCCTCCGTCCGCCTCTAACCCGCGCGCCTCTCTCGCCCGCACAGAGAACTCGGTGGCCGCCAAGTCGGGCGGCTGCTTCCCGGGCTCGGCCACGGTGCACCTGGAGCAGGGCGGCACCAAGCGGGTGCGGGACCTGAGCCCCGGGGACCGCGTGCTGGCGGCGGACGCGCAGGGCCGGCTGCTCTACAGCGACTTCCTGGCCTTCCTGGACCGCGAGCACGGCGCCCCCAAGCTCTTCTACGTGATCGAGACGCGGCAGCCGCGGGCGCGCCTGCTGCTCACCGCCGCCCACCTGCTCTTCGTGGCGCCCCCGCACAACCACTCGCGGCCCGAGCCCCCGCGCCGCCGCGCGCTCTTCGCCAGCCGCGTGCGGCCGGGCCAGCGGGTCTACGTGCTGGGCGAGGGCGAGGGCGGCCGGCGGCTGCTGCCCGCCGCGGTGCACAGCGTCTCCCTGCGGGAGGAGGCCTCGGGGGCCTACGCCCCGCTCACGGCCCAGGGCACCATCCTCATCAACCGCGTGCTGGCCTCCTGCTACGCCGTCATCGAGGAGCACAGCTGGGCGCACTGGGCCTTCGCCCCCTTCCGCCTGGCCCATGCCCTGCTGGCCACGATCTGCCCCAGCGCCAGCCTGCCCGCCCCGCCCGAACCCGGCCTCCACTGGTACTCGCGCCTCCTCTACAGCATCGGCAGCTGGGTGCTGGACAGTGACTCGCTGCATCCGCTGGGCATGGCCGTGCCCGTGCAGTCCAGCTGAGAGCTCACCACCACCACCACCACACACCGCCCAGCCCAGGCAGCAGAGAGAGCGAGGAATAAACAAACTCACGGGAAAAAGAGAAGGAAAAAAAGAAACAAAGAAGAGAGCACGGATTCAGACAAAATAATACTAAAGTAGGACAGTCCAAAGTAGACTTTAAGGAAAACAAAGACCCCGAGAAGTTTTGTTCTGTTTAGTTTATAAATATATATATTATATATATATTTTTATTTGGGGGGGGGGGTTGGTTCCGTTCTCTTGGTTGTTGTTTTGGTTTTCCTCCTCTCCTGGATATTTATTTGTTTGGTATTTTTAATAGATGTTTTAAAAAAAGATATGAACCGGACCTTCAAGAGCCTTAAGAAGCTTCTTTGATAATTTATTATCACCTGAACTGCACTCACAGGGGAAAACATTATTTTGTGAGGCCAAGCAAAACTGCACAGAGTCTATTTTTCTACATGGCACGCTGTGTCCTGACTTTCAGAAAGCAAAATTCCCATCCCTCCATTGCTCCTTCTTTTCAGCAATTCTAAACACAAACAAAAAAAGACAAACTTCATGGGGTCCATAAATTATATTTTTATACACAGAATTGTAAATTAGATTTTTTTGAGAGATCAATACTTAACTGAATCACATTTCGTTTTTTGAAATAGTGTAAAATATGAGAATATATTATTTTAATTTAAATAGTTTCAAATGTAACATCATTTTCTGTATTGTTTTTCATGTTTCTTAAATATTTTGCTTTGTAAAAACACCATTTGGCCACGTTCTTGGAAGTCAAGACTGTTACACAAACTTTTTATTTACATAACGACAAAAACTTTGTTATTTTTAACTTCAAAAAGAAAGAAAGAAATGTATTAGAAAATATTTTTTAAAAAGCGCACATGGCGTTGATTCTGTGACATGGAGAGGGTAGTTTGTACAGAGGGGGAAAAGGATGTTTTGCATTAATAAATTGAGAAATAACTGCTGTAAATTTACTAAAATGTATTTTTGAATATTTTGTAATAGTTTTAATAGTTTTATAGAAATAAAATGTGCCATGCACAGTCTGGTTAGTATATAATAACTAAGAGTTCCTGGTGCATCCCTTTTTTTTTTCTTTTTGCTTATTGGTTTAGAAAACATGATACCTAAAGAAATGCCCATTGTTGTATTTAGATGTGATGCTTATACTTTGAATTCTGCTAAAGGAAGTAACCAAATACATCACATCAGCTCTTGAAAATCTCAGTTTTGTTGTACTAACAGTAGAACCTCGCTTATTCGCACTAATGACTGGCAGAGGCATTTTGGATTACTGCAGTCTGGACCAAATCTTGCCACTTTCTCAGGTAAAGCGCTGCTGTTCCAGATTCTGTATTCACTTGAGAACTCATTCAAAGACCACAGAAGGCAATGGGAATCTTCCCATTGATTTATTGGAGCAGTACATTGGACTTTAAGGAAAGCTAATCTGCAAGGGAACCATGGTGCCCATGAAGAGTTGTAGTGACTTCAATGAGTTTGTAGAAACTGGTTTCTAAACTGATGTAAATCTGGTGCAACTACACCAACTTCAATGAGTTACTCTCAATTCATGCTGCTGTAGCTGAAAAAAAGAATCTGGCCAACAGATTTCAGTGGCTTTCTTGCCTGAGTAAAGATACAGGATTTGGAGCTTTTTTAAAATCAACAAGTAACAGAATAAAACACAATATAAAAAAATCAAGGATCTTGAATCCCAAATATACTTTGTTCACTTATTCTGATGCATTATTCGGTTACAACTATTTATGATACTTCACACTATTTTAGTAAATGTATTCTATAAAATTAGTCATGCAATCTGAGTAATTATCACCCTACTCAGATGAAATCTTTGCTAAGGATCTGGGTATGACTACCAGGCTTTGCATGAGAATTGTCTTGTGCTAATTAGCAAAGTGCCAGTTAGTGAGGTTCTGCTGTATTTTGTGATAATCTCCCTACACCTCAAAGGAAATTTTGCTATTTTAAAAATTTTGCAAAACAGTATGTGCATGCATCAGATAACACGACATAAGGGAGACTTTCCTTGAATGCTTTTTAACTTTTTCTTCAGTTTTGGTTATAGTTAGGATGATTATACTTAAGTTACCATTTTGCTCCAGAAGTTTAGCAACATCCTCCACTAAGCTGGAAAGCAACTACCTTGCACTCAGTCTTCCAAGAATGTCTGCTTGGGCTTTCAGGCTCATTTAATGTGGCAGTTTTAGGAGGAGGTAGTTCATAATTTTTTATGCTAAAAATGAGTCCATTTCTGGAGCAGTAGTAAGCTGTCATGGCCAAATTCTGATCACGTGTACATCATCTACAATTCATTGACAATTGGATGTGCTGTCTGTCCTCCGACAGTGTCTGGGTTTGTGACCCTTTTCCCTCAGAAGTGTCTGAGATTGTGTGTTCTGTCATGACATGAATTACAGAACCTTGGTGTGTAAGCTCTTTGTGCACAGAGCGTTACAGTGTCTTGGAACTGTGAACTACCCGTGTCAGAATATAGTCATCTTTGTGGGAGGGGATTCAATCTTTTGGCCCGCCATTTATGGTGCTGTTTTGAGGCCCGATCTAGCTCCTACTGAAGTCAAAAGGAGTCTCTTCATTGAATTTAATGAGAGTTAGATCAGGCGCTTAGACAACAATCTCCTTGAGCTCAAAGTAGGACAAAATCTAGGGTTTGTAAACTGTCTTACCTCAGTGCCTAGTCACTTGGAGCTCAGACGATGGCCATATCTGGGGCTGCAGATTCCATCTTCCCTCTCTGGGACCATAATGAATTTCAGCTCAAAATGGATCAATATTTGGATTGTAAGGACTCCATTTGTGGAAGTTTCTGGACACATAAACACTCTACGACCAGACGATGGCAGTGGCTGAGGCTGTAATCACTTTAATCTCACGGACAGCCTGTGCATGCAGTTATGTATTCAGCCCTCAGAGTTTGGTTAGTCAGGGTTGTAAACTGCCTGCCACCCCAGAGTGGGATATTGCTTGGGATTGTAAACTGCCTGGCCTTACAAGAGATGGCCTTGGGTTTGTAAAGTCATTCTCAGTTCAGGCCATGCCGTGTCAAAGCCATTAGGGTTGTAAACTCTCTGCTATTCTTGTATGCTAATACATCTGGGGTTATAAACTCCAAGAGCTCAGAAAGTTGATATTTCTGGGTATGTAAAATATGATCTCAAAGCAAATGAGTCTGAATTTTTTGGAGTTTTGTCCTTAATGTGGCAGAGTCTGGGCATCTGTCCTCTCTTACCAGTATCTGTGGCCAGCACCTGGGATTTTGTAAGGCCTGTACTGTTAGAATGTGGCAATGTTAAAGATTGTGCTTTCTCAGAGTTCACACTGCTACAGTGTTCAGGGATGCAGGCTATTGAACGTAAGGCATGACTGTGTCTGAGGCTGTACTATGAATCATAACCGTTAGGATTGAAAAAGACTTATTAGATCACAGCCCATTTTCCTGAAAGGGTAGGACATAGTCCCCAGATGTTGCTGCATTTGATCATAGCCAAAAGGCCAAGAAGAGCTCAGAGCACTGCAGTGTGAGAGCCACTAAGACACTGTGTTGTTAGGATCAACTATTTTAGCCAAGCAACGAAACACTGTGCTGTGTTTTCATTGCACATATTCCTAATGACAGTATGCTCCCCTTCCACAATCCATTTATTACATCTCCTAATGATACCTTCAGAGCTTTATGTCCTGAATACCTCTCCATCATATGCATTAGAAGTGCTTTGTAAGATGGATCAACAAAGAATCTATAACTAAAGCTCTCGTATGAAGGATCTACTGTCTTAACATTGTGCAAAAAGTTTAGGAACTATAACAGTCCATTTTCAGGGTCTGAGTATGGCAATAGTTTGTATAAAATGTACAAATAGTGGTGGCTACAGAATAGTTTATGACTAAATACATCTCTATTACTGTTAAAATAATGTATAAGAATGTACTTGAAGCTATTATCCGTGTGCTCTGTTGTTTGAATAATTAAAGAAATTACAGAGACTTCCTGAAATGTCTGTTATGTGACAGCATTCCTATCACATACTTTCAACTAGTTGGGTGTTTTCCCCTTAGAACATATTAAGCAGAATTTGGAGAGATCACATTTTACAAATCTCTCTCTTAAGTACACAAATATTATACATCAGTGTGATTTTTCACTGGAGGTGCAATGGCGCTTATGACTCATTTCAAACAAGAAAGGAATTCTAGGTGTGCCATTTGGTGCAACTATGAAAACCTTCTTTCCCCCCATTTAATACCCATGCAGCCTGCATAATATTTACATGTGAAATACTGTATGGCTGTGCAAAAAATCCCCAATTTGTCATCAAGTGCTCTGGGAAGAAAGAGAAGAATAGAATACTAGTGCATGAAGAACTGCCTGTGCTCCCCTACCTGCCCCTCAGACTCAGACATCATTCTAAGTAGTGTGAGGATTTTATGTTTATTTTCATTAACCTTAACTGATGATTCAAACAACATCCAACTCTGAAATCCTTATATACCAAGAACACCAAACAAAACCAAAGGGAATTTGGGGTACCCAAGGAATGCAGGATCACAACCGCATTACATACTAATTAGATCTATCAAGCCAGGCATCAGAATAAAAGTATTTCAGTTCCTCGTGGCAATGCAGTCCCAAATCCAAAAGTTCTGTCTTTCTCCCTCCTTTTATTATATACATATGGTGTCTGGATAGCTCTCACCTCTGTATGTTCTACTAGGCTATCTGTGTATTTGCATCAGTCTTCCTGAGTATTTCACATCATACTAAAGTGGAATGAGAGATTTGAATCAACTGAGTTTGGTGATAATTGGATAGCAAGTTTGCAGCTCCAGCATGACATCCATTTCAATTACAGTGGAAAGGAAATACAAATGAACATTTTATTTTACTCATTACTGCAAGCTATAGGGAACCCATAGATGTTCCTCAGATGTTGAAATTCTCTAACAGTTTCAGCCTTAATCTGGTGCAAACATAACAAAAAGAAATTGATAGTGTGCAAAACAATTGTTTCTGCACCAGTAAAGAGCAGATGAATTTTGCCAGATGTTGATGGAAGCAGAAGCAGGCCCAATAAACACCACCAATATGCTAAAATGTGTAGATGTGATCTCTAAGGCTATGTCTACACAGCAGCGTTATTTCGGAATAAATGACATATTCCGAAATAACATAGTCTGCGTCTACACAGTAAACAGTTATTTCAGCATAATGTCAAAATAATGTCAAGCTGAAGGACTTACTGCAACTCCTGTAACCCTCATTTTATGAGGAGTAAGGGAAGTTGGAGGAAGAATGCTCTACCATGTACTTCCTGCTGTGTACACAGCACCAAAAGCCAAAATAAGCTATTTCAACTTAAGCTACGCAATTGACATAGCTCAAGTTGTGCGGCTTATTTCCACTTTAGCCCTGATGTGTAGACATGCCTTAAGTTTTGGTGGCTCAGGTTTTGGGTATTAAATTTTAGCTGGATTAGGCGTAATTTTCAGGAGCACTGAACCCAAATTGGATGCTCAAAGGGAAGTGTTCAAAGGCTAGGCCCAAATTTTCAAACGTATGTCCCTAAACAACATCTCCTTGTAAAATCAATGGCAAAACCCACCTGACTTCCATTAGAGTTAGACTAGTACATAACTGACCAAGGAGCTGTACTGCTGCCTGATTTCAGTCTAGTCCTATAAAGGATCCTTCTGTAGCTGCATTTATTTTAAAAATTAATGTAAGCAAACTGTTACAGACAAGACTTATGTGCAATTTAGAAATAAAACCATGAGCTAAGGAAGTTGATTCTAGGGGGAAAACATTTGTTTTGCTGTGTTGTGAAAAAAAACCCACATTTGGTTCACACAGTGTGTTGTAAACAAATGTCTGTTCATATTGAACAAGTAGACCAGAAAGTAAAGATAGCTGTCTGTATGATGCCAACAGTTCTTCACTCAGATAGTCACTTAAAGGGCAAATCCCATCTCTCACAGAGGGGCACTTGGCAGCAAAATGGCATGTTTCTGTTGCTCAAGGGAGGGTAAAGCTAGGATGAGGCTAGGTGCATTTCTTAAGCAGCATGAAGCCTCCTGAATTGCTACATGGTTCTTTCCATCTCCCTCTACTTCCTCTGGGTGGGGTGAGACTTGCCCATTTTCCCAAAAGGATTTGTATATTTGTTTTAAAAAGGATCATCTTGCTCTCAGTTGACATATGCTGGAAGGTATTCTAACAATATTTTGTCCTGGCATGAAATTCATTGTAATTGCAAGTATGTATGGACTTACAGACACCTTTTATATGGTATCCACACACAGTGTTCACTATGGGGCTTTCTCTTTAGGAAGCAGATGTAAAACCAAAGTCCTGGCCAGTTTTGACCATGAAAATTCCAAGACATTTTTTTCAAAGGATAACAATGTTACCACCAGTAAAAAAAAACCAGCGAATATCAAACAGATCACTTCTGGCACAAATATTTGTATGAATAATCATTTGTGCTAACACTGGCGAAAGTTTCCGGATTCACAGTAATCTCCAGACACTCTTGGCGCAGCCATGCAAGTATTTGCAAATAATGAATAATGGGATCCCATAAAAAACAGAAAACCAAACTTGCTGCTGTTAGTGATGAAAATATTTGTAAATCACTGTGGCTATGGCTACACTATGGAGGTTTTCCGGGAAACCGGAGGGAACACGTCTGCTCTTCCGCTTTTTTTTTGCGGAAGAGCAGACGCACTCTTTCGGAAGCCCACGAGGAAGGGCATTTCCAAAAGAGGAGGCTTTTCCAAAATTTGGCCCATTTGCCAAATTTCAGAAGGCCTCTTCCGAAAAAACTATTGGAAAAAGGTATGCAAATTATGGAGCGCAATTTGCGTACCTTTTTCCAAGAGATCATTGTAGAGTAGAGATAGCCTGAGTGTGTGTTATGCAACAACTGCTAATGTCAAGAGGAGCCTTTCCACTGATTTCAAATAGGCATTGTGTTGGTCTCTGTTTGGCCAGCTGTACTCATAATATAGTTTGTTTTTATATCATCTAATCAGGTTATAATGCAAATAGGACTTTTTTATACCAGCTAACATAGGGGGCCAAATTCTGCCCTTATTCGCCTAAGTGCAACCCCATCAATATCAATAGGGTCACATATGGGCAAGTGAGATCAGAGTTTGTCAGCCCACTTTATGTGACACTGAGTATTTAATTTGCCTCTAAGTTCCGAGTCTCTTTTTCATCAGGAGCTTTGCCATTAACTTCAATAAATGCAGAATAAGGCACTGAATATTTACTCTGTGTAATGAAGTATAATTATATAGTGTAAAGGTTACTTACACATTTAGGAATATAAAACTAATTTTTAAAAATGCACTCTTAAATCTGTCAGAAAATGCTACTGCATGGAAACACACAGGATGGGATGCTCACAAAAGCCTAAATGAGTGGTGAGCAAACTGGGGTCAGTCCACAACTGGTCAACTGATTGCAAACAATCCATACCTTCACTGTATATAAAGCCAGTCAGTTAGTAGTACCTGAAGAGGAAGTATAACTCCTAAGCAACATGGGGAACATGTAACATCTTTCCGTTGTTTTCTAGGCTGGCTTCCCATAGAGTACTGGGTCAAATTTAAGGTCTCAGTCTTTCTCTTCAAAGCACTCAGCAATGCAGGCCCAGGATTCATAAAATATCTTACATAGCTCCATAATGAGGCATATGGTCAATAGTTACACTCTCCAGGCACAAAGGAACTGTCCAATGCAAGGGTTAAGCTAGTCTGAGCAGAAGATGAAGCTTTTTCATGGGCCAGTCCTAGAGGGTGGAACAAACTTCCACAGGATTTTAGACTCATCACTTCTCACTCCATGTGCAAGGCAAACTTCATGAATGTGGCCTTCATCAGTACACACAGCCTAACATACACAGAGCTGGTTATTTTAAGAAATTCCCACGCAAAGGTCCCCCCAGTAGAAGGAACAAAAAGAGAGAACTACACATGAGAGGGACTAATCACCTGGCTTAATGCACTCCTGGAAGGCACTCAGGTCTATGGTGGGGAGGGCTCTGTCAGAACCTGAATAGAAGAGCAGAACACAAATCTGCAGAGGTCTCAGAAAAAAAATCTCATGTTCTAGAGAAGGAGAAGGGGCAGCAATCTCGCTACAGAATAACAGTTTTTCCCTTTTGCATGGGAGAAGGGCATAGTAGGTTGGACACACCCTGCACAAGTGATATTTGCTCCCTGCTTGGGAGAGGTATTGACCCTCCTTTACATTGTTGTCAAGATCTGGGAAATCCACTAATCAGAGGAAACAGACATGTGGCACTGAGTAAGAGAAATGACCAGGAGAGGATGCAGTAGCCAGTTGCTTGGATAGCCAGGCTGTGGGAATGGCTGGATATTCTAATTCTTCTCTGATGGACACAGGAGTGACACATACAACCACAAGTGGCTTTGGCTTAATGGCTCTGACAGCATAATATCCGAGAGTCTTCCGAGTCCTCAACAGTAAAACAAGAACAGACTTGTGCTTTCACTCTCCTGTCTGTGTAGGCAGCAATGACTTACTCCTATAGGGTACATTGATACTGAACCCTCCTTATGGTAGTGAGTAAAGTACATGCAATGCACCTCCAGTATGGGCATAAATAGCAGTGTGGAAAGTGAGATTTCCCAGGTACAAACAGCAGGTAAGGCATTGCTTCAGCAAGTCGAGGAAAGAAATACTTGAATGCATAGGCTATGTAACCTACACCCAAGCAGTGTCCCCCTCCCCCATCTGCACGGCTATTTTTAGCAGTGTAACATCCCTTTACCTCACTGCTGCTGAAGCCTTTACCTGCCAAAAGAAAGGATCCAGCAGCACGGGGAAGCCTCTGGCAGGAGGAAGTGGGGGGAGGTTCCTGCTGCCAGATCCTTTCCCCACTTCTTCTCCCTAGCAGAGCCTTTCACTGACACATGTAGCTACACACCACAGTGGGGATGCAGCTTGCTTTTCATTGCACCATACCCGATGCTGCTGCCAGTGGTGAGCAGTGGAGACATTGTGGTGGTTTCTTCGTTATCCAGTAGCAAGCACGTATGCGAGTGCACCTACTGAGGAAAGTAAATGCACAAAACTGGATTCTCCATGCTGCGATGTCTGGGGTCATTCCCATCTCTTGTGGGAGCAAGTCACTTACCAAAGAACCTAATGACTGATTCAGCAATCTCAGGACAGATGTCCTCAACAGTGGGGCTGATGTTACACAGCTGGCGAATTCTTCAAAGTGTTTTCCTCTGCCTATCACTTCAGATTTGCCTAACTTCAGCATCAGCCAGTTGGATTTCTTCATCCAGGTACATGGTGAGCATGACCATCCTTCCCTTGTTGATGAGCAAGACAAGACTGTTCATCAGAGAAACAGGGGCCATGTCATTTCCACGCCCAGGCTTGAGGCCCATCAGAAGGGTTCAGGTTACTGGTAGCAGATAGGCAGCTCTGGGAGGTACTGAAGTGCTTTCTGATACAAGTTACTAATTAAGGGCTCAAACAACTTCCACACACCAAAAAATCAACAGGAACTGAGCAAGTTCAGTTCTTAGCTGCAGGGCTGGCCCATAACATTTTGGCACCTGAGGCAGGGAGCTCAAATGAGGCCCCAATGGCCCCTTTTCTCCTGCCTGCCTATGTCATGTCTCTTGTGCCCTCCTTCCTCCAGCACAGCACTCCACCATCTCAGTGCATCTAGAGCAGAGAGAATACATCTGCACCAGCAGCAGACACAATTTTCTACACTCTGGGTCCTAGTGGTGCCCCTCCCCACCACACACACACACAGTCTGGCACCTGAGGTGGCTGCTTCAGTTCGCCTCATGGTAAGGCCAGCCCTGCTTAGCTGGATGGTCATGGAAATTTGCTGAAGGAAAGCAAGATTTTATACCAAAGGGTGGTAAGGTTGGGACATTCATATAGGTACTCGATTTGAGGCTTGCTTGGTATTGGAGTTACTTTCCCAATAACCATGCACAGTAGAAGAAACTTTTCACATGATCATGAGGTGTTCAAGTTTTCTTTGTAAAGAACTTTTTGTATATCAGGTATCAACTGAAGTGAAGACAAAGACAAATCAAACATGCAGATGTGTACATGCACTTTTAATTCTCTGTTTGTCTTGAGTGTGACCTGGTGGGAAGAAAAATTTTAAAGTTTTCTTGCAGTGTTATAGCCTCCATGCAATTTCCTTCCTATTAATAGCTGACTTGGCAGGATTGCGCTATCTCAGGAGAGTTAAATAACTGCATATGTTTAGATGAACATCAAATTAAGTGAAGACTCTTTTATATTAAAAAAGAAACTTAGGGCCAAATTCTCTGCTGGGTTACATGAGCACAGCTCTATTGACTTCAGCGGAGTTTCACCTGTTTACATTAGCAGAGAATTTGGTCCAAGAAGTTTACATAAGCAAGCATCATAGCCATGTGCAAAGTAGTTTGCATTCAAAAAGATTCCTTTAAATAACATAACAAAACAGAAACAATCTTAGGTATTCTCTTCTCTAAGTGGAATCAAAGTGACCTCTAGTGGTTCTCTTTTAATTGTGCAGCTTAAGAGTCATAAAGATACTATTTGTGCAATGATAGCATAGCATTGTACCTTCAGCTACTGTAAATGTGGCCAATATTTAATTAAACTCTAAGCTCTGAAGAGCATTACTAAAATTCAAACGGAAAAATATTTTCATGTAATTTACTATTTTCCTTAGTTCAGTGTACTGCTTGTTTGGCCCAGTATGTTGTATGTAACTAACAAGGTCAAAAGAGGTTAGATCATTAAAAATAAGCAACAAAACACATCTAGCTGCACTTTTAGAGCTGTATCAGTAACTTAACCATTGATGTCTCCTCTGGGGTTACGTCCAGTGTAAGATACTGTTCCTTGTGAATCTGGGTGGCAAAAGGGGAATTAGAAATATAACCTTGCTAATTTCTTGCAATCTGGTAGAATGGTCACAGCCTGCTGATACAGCTTTTACTATTTGTTATGCAGCATAACTCTGCAAGGTTTCAGCAGCACAATATTTAGTTTGTTTGGATGAAAGGAACATAGTTTTTGCCATTACAAAATGACTTTTTCAAATTAACTATCAAGTAAAAACAACAATAGAGAAAGGATGATACAATTAATCAGTAATGTGGAAAACTAAAAACACACCAGCCAAATTAAGTTAGCTTACCCTGACAATCAGTAGAATAGGGATACACAAATGGGCTATCACTCAAGTAGAGAGAGAAGTAGCTACAAGTCACGTTCTCGTCTCATTGTTAAATAAAATATCACTTAACCCATGTTTGCTCTTAAGGTTTACAGGCTAAAAGAAAGACAATTATGCCACTAAAAGAAAACCAACTAAAACCAGGTAAGTAAGAAGAAGTAGGGACCGCCACCAAGGACTAGCTAAAACTGACTTCCAATATCTATTAATATGTACATTTTCCTGCAAGATTAAATTAAAAACACTGTTTTTATTCAGAGTCAATAATAAATTAACAGACTTGCAAGCATTCCCTGTTCACTGGTCTAAAATTATACAGATTTAATCAAGAATAATGGCTGGTTAGGTTAAAAATCTATAGTTTTTAAAAATAAACATGTACCAATCTGCATTATTTATAGCACCTTAGAGTTATACACCTGAAAGCTTCTTTTTAAAATCTAGTTTACTTTACACATATTTCCTTTTTCAGCTCAGGCACAATAATATATTTATCAGTTTCAGAGGCCGCTGTGGGGGAAAGGAGGGGCAGGGGAAGCTGTTGTGAAGCAGTGGACAGAGGCTGGTCCGTGGCAACAACCGCTGACTGCAGCGGGTACAAGCCTCTGACGGAGCAGCCTCTGTCTGTGGGGAGCTCGGACCCCCCCACAGACAGGGGCTGCTACCGCAGAACAGCCTCTGTGGGCCACCACAGACAGAGGTTGCTTCATGGCAGCCTCTGTCCACAGGAAGCTGAGACCTCCGCAGACGGGCTGTTGCCACCCCATGCTGCTGCCTCTGTATCAGAGACAGCAACATGGGGCAGCAGGCAGCCCATCTGCACAGGGAACTAGTTTTTAAACTGGTTCTCCTTGTGGACTAGCTCCTGCCTGCCACCCCATGCATGGGGCCAGGAGCACACTGGCTGTCAGCCCCACCCCGGGGGACTATCGAATAGTTGTGTAACTGCTCAGATTTCACGCAGTTACACATCTATTCAGTTACACCATATCTAACATCCCTAGTTTAAAGCCATAAAAATATACCAAAGCACACTGTTGTTGCCAACCAATTGCACGTAGATCAATACATAGATTTGCCCCCAAAGTAGAAAGAAACCATTAACATAAATACAAATTAACACATTTAACACCCCTTAGACTTCTCATGCCCCTCTACCTACAGCACTAGAACACAGGAAAGAGGAGGTCTAAGCTAAGCAGAGTCCACATTTAGGGTTTTATAGGCAATATTGCAAACTCTCATAATTTTATTGTGAGCCTCCCAATATTTGCATTGTCTCTTGAGGCCCCATCTCCTGGAGTCATGGAATTGCCTTTTTTTTAAATTAATTAAAGAATAGTAAGTTTCTTGTCCTCACTATTGAAGAGAAAACCTTAAAAATGTGATCTGGAAGGGCCCAAAAATCACACGTAAATAAAAAGAAACCTACATTTAAAAAAAAAAAATCTTGTCATTGTTAAACAACTTTATGATTTTTAGGGATTTGACTCATTACTTTTGAATTCTTGGGGTTGGCAATACAGTATAAGTCAAAAACACTTTGAAGCATTTCAATTCTATGATGTTGGCTGCTATATAAATGTCTAAAACAGACAGATGGAAAATGGACACGTGTCTGCTGATGGAGCACCAGTCTGGAGCACTCAGCTTCATGATGCTTTCACACAGGAACCCTTCAATCCTTCTCACAAGGTTCCTGGAGAGGCCTGCCTTACTGAAATTATGTTGTTTTGCTTGAGTTTGCAAGGATCTGGAAGTCAGTTTGCTGTTTGGGGAAGTATGCAAAATATCTTTTAGATCTAAAAGGTTTTGAAGGGAATCATTCAAGTAGCTCTATCAAAAGAGCACCAGTCTCTGAAGTAGCAAGTCCTTGGAAAAATAAATCAGAATTCAGTGAGTCTCTCACTCCTATCAATAGAAAATAAACATCTTCAACAGATCTTGACATCTCATGAAAATGACAGACCCCTGATATCGTAGATACAATTGTATCCTTGGTATCCTGATACAATCAAGATAACCCCAATTTTTAATAAACTGTTTTCAAAATAGTTATTCAATTACTAGGGGTCCAATAGGATAGTTTAACTTCTTCCATCCTCTCATCCTTACTAGAACACAGAGAATCTCGATTAATAGCCCCTCTGCTAAGAGATGTCCCTGTCCAATCCATGTACTCCTCCACACCCATCGGCTTTCCCCCAGCCCTTAGTTTAAAAACTGCTCTACGACGTTTTTAATGTTAAACTGCTGCAAGTCTCTGCAGCAAGGCATGCTGGGAAGTGGTCAGACTATGAAAAATGTTTTTCTTGATAAAAGGGGGAACCTTAGAGAGTAAAGACTCAGTCTCTCCAGGGAAAATGGTGAAAATCTAGATTCTGGAGTGACTTGATTCAGATTCTGGGAGAATTTTTGATCCTGGAGAGTCTGGGTCAAGACCTCCTTCATGGCTTTTTTACACTGAAAACTTCCATCAACTGCTTCTTGGGGAAGATACATTAATTACAACTGGAATGAGTGTGTACACTGAAGAGCTTCTGAGGTGCACCTGCAGCTTAAACAGACCTGAGAAAGAGAATTTATTTTTCTGTTTGCTTTGGACTCAGACCCAGATTCCTGAGGAGAATTTATCATCTCGGAGAGCTGGGGGAACTTTTCAAGTTTCTCAGAATTCCTTAAAGGGCTTGCTGCTCCAGGAGAACTTGGAAGGAAAGTGAATGCCTGGAATAAGGAGCTGTATTTTTTTGGGTGCATTTATCCAAAGTCAAAAAATATGAGAATCAAACTTTAGAAAGAAAGAGAACTTCTTTCATTTGATTCCATGGAAGGTGTCACATGATTAGGAATGATACCAGCTCTAAACATAAGCACCAATTAAAAGGGAAAAATCCTAAAAAATATCTGTTCTATTTTGGAATCAAGAGATGATACTTGGGTAATTCATATGATTGTTGCATACTCATTGGGGTAGGCAGAGGGAGTACAAAGATCATAACAGAAACTGAATAACATTATAAGGCTTGGGTGTTTTGGTTAATTTCCCCCCCCCCCCTTTCATTTCACATGGTCTGACCCATGCCAGTTAAAAGATTCCACCTTCTCTTTGTGAACATTATATAGGACACAACAAGCCACAATAATGCAAGCTGCATGAATGACACTGGCATCCAAATGGTTTTAAAGGGGATTTCAGTCAGCCAAATGCACATTCCACTATCTTCCTATAGCAACTGAAAGTGTAGTTGAACCTACTTTTGTCAGTTTCTCTGAAATTAGGGTATGGTTGCACAACCCACAGTAACAGTGCTCCCCTAGGAAGTCCCTTTTTGACTTGATGAAAGGACCAGCCTGGCATTTGCAAGTTAATGTTTATAACATTAGCAAAGATTGCTAATCATAGTTTTAACTAATATAATAAAAGTATTGTTTATCTAACCTAAACTTTCCCTCCTTAGCTTTATACCATTGCTTTCTCCTAATATATACAAAGTTCACACAACTGTCTGTAAAGAAAAAGACTTAGATTCAGCTTTGAGTAGAATCATAGAACACTAGAACTGGAAGGGACCTCGAAAGGTTATCAAGTCCAGTCCTCTGTCCTCATGGCAAGACCCAGTACCATCTAAACCATCCCTGATAGTTGTCTCTCTAAATATCTCCAGAGATGGAGATTCCACAACCTCCCTAGGCAACTTATTCCAATTAGGACAGTTAGGAAGTTTTTCCAAATGTCCAGCCTAAACCTCTCTTGCTGAAGTTTAAGCCCGTTGCTTCTTGTCCTATCCTCAGAGGCTAAGGAGAACAATTTTTCTCCCTCCTCTTTGTGACACCCTTTTAGATACCTGAAAACTGCTATCATGTCCTCTCACAGTCTTCTCCTTTCCAAACTAAACAAGCCCAATTCTTTCAGTCTTTCCTCATGTTCTCTAGACCTTTAATCATTCTTGTTGCTCTTCTCTGGACCTTCTCCAATTTCTTCACATCTTTCTTGAAATGTGGTGCCCAGAACTGGACACAATACTTCAATTGAGGCCTAATCAGCACAGAGTAGAGAGGAAGAATAACTTCTTATGTCTTACTCACAACACATCTATTAATGCATCCCAGAATCATGTTTGCTTTTTTTGCAACAGCATCAAACTGTTGACTCATATTTAGCCTGTGGTCCACTATGACCCTTAGATCTCTTTCTGCAGTACTCCTTCCTAGACAGTCGCTTCCCATTCTGTATGTGAGAGGCTGATTGTTCCTTCCTAAGTGGAGTACTTTACATTTGTCCTTATTTTAAACTTTATCCTATTTACCTCAGACCATTTCTCCAGTTTGTCCAGATCATTTTGAATTATGACCCTATCCACTGATTGCCAGTCAGAAATCTTATTTAATAACCAGGTCCCTTTATACTAGAAATAGACAGATAACATCATGCTACCAAATAGTGCCTGAGTCTTGCATTCACATTTAACATTTGTGCATGAATATATTGTCTTTGTTTTCTTGAAATTGATACAAAAATTAGAGATAAGTTGGGAAGCCACATTAACAGGCTTCATGTATTTTTCCCATTGAAAGCCAAACAGAGGTTCCCAGCGGGTTATATTTAAAAATGTAGCCTGGGAAGAGTTTTGCACCATTGGTATGATGTAAACTTTTGCAATATGCTGTCCAAGTAACTTGCTCTAAAAGCTGAGGTCTGCCAAGCCTTTCTTTGTTCTGAGCACCATCTGCTGGAATGTTTTTATAAAACATCTCCGTTTAGCAGCACTCATGCTTAAAATTAATCAGCAGTCTTCCTTGACCATTGCTGAAATGCAGATCTTAAGTTTTGTGTTCGGTACTATAAAAGTCTGAGGCAGACTATTGAAAAACTGCGCCAGTAGCAGACTAGCAGCATGTCTCTCTGACTTGCCCAGCTGATTTCAGATCAAATGGGTCTCTCTCTCTCGCTTCATTTATAAAATGTAAAATGTTTTTTCCTAGAAACTGAAAGTGGATGCTCTCCATGGTCACGTACCCCAGGATCATACTCCTAAAGGATAAGCTTTTGCTGCAGCAGAACAGCTGCTTCTGTAGAGCAGAGCATACAGTTTGTGGTTTATAATGTTATGAAACACATTTCACTAGGTTTGTGTTAATAAGCCGAGAGGAAAAAGGTCTTTGTTTCTATTTTGTTTTTATTATAGATCTGTTCAAAGAAATTCTGACCTGTCTATGCTAGGTGAAGCTTATAACCAGTTTAGCTCAGTATTTCTCAATCTTTTTTATAAAGTACCCCTTTTTCAAGAAAAAAATTGTAAGTACCCCCAGTACCTACAGTTGTCAGACACACAATTTTTTTTCTACCATTGCAACACATTTGTTTAAACAACTTAATCGTAGCCGGGCAGGCGATGAAATTTTTGGGTATAAAAAGTACAAAAATAATAAAGTGCTGTAAAACTTAAAACAAAAATTCAGTTTTCTCCAAGTTTCAGTTGTGTTGATGTACCCCCCAGACTTCTCTCGAGTACCCCTAAGGGTACGCATACCACTGGTTGAGAAACACTAGTTCAGCTAAATTGGTTTTGACACTGGCTAGAGCTGCCATGTAACTCTGTTGTCCTGTCTTTTCCACACTTTCTGTGACCATCAGCATCCACTAGCCTCATGAGCCTCAAGCAGGAGGCATCCAGCACAATCCCTGCCCCAGCTTGCCTAATCTACAGCAGGTCCAGATGATTCCCTCTTGGCAGTTTCCCTGACACCCCTGCTTGCAAATCAGACTCCAATGCAGGGCTGGGCAAGACCCTGTCCTAGCTCTTTTATCTGGCCAGCACGGCAGTTCCTGGCCCCGCTCCCTAATGGGTTGCTGGGAACCAGGGATGCGGGAGCCCTTTCAACAGTTTCAATTTAAAGGGCTCGTGCCTTCCCCATGGCTCCCAGGCAACACGTCAGTGGAGGGGCCAGGAGCTGTGAGCCCTTTCAACTGCTTCTATTCAAAGGGCTCACGGGGAAGGCCAATCAGAACTGCAGGCAAAGTTCTCTTCCCTCCTCTGAAGATCTTTAGGCGGAAGAGGGGGAGGGGGAAGAAGGAGCAGCCATTGCTTCCTATCTAGGCCTACCCCCTCCTTCTGCCCCAAGCCTGGAAATAGGTTGGAGGATGAAGCACCCTGAGGTCTTCAGAACTGGGAGGAAGAACTGTGGAGCCAAAACTGCCATGGATGCTGTGTGAGAGGGGCAGAACTGAGTGGGGACAGAAACAGTGTGAGGACTAGGCAGGATTTTTGTGGGGACTGCATGATTAGTGGCTGAGCTGGGGGAACAGGGAGCTATGGGTGGGCTGGAGACATAGTCTACACTACAGCGGTTTTTTGGAAAAATGTCTGTTTTTCTGAAAAACTTCAATTATGTCCACACTGCACTCGCATTCTTTCGAAAGAAAATCGAAAGAACCAGAGGGGTTTTTCTGACATTGGTAAATCTCTTTCTACGAGGAAGAAGCCCTTTTCCAAAAGAGCTCTTTCGGGAAAAGGCGTGTGTGGATGGGGAAGAGGGAGTTCTTTTGAAAGAAGAGGAAAGAAGAAAAAGCACAGGTGCCCTGGTGGCCATTCCACTCATAGTAATCACATCTTACATGCGAGATAGTGTCCATTCAGTGTGGACACTCTCTTTTGAAAAGGTAGAATGCTTTTTCGATGCGCTTTGGCATTGTGGACACTCTCTTTCGGAAGAAGTCTTTCTGGAAGATTTCTTTTGGATAAGCTTCTTCCGAAAGAAGCCTGCAGTCTAGACATAGCCGTAGAATAGATAAGTTTTGGGGAGAATCATAGAATATTAGGACTGGAAGGGACCTCAAGAGGTCATTGAGTCCAGTCCCCTGCCCTCATGGCAGGACCCAGTACTGTCTAGACCATCCCTGATAGACATTTATCTAACCTACTCTTAAATATCTCCAGAGATGGGGATTCCACAACCTCCCTGGGCAATTTATTCCAGTGTTTGACTACCTGACAGTTAGGAACTTTTTCCTAATGTCCAACCTAAACCTCCCTTGTTGCAGTTTAAGCCCATTGCTTCTTGTTCTATCCTCAGAGGTCAAGATGAACAAGTTTTCTCCCTCCTCCTTATGACACCCTTTTAGATACCTGAGAAGATAGAAGCTCTGCATCACGAGGCAGCCAGCAAGAGCGTCTGCAGCATGGGCCAGAATCACCCTTCTCAGTAAATTGGGAAGAACCAGAAACATATTCTCTCTCACTCGCTTGCTCTCTCCCTCATTCACACAATCAGCCAACACACCAAGGAACACAAATGTATTTATTTTAAATCGCATGATTTTTGAATGCCAAGGGCTGCAATACTGCCTCATACCCCTGCCCAGGAGACTCGACTGGCTAAAGTCCCTCTCCATCACTTAGTGTCTGTCTCTGTTACCTCTGTTACACCAACCCCAGCTATTCCTAAATCACGTGATTTTTAAGATCAGTAAATACTGACTTCCTTTTATTTGCCTTCTGAAGTTTGCACCTTAAAGACTCATAGCTTCAGAATCTGTCCACAATCACAAGAGCTAAAAACTAACTTTAAAAAATGAATGAATCTGACATTGTGACATGACACCAGATGCTGGGGATTTAAGGAAAACAGCAAACATGTCAAGAGTTGGCAACAGAACTCCCCACCTCTAGCAGAAATCTCTGCAATGTACCAGAGAATGTTGGCTCTGGCTCTGTGCCCTGCTGCACTGCCCACAAAGGCTGCATGCCATGGAGAAAGAGGGCTGTAACCCCAATGTCAAGGATGGGAGAAAGGGACAGTGCCCCTCCTCCTACAGCAGAGGGTCACTTACCCTGCCCTTCTCTTCCCAGGAAAGACTGGAGCTGAGAGGTTTTAGGAGGGGAATGAGGAAGCTGGGGACAGAGCAGGAGGAGCAGGAAGTATAATTGTCCCTAAGATGCTCCTCACAGGAAAGAAGAAAGCATCCCAGTCTGTGAAAAAAATGCTAGCTCAGCCTGCTTCTCTGACTCCCTACCCTGGCCCATTATGGAAATGTGGGGTAACTAGCCTCCTTTCTCTGCCCCTCAGAGAAGCAGCGCTCCAATACCTCAGCAGCAATCACCCAGGAGGGAACAGTTATGGAGCCCTGCAGACAGGTAGGACCAGGCCCAAATTAATTGTACAAAGAGAAGTCTAAACTTACTGTATTGGTACTGATGTGCATGTATGCTGGTGGGGGCAGCCTGAAGTTATCTTTGAAAACTCGTGGAGATCAGGACAGGTCCTGAACGATTAGAAAAAGGCAAATGTAGTGCCCATCTTTAAAAAAGAGAAGGACAATCCAGGGAACTACAGCCCCATCAGCCTTACCTCAGTCCCTGGAAAAATCATGGAAGGGATCCACAAGGAATCCATTCTGAAGCACTGAGAAGAGGGGAATGTGATCAGGAATAGTCAACATGGATTCACCAAGGGCAAGTCATGCCTAATCAATCTGATTAGCTTCTATGATGAGGTAAATGGCTCTGTGGACATGGGGAAGTCAGTGGATGTGATATACCTTGACTTTAGCAAAGCTTTTGTTATGGTCTCACACAATATTCTTGCCAGCAACTTAAGGAAGCATGGATTGGATAAATGGACTGTAAGGTGAATAGAAAGCTGGATAGATTGTCGGGCCCAACAGGTAGTGATGTCTGGTTGGCAGTTGGTCAAGTGGAGTGCCGCAAGGATCGGTACTAGGGCTGGTATTGTTCAACATCTTTATTAATGACCTGGAAGAGGGGATGGATTGCACCCTCAGCAAGTTTGCAGATGACACGAAGCTATGGAGAGAGGTAGATATGTTGGAGGGCAGGGATAGAGTCCAGAGTGACCTAGACAAATCAGAGGATTTGGCCAAAAGAAATCTGATAAGGTTCAACAAGGATAAGTTCAGAGTCCTGCACTTGGGACAGAAGAATCCCAAGCACTATTACAGGCTGGGGACTGACTGGCTAAGTAGCAGTTTGGCAGAAAAAGACCTGGGGATTACAGTGGATGAGAAGCTGGATATGAGTCAACAGTGTGCACTTGTAGCCAAGAAGGCTAATGGCATATTACGGTGCATTAGGAGGAGCATCACCAGCAGATCTAGAGAAGATATTATTCCCCATTATTTGGCACTGGTGAGGCCACATCTGGAGTATTGCATCCAATTCTGGGCCCCCACTTACGGAAAGGAGGTGTACACATTGGAGAGAGTCCAGTGGAGGGCAATCAAAATGATGAGGGGGGCTGGAGCACATGATCTACGAGGAGAGGCTGAAGGATTTGGGCTTATTTAGTCTGCAGAAGAGAAGAGTGAGGGAGGATTTGATAGCAGCCTTCAACTTCCTGAAGGGAGGTTCCAAAGAGGATGGAGAGAAGCTGTTCTCAGTAGTGATGGATGGCAGAACAAGCAGCAATGGTCTCAAGTTACAGTGGGGGAGGTCTATGTTGGATATTAGGAAAAACTATTTCACTAGGAGGGTGGTGAAGTACTGGAATGGGCTACCTAGGGAGGGGGTGGAATCTCCATCCCTACAGGTTTTTAAGTCTCGGCTTGACAAAGCCCTAGCTGGGATGATTTAGTTGGAGTTGGTCCTGCTTTGGGCAGGGGGCTGAACTCGATGACCTCCTGAGGTCTCTTCCAGCCCTGGGATTCTCTGACTCTATGATTCTAAGTGATCGTTGTGTGGGGCTGTCTAGGCAGGGACTGTTCCTCCCTTCCCAAGACCTTATGCTGCTGGTGTTTGAGGGGTAGCTCAAATGGGGAACCTCTGTCCAAACTATACTTAGGCCCCAGGCAACCTGAACAAAGAACCCTCTACCCCCTCACCTGTACTGGGTGACAACCTTAGTTTATTTTATTCACACAGCAGTGGGACAGTGTCTTATATTTTAAAAACCCAAGCAATCAGCTCTCTGTACATTAGTGCCCAGTGCCCAGCAAACCCCAATGTCCCCCACTTTGATCCCTTGGCACACCTTTCAATGGCTATTTTTGTACAAGAGCAAGTTTGAAGGGGGACAAACCCCTCCCATGAAGGGCAGCCCAGTCTTGTGTAAGAATGTGGGATAAGGCAGGCAGCAGAAACGAAAGGTCATCCTCTATTTTGGCAGGCAGGGTTCTGCACTGCAAGGGTTATAAACCTTAAATTGGCTCTATTTATTTTTCTCAGAGGTTGCTGGAGTTCTCTCCTTTTCTCTCCTGAGCAAGCTTACCTGATGAAGATCTGTTTTAAGCTGGCCATGCTGTTTGATGTACATGTTAAGCCCCTGGAGGAGATTGGGTGGAGCTGCTGGGACCAATATTACAAAAATGGTGCTCTGTTCTTTACCATGTTAGAGGGGGAGGGAATAGCAGAAGCTCAGATTGGTAGAGCTAGTCAAAAATTTTGCTGAGTTGGTTTTTGATGAAAAGTGCCTTTGACGACAATGAATTGTTTTTTTTATAAAATCATTTTGGTTGATTATTTAACAATTTTAAAAGTAGTTTGAAAAAAAAAAATCCTATTGGCTGGGGAAACTTTCCCCATACACTCACTTTTTTACTCCTTTACTTTGTTTCCCAGGGGAAAAATGTGAGGTATTTCTCCCTACCCTGCCCAACACAAGATGAAATCTGTTTGAAAAAAATGGAAAATTTTGAACTAAAAAAATGATTTCCATTATATTTTAATATAACTTGCTTTTTTTCTAGGCAGCTTTGCTTCTTTCTCAGTGCTTCATGAAGGTGGAGACTTTGATTAAAAGTATCTTAGGGAAAGTACATATAATATGAAGATGCTGCTACTTGGCAGGGAGAAGCAGATGAGAACACTGGCAAAGCCTAAAATTTGTCCACGTATTGGCAAAATAACATGGACTCAGGGTACATCTACACAGCAACACTATTTCAAAATAATCAGCGCTATTCTGAAATAACTTAGTCTGTCTACACAGCAGGCAGTTGTTTTGAAATAGTGTCAAAATACTGTCAAGCTGAAGGACTTCTTACTCCGACTCTTGTAACCCTCATTGTACGAGGAATAAGTGATATCAGAGGAAGAGTGCTCTATTTCGAAATAAGTGCTGTGTAGACGCTCACTATTTTGAAATAAGATATTTCTAAATAAGATATGCAATTGACATAGCTCAATTTGCGTAGCTTATTTCAAGTTAAGCTGTGCAGTGTAGAAGCACCCTTACTAAACCCTGCATCATTCGTGGAAGCTATAGCCATCGTGATCAGAAATTCCATCTTCAGCTTTTGCTGGTCATGATATTCCATCCCTTTCAGATACAGATCTCAGTATGGTTAGTCGTGCCTCTGGAGATTAGACTAACTGTGATGTGTACAAATAGGAGCACCTACTGAAGGCCAAACAGATTTTAACAAGTGTATAAACAATAAAAGTTTAAAAATGCATTTTGTTAGGTCAGACAAATCAACTATTACATTGAGTAGTCCTGTGGCAACTGAGAAACTAACAAATATATTCTATCATGAGCTTTTGTGGGTAAAATCCACTTCATCAGTTGATAGACTTCCACTTTATACAGCTAAGCTCATAATAGAACGTATTTGTTCGTCTCTAAGGTGCCACAGGACTGCTCGTTGTTTTTAAAGTTACAGACTAACATGGCTTCTCCTCTGCAACTGTTACATATGTATTCCGTGTGCTGCACTGACTACCAGATTACATTGGACTGAGCTTCCAAATGCTGGCTACTATCTATAAAACCCGAATAGTCTATTATAGTTTGCATAGTGTCAGCATTGCACTGGAGAATTCATTGACAAGATCTCTGTTTCAAAGAGCTTACAATCTAAACAATGTAGATATAGAAGAGAAGCAGCGAAGACTAGCCCGACTGAAAGGTAACGCTGCTGCCATGAAGCATATGGGAAACTGTGGCACAATGACTTCCTAGGTGGCCACAGAGAAGTGCTGCTTTGTATTTTGTTCATTAGTTTATTGAAATCCTATAATTTAAAAAAAGCATTGCTAGGAACGGCGGAGCCATGGACAGAGCTGCATAACCACGTTCCTATTACTGTTGCCCTCCCATCTTCCTTCCTGTGGCTAACCCTCTCCCATCCTCCAACTTACAATGTCTTTATCTTGAATTAGTATGTTTTCTTTTATTCTGCAGAGTGTGTAGCTCGCTGGAACCCCAGTCCTAAGTAATACCAGAAGTAATAATGAAGTTAAGCATATTCTGCTAGCTCCACAATGCTTGCTTCTTCAATATTCCATGAAGCCGACATGTCAGGAAGAGAGGGAGGAAGGTGCAGTTCATGTATGCTGTGGAGAGGGATAACATGGGAGTAGCACCAGAAGGAAGACTAAGAGGTGGACAGAAGGGTGTTTGCTTGATTCTGTGGCAGGACAGAACAAAAGTGGGTAGGATAATGGAAAGACATGAAGGGGAACATAAGCAGGGTTTAGGATACACAGAACCTTGAAGGTGATGATCCCCACTTGTAAGTGTGGGCCCCATTTATTTCAGAGAGCACCTTTCTACGCAAACCCCAGCAGAGTCCTGGCTCAAAAAGGTCCCGCTAGAAATACATGTGAGCTCTTGGGGCACCTGAGCATTTTCACCTAAGCTAGGTGAACCTATCCTGGTTCAGATTTCTTGCAAACTGGATTTTAGAATCCGCAGATATTTTAAAAAGAAGATTTTTGGCTTGTGCATACGTTGTGGCACATATAGGTATTGCACATGTGCATAGTTTGGAAATCCGGTATGTGCACACGCTGCACCATGGGTATGCACCATATCCAATTTGTGCCCACACATCCGGAGAGTACTTTTGCCTGTTACAGAAAAGGTGCTCTTAGCCCTCACCAGCACACAGAACTCCTTGCAATAAATTATGTAAATTCCCACTTGCTGAAACAAAAAGGACTAAGAGATCTATATCCATTTTCAGTCAGTAACAAGGGAAGTGTTTGGCTCTAAGCCCATACCCAAAAGAGGAGAGGAGAGGAATTGCCCAGTAAACCATTTTGTCTGGGTTTTTGAAACTCCCTAGAAACACAAAGCCCAGTGAGTTGTGCAGTCACTGAAGAGGAACATCGCATATAAGCAAAACTGTAATACAAGAGGTTTATTTTAGTCTGTTTAGGCCATTAAGATTGTAGGCATAGACTATTAGAATGGATCCTTCCTACATTCTAACCCTCTCCCGTGACAACCTCCTTCATCAGCAGTATTCACAGTATGAGAACCATTTCACCTTTTAGAGAGGAGGTAATTACTTCTTGTCAATTAGACTCAATCACTGAACTATAAACAGCTGCTGGCATATAACCATTTAGCCTCATTTACAACTCTGATAGCCTTTTAGCTGTTATAATTTTCACACACTCACTCTCCCATTTTTCCCCATAAATTCTTTTTTTTTTAAATTCATAAAAATGTATGAGAAACACCCATGGAAATGGAGACAGCTCAGAGAAAGGGCACTATACATTTTAAATGAAGCTGAGGGTTACGTACCACCAGCTGTTTGAAGCTCAGTGATTGAGGGTCTAGCTGATGAGCCATGATTACCTCCCCATCCCACGCATAAGAGGGGAAGTGTGTTCGTATCACTGATTAAAGGTCACATGGGGAAGGGCCCATCAAAAACACATCTATTTTAATTTGATAGTTGCATTTTTCTGGCCTCAATGGCTGAAAACAAATCTCTTGCAACCAGCAAGTTTCAATGTTAAGAACCACCAGTTAGTATCACTTTGCCATGAACTGGCCTCTTGGCAATCTCTGCATCAGAGGTCATATAAAGGATTTATCCTCTCGTCCAGCTGAGCTGTGATTCAGTTTTCATTGCCTTTTTTCAGCTCAAATGCTAATCTGACATTGGGTCTAAGGAATGTGATAGGGTGCCCATTACTTAATTCTGCTGAGATGTCTAGCACCTAAGGTCAAAATTAATATATACTTGCACAGCATGGTAATTGTCCATGACACTTTTAGGCAGATTTAAAAACATGACATAGGATGAAATCCTAGTTCCACTGAAGTGAATAGCTAAGCTCCCTACAACTTCAATAGATGCAGGATTTCATGCATGGTTCCTGCCCCATTCTAAGGGGCTCCTATTCTAGGTTAAAGATCAGCAGAAGGAACATGGAGTAAAACCACATTAGACCAGGGAGACAGCAAATATGGGACAAAGGGGCTGAGATTCATTCAAGTACAAAGGTGATTCACCAACCCCTCTGTACTATGGAAGACTCACTGCAGAATAGTGACATTCTTATCTCCTTCCTCTGAAACTACACTCTTGGAAGCAGGAGACTAGATTCTGATCTGAGCTATGCCCACATCTTGACTACTATATGTAGTCCCAGTCGGGCCGTCTCAAAAAGATATATTAGAATTGGAAAAAGTACAAAGAAGGGCAACACAAATGATTGAGGGTTTGGGGCAGCTTCTGTATGATGAAAGATTAAAAAGATTGGAGTTCTCCAGCTTGTAAGAGAGGCAACTCAGAGGGGGTATGATTGAGGTTTACAAAATTTGTGACTGGTGTGGAGAAAGCGGGTAAAGATGCATTATTCACCCTTTCACATAAAAAGAATCTGGGGTCATCCAATGAAATTGATAGGCAACAGGTTTAAACCAAAGGAAGGAACAGTTCTTCACACAACCCACAGTCAATCTGTGGAACTCATCACCAGGGGATGCTGTGAAGGCCAAAATCGTAAGAATTAAAAAAAGGAGTAGGTAAGTTCATGGAGAATAGGACCATCAAATGGCTATTAGCCAAAATGGGCAGGGACGCAACCCCATGCTCTTGGTGTCTCTAGCCTGTTTGTCAGAAGCAGAGAGTGGTTGACAGAGGCTGGATCACTCAGTAGTTGCCTCTTTCATTCATTCCCTCTAAAACATATGGCCAATTGTCAGAAGACACGAAATTGGATTAGATGGACCATTGGTTTGACCCAGTATGGCCATTCTTCTGTAATATAATTCCTACATAGCATTCCTTATTAGTAGAAAGGTAGCTTACTTAGTTCTAAACTTAGCACTTGCCTATAACTATCACTTGTCCTCTATGGCCAGGTTGACATGAGTTTTGCTGGCATATCCACGTGTGATGTGGGGGGGGGGGGGTTCAGCTATGAGTGTGATTTTTTTTTTCTTCGTCTGACACGTGACTATGCCTGCAAAAGCCCTAATGTAGATACAGCAGTACGCAGGGAAGGAGAAAGGGAAGTGTATTTTTATTTCACTCACCAACCCTGCATAAGCTATGCTGGCAGAAATATTTTTTTACTGTCATAAACTGTGTCTATAGTAGGGTAGTTTTGCTAGCAGAAATAGTTTTAACTGTAAAGGGTGCTTAAGCCATCTCTCTGGCACTTATTCTGACATTGCATACTCCATCAAACATCTATTAGGGAAAAATATCAAGATGCCAAAGGCTGAAGATGGGAAAGATTCAGAATCAGGGAAGTAACAAGTTCTTTAACTCTTACCATTTTAATTTCATGCCTCCCAAACCCTGCATATTTGGATTCAAGGCAACTCAGGTGCCAGGTTTTAAAAGTAGACAGATTCATGAAATAGTCCAAAGAATGTTTTTAAAATCTGCAGAAACTATTTGTTAAAATAGTTTCAGTAACATGCAGAATACAATGGTGTGGAATGGAGTAAATGTT
Source organism: Pelochelys cantorii (assembly GCA_032595735.1). Lineage (NCBI taxonomy): Eukaryota > Metazoa > Chordata > Testudines > Trionychidae > Pelochelys > Pelochelys cantorii. Next base: position 243,667,849 of record CM064327.1, read on the forward strand.
TTATCATTTGGGATCAACCGTATAACTCACTTGTGACAGATGGTCATGAGTCACGTGACCACCCCAATCTCATGCTGATAAGAACATGTAAACCCCCTACCATGCACATTCATTGAAAATTTTCATGGAAGCAGTATGTTCTTGCCAGGGAATTGCATGAGAAGTGGTCACTCGAACAGTACTCATTTGGTAGAATGTAGGTCAAGAAATAGGAAGACTTGAAATATTCACTCTCCCAGGGAGTATCCAAAAATTTCATAGTGTGGATCACATCCTACCAAAAAGTCTCATGGATTCCCCCTCCTTCCAATCACTGGCAACCTCCCCTCCCACTTGCAGCTATAATATTCCTGCCATAACTGCAGCTAGAGCCTATACAGAGAATACATGTAATGTATGTTTAGCTGTTTTTTAATGTAATGTAACATGTGGAGATAAGAAGCCTCAGCACCAGGTGACCAATCAATTCTCCATGGAACAGTCTGAAGCCACTTGTTTAGTTTGAAGTATAAATATTGAGGCATGAAAGATGAACTCCCTTAACAGCAACACAGTTCAAAAGATCTAAAAACAAATTTAGATGGGAACTTAAAGGCCCAATGCTTCATTTTTCGCAGGTAACCGTGATAAAATAGGGCCCCAGTCTTGCAACCTTTGTTGAGTACATCTTCACTCTCTTGAATAGCCCTACTGAAATCACTAGAACTTTATTCAAGTTAATGAGGAGTATTTTTGCCTGGACATTGGTTTAAAAAAAGCAAATGGCTTCATTTTGAAGGTTGCTTTGAGTAAATTGGGAACCCAAAGTCTTTCAAACCTCTAGAACAGAATAGAAGTCTTGACAGAAAGGTGGTAACAGATTAATGAAACAATATATTAACATTTTTCTTCCCCTTTCCCTCTCTCCAATAACTCTCATATTTGATCATGCTACTAAATGAGAAACTGTGTTCTAAAAACCAGGTCATCAAAATGCAAGTAACTTGATGCAAGTTAATAGACCAGCTCCTATGAAGAGCTGACACACAGGGAAGAATGGCAGAATTAACTCTCTAGTCTCTGGTCATGGGTGAACACTTTGTTTCAAAGTGACATTGTGGGCAGACCAATACAAATGGAAACAATACTCTCGCTAAACCTATTATACTAATGCTTTGTGCATTCTTGAAAAACTCATTAAAATATTCTAAAATAGCTTTTAGCTTGAAAGGAATGTGCTGAAATGTATGAGGCTAAAAACCTCGAATGGGTGATTTAATTTCACAAATCCTTACTGCAGGCATCCTACAAAATTGATATTGGAATTATTCTTCATACACATTTGTCTTCAGACTTCTTAAAACTGATATTATTTTGGATAAAATTAAACAATATTTTGCACAAACTATAGGCGATTGCTGTGGATTTCAGCAAAAGATTCAGTACATCCAAGATATTTAATTTACACAGACTTCTTAACCTTTCTGAGATCTTGGTGAATCAGTGTTCACTAAATCCCTAGAGTGGGTATCAGTGAGGATTTAAGGACTTTGGGAATGTCATGAAAGTCTATTACAGAGGATGTTTTCTCTTGTTCTAGGCTTAGGAATAGTTACAGGTTGCTTGCGACACTGCATTGAAAGCTTACAAGCTATTTCACATACTGCAATTTGGAACTCAAAAATGTTCTATGAAAAATCCCTGGTATTTTAGGAAAACACCACTGCCCTTCTTATGTGAGTTATATTACATAAATTCTTCACAATACTCCAAAACACATTTTTATGTAAATAACGGGGCCTTAAAAAGTCACCCTACAGAGTGCAAGAAGTGCACTGTGAACACAGGACCTAGTTTAGATTGCTGCTATCCAGATCTATTTGTAAGTGTGTGGAATTGCTCTCTATTTACACAGATATGGCTATGTTCAGAATGTGGTCCATGGGGTCATTTACACCTTTGCATAGGTCTTAAACTATGAACATATTGTCTGGCACTGGCTAGTGGACACTTGTGACTATGATATCTACAATACTTACTTTACTTCATCTATATATTTTAGAAATGTGCAACTCCTCCTAAACCATAAGAGCTAAGACCACCAAATTTGGTATGAAGCTTCTTCTTATCCATACTTGAAGCAGGGGCTTCAGGGTTTGGTTGTGCCAAGGAAATGGGAAGTGCCAAGAATGGGACTATTTTCCATAACATGGAAAGGGAGGGGGCAGAGAGGAGGGATTTGAAAGGGAAAGGCACAGAAAGAAGGGATGCAATACTGACAATGGCCACTGGAGGCAGCCACACCACCAAGAGAATGGTAGGTAGGATTGGGGCTCTGCCATCTTGCCTGCCAACAGATGAGGTAAGTAGTACCACCTACTCCTAACCCTTTCTTTCCCCCCGGCCCTTGGCCACAGTGTTGGGAGCGGGGAGAGAGAAGGTCCCTGGTGGTTGGAGAGGGGGTTGGAAGGAGGGGAAAAAAGGTCCCACCGGCCTGTGTGTGCACAGGGGGGGCTCTGACAGATGGGACCCCCACCCTGTGTCCCTCCTCACACTCACAACCCTCACACACACACCCCTCAGCCTCCTGCTTTGACCGCCCCCCTCAACACGCCCGTGGCCCTGCCTTGACTCCTGCACCCTCCTCCCCACACACTGCCAACCCCCTGCCCTGAAGAACCTGGGCAATTGCCAGGTAAATTTTCTAGTGTTAACATATGTAAAAAAAAATTTTTTTTTACTCTTACTGGTTCCCATCCCCACTTGCCTGCTTATTCACCTGTGGTGTCTTAAAATATGTCTTAAAATATATTTAAACTGCAACTGCTCTGGGTCATGAGGTATCTTTTTGTTCTACTTATTTGTACAGTGCCAAGAATAAATGAGTCCTTGATGTGTCATTGGGCATCTTTGGGTGCTCTCAAGAAGAAATAATGATACATGCTATTGTAATTTGTGACAAATGAGAAGCTCATGTTGTGCAACAGAACAAGATGCAAAGGCAATATGCTCCAAAGGAAAAAATATTTTATTTACACAATTTAGTTACAATAAATACACATTGACATTTGAAGTATGGAATCACATATAAGGAACTTGTACATTATTTTTGTGTTTTCATTTTTACAGTCACACTCAGCATATACCACAGAGAGATAGCTAATGCAAATGGAAGGACTTGGTGTAAATCAGGTATATAACACTTTAGATATGAGAATTAAAATAATGTGTGTAGATGATGCTGTAGAAAGCATGAAGCAGATGAACCCACAGTGGAATCAGTATCATGATACAGTCGCTTCTTGAATTTATATTCTGAACTCCTAATAAACACAAGCTTCATAGTCCAGATTAGAGCAGTACATTTTAAATGATAGTTTCAATATACCCAAATATATCCAGCACGTAAAAGTTTATAGGTTAGGAAGGATCACATTCAGTAATAGTAATAGAGGTAGAATTGTGTTGACAGGTGCTCATTACTTCTAAGTGGCAACGATAAAGTACTATTACTATCACTGAATTCAAGAACAGAACTCCTGCAAAAGTGAAGGGTAGGAAAAAGTTAGTAATTAGTCTCTTATCTCTCATATCTCCTAGTACGCCACAGAAGCTAGAGCATGTCTGGAAACTGCTGTCACTGCTCGAAGGGAAAAGGAGCTGTGAAACAGAATGGTGAAGGTTAAGTAATATCTTCTACACTTCTTCGGAATATGCAATACACCCAAAAGTGTGAAACCTCTAAAAATGTCCCCTCCTTTGCATGGCAGCTATTTATGCACAAACATTTACAATTACAACTAACACGTGTAGGAAAGATGCAATATGATTTACTTTCAATTTACAGGAAACCAAAACATGTTATTAGTGAACTAGAAAAGAGAAGGATATAGAAAGACAGATACTGCAGCTATCACACAAGCAGAAAGCCAAAGTTGTAGACAGAGATGTGAAGAAAATCAAAGAAAAGACAGCAGAAAAGAACAGTCTTGCCGGTGAACTAGGAGTGAGGGGAAATAGGAAGGGAACATAGAGAGGGTTCAGGGAACCAAAGTGACTAGGGGTAACTTGGAAAAAATAAAAGTGTTAGGACTTGTTTTAATAGTGCATCTTCTTAAGAGTATGTATTTATATTGTCCATTAGAGACAGATGATCAACTGTAAATAAATTTGTTAGCCTTGTCTTTGCTGTATCTGTAAATGAAAATGTGTATTAATTTGAAGGTTTAATGTCTGAAAACTCTCATCCTGAAAAGTAGTCCTGCAAAAAATTGTTTCATTATTGAAAATAAGTAGTTTTATGCAAAGTAAACTTGTCAGACACTAGAAAAATTACTATGCACAATGAAAAGTTTGAATTATGAAATGCATTATAAAAGGTAAAAATAGCAGTAAAAAGCTTATTTAGAAAATCACTATTAAATTAATCTCAGATAATATTTTAGACATTATATATTTTAAATAACTGTACAAAGGACTGTTTTTTTCTGGGGAGGGGAGGATAACATTTAATCTGTAAAAAGTCCTAAAATACTGGAAGCTCAATTAACTGGGATCCTGTTGAATTAAAAATCCTTGATGTAAACCTGTTGAGAAATGTATTAAACATATGCAAAAGACCCTTTTCCATTGAGAGTTGGAAAAAAGTGTCCAACTTGAAAAGAAAGAAAGTAATGCCAGTGCTTAAATGCCAGTGAAATTAGCCTTCCATTAAGTTTTACACAGTGCAAAAGATAATGTATTTCCCATCAAAATAATCGCAGAAATGGAAACTGAAGATTTAAAAAAATACCCTGTAAACCGCAGTGCTAAAGGATAAAACAAATGATCCTTCCCAACCATATTATACCAGAAGATGGTATACATGAGAATCCAATATGAATCAGTGTTTTTGTACACAAGACCTTGCGCTCATGTGGATAATAAGTTAATATGTAGGCAATTTTTATGATAAAATTAACTAGGTTACAAAAAAACCTTACACAAAATCCTTAGGATTTAATACTACCTTAAGATAAAATACTTCTAGTATTAAAACTGTTGAATTGATTCATATTTAAAGAATCATGCTCAGTAACATTTCAGAATAAATGCCAATTTAAAGGCAACATTAAAATAATAGCCTTAAATTATCCTAATGATTTATTCCTCTAAAAATCTAGTGGACTTTCTTCAGTCCATCCAGTGCTTTTCCCCTGAACATCTTTTTTTCTAATCCTGCAGTGCTGCTAGAAAAATCAAAATAGCTAAAAAGAAAAAAGTTACACCTAGAGGACCAAACCCACAAATCCTAACAGTGAGTATGTGAAGCCAGAAGCATATCCTTGGGGTAGAAAGATACACAGAATTTATGCAATGCTAATCGGGAGGACAATACAACATCCACAAGAGCATGGTGGAGCGCAAATCTACAACATATCCAGAAAAGTCAAACTATGGATAACAGCAACATCTACAGCTACTTCTGCTAATTCTAGGAAGTGCCCTTAGTATCTTCTTGGAAGGGGAAAAACTTTTTAAATGGACGAGACTGAAGATACTATATTGTTTAAACATTAAAAAAAATTCAGGACCAAATAAAATGTTCTTATTTATTCCTCAAAGTAATCGGAATTTGTTGCTATAATGTACCTGAAGTAATAAGTGTAGAAATATACAGGCATGCTGAGAATACCTACAGTTTTGTAAAAGTTTTGCAGATTAAATATTTGCAATGGAATCAAATTATGAAAGGAATTAAATGCCAAATGAAATTCTGGTAGTTTACTTACTAAAAGGACTTTAAGCAGAGCTCTGAAAAGTAAAAGTGAGTTTTCAGATCCAATCCCAAATGGGAATTAAACCTATTAGTCTGAAGATTTATTTCTGTCCGAGAATTGGTAGATTTGACTTCAATATTTATAAATATCTTAATCTTTTGTCCAGTTACATGGGGGGACAAATCAATCACTCTTAGCTCACATGAGCCTGCTAAGTTGAAAAATTATGTCTATATAAATTATAAAACATTTTGTAGCAATTCCATTAATTATGAAAACTCTGCCCTGCCCTATTTATAGGATTTACCAAGTTCATCAAATAAGTTTATTGGTTTATTTTCATTATACAAAATGTGACATCCAGACTGCTGGCATTGTGGAAAAAAATGTTAATGACCAACTCTATTTGTGTGTTGAACAACAACAAATAAAATAACCCCAATCTCCCAGTCTTTGAAAACAATCTCTTTAGATTGACCTCTCTGTGCTTATACAAGAAAAAAAGACTCCTCCCAGAAACCCAAACCCTGGTCTGACATGAGAATGTGAAAACCTAGTGTAATGTATAATTATTTAATCTTTAAGGACAGAGGCTTCTTAAAAAATTAAGAACATTCTTCTATAATTTCACACATAATATGGCCAGACCAATCTAGTAGCCAAAATGCGATATGATATAGTAAAATGAACTTAGAAGTGCCACAAGATCAAAACAAGATAACTGAAAAAAAAGGAAAGAAAATATTTGGCTCCACATAATCACCTACAGTATTTACCTATTAAAATAGCATTACTAAATTTAAGATTCTCTGAAACTTGAACAAATAATACACAGATCAGGATATATGTATTGACTTACTATCATCTTTATAAAAATTTGAAGAGATACACAAAAACACATCAACATTTATGGAACTATGTCCATTAAACTTAGATAAGACAACACAAAAAAACTAACAAGTAGCTAAGATGTGGTTGAATTGTAAGTTCTCTAAACAACATCTTTTAATTTTAAAAGGTCCATATTTACATTGTATATTAAATGCAATTTTTGCATTCTGCATCTTATTTTAAATGCATGATAAAGAAAGAACAAGATAATGGTTGCAACAGATCTTCGAAGAAAATTAACTTAAAATGGTCAGATTTCACAAAGTGCTGCAAGAGAACATGGAAATAACTTGGCCTTCTAATTTTACCTCTATTTCCTTTGCTTTTGTGGGAGGAGTCACAACAAATGGAACCAAACTGTGATGTGAATATTCAAATTGGCCACTGACAGCAAATCCAGTTTTAAATTAGGAGTTTACTACTGATTATGTCTTTTAGTGAAATATTTTAACGCATGCCTAAACATAATGGTTGTTTTTACTATTGTACTTTTTTGAAGATCATCCTGTTAAAAAGATAGGTAATATAGAGGATGCATGTATGTATGTAACTGTATCCATATAAACATACATACAGAATACACACACAGCCAGCATATGATACTCAGCTACTGTGATAAGCAGCTACGGTCACTATCAAATATGTCTGCACTCTACCTATGCACAAGCAATAATCTAAAGTAACTATCTATAAAGAGGGATATATACAATTATTAAACAATGCTTATATCGCTCCAATCTATTTGGTAAGTTTGAGACACTGTTCATGTCTTTGTTTTCAAAGCCACACAATGGTAAGATGGGAAAAAAAGTTTAAAAACCCTGTCTAAAAATTCTTACGCCTTTAGTTACAAAGTGTTGCTCTCCAAGGGACTGATTCAAAACCCACTGAAGTCTGTATGAGACTTTCCATTGACTTCTTAAGGCTTTGGACAGGGCCCCTATTCAAAAAAGCTCATATTCCAATAACATCTACTTATAAAACAGCTGCTGACGTGCCCTCTGCTAGAACTACTTGTAGTCACGTCCAGCCCATACTTCCATAGGTAGACACTCAGATCCATTCATTTTCTGGATATTTGCCCAACCTTCCTTTCACAGGGATGTTCCTTAACAGTGGGGTACATTGCCACATTTAATGGCCCATCTGAGATGTAAGCATTCCTTTTTAACAATAAAACCACAATATCTGTGGGGTTTAGTGCTCTTCCCTCACATCCATAAGTACTAGTGACAGTCAGGCACCATGGAAGTCAGGTGTCATGCTAGCCTTCACATACAACCCCACCAATGCATTTCTACCTTTGAAACATCTGCTGCTCCCAGTCTTGGATCTTTTCTCAGCTGAGATCAATTGTGCTGAACTGTGCCAAATGTTATGATTTAGAGATACATATACTCATTTTAATATGTGAATATTCTAATCCTCTCACTGTGATCTGCTAAAATACACACTTTGCTAAGATGCCAATGGCTTTAGAAACCACTATACCTTAAACATTTTTGTTTTCCCATTGTAATAATGTTAATATACTACATTATTCTCACATTATTTCAGTGCAAAAGAAAGTTTTAACTAGGAGACGTTAGGCAGTATTTATTGCTCAATCATTACTTTTGAGTAACTTCTATGTAATTGGAAGTCAGTACAAAAAACTCTGCTATGAGAAAGCCAATTAGAAAGCCTACATGAACTCTGTCACCACTAAATCTTACATACAAGCTAAGGTTTACAGCAAGTAATTTGCTTCAAACTGTTATTCTTCCATGTTCTGGCACTTGTTTAGACCCCATTCATAAGCTCCTACAGATTATGTTAGTGTTTTTTCTGTTTCTGTTACTTGAGTATTCTCAAAACCTATGAAGTTTCCATAAGATGCCCACTTCAAAAAGTAGGTCAGTACTCAAAAATATATCCTAAAAATAAAGACGGAAAGAAAACCCTACCAAATAAAAACTAAGAAAATGCTTAATAAAACCTGCAATCGGATATCAACAATTGCATTTGGCTAAATTGTCCAAAATTAACTCAAAACTTGTTCCTTTGGAAATACCATCCAGATGGTTCTAACCCAAAGGAAATACAATGGATTTTGCCAACTATAAAATGCAATCTTCTTTAATATTTGCACATAATTTTTGGAACTGCCAATTTCACCAGCAGTGCAACAACATCCTCATAATCCCCTTGTTGTGAGGAACACCATGTCACCATTCTAAAATCCTTGCAATAATGCTCTTTTTAAATGGATTAGCATTAGTCACAAAATAAATCTTAAAGAAAAGTACTAATCAACGAAGATTAAGAGGAAGCATACTAAGCTATAGTGGCACAAAGACACACTACTAGGAGTGTACCACTTTCTGTGTGTCACCCTATTTTTAAAATGAGCTTACACTTTTTTCTTGTATCTTGCAATCCCATTTAAAAAACCATCTAAACTGTAATAAATTACTACTTGGCGTAAACTACCCCATTATGCTACTCAAAGGCAAAGATCAAGAGTCTTCATTTGAAACTATGGAGGGAAATGCAGCAATGCTATTTCTAGAAAATGTTTCATTTCACAAAGGGAGAGGGAAGTGAGTAAAGAGGGAATGTGTGTCAGACTAGAAGATGCAAAAACCAATTGAAAATATTTACAGAAACAGTAACTACAGCTTTCTAGTGTCACCTCCAAAGCCTTTCAGATTATCATCAATCAAGCAGACCATGTCTTAATCTATATATACACCTTCCATCTTTTCAGAGGAACTACATACATACTTGTTTTGCTTCAAGTAGTGAGTTCTCAATTAAATACCCTGCATTGAAGATAAGAGCAACCATTATCAAATATTCTTTGCTATGAAGAAACTTATTAAATTTTTCAGTGTACGTTCTTTTTTTCAATTCAAGTCACTGTTATCACACAGTACGATCTTCAAGAACAATGTCTACATGCATTGTAAGCACTTTGAAAAAAAATCTGTAGTTCCATGGGGTTACAACCGAATGGGAAGAAAAACACAAAACTCCACTTTGCTAGATCCTCTTTAAGTTCAGCTTATCTTGAGGAAATCCTGTTACTTTCTGTAATTCTACAGAGAAGTTAAAGAAAGACTGTACGCTGAAAAGACTTCAGATCCTGATGGTTTTGCCTGTGTGTCTTTTCCCCATGTAGCTCCACAGTATACTGCTATGAGCATTATCAGCCATGCTCACTCAACTATCAATGCCACGTTAATATGGGACAGATCTATCATATGCCTGTAAAATATTAAAGAAACAGTTAGTTTACATATATTCTTCATTTGGTAAACACGCTTATACTACTATGTGTGTATGTTGCTTTCATAGGAGACTGATTTAATCTTTTAAAGAGAGCAGAGAAACCCAAGAATAAACCAATGGCTAAATATTTACCTGTGGAATTTCTGTTGAAATGCTAATGCATGTGCTGGTTCCTTAAATTTCGCTATGGCTTTCCGTTGCTGAGGAAGCATCTGTAAACTCTATGGAAAACAAAAACCAGTTATTTCTCATATCTGATCACTTTCTATAAAGAATAGCTCATTGGCTTTGCTTCAAATCTGGCCATTTTTCTGTGCACAAATGCTTACTGGCCTGTAAAAGGGAATTAGACTATTAATATTATGGGCGGAACCTCTGTGAACTGGAACTTTCTGGTACGGCAACATCTGTGGTCTGGAAGTACCACGGATGTTCCAGAATGAGAGAGTCCTGGTGGAAGGCTGGCAGTTTGGCTCCCCACAGCTGGGCTCCCCACAGCTGGGCTGCCAGGCATGACCTGGTGGGGCCAGGAGCCTGCTACACTGGTAGCTAGGCTACCTAGTTTAGCAGGGAAGGTGTGGGAGGAGGAAACCAGCAGGGCAGTGGGGCTGGTAGCCCAGGCGGAGTGGGGAGCTAGCTGAGGGGAGCCAGTAGTAGCGGCGCCTGATATGACCTCTCCTGAACCAGCAAAATCCCTCATCCAGGATTGGTCAGGTCCCGAGGGTGCCAGACCAGGGAGGTCCAACCTGTATTTACATAGCTGAGATGTGAACTGGAGCTCTCTGCTGTTCTCTGTGGAGAGCTTTCAGTCTGAAACCAGGTTGGAAACACACTGGAGCTTTCCAAGAGAAAAGGTAAGAGTCCAAACAAACAATTTTACAGATGGGAAAATTGAGGCAGAGATGCCTAAGTATCTTGTTGAAGTTTAGGGCCTAATCCTTTAATCTGATCCGTACTCATGGACCACCACATCTACAAAGAGCTCCACTAACTTCATCAGGAGAATCCACATGGGCCCGCCTGCTGGGGTCTAGCCATGGGGATCAGATTGAACAGAGACACACGCAGTAAAACAGTGAAAGAACCAGATACAAAATTCAGATCTCTTGATATCAAGCTATATGCTGTAACCACCAGGCCACACTATGACTGGCAGACATATATATAGACTGGCAGATATATAGACAAATTTTAGGAGAATTTATAGGAAGTACTAAAATACAAAATTACAGTGCTTTGGTAACTTCTGCTGGCCATCTGAGATGAAAATAAAAAATTATGAACTAGCATTTACATTATTATAATGGCAAACTCACACATATAATGCCACTAGAAGAAATCTGAGAAATGTAAAAATATATATTTACACCCAATGGGCATAATAAACTGATTCATGAACACAAATGTGACAAATGTTCAGCATGACTGGAAATTCGCCTAAAGACAACCCATGCCACTTTTCCTTCTCCAAACACCAACATACAACCTATGAAGCCCAGAGTTTTGTTCAAGTTGGGAGAGAGGAGATTTAATAGACGAGAGTATATTAATACGACAGGGGTGGGCAATAATTTTTGACCGGGGGCCACTTCAGAAATTTTTTAAATGGCCCCGTACTGCCCCAGAAGGGGCGGGGCCAGGACTCTTCCTGCTTCCCCACCCAAAGACCCTGACTGTGCACTTCCCCATTCCCAGACCAAAGTCTTTGCCCCCCCTCTCCCGCCGACAGAACCGCCAGCTGTTCTGAATAGCTGGTGGTTCCTTCTAGGTACCTGTGCCCCTGGTGGTGGAAGGAGACTTCATGTGCTCCCCCATGCTGCCCCCAGGTCAATCAGGGTCTAAGGAGGGGGAGCACATGAAGTCTCTTACTCCCTGCCCCCACAAGGGAACACAGAGTCAACCGCCAGCAGCTGGCGGTTGACTAAGTGCTGAGCGTCTTGCAGGGTGGGAGGAGACTTCGCACACGCTCCCCCTGCCCCCAAGCTCTAATTGGCCTGGGAGCATGCAAAGCTCCCCCCCAACCTGCCCCCGTCCTGCAAGGAGTATGCGTGCTTCTAAGTGACGCACACTCCTTGCAGGGCGGACACAGGGCAGCAGGAGAGTTCATGCACTCCCCCTACCCCCACACCAATCAGGGCTTGGGAACAGGGGAAGCGCGCAGAGTCTCCTCCCACACTGCCAGAAGCACACGGCACTGCTAAGCAACATGCACTCCTTGCAAGGCAGGGTCAGGGCAAGAGACTTTCCACACTCCCTGCACCCTGCGCCCGGCCCTAATTGGGCCGGATCAACTCACTTGGCGGGCCCACAGACGCCCTTTTGCTCACCCTGGTATAGGAGGTACCCCGTGAACTTTCATGAGGACTGATAAAGCTATTGTTAAAAATATTACTCCCATTTTAAGGCCCACCAACAAAAATATTTCTGGCAATTGCTCTTATTTTGAAAAAATAAGAGCAAGTCTACAATGAAATATAAGCCCAAGTCTCAAGCCTCACCCCATCCCCCAACACACAAATTGCACTAATTCAGGGCTTGGATCCCGTGTTTGAGGACTCCGTGGGGGCAGAGGGTCCAAGCTGAATCAATCTGGAAGCCAGGGTTTAAGTCTTATTGTTCTGTAACGTAGACACAGCCCCACTAGACAGAGACACTGGAAGTCCACCAAAAGTATCCCACAATTCCGAAAGATTCTCTTTGTCCTCAGGATAATCAAGGTTTCATCACGAAAAGAGCAATAAAGCAGCCCCATTTATGGGAGGGTACTGGAACATCTCAGATATCCATGTCTGGACTCAGGCCTGCACAGTACAATGCATACACAGGAGTGCCAGGCTGGGAGTCATGGTTCAACAAATTCCAAACCTGAGAGTACAAACTAGTGTCGTGCTCAACCCTAGGTTAATAAATGCAAGGTCTGCTAACTGAAATATTACTAGCCCCGGGCTTATGCCAAAATATAGACACATCTTCACTTTGAAGTATTCCAACTATAAATGCTAGAATATCATTTTACACAAAACAACTTCAAGACATGCATAATCTAAACCAAAATCAACACATGATCTTGCTACTGTAACATGTTTCTGAGACTATCATTGCACCATATAATCATGTCTAAGGGCAGGTCATAATGGCACTGCAAAAAGTAGGGTGTATTCTTAACACAGGTTAGGTGACATACAGTAGTGAAACTGGGTGGTAGTGCCACCCAGTCGAGTTTTACCCAGACACTCTGGTTTTTGGCTTCTATGTCCAGGAGCCATTTAAGGTGCCTGGTTTTCAACCAGAAAGTCCAGGCAAAAAGGGGTCCTGGCTACCCTAAATGGCACTTTAACCAAAAGTTACTGCAGGCAGGGAGAGGTGCTGGGTCATAACTCTGTATCAGTCCCTGTTCAGCCAGCCAGGGCTTCCTCCTACCTACAGGTAGGCTTTCGGTAAGTAACAGAGTTATGCTAGGGGGTGGGGGGAAAGGGAGGGGAAAGAAGAGGAGGAAGAGAAGCGAGTGATGGGGGCAGGGCCTCGGGGGAAGAGGCAGAACAGGGATGGGACCAGGGTGGTGATGGTAGTAGCCAGTATGGGGCAGGGCCTTCAGGCAACAAGTTATTAGCAGTTGGAATGGTGGCAACCTTGGATGGTGGGTATAATAGACCAGAGAAGGCTGCATCCCCTCTGGCATAACTACAGCTGTCCAACACTGGTTGTGGATTTGGTGGGGAAGTTTTGGCTTATGATGACCTATACAGGTTCTGGTTTGGCCAAGGAGGCAGTATATGATATGCAGCTTCTTGGGTTCATCAGTAGTCTCTCTGGACTTCAGGGAGATTACTGATGAACTTGGAAAGCTAAGTAGCACATACTGCCTCCAAAGCCACCCTAGAGCCCACAGGGGGCATATCAAAAGCTCAGGTTCTTCTCATAGAAGAAAGGAAACAACAGCTTTTCCTACAGCCTGGTTAGCGGGGCTCCATCTGGCCTAAGGTTCATCAGGCTGAAGTGGGAATGGACAACTCAGGGCTACTCCAGCTGAGGGCAGGAGGACTCAGGGCTCCTTTGGGTGATGGGAGTGAAGGGAGACTCAGGGCTCTGGCTGTAGATAGGGCTGCGATGTGTCTCAGGGCTCCTGCTATGGGGAAGGGGGGGGGGGTCAGTGCTACAGCCCCATGGGGTGTGTGGATCTGGAAGGGGTGGAACTAGCCTCCCCAAAATGGGTCTCCACTTACACTGGCCATGCAACCCTAGTTAAAACAGGAATAAAGTCACAGCAATCTACCTTTTAACTCTGATTAACTGTTGAGTTCTCCTCCAGACTACCCTATAGGGTTTAACTCAAGCTGCTTGGAGCTGCCAGGTCTTCACTTCTGTTTTAACTTGATTTTGCTAATGCATATTAGCAAACCTGAGTTAAGCACATACTTTACTGGGGGAGAAGCAGTATGGACATCCTTAAGATTATATTGCAGGCTGTTTTATCTTTTTTAGGTTTCTGTAAAACACTTGTCACCATTTTTATTTTGTATTACGAAGAAGCAAGAAGGAAAATACTGTAGGCCCCTTTTTTGTGCATTTTATTCAGTCTGTTGTGCATCAAAATTCTGTAATCACAGAATTACTACCAGACTGGAATTTGCAGTCCACACTACTTAATGAAACATCTCTTAAACAGATCTTTCCTGCATCTAGAACCATAGAAACACCCTACCCTTCTTAGAATGAGGTGACAAAACCAAACACATGTTGCCTGCATGGCTCTGAATTGCTGCCTCCATTAGGGATGTAAGCGACTAGGCTTATCGGGTAGTCCAGTCAATACTCGACTAGTCGCTTCCCCGCCGAGGAGGGGGGAGCAGGAGCTGGTACAGGGGGGAACTGGCTTAAAAGCTGGTTGCCTCCCTAGCACTGTCTCCAACAAGGGCAGGGGAGACAGAGGTGCAGTGGGGGATTGGATGCGGGCCGGTAATCAACTGTCCTGGCTTGCACCCTGTCCCAGACGCTGCACCTCTGCCCTTTAAACGTAGTAAGAGCTGCCAGGCTCTTAGTACATTTAAAAGGCAGTGGCACAGCAGGGTTAGCTCTAGGGATATGAACGACTGTTCGAGTAGTCAACACACGAGTCAACTAGTCGTTTGCCCCCACTCCCCCCCCCAACTTGCAAGAGGTGGGGGGGGGAGAAGGAAGGAGGTGCTTCAGGCTCCACGTGGTGCTTCTGCTTTGAAACACCGCATACAGCCCGGGGCCAACTGGGGAGTCTCCAGGCTGCATATGGCATTTCAAAGCAGCTGCACTGCATGGAGCCCAGGGTCAGCGGGGGAGTCTCCAGCTGACCCCAGGCTCCACACAGCACTACCGCTTTGAAACGCTTCGGGGAGCACGACGGCAGTGGGGGACTGCCTCACAACCCCCACGCTCTCCACAGCGCTTTTGCCTTTGAAGCGTAGCAACAGCCCTAGGGCCATTTCAATGCTTCAAAGGCGGAGGCGCCCTTATTGACTAATCGAATAGTCAACGTAAATTGCATCGACTATTCAATTAGTCAATCGAAATTTAACATTAACTCCTGGGGTGGCAGCCCAGCTCCTAATACATTTAAACTACAGAGCCGCAGCAAGGGTAGTGAGCGCCCCCCATCAACTAATTGACTAGTTCATGGAAATTCCATCGACTACTTGATTAGCTGATTATCTGCATTTTAACATCCTTTGCCTCCATACTTGAGCTCAAATAATGTTGTCTGTGCTCCTGTATGCTAGGTGCAAGGGGCTCTCCAACTATCTCTGCTGCTCAAGGACTTCTGTGGCCAGTGCCATGTAATGGGTACTTGCACATTAACTTCCCCCCTTTGCTCCAAATTAAAGTAGCACGATCTAAGTTTCAGGAAAAAGAACTACATTTGTTGCTTCAGACCATTTTGGTGACCTAAGAGAAATTCGACGCTCTTTTAGAAAACAGAAGTTAAAAATATGTATTTAAATAGCCTTCAAACCCCCCAATTTTCCAGAATATTTGAAAATGGGGGAGCAAACAGCATTTTTCATGGGGGTTTCTAGATAAAATTATTGCTTTTTCTTGTCACTGTTCATTATCAGTTCAAAAGAGCTGCAACTTTACAGCACGAGGGCAGTGTATTCTGCCCGGAATAAATACATTCTTTAAATTCTTCATATTCCTTCACTTAGCAAGAGATGCCAGAATTTTATGCTAGTGTGAACTTCACTGTTTCTCTCAGTGAAGAGCTCCAAGGCAGTATAATGACATTTCCCTACTTTAACTGGCTGCTAAATACATTAAACTTTTTTATTTTTTCTCAAAATATTGGAATTCCCACTGCTAAATGGATCTTAAACTATTTTACCATTTAAGGCAAAGAAGATTGTATTAAGGCACCTATGGCCCAGTTGCAAAGGTAAGGGGTGCAAACATGGAATGGCAAAAAATGAGCAACTTCAGCATGAAAGAAGTGCATGCTGGCATGTAGTCACACTCATTTGTGCTAAAAGTCAAACCCATAAAAACAAAGATGAGCATAGCCATATATGTGGGACTCGTGAAGCACACAAACTGGGAAATAGTGAAAAGCAAAGTGAAAGGTGACTGAGCATCATGGCCTGACTCTCTCTGACCCTAGGGTAAAACAATTCTATTTTCATGACTACTTTCATTTCATCTTAAGGCAGGAAGAAGACAGGTGTGTAATGGACCACATATTACACCAGGAGAATCAAGGTAGCTCTGCTTAACAGACACACTTCCTCAGAATGGCAAGCATATCCATTCCATCACCATTTGTGATGTCCCATAAGTGGTACAGGGAAAAAAATAACTCAAGACCCCAAAATTCCATGACTCGGTGACAATCCCTAAGAAAGAAAAAAAATCAGTCCACTAAAAATATTCCGTATGTTGTTAACATACAGGATTCAACCATAAGCATAACTATGGCAACCATCCCAAATTCATACATGTTAGAGGTGGGGCCATGACATTTGGAAACACTATGAATCCCCAAGTTCTTCTTCTCACGCCTTTTACTCTACCGCTGTCCCAGAATTGGAGTGTAAATGTGCATGAATGTTTCCACTTAGGATTTTGGGCGAGTTAATTCATACGATATGCATGAGGCATAAATGTTTGAACTTAACTGAGTGTTTAGGGCATGTTTAAAGACTTGTTTTGATTATTACAACAGAAAACTACACTGGCACTAGTGAAGTCAGACTGTTACTTTAATTTTGTTTTATATTTAGGTAACTTCCGTAAGGAACAGTAATATGAAAATAATTGTACTCTTTTCAGTGAGACATTTCCATGAATGCAGAAAAACATTCAATTTAACCTGAAAATATTCATGTTTCTACATACAGTGTATGTATATATCACAAACATTCAACATTCTTCACAAGGATACAATGCTCCTATCATACACTACACCAGTTTTATTCATACTTTATATCATACACAAACTTTAAAAACTTTAAAAACACCACTCTGATAAAATCCTGAGTTTTTCAGCTGTTATATAACAAAATTAAATCACAAACATGACATTAACATGAAAATTACATTTTCTACTCTTTGATTGTGGGAAAGCATGAAAAAGTTTTGTACCAAAAAATAGGGAAAATAACTCAATTACAGGGCCTAAATAAGCTCTTCAGGTTGGACAGTCTTAAAAAATAGCAATAGGCATGATAGTTTCAGTATTTTTATGAGTTGCCCATACATACACCTGACACTTTCTTCTGCCTGTACAGAATATAAAGTAACTATGCACAGTGAGAAAAATTGAAGTGTATAAGCTAAAAATTTTCTGAAAAGATCTGAAAATGGATCACATTTGCTACAAATATTTTTCTAAGTTATCAGAGGAATTACAGTATATTTGTAATATAAAACTTCAGCATAAATTCAACAAGCTAGTGGACAGCACTGAGAGCTCCTTGAAGCCCAAACTAAAACTGTTACTAACAAATCTTGATGACCCTAATTTCATTAAGTCCATGCTAACATTGTAAATTATACTCAATATAGGGCCATTTTAATTCACACAGCAATGAATAAGGGACTTTATTATAACTGAGAATCAGACCCAGTGAGAAATACTTGAGAATGTTAATTTTTTCTGTTCCCTCCCTTTAATCTATGATATCCCTGCTCAATTTTCTCTGTGGTCTACCCTCATTTTCTATATCTTTCAATCCCCTGCAATAGTATGATGCCATTCAGTCAGAACCACATACCTGCACAACAGTTATTTCCTTACAGTGGTACCAATATTATGAAACTCTCACTGTTCCTTACAGATTCTCACTGCAGCTGGGAACAAGGAACAGAATAGCATGGTACAAGCACAGGTATTACCAATAGGAGTGATTCATCTATTGGAAATGCAGTATCAAATAATAAAGTTGGTTCTAGCTATACTAGTCATGTAGCTGGAGTTGTGTACCTTAGGTCAACTATCTGCAGTAGTGTAGATGTAGCCTAAGAAAGGTAGGAGAGCCACTACTTTAAAGACTTCCAGCCACCTACCAGGATCTTCAACATGTCCAAATTTTGGAGGTTGGTCAATGTTAAAACTTAGAAACACTGGCAGGGTAAGTTTAAAATAACGTTTCCACTGCAAACATCAAGTTTTATGTTTTACTGTGTAAGCGACAGTGTTCTTTACAAACAGATTACACATTACATGCAAAGTTTCATGCTGACTTTCCTTTTTCTTTAGGAGTTTGAATTACATAAGCAAACATTTTATGTAATGCAACAAAAATGCACTCTTTTGTCCCTGTTTAATTAATAACTTATTCCATTGCTCAACGTCAAAGTTAAGAGGTTTAACTACATAATACAATTCTTTAACTTACTGTTGAAAGTATGCATTTGCAGATTGACACTTTGTTCTATTCTATGTGCTTGCAAGGAGTTGCTACCTTACTGAAAAATAATAAAAAATGAACTTGGAAATTTGTACAAGTAATTCTTACAAGTAATTTTAAGGAAAGCTGAACCTTCAGATAATAAAAATGCCCAAAAATGTATGCTACAGTAATTCTATGCCTGTCAGAAAAAAAAATATTTATATTTTTAAATATACATTTCTTTTTATCTGAATTTCCTGTTTAAGAATTCCACTGGAAAAAATACAGATTGCAGGAAATTTGCAACTTCATATTTGCAAAGTAAGTAAAAACTGGGGTTCTTTCATTTGGCTAACATCCCTAAGAGGAAAGCAAATAGACTTTTGTAAGGCATGCAGAACAAATGGAACACTAAGTTTCAAACATATAGGAACAGAATATTTTAACTGGAGCAGTCTAATAGGTGTATCTGAAAACAATATCCTAAATAACTCCCCCATGCTCCTTTCCCAAATATATGATTTAGCAAACCTACTGGGTGCCAGCTTGTCTAGTTTGTATTGTACTGTCTTGGTACAGTCTATCACAATGATAAAAGTACATTACTAAGTTATCACAACTCAGCAGTTAGCAAACTCTTCAGTACAAGAGGGAACCTTTTCAAACCTAAACACACAGTACTTCTATAGTTATAATTTTGTAAAACTCTCTGCAAGATTGGTATATAACATCATCCCATTTTACAGATAAGAATGCAATCATAGAAATCGAGTGCCACACAGCATCTGTTGAGTAGTTTTTGCAAATGAGCTCCAGTCTCCTAGACCGTATCCACTGGACTGGATGAGGAACTGCAAAAGCTTCTGCTTCTGACTTCGTCCTTAGTGGTGTCTGTACTATGATGGTTATACTAGATGCTGTTTTGTAAATTTACTTTCTGAACATCACCTTATTATCCAGATTACAGAAAGACTTTCAAAATACTTTCAAATTTGTCTCTTGTTCTTGCATACTCAATAACAGAGGGTGTTTAGGTGTACTAAAGCAAGCTACAGCAAACATTTGAAAAATGAGACTGATGAAGTAGTTGATAAAATAATTAGTATAATCAGATCAAGAGGAGCAAACCCTGTCCCTGTGTCACTTGTCACAGAATATGGCAGTTTAACAAGAAAAAAATGTGCTTAGCTCACTGAAGGGATAAAATACTTAAGAGTACAATCAGCCAATGTCAGTGAAAAAGGAAAATGGGGATATGTCCCACCAGCTGCACTCCGCAAGTCCTCCTGTGTCATTTGCTGCTCTCTTCCCTTGCCTGAACAATCTTCAGCCCTTTTACTAATAACTCACAACAATGTTAGGTGTTTCTCTTTCAACTACTGCAGGACATTCTCTCATTGCTTTAGGCTCCAGTTTCCTGTCACAATCAATTGAAGGGAGGAAAAAAGAAGCAGCTGAATTTAGGTACTGAACAATTTTGCACAATAACTACTGATGTATCATTCCACAAAACTAACAGAGATGCCCAAAGCCAAAAACTGATTAAGCAGTAAGTTTACAGCCCCTCTTCCTTTAACACAAATTATTTTGAGCAAGCTGCCTCCATAATTTAAATAGGGCAATAAAAGGAGACAGACTAAAGACAGCATCTTGATAGAGGGTACATTAATTAGCCAGGGAAATCTACACTCCAGCAAATAGAATTAGAAAGAATTAAAAAAATAATCTTATGGCATGTGATTTACCTTTAAAGTGAGATTGTAAATTCTGTTGACAAAAAGGTTTGGCAATTATATCACAGCTTGTCCATGATTTTCAAGCTGCTGTACTGTGCATTTGCACTGAGAAACAACCATTTTAAAAATGTATAAATTATTTTTGATATTACTTATGGCATGGAGGTCAAAGTGCCATTTTCAAGATAGGACTAATATGGAAAAACAATGCTCATTTTAGCTGCAAATATGCAATATTGTGGCAATGAAAAGTTTCAGAGAAAATTGTATCCACTTACATCAGGTCTAACTTTGCCTCCAAATGCTTGATTTGTTCAATTTCCTTAGGAAATATTGTGAGTTGTATTTCCACACCAATTACAGTCTCAATAATTGCAATTAGAACTTTTTTCCCATGTTAGTTCTAGCTACAAAATATTACTCATTGTCAAGGCAACTAAACACTATACATGAGGACAATATTTGGTCCTGCCATGAGGGCAGGGGACTGGACTCGATGACCTCTCGAGGTCCCTTCCAGTCCTAGTATTCTATGATTCCAATTAAGGACTTTAAAAATGTAATTCTATTAGACAGAATATAGGTTTTATTGGTTAATTAACTTCATTATACCAAGGCTGATTTGTGCCCATTTACAACCTGGTCCAAATTTGTCCTGGTCCAAATATTTTTGAAAGGTAAACAAAAACCTCTCAAGCTAAAATAGTCTTCCTTTTATTTTCTGTCGTGTTATATTGTATACACAATAGTGTACATGACCACTAACTGTATAAAAGCTAATGGGGCATACTGAAGATGAACTGGCAACATAAAACTAAAGACTGCCAAACAAAAGCATAATTTAGTGAAACAGATCTAATTTCTTTTACTAAAAATTAAGGAGTGTTAGATCTTAAATAAAACATGTTAGTGAAAGGATCTTAATTCAAACCAAACAGCTTGAACAAAAATTAACATTTGCTGTACTTAATTTAGCACTATAGTGAAAATGATGCAAGATTGTTTCAAACTAGCATTTTGCAGGTTTGTTTTGTTTTTTTAACATTAGCTGAAAAAAATCACTCAACATATAGTTCAGCATGATATTAAGTGCTGACACTTTCAACCTTACAATCAGGATATTACCCACAAAAGCTCATGATATGATATATATTTGTTAGTCTTTAAGGTGCCACAGGACTGCTCGTTGTAACTCAATAAGTGGTTCATAAAATACAGTTGTAGGCTTGCTTTGGATCAAAAAATAATTATTCTAGTGAGGACAAAAATAAACTAGGTCAATATTTAAACTAAACTCCTTGGCATATGCAATACCATAGCTTTAAACAGCTACTCCAAACCGTCTTACAGACAGGAAATGTGAAGCGTTTTACCTTTAACTATTTGTTTTGCCTTTAAAAAAAAAAGTACTTTGTGAGGACTGCTCAATTCACCAATGAAAACTTATTAAAAAAATCAGTTATGTTCTCGTTTCGGGGTAATATATTTTTTTCAGTTTGTCTTTCGTAAACTATAAGCTTTCTGCTTAGGAAACTGAGGACTGCTGCTACTGACTATAGCAGTGGTCTCCAACGTTTTTTGGTTGCATCTCCCTAGGAGACATGGTTGGGAGCCGGGGGCAGCGGCTGGGAGCCAGGGTGGGAGCTGTGGCTGGGGGTGGGACTGGAAAGGATTTGGGGGCTTATTGGTGCTCCTTCCTTGCCCTTTCTGAGGCTTGCGTGGGCCCTGCCACATCCTCCCAAATATTCCTCTGTGACCCCCGGGGGAGTAAGGGGGCATGCCCCACAGTTTGAGAACCAGTGGTCTACAGCCACACACAATGGAGGTACATGTCTGCATGCAATTCTGACTCTTACTGTTGACCCTTTATTCTCGCCTTGACTTAGAAAATCTTCTCAGTCACTATGAGTTGTAGGAAACAAATTAATGCCAACTAGGGAAAATGTTCTACTGAACCGTTTTGAGTTGTGACCTGAACTGCATTTAAGCTGAAATTTCAACAGATGACATGTTATCATATTAATCTACTGCATTATCTTCCATACATTTAATGTTGAGTGATACACAAACTTAGGCTGGTCACGCTCCTACTGAAGCTAGCAGTGATACGCTGAATAAAAATGGAATTTTGCACAAGAAAAACGCAGGATCAATTCTTACAGTATTAAAAAAACCAATTATACTATGAAGTTTGAAATCCAATAATTTTGTAAAAGACTGCTATCCTTAAACTTACTTTACCAGCTTCTGCTTTTTGGATTCCAAATACAGGTGCTAGGGAAATATACACACAATTAATAATGTATATTATAGTTACATTGCTACAATATTCAATGTAATAGCCTTAGTTTTGTCTCCCTATTAAAACTAACCATTATTAACCTATATAACTCCTTCTCATAATAGTTGGTGTACGTATCACTCACACCTATTCTAATAGCCTCACATGAAAGTTATTTTCAGCATTGGCTATACAAATTTATCTAGACTTGTCCATATCACTATTAAAAATCCCTCCCTCCTTATTTATTATTTAGTGGAGTTGTACAGAATACCCTAAGTAGCATGTCAGAATTGTCAGTTCCACTTACTTACCCATGTATTTTCTTTTTAATGTAACCCCCCCCAACCTTTAAATTTTAAGTGTTCGTTTGTTTCTCCTTTATACAGTAATATCTTGCACGTATAAACACAATAGTTACCTGTACTATGAAGCCTCAATGCCTATTTATGTTTCACTATATTACATCTATTTACAACTTACCATCTCTACACAACTAATACAATATAGCAATCAAGTACAATTTAAAAACTTAGTTTCTTTTTACACACTACCCTGCTATTCCTAGAAAGGATTTTTAACAAAAATGCTGTTGTGTGTTCAACAGAGAACATAATTCACGAGGCTTTTGCTTTAGTGGCGCCTGACTGCATGAAAACAAGTATAAGGACAGCAAACATGTCATGTTGTTTCCAAAATAAAACAAAGATAGCCCAAAGACTTGGATCCTCTCAGCCTAGATGGAGATACAATACATTTAAGGCTGCGAAACCTCCTGCTTGAAACCAAACCGTCAAAATAACTGAGTGAAAACTGGCTATGCAGACCACAGGCTGGGCAGAAGACAAGCTCTTTATGCTTCAGAACCCTATACCTCAGAAAAGTGCATGGAGGCTGTCTGCTGCTTCTTGATCATGATCTGGGATATCACTGCCAAAAATTGTGGGAAAAATAAAGATAGGAATACAAACACCTGAGGAAAAAAGTAATTCACACAGTAACTGGGCCTTGGCAGAAAAAGATATTTTAATTCACCCCAAATGGAAAAAATACTGCCACTTGAGTACACATTCAATGTGTGGAAGGTTTACAAGCTTCTAAAAATTCTCCTCAATTCCTCAGATAGGACTGACCCTTTGAACCCTGGAAGCCAAGTAGGCAGAAGAGATGTGTGTCCTCGTGGGTGCTCCATTGTAGGTGTCGGGTCATCCCGGCACCGCAGATTGGAGTTTTCTTGAGCAGTGGTCAGCTAGACTGTGCTTGTGTGGCATGTGCCTTGTGCCGTTCGCGCTCTTTTGATCTCTCTTGTGGTCTGGCTCCCGCCAGTTCCTCAAGCCTGCCCCGGTATCCGGAAGGTATTAAGGAAAGAATCAGAGATGGGGAGGGCGGGTAGTGGAGCACCCACCAGGACACACATCTTGAACTGTTGTTCCTACGCCAAGTTGAGTAACTTCCTCTTCTTCGAGTGGTGTTCACCTCCGCTGTAGGTGAATGTGTTGCAGTACTCAGTATAAGCGGTAGGTGGGCCTTGGATTAATGATTTGACAGCAGTCGATAGAACCATGGAGGCCACAATAGTGTATTTTGCTTGAGCCTGCAAGATTGCATAGTGCTTCATAAAAGTGTCATTGGTGGACCATGTAACCACTCTGCAGATGTCCTTGAGGGGAACCCCGTGGAGAAAAGCTGTAGAAGTCGCCACCGCTCTTGTTGAATGTGCTCTAGGTGTTTGAGGTAGTGGTTTATTCCTTAAAATATAACATTGTGTAATGCAGGAGACTATGAGTTTGGAGATACGTTGTTATGATAGTGGATATTCTTTATTGCGGTCCGCTGCAGAAATGAGCAAATGATCCGACTTGCGGAAAGATTGGGTCCTATCTATTTAGAATGCAAGAGCTCTATGTACAGCCAATAAATGAGATATTGCATCCTTCGTCGTTGAATGTGACTTAGGCTAGAATGAAGGGAGTACGATAGATTTGTTTTTGTGAAAGTCAGAACAAACCTTAGGAATGAAGGATGTGGATGTAGTACTACATTGTCTCTATTAAAAATAGTGTATAGTGGAACCTCCATCAAGGCTGCTAACTCACTGACTCTGCAGGCAGAAGTGATTGCCAGCAGAAAAAGTACCTTTAGTGTCAACATAGACAGTGGACAAATAGCTATAGGTTTGAAAGGTGCATGGGTAAGAGTGTCCAGAACCATTTCTAACTTTCATGACGGCAGTGGTCGCCTGCGTGGCGGATATAGGTTGGAAAGACCCTTTATAAATCTCTGTGATGAGATGAGCGAAAACTGACCACCCCTCAACAGGTCGATGAAAGGCAGTGATCGCTGATAGATGTATCTTTAAAGAGGAAAGGGTTAATCCAGCATCCTTGAGGGACAGTATGTAGTCCAAAACTGTATGTAAAGGTGCTGTGCTGGGGTCTAAATGCTTGTTAGAGCACCAAGAGAGGAACGTACGCCACTTTTGAAGGTAAGTGGTTCAGGTAGATTGTTTTCTGCCATGCAAAAGTACCTGTTTTACTTGGTCAGAGCACTGTAGTTCTTCCTGGTGGGATCAACAATGATGCCATTAAGCAGAGAAGATGTGTCTGTGGGTGAAGTAAGATTCCTCTGTTCTGAGTTAGAAGATCGGGGCGAAATGGAAGGTGGTAAGGAGGCTGAGGAGACATCAGTTACAACAAGGGAACCGTATCTGTCATGCCCAAAATGGTGCTATGAGAATAATCATTGCTCGGTCTCTGGTGATCTTCTCCAACACCTTGGAAATGAGTGGGATGGGGGAAACGTATATAAGAGGGAGCCCTTCCACCTGAGAAGAAAGCCATCTCCTACAGACCCTGGTCCGATGCCTGCTCAGGAGCAGTAACGGTGACACTTCTTGTTTATGTAGGAAGCGAATAGGTCGACCCGGTGGACCCCATCGTTGGAAGATGGATTGGAGGACCCAAGGGTGCAGCTCCCATTCGTGGTCCAGGGCAAAGTGTCTGCTGTTACATTGTTTACTCCTGGTAAGTATGAAGCTACGAGCGTGATTTTGTTTCATATGCACCAGTTCCATAATTGGACTGCCTCTGTGCATAAAGCATGAGAATGGGCACCTCCCTGATGATTTACGTAGTACATTGTTGATATGTTGATCGATATTCTGACATTTTTGCCTTGAATGTGTGTAACAAAATGCTTGCATGCATTGAACACAGCTCTGAATTTTAATAAATAGATATGTAAAGTAGTCTCTTCTGCGGTCCATCGTCCTTGTACTGACATGGCACTCGTGGGCTCCCCATTCGATGAGGGACGTGTTGGTAGTTATATGTACAGACTGTTGGTCTCAATGAAATGGTATGCTTGCTAGAAGATTGCAGGGATTGTTCCACCATGCAAGAGACTTTAAGACGTGAGATGGAGAGGAGACCAGTCTGTGCACTTGTCTCTTGTAATGGGCATATACCATCGCAAGCCAGTGTCGAAGACATCGAAGATGTAAATGGGAGTGGTCGACCACATAGGCTATAGCAGCCATATGACCCATAAGTTGGGGAGAGGTGAGAATGGGAACTGTAGAGCTGAGAGGAACAGTAGTAACCAGTTCTTGGACTGCTTGGAATCTCTGTATAGGGAGGTACGCTCTTGCAGATACGGAATCTAGCTTGGCACCTATGAATTCTAGACTTCGTGTAGGCTGTAGTGTTGACTTTTGTGCATTAAGACCCAAGAGACTGAATGTTTGCCTGGTTGTTGCCGCCATTCGCTGTGTCTCCACTTCTGATGGGCCTTTTACCAAGCAATCGTCGAAGCACGGAAAAATAATCACTGCTTGTCTGTGAAGGTAGGCCGCGACAATGGCTAACATCTTTGAAAACACTCTGGGTGCCGATGAAAGGCCGAATGGTAGTATTCGGTATTGATAGGGATCTGTGCCCACCACAAAACGTAGGAATAGTCTGTACACAGAGTTAATAGTTATGTGAAAATAGGCATCCTGCAGGTCGAGGGCTGCAAACCAGTCTCCCTTCTCTAACACAAGGATTATTGAAGCTAGGATAACCATTTTGAATCGTTACTTTCGAAGATATAGATTCAATTTGCGGAGATCCAAAATAGGCCACCATCCTCCCGTGTTTTTTGGTGTGAGAAAGTAATGGGAGTAGAACCCCTTGCTCTGAAGTCCTCTTGTACTATCTCCACTGCTCCTAGGCTGAGCAGTCAGTGTACCTCCTGTTTTAATAGGTCTTCGTGAGAGAGGTCCCTGAAGAGGGACGAGGAGGTGGGAGGAAGCGAAGTAAAGGGGATGATGTACCCTGATATTATTTCGAGGACCCAAGAATCCGATGTGATGTTTCAGGTGAAATGGGGAGATTTTGCAGACCCTCAACCAACAGGTCAAATCTGTGCTTGTTCGCCTGGTTGCCAGTATTATGAACACCCTGTGGACGTCTCCTCTGTGGGCGTTCTTTGCTCCTTGACTGATCAAAAGTGCATGGTTGGTACCTGGAGAACTGCTGCTGCTTTTGTTATGGAGTGTATCATTTACGGCAGAATGGGGGAGTATACATCCCAAGTGTGCGCAATGTTGTTCTAGAGTCTTTGCTGGAATGCAGCATGTCATCCGTCTTTTCATCAAATAATTTTTGCTTGCCAAAAGGAAGATCTTCCACCTTCGACTGTTGCTCACGAGAGACCCCTGCAGATTGTAACCAGAAAGCTCTCCTCATAACTACTGATGTTGCAGTATCTCTGGCTGCTGTGTCAGCAACATCAAGCGCTATTTGGAGTGCTGCCTCTTCCCCGTCCACACATGCCTTTTTCCGAAAGAGCTCTTTCAGAAAAAGGCTTCTTCCTCATAGAAAGAGGTTTACCAATGTCAGAAAAACGCCTCTGTTCTTTCAATTTTTTTTCCAAACAACGCGATTGCAGTGTGGACGTTAGTGAAGTTTTTTCAGAAAAATGGCCGTTTTTCTGAAAAAACTCTATAGTGTAGACATAGCCTCACTTAATGTAATGTCCCGAGATGTAGCCACACTTTTGAAAAGCTCCTGAAACTGCCTCAGGTCGTCAGGAGGGGATTGGTCACCAGGTATGACCGCATTGTCAGGGGATGACGACGACTGATGGGTTGGTGATACATCTGGTGGGTGTTCTTCTACTTTGGAGAGTTGACCTTCCTCCAGTTTCGACTGATGAGCTGTAGAGGGAGTATTAGGTGGAGACATTACTACTGCCTGAGTATGTGAAGGCTGCGGGGAAACTAAGGGAGCACGGGAAGTCAGATGACTGTGACAGCAAGGTTAGCTGTATTCAGAGTGATGATAGTGATGACGAGTTGAATCATACCGAGAAAATACCTGTAGTACGGTGGACTGTGTTGTCTGTGGTAAATTTGCACCAGTGAAACATGCCAAGATGACATACTGCTCCTGTAGTACATCTGATGATGCGTCGGTAGGTGTGGGGAATGGGTGAGCATGGTGATGCTCTTGGAGGAGGAGGAGGAGAGTGAGATAGGTATCTTGTATAAGGGGACGGTGATAATGGTACCTAGGCACATGGTGCCTAGCTTGTTCATGTGGGATGCGACCCGTCTTCTGTTGTTAGTGACAACGTTAGCGGTTCTGGGCTCGCTGATCTCACTGAGGTGGATTTGTGTGGTGCTTTCTTTGGCACCGGAGCACTGGATGAGACACATGATGCCAAAGATGCCCATGCCTTTGTAGGTGACACGCTGGTTGGCACGTGTGTGGCTGGTGCTGAGGTCATCAGTGCCAAGGTTATCAGTATGTTTGCTGATGGTTCCAATGCGGAAGGTGCCGATGTTGTCGGTACCGTTGTAACTGGTGCTGTCACCAGCGGTGCCGACCGGCGGACCGTTATGACCGTTGACAGCACCGTTGTAGATTTTTGTCGCGATTTCAGCTCTAAAAGCAACTTATATTTGGGTGAAACAAAAGAGAGGACTATGCAGCACTTTAAAGACTAACAAGATGGTTTATTAGGTGATGAGCTTTTGTGGGCCAGACCTACTTCTTCAGATCAAATTCTGGAAGAGAACTGGCATGATCATATATACCAAAGAAATACAATGAAAAAAAGTGAACACATTATAAAACTAAGCCTGACATGCCGGGCTTATCACCGACACTCACTCACGCTGAAGGTAAAGACCCAGCTGGAGAAGCTCTTTTTCGAGTTGTAGCTGACTGTGGCAAAACAGCCTTTCTTTTCTCCACCCTAGGAGACTGTGGAGTGGAAAATGTATGAGACTGCTCTGGCAGCTGACGCACCTTATCGGATAAAAACATTTTTAATCTCATCTCCCTGTCCTTACGTGCCCTAACCGTCAACTTCGCATAGCAGACACATTTCTGAGGCACATGAGCCTTGCTGAGGCACTTGATACACTTGGCATGACCGTCCGAAGCTAGCATGGCATCACAGCATATGGCATACGTCTTAAAATTGTGAGAGCCCGGCTTGGCTAATTGTACGACGGACTAAAGCTAATAAACTTTTTTTTTAACTAATAAAAACGAACTATAATAACTAGGACTATAAGAACTGTAATTTTAATTATCTACAAAACTAAACAACTATCTATTCTATTCCTAACAGGATTTGCCTGAGGAGAGAAGGCTTGCTCCGTCTGCGACCATGGGGGGGCCAAAAAGGAACTGGCGGGAGCCGCACCGCCTGAGAGATCAAAAGAGCATGAACGCTGTGAGGCGTATGCCCCACATGTGCGGTCCGGCTGACCACTGTTCAAGAAAACTCCAATCTGAGACGCCAGGATGACCTGACACCTAGAGTGGAGCACCCACGGGGACACCACTCAAAGAAGCAGCCAAGTCTACAAGGAATCATCTCACTTTTCTCATAAATGCTTCCCATGTCTTCAATATGACATTTCAAAAAGAAAATTTAAGAATTGCCATTGTGGTAAGTGGCGCTCTCAGTCTGGCCATCAATAAGACACGATGCCTCCACAATATATATAACTGAACTACATATAATCTATATTAAAAAAAACACTTTTCCTGTGGGATGACTGACATCACATCATTCTGTGTCCCACAGAGCCGCCACCTCCACCCTCCCTCCCTGGTATTCTGGTGGGCTGGAACCATGCAGTCTCCACCCTCTCCCCTCATAAGGGAGAAGGGGTTGGGAACTGTGCAGCCTCCCCTCCTTCAGCTGAGACCCTGAATCATACACCCTCAGTCAAGACCCTGCACTCCCAACCCCTTCAAACACCCTCTTGGCCAAGACCCCACACTCCCAGCCCCCTCACTCACCATACTGCTGAGACTTCACACACCCAGCTCCCTCACTCTACCCTTCCACCAAGACCCCTGTCCCCAGCCTACTCCTGCCCCCGGCCACACACCTACCCCCAGAGCGAGGGGGGTTGGTGAGCATAGTAAGCAGGGGGCACAGCCTTCTAGTACTACTATGTAAAATATCATGAGGCAATTTTTTCTTGCAAACTTTAGCTGGCAATCAGTTTATATGCTAAAGCACAGTAATTGTGCTTACAATCTTATGCTAGTTGGTTTAACCAGAGATTAAAGTTTAAAACATTCAAGTCTAAACAACATTTTCTTTGTCTACAGGTATGCTGGAGCAAAATAATTCCCTGCAGTGGTTTTAAATCTGATGAGTATTTGAGAAGAACTGTATTATCTTACATAATAAGAAATGGTAGATAAGACCATCGAGCTACCCTTCTTTGTACCATTTATCTATTGCGTCTCCACTTTTTAAAACAGGCAAATATATTCATAAAGTAAGTAAAAGCTCAGTTCTAAAATTCCTCCATGATACAAACAACATATGATAATGTTTTCCTGAAGTGCCATACTGGGACTCATCTGTGGTATATTAGTATGTGTCAGCAATTCCTGTCATGTCTGACACATTCACCACACCTAACAAAATATTATCATGATATATGGCCAAAAGAGGGCATGTAATGTATAATTGGAAAACTAATAATTCACTGATTAAGACAGTTAAGGCACATTTGTGTAAAAGATAAACAAAATTATCAACCTGAGCTAGGCGGGGAGACAGCCTCTTGCCAGAGTCTGAATTTCAAATGATAAATGTTTGAGTCAACTGACTGTATAGAACTTTTCTGTATTATCATCCTCAACAACTAAGGTCTCTTCTGAAAGATAATGACATACAGGTGATGAATATCATTGTGAAATGAAAGCATTAACACTGAGGAAATATAGATACTTACTGATATTATGCTTTAATATGCTTTAAAGACTTGACTAAACACAGGAAGAAACAGGTTCGCTCCCAGACAGGAGGAAAGGCAGCTATTTACTTGTCTGCAATGAAATTACACAAGGTATGACCAAAACCAGTGGCAATCTCATTTACATATAAATCAGCAGGGGGTGGTAAGTCCACAGAAAGGGAAGAACAGCATGAGGTCATCAAGAGTCTGGGGACAAGAGAGTGATTTGGGAAGATACAAGGAGAGAGAAGATGGCATCTTGGCATTCATCACTGGACAAACAAAACTGACTAGCGTGCTTCCAAGCTAAGAAAGATGGGTCCTATGGTGAAGGGGACTGACATCTCTAGGAACTGAATATAGGGTGAGAAACCTGCTCAGGGCAATGATCTTTTTTACCTAGTAGATTAAGGAAAACAAACACCTTATATTTCCATGTGAAGTCCTGACTCAAAAAAAGTCAGCCATGGCTGGAAAAAATAAGAAATCTACACTGAATCAAGGCTGTAGCTTAATTTAAGTCAAGTCTTAGACTATGTCTATACTACAGGCTATGTTTTCAAAACTTATGTCGCTCAGGGGTGTGAATATTCCACCCTCATGAACGACGTAAGTTACATTAAGATAAGCGCTTATGCCACTCACACAGGTGGGTTTTTTATGCCGATGGGAGAGCTTTCTCCCATCAGCACAGTGTCTTCACCAGAAGCACTGCAGTGGCACAGCTGCATCGGTACAGTTGCATTGCTGCAGTGTTGTATGTATAGACAAGGCCTATGTCACTCAAAGGCATTTTCGCTGTTACCATTTCTGCCTTTATCTCTTTTACTTGAACCCACTTACAACCTCCCTTTTGTTAATCTTGTTTTACTTTTATTCTAAATCAACTCTGCACTGTGTTTGACGTGAAGCAATTAACTCCAGTTAAAGCAACAAGCTGATGTGCTTTTGTCTTTTTAAAGGAGCAACAGATCATATTGCTTTTCTGAATATTTGAGGAGAGGGCTGACCATCTCAGGGCAGATATTTTCAAGGAAATTTGGGACAATGGGTGTTTTGGGGCTAACAGAAACTCAGGCTGGTGGAGATGAGTGTGGGGCTCTGGTATGATGAGCAGGCTATTAGAGTCAGAGTTGCTGGAAACACACCAACGCTCAGTACATGCTCGCATGCTGGCTGGGAGTGTCAGAAAAGGAGCTACGGGAGCAGAACAGTTTAAGGCATTTAGGGTTACAGGACAACCTGTAACACAACCAATAGCTGATCTGGGTTGTACCTCCAGAACATTACACATACCTCTCCAGGAGTACAATCCAAAAACTACCAGTTATCTAAAGGTCTCATAAAAACACCAAGCAAATTTTACACAGTCAGGGGAATCAACCAATAAGGACAAAACAGACTTTCAAGTCTGCAGTGTCAGCTCCTTTAATTTAAGGCAGTGAGGTGCTTTCACTCAATGGCAGGCTGATTCTGCAGCTGCACCTCCTGTACGACTTAACTACTGCACTGAGCTACACAAGAAGTCCAGTCACTCTTCAGCAACCTCTAGATTCAAGCAGTAGATTTCTTATGATGTTAGGTGTTCAAAAGAAAATCAAATTTCAAGGAACACACTCTTCATTTGGGTACCTTGGTCTAGTAGGATGAGACAGCAGAGGAAAAAGGACCTCCTCTTGGATTCATTTCAGCACAAAGAATTTGCCACTACAACAGATCCAGATGAGGCAGAGCAGGTTATTTCACAAAAAGTCAAGGAGGACCTACTACAAAGGGACGACAACTGGAAATCACTTTCCAATCCTGCTCATTTATTTCCCACCCCAGCCTCCTTTCCTAAAGTGATCTATGAAAGACAGAGGAGGAAGAGGAGATTAAATTTGGAAAACCTGATTGGGGAGGGGTGACCAGCCAATTCAGTTCAGATGACAGAGGCTTTGCAGCTCTATAAACTCTCATCTATGCTTTCTCCTTAGGGGTGCAGAGGATAAGAGCTCTGACCCCTGAGAAATTTCAGAAGAAGCTGTCCTTTTTCCAAAGCTGTATTATAACAACAGCTAGAGGTAAAAGACGATGACACAGTTCCAAATGTACCACAGAAAGCACCTGGGTACTAGAATGGGGTGGTGGTGCTGTTATAGTTAAGACTGAGTTATGTATAACTTAAGAGATCACTGTTGTTAGTACTGCTTGACAATCAGAATTGTTTCAACAGGTAAGCCTACGTGATGAATACTCTGTTGAAGAAAAGTGAATTCAGGCTAACAGGGATAAACCTGAAAGCTTGAACTACATATGTTGATATTTTTCAGTAGATTCTTCTTTTCTCTGTCAGACCCATAGTCACCATGGGATAAAATACCCTGAGCCCCAGAAACATGCAGTGGTAAAAATCCTGTTTCCAACAGAATTGGAAGCTGTGTGATAATGAAGGGTGTTGGAGGTAACAGGAACAGCTCCACTTCAAACCAATCAATACAGGTGGTGTAACGAGAAGTGGAGAGTAGGGATGTTAACGACTAGTCCGCTATCCTATAAGAATTTGCTTATCGGATAGTCTGTCGACTAGTTAATCCCCCCAGCCCCCGCTTGCTGCCTCAGAGATAGAGGCAGCAAAGGGGGGAGGGAGGGGTACTTCAAAGTGGCAGCAGCGCACAGCTGAGCCAGGGATCAGCTGTGCAGTGCTGCCCCTTTAAAACGCTGAAGTGCCATGGAGCCTGGGGTCAGCTGGGGATTCCCCAGATGACCCCGGGCTCCATGATTGCCCCTTTGAAACATTGCCTCCGCATTTCAAAGGGGCAGCCATGGAGCCTGGGGTCAGCTGGGGACTCCTCAGCTGAGCCCGGACTCCGTGCAGCATTTCCCCAGAACCCGGGGTCAGCTGGGAAGTCCCCAGCTGACCCCGGGCTCAGCTCCATGGCTTTGAAATGCACAAGAGATCCCACTGGGGACTCTTGTACATTTCAAAGCAGGCACCCGCGTCCAACCCAGAGTCAGCCGTACTTCCTGCTGGCCCCGGACTGTACGCGGAGTTCCACATTCCTCCTTTGAAATGTACAGAGCTCTTGTACATTTCAAAGGAGGAATGCGGAAGTGCCTGTCAAGTAATCGATGGAAATTCCATCGACTACTTGACTAGTCAATCAATCACAATTTAACATCCCTAGTGAGAGCATGCACACACTGAAGAAATAGTTTAATTACATGTTTCAGAAGGTGTTTTATCACTGTAGGACCTGCAGCAGAAACCTTCTGATTCTAACTTCTCCATGAACAAAAGTGGTTGGAGGGTGAATAAAAGCTGGAAGCTCTGTACAGATGGGTCTGCCAGCATACTATGCAAACTCTGCAGAAATGCCCACATGTTAACAAAAACAACTTAGTAAGCCCCTTGCAATAGAGTATGACCGAGGAGGAGGCAGGATGACTGCCTGCTCTTGAAAGCAGCTCAGTGGACAGCAGGCAGTGAAAGAATGATACTCTTCAACCCATCTTTCCCTCCCACAAACCTTCCCACTTTCACTTCTTTTCCTCTCTCATCTTCTATTTCCTAAATAAGAACCAAATAAAAAAATGCATGCATGGACTCAATGTTTGCTGTATAGAATAAGCAAAGGGACTTAGGTGGCTATAGGACAGAGGTTAATGTCAATCATGACTGCCCATTCTTCTGCTTCATTGGATATGTCTACACTGCAAAAAAGACCGACACCAATAAATCTCAAAGTCGTGGTCAACTGACTCAGACTCAAGTACCGTCTAATCTGCTCTTAAATATTTCCAGTGATAGAAATACTCCCTATTCCACAACCCCTCGTAGGACAGAAGAATAACTTCTCGTGTCTTGCTCACAACACTCCTCTTAATGGATCCCAGAATCATACCTGCTTTTTTTTGCAACAGTGTGTCACTGTTGACTCATGTTTAACTTGTGGTTTACTATGACCCCCAAATCCCTTTCAGCAGTACTCCTTCCTAAATAATTACTGCCCATTCTGTATGGGTGAAACTGATTGTTCCTTCCTAAGTGGAGTACTTTGCATTTGTCCTTATTAAACTTCATCCTGTTTACTTCAGACCATCTCTCTAGTTTCCAAGCTCATTTTGAATTCAGCTAATTCAGTGATCAGAGGCATATATAGACAGCGAAAGTAAAGTGAAAAGAAGAGATTTTGGCAAAAAGTAAATGGTCCTGTTGGGTTGGTGTGGATTTGTGAATGGTACAGATTAGGAGACATGGCAGCCTATGAGACAAAAGCTTGCAGGAAACTACCTACACTAGAACACATGACCGTCCACATGAGTGTGCTATCTAGCCTGTTCTCCAATAAGCGTAGCAAAAGCACAGCAGGAATAATTTTAGTGGATCAGATTCTATTTTTGTAGCTCCCTTAGCTTGGGTTATTGTTCCATCACATCCTGATGCCTGCACTTTATGTCTGAGAGTGACAAAAAGCATGGATTCTTTTCCATGATATATTTGTCTTTTCTTCTCCTATTATGTCTGACCTCTTTCCTTTCTGTTGTCCTTCCCTCTTTGGAACTCTTTCCTTTCCTACTACTCCCTTAACACTTTCACACTGCTTCAATATCTGGGTGTACCACACAGGTACAATCTATTGCTTGCAATGGATTCTAGAAGCAAAACTGCAATGGCTTAAACATTGGGATGGAAAAAAAAAAACCCCGCTCCCACTAATGAACTAGTGTGTTACCCTCACACGGAAAATTGGCTCAAAACTTCAGTCCCCAGAGACTACCCCTGGTGGGTCAGCCTTCTCCTCCTCCAACTCCAGAGAAGAGGCTGAAGAGATAATGGCATGAATGACCATCTCTACTCAGAGAGCGAGCTCCTGGAGACAGTAAAGATTCTCAGTTGTGACAGCATACAAGGCTGTCACATTCAGGAAAAAAACAAATGAATCACCAGATCAGGACTCTGCCTTATCTGCAATGTTACACTCTAAAAAGAACCTTCTTGATCCTATGAGAACGCCCATGGGATGGGACTGTTCATCAACCATTACCCCATATGTCATTTTCACTTATACAGCATCGGCTCAGAAAATAGAATCAGCGCTTTTGAATAAAACTGCTGCAGAAACTTGCCATTACCGTGACTAAGCACTAGGTAGTGCCATCACTCTAAGAAAGCTAAGTAGGATGCATTAACAGAGCACAATCATTTTCCCTTTTAAAACTGGAAAAAGGAACAGGGGGAGGGAGAGAGATTAGAATACAATTCTTATGTAGAGTATGCCCATATAGTTACACCATTCTGAGCTGTACTAATATATAATTATTTAAAAAAAGTATTTTTATGGACAGAGAAAGACTTTTCTATCCTAACTCTTAATAAAGCAGTGTTAGGAGTTTATACTAATGATCTACTTTGGGAAACGTGTCGCGAGGAAATATTTGATTAAAGATAATTACAGCATTGTTGCCTAAAATGGCTCCTCATTATTTGGGGACTGGAACAGCCTGATTTCTTCTCAAGTGATTCCCTGTGTCCCACCTGCTCCTAATAGATACCAAAAAGTAACAAAGGCTAACTGCACCTAAGCCTCCTCCTTACGCAGGTTAATATAGCATTACATGGAACCTTGAGAGTATGGCCGGGAAAATGGGACACCCTTGTTCCTTTGGCAATCCAAAAATAAATCCAATTCAGACAAGTCTTCTAAAATTCAACATGTTAACGATCTAATTCAGTGAGCAATACTACACAGAGATAAGTGTGTTGAAAGTTATTAAATACTTTGGCAAGCCAGGCTTATGAGGCTGTATTGTAAACACACAATAATTTCTAAGTGCCTTGCGTACATTCAAACACTTTAACAGTGATTACTA
The DNA here is from genome assembly GCA_032595735.1 of Pelochelys cantorii. NCBI lineage: Eukaryota > Metazoa > Chordata > Testudines > Trionychidae > Pelochelys > Pelochelys cantorii. The sequence continues at coordinate 243,704,736 of CM064327.1, forward strand.
AAACAATGAATACCTTGTAGTCCCTCACTCAGATTATGACCTAGCATAATGTCATGTTACTTAAAAACAAATAGCTGCTTTACTTTATCTTTCCATTCTGGACAGTTTATGAAGATGGCAGTGGACAATATTAAAAAATAAGCATTTTGTATGCTAATTGTGATGTTTTTGTTTTAAAAACAGAGCACTTGATTCAATAACTATGCTGGAGCTTAATGCATTATTACATTTTTTTCAATATCCCTGGAATCATAGTCAGAGGTTTTCCACCTTTAAGAACAGAGCAGCTTTATAGACAGTACTAGGAAAATCCAGGGTTGAGACAGGGTGGAGGAAGCATTTCAAACACTCATGTGAAGGAACAAAACAATTCTCCTACTTCTGCCCCCTCTCCCCACTTCCAAGGTGTGAGTGAAAAATGATTGTGCCTCTCCCTTTCCGCTGACTGCATACACCTTCCTGTCCTCTTCCTACCTCAGAGTTATAACTGTTCCCAGCTTATCAGATCTGACCTATTGCCATCATTATTCCCAGCATTACCATCTTGATCTGAAATTTAAGATGGCAATGCTGAGAGGGAGCAGAGAACTACAGACATTACTAGATTCATTTTTCAATTTCATTTTCTAGCTGCCTATTGATGTGATACTAATCCTGATACTAAAATTCACATGCAGTTCCAGGGTAAAATAAAGTCAACCCTTTTAAATCTAGCACGTCTTGGAGACAAGGTTGTGAAGTTGTTCTTCCTCCAAATCTGAAAACCACCAACTCTGACAACACTTTGCTTGAGTGTAAAAGCACACTTCAGTATTCCCATCCCAGCAAATTACCTAGTAGGTACCAGCCAGATTGATTCTATTTGCCACCATTGTTCTAAATAAGAATCTCTCCCTGGCCAATTCTGTTCCCTCCTTCCTGTAGTTAAACCAATGTAGTTTCACTGTACAGAGGCTTAGGCAAGATTCTGGGAGCTTAGACAAGGCATATGTATTCCTGTCAAGCCAGGATTCCAACTGCAGGACAATTATGTAAGTGGGAATGAGAGGTAGAGGATCAACTGTTGTGGATACCCCAGTCAACTACCACGAGCAGTGGGAGGTGCAAGTAATGTGAGACTATTCCAGCACTGAGAATGGATTACAGTATCTCCTCACTTAATGTTATCCCAGTTAATGCTATTTCCTTGTTATGTTGTTTCTCTGTTAGAAGTTGTGCAATGCTCCCTTATAATGCCATTTGGCCTCCTGCTTTGTCCACTATTTCCAGGATTTTCTGGAAAAGCAGCCTGCCCTTATGGGGGTTTGAAACCAGCATGGGCTGTCATTCTCCCCCAGTATCCGCTCCCCAAACAGTTCTCTGTAAAGTATGCAACTAAGCATCTGAAGTTCAGTGATCTCCCACTGCTGTGCTGCTTCTGCCCTCTGCCTTGGAGCTGTTCTTGGGAGCCTCCTTCTTGATGTGTGGTGGGAAGAGGGAGAAGGGTGCTGATGTAAGGATGTCCTTCAGCCCCCCCACAATCAAGCTCCCCACTCCATACCCCATCTCCACAAAGCAGGATACGAATCTGAACTTCCCAATCTACAGTGTTGTACTTAAAAGAGCAGTGTACTACTTGGTGGGGTCAGTTCAGTGCTAGATCATCATTTAATAGCAAGACATTCCCCGGGAAATGTTCTACCATCTGACTCCACCATCTCACCAAGCTTCACAATCATCACTGGTACGTAGAGCATTGGTTGTTTAAAATCGTTTAAAATGTATACTGTAAATGTTTATACAGGCTGGACCTCCCCTCTGCTGCTGGCTTCCAGGCTCTGTTCTTGGCCACTGGGCTCTGCTCCTCCCACCCTCTGGCCTTTGGGCCCTGCTCCAGGTCACCAGCCCCCAATTTCCTGCCCTGCCACGAGGCTCCAGACAGGCTCAAACCCTCAGCCCTGAATGCCGGGCTCTGCTCCCAGCTGCTGGGCTTTGGCCCCCCCCAGGCACTGAGCTCTAAAGTCGGTTGCCACTCCCAGTCACCAACCTGGCTCACTGGTCTAGCAACACCTGTGGTTCCGCTGCACCAATTTTAACTTGTGAGAGCTCCGGGATCACAGATGTTGCCTGATCAGAGAATTTCTTACTGGAGAGGTTCAACCTGTACTGTTTTCTGTCTGCTGAAAAAAATTTCCCTGGATCCTAACCTCCACTATGTACATTAATTCTTATGAGGAAATTGGGTTTGCTTAACATTAAGTGAAACAAAGTAGCATTTTTCAGGAAAATAATTATAATGTTAAGCATGGAGTTCCTGTACTGGCTATAGAGTGACTCTGCTCCTGTAGAGTCAATGGGATGTCAGAACAACTCCTTCAGTCATTCCAGAGGAAGAAAGGTTCATGCTATGCCTTAGGGCAGTGGTCTCCAACCTTTTTATGCGTGAGATCACTTTTTGAATTTAAGTGTAATCCAAGATCTACCTGAAACCTAAATAGCCTTGCCTTGCCTCTCCTCCTTTGTGTCCCTTCTCGGAGGTCCCGCTCCTGCTCACTCCATCCCACATCCTCCCTCACTTCACCAGGCTGGGGCAGAGGGTTGAGGTGCAGGCTCTGGCCTTGGATTAAGGGATCTGGAGTGTGAGGGGCTCTGAGCTGAGCTTGGGGCAGGTAGATGGGGGTATAGGAGGGGTTTCATGACAGGAGTAGGTTTTTGGGATGTGGGCTTCAGCTGGGCACTGCTTACCTCAGGTGGCTCCTGGGTGGTGGTGCAGTGGGGCTTAGGCAGGCTCACCCCTGTCCTGGCCCTGCACCACTCCCAAAAGCAGCCAGCAAACTCCATCCCAAGTCTTGTTGTGTCCCCTCTCTGCTCTGTGGAGATAGGATACAAAGTGGGAGAGGAGGGCACCTTGACATCAGCAACCCTCTTCTCCCTCTCTTGCCCTACACAGAAAGCAAGAGGCTCCTAAGGGGACAGCTCCAAGGCAAAGGGCAGGAGATATGCAGCAGTGGGGAGAGGGGTAGTTGAAGTGCCAGCACTTGATAACAGTCTCTTGGCCAAACCAGTTAGAATCACCTGTCAGAGGCACCAGGATCTACCAGTAGATCCCAATCTACTGGTTGGTGATCACTGCCTTGGGGCAAAGGAACTGGACTTCAGGTGGTCCATACTCCTTTTCAGGGCTGCTTGCTGACAAAGGAAGGGAACACTGGCTTACATCTGACGTGCATTTGGTATGTTTCATTCCCCACTATAAGGAGCAGATAAGATGTTTTTATTCCCTACCAATCTATTTTGCTACAGGCAAGTCTATATCAAAGCTTTTGCATATCCCACACCCTTCAGAAATACCTAAGCCCAAACCTGCTTTCTCTATTTGCTACCACTAAGCAATTAGAATAGGTTGTCATCACAACTGCTACTTTGATTCTTTCCTTCCCTCACTCTCCTGCACGCTCTCTAGTTTCAACTCTTCATGATACTGATAATACCCTTACCAAGATTTCTAACAACCTTTTCTTGGCAGAGCTGTGGGACCAGTACATTCACCTCACCCATGATTTTCCTGCAGCCTTTAGTACAACTGATTTTCTTGTTGACCTCCTTCACCTTCCCCCCATGTTGGTCTTCCTCCTACCTCTCTAACTGCTCTTAAAAGTTTCTCTTCATCTGCCCTCTTTCTATTAGAGTTCCTTAGGGCTCGGTCTTTGATCCCCACTCTTCTTCCTCTAAACTTTATCCCTGTGTAATCTCATCTGTTCATAAGGTTCCAACTAGCATCCCTATGGCTACATCTATACTGAAGCATTCCTGAGGAAAAGCATATGCAAATGAAGCGTGGCGTGAAATATCGCCATGCTTCATTTGCATAACTAATGAGCAGCCATATTTGCACAAGAGGCTTTTGTGAAAAAACGAGCCGTGTAGACGGCTCCTTTTTGTGCAAAAACCCCTTCTTACGTAAGAGCCATTCTTCCTCATTTTTTCAGGAAGAACGGCTCTTGTGCAAGAGGGTTTTTTTTGCGCAAAAAGGAGCCATCTACACTGCTCATTTTTGCGCAAAAGCCTCTTGTGCAAAAATGGCTGCTCATTACTTATGCAAATGAAGCCTGGCAATATTCCATGCTGCGCTTCATTTGCATATGCTTTTCTGCAAGAAGGCTATAGTATAGACGTAGCCTATGATGCCGACTCACAAAACTAGCTTATACTCGACCAGTCTCTCCCAAATATCCAAATGTTTTTCTGGCATATTGTCTGGTACTGTCTGTTGACAGCACAATCTTGGTGTGGCCAAAATCTGCTCAGTTTCTTTTCCATCCCAAAACCTCTCCACTTCCACTGAGAACAACTCCAGCATTCGCCTTGCCACTATGGATCTCAATCCCTCAAGGTCATCCTTACACCACTTTCCCCTTTGATACATCTATGCAGTTATCAAGCCTCTACAACTTTTTTTAAAAATCAGATATTTCTTCTTAGACAGCCAAAATACTTGTCCATGCCCTAGCCACCCTCTGCCTGGACTAATGGAAAGTCCTCCTCCCTGAAATCCAGACCACCTTCCCAAAGTCTGTTCAAAACACAACTATTAATTCATATCATGTCAGCCCCTGTCTGAATCCCTCTTGCACAGCGTATCCGGTTAAAACCTCTCAATGTGGCCATCAAAGCTTAGCATAATTCTGCTCCATGAAGACCTTGTTTTGTACTGCATCGCCCTCCAGTGCCCCTTTCTAGCATTCTTACCCTTCAGGGCTTTTTACATGCGGTCTATAGATGTATGAAAAACTCCAATCTGTGTGCAGTGCCCCTTCCTCTGTTCATTCAGATCCCTCCTAATGACCAAAACCTGTGCTACTCACAGCCATTAACATGTGCCAAACGCCATTTCTACTCACATTTGTAAGGAAGGGACAGTAGGAATAAGAAAGCAAGGACAGTGAAAGGAGAAAAATTTTTAAACACATATCCCCTTGTCTGGCGCTCCCAAGCTCATCACGCCTTCTGTGTTATTTAAATTCCAAATTGCTCTGTGCAAGAAGAACTCTGTCCTACACAGTGCTAAGCATAGATGCTAATCAAAATAGTAAGTCAAGATCACAGGAAAACTTAGCTAAGATTCATTCTCTCCCGGGTTTCTAGCCTCTCCTTCAAATTCAAGGGAGCAACCCTCTGAACATGGGCCTGAACAAGAGAGCAACCCTCTGAACATGAAAAAGGGCAGTTTAACCTCTCACATGTTTCAATTCTAGGTTTTTACCAAATTTTCTTTGTGGCCTAGAAACTTTCTGGCCTCAGTTTTCTCATCACTAAACAGGAATGATACCTGCTTGTTTACTTCACCAGAATGTTGTGGGGATTAGGTAGTATCATCATTACAGTACTTTGAAGATGAAAAACACTACATGTTCTATAACAGAAGGCTTTTGTATATACCCTTTCTTCCAACCCATCCTGTGCCTTTCAATCACTCTCAATCATATCATATCTATACCAGGAAATTTCTGACCTGCATTTCCCAGCAATGGTCTAAACTCAAATGTAGGTGTGTTTTTACTACTAACTAACCTGCCTGCTTCTTATCAAATGGGATAATCTTCAGACTCCTGATGTAATGTCAGAGCACAATCTTTACCAGAATGTGTAACAAATATTCCTTTTCTACCACGGTGCAGGGGATCCATTCTGCCAATGGAGCAAGTTCTTGATTAGCCTGGGCTTAAAAACTTTTATCGTGTCATCTGAATCTACTGAAAAATGATAAGAAATTCACTTCTGTAAATGAGCCCTTCTATAGTCAAGCCAGTACTGGGACACTGCATTAGGAATAAAATGGCTGTGATATTTGATTTGGAACAAGAAGTGATGAACAAATTTTCCAGCATGTTCATAGTAAATGTTCTTTATCTCAAATACTTCTATAGCAAGATTTGTGCTAAATTCCTAATGTTCTCAAAACAGGATTTAACCAGTAAAAACCTGAGTAAATGAGCTTCAAAACCAATCCTTTATCTGGAAACACTGCATGTACAAATCAGAAAATGAAGCACAAAGTTTTCCGATTTTTCACCACATCCTAGAACAGAAATTGCTGGACTGACGCCGATAATTAGAAACTGAAAGAAGCAGACTAATATAATACTGAAAATATCAGTGCAGGATTTTAGGCACATGGAACAGCTTAAAAAACCTCTAGCAAATTTCTGTACAAGGTACTGCAGAAGTTGACGCGAAAAAGTATTGTGTATGAATGTTGAGTACATAAATATAGAAAAACTTAATGTATTCCTTAAACAGTATAATAAATCATATACAGTAGCAATTATCAAAACTTTACAAAAAAAGTTAAGTCTCTCAGAACTAGACATAGGTAAATCAATAGGGTCCCATTTCATGAATAAGAAAACTGAGACAGGGATATATCTTCTTAATGACACATCTGTTTTCTAGGGTACACAACAACATAGCACAATCTAACTGAAAAGGTTCCAAAGTGAAATCAATTTTACAACTGTATTTCTGTCTGAAAATTCTGTACCTACATTTATAAGGAATACTTAACATTACTAAAACTGAAAGATGGTGGGAGGGGCATGTGTGTCTATTTTCTTTTTAGTTTGCTTTGTGTATTTAACAGCACTTGGTAGATATTTTCCAAGTTATTCCTCAGTGAAAATAAGTGAGGCTTCTGCTTCTAAATTCAATGGGTGTTTTGAAAAATCTCTCCTTTTGCTTAAAGGCATCTCTACTAGTCAGCTAATAAGTTAATTTCACATCCGGCCCACAGGCACTTGTGGGCCATGCATGCACAAAAATAGGCACCATTAGTTTAGGCTGGGTCATACTTGGTATGGTTTTTGGGCTTGTTCACAAACTGCCCACTTAATTAGCTTCATTAACACAGGTCCTACAATTGACAGGTATTATATATCTTGGATTCTGTAATTTTCACTCCAAATCATCTGATGAAGTGGGTCTTACCCATAAAAATTCATGATACTATTTATTTCTGTTAGTCTCCCAGGTGCCACAGGACTACGCATTGTTCCTTAAAATACTTTTCTAAAAAGTCTCGCTATACAATCAAACTATTTTACTGAAAATTGGATTTTTTAAAAACTAAATAATTTTAAAACAATCATTTGCCGGTATCCTTTTAGTTAGGGAGTGTACAGAATGAGAGCTAAATGTCACAAAAGAGCCTCACTAACTTATAACAACAATAGTAATATTACTCAGTGTTGTGAATTAGTAAACCAACCATAAAAAACAAATAATGAATAACTAAAAATATTTTCTTTGAACATGATGACAATGCTTCACTATATGGTTATGTTTGTGGCATTTTATTAAGAAGTGGAGAAAAGTTCCTTAAAATTGAAGTAAAAAAATTGGATTTCGTGTTACAGAATTAACTGAGCTTTCTAGAAAGACTTCTGGCACAAAGATTATAAAGCAAGGTTGACCTACCTGAATGGGTCCTACTGACATCAGCAGGTTTTTCAGTTGGACATCAGTAGTTGACGAAGAAAGCCCTTCAACTGACACAACACAGGGCTGAGGTTTGCACTCCACCACTCGCAGGTTCTGTTTATTTGGCATCAAGCGTCCTCGGCCCATCTGGCCTGCTACTCCTCTGCCTCTCCCATGCATAATAACCTGCCAACAACAAAAGTAACAGTATTTTGATTTCCTTAGTTACTGCTTCTGTTAACTAAATTTGACAGACAATATGAAAGTTAGCAACTGATTTTGATTCAAGCGCGTTTTGATTAAAGCAGCACGTCGCTGTTTGCTAATTTAAAAGGCCACATGTTAACATATTTATCTGCTTCTTATTCAGGTATCTCCCACAATTACAAGTTATAATGAGTACCAAGTCTGCCTTTATGTTTAGAGGTGGGTTTACAAAGCAACTGAGCACCTCATGTTAAAAATTATTTAGTCTACTCCTATTCACGTGATCAATTCTCATTTTGGGATGGATCAGCAGACAGCCATTTGCCCCTTCCCATTCTAACACCACAGTATGTATGTAGGAAGGGGCACAGGCCCTTCCCACTCTCCACTGCTATAGAATTTTGCTTGAAATTGCTTGGAACTGTGTGTGTGTGGGGGGGGGGAGGGGGTTTGAGGAAAAAGTCTACACTGGCTGATCAGTCTAAGAGCTAATTCAGCAGGAGATAGATACCCAATAGCTGGAAAGAACGTGAGGAAAAGCCCCAGTCTGAGCAGCAGCAGTCTGAGTAACTCGAGCCCTACAAATTAATTTCATATCCCAAACAAAATTTCCCAGTAACACAGAATTCACTAGCCCCGAGCAGCTTTTTGGAAGCAAATGAAGTGGGAAAACAACTTATGACTCCAAGGGAAAATCACCATCAAGCTTTTAACCCTAGTAACCAGTTTATTAATACCATCTCTGTAATAAAAATGGCAAGCAATTTTTAGAGAAAAGAGAACATCAACTTTCACACATTTATAAAACCAAAGCATTATTGGAGGGACCTCTGGACATACAAGCTGGCTCTCATAGGTATCTTATTGTATGAATAGCAACACCGATTAAGATTTAATGCAGTAATTCGCAAGTTTAAAGTTGCATAAATGCCACAATTCGTATCTGCTGCAGAATTCTGTTTCAGAATCTAAGCTTCCATTACAGTAAACGAACAAACTAAACACAGGTCTTCAGGCTCTTATGATTTGCAAAGATAATTTTCAAAATGTAAACTAGATATAACTAAAGCCTTAACAGCTGTCTGAATTCTACAACCAGCTTGAAACAACAGCTATGAAACTTGTGCACGGGCACTGGTCATCTCATTGGGGAGATAACTTGGAAAATAAATGAGGACCCTCCCTCAAAATGTAAACATGTTAACTATTTCACTGCTCATTATTTTAGGAGAAATGTCAAAACAATGTCCTTCACATTGATTGTAGTCTGGATGTTATGTTGAGGTCCAGTGGGGTTACTGTCAGATTGGGATAGATATGGTCAATCACTATTTATTTTGGGGACATCATAAAAACTGTACATCCAAGGAATAAAAACACTACTGACTGCACTGGACTGGACCAAGGCATGAAAGTTTTAAGGAACAGGAAACTGTGCATTGTTCTGGGGTTCTTGCTATACATTTCAAGTGTAATCTGATGTACAGTGCTTGAGATCTCAAGTAAGTGTCAGAATCATACTTAAAACTACTAAAATTAAATATCTTTACATTAATGTCCCACATACCCTCCCCATAAATTAACCGCCGCTCCAGCACAAAGTCCCCTCCTGCACCCTGAACTCTCATTTCCAGTCATACCCCAGAGCCCAGAGCTCAAATTCCCTGTCCCAGCCCAGAGCCCCCTTCTTTACTATGAACCTCTTGGACACAGTCTGGAACATCCTCCTGAACCCTAATCCCCTCATCCCAAGCCCTACCTCAGAGCCCACAACTCCCAGCTGGAGCCTGCCCCCCTTCCATACTCTTTGGCCCCATCCCAGAGCCCTCCTGCCTCTCAAACTCCTCATTCCTAGCCCCATCTCAGAGCCCACACCCCCCTCTTGGACCCCAACCCTAGCCCAGATCCCCTCCGCCTACACACTCCACTGTCCCATCTCAGAGTCTGCACCCAGAGCCTTAATCTCCTGCCCCAGTGTAGTGAAAATAAGTGACGGAGAGCAAGTGACAGAGGCAGAGGAGATGGAGTGAACAGGGGCGAGACCTCAGAGAAGGGGCAGAGCAGGCACAGGGGTGTTTGGTCTTCTGCAATCAGAAAGTTGGCAGCCCAAAATGGGAATAACTTTTAGATATTACCAACCTGTGCTAGATTTAAACAAGCACCCTGTAAAATAAAAGCTTTATATCCCCATATCAATCTCCTGAATCATCCAGACCTCTGTTAATAATTTTACATGAGCAATTACAGTTTAAAATGACTTTAGTGGTGGGAAGGTTTCTGGTGATTTTTTACACAATTCTAACATTAATACAGAAACACGTTTAGCAGATAAAGATCCCATCAGCAAAAATGCATCTAAAATCACCTTTTTAGCTTGATGAATCCCCTGGATGTTTTTGACTCCTTGTGGAACTGTTGACTGTATCTGTGCCTGCTGCTGCTGCTGCTGTTGCTGTTGCTGCTGCTGCTGGAGTGGTCCCTTTGTCAATGTGACCTTCCGCATTGGCTGCTGTCTCAGTTCTGGAGGTTGTTGAAGGCGTTGGGGCTGGCCATCTGGGTGCACAAAGCCAACATTCTCCCCCTCCTGCTGAAATCAAAACCAGAACATGCTGTTCAGTAGCTATTCAATGCAAACATTCACTTCCTGTGAAACCTGCTGTGGAGAAGAACTTTGTTAGCACACAGAGAATTAGAAGAAAACAGACTTGCATATTAAATCAAACTAGTGTCTGTAAGGTAAGGGTATATAGTATAGACTTCAGCTAGACATTACACTTAGTTAAAAAATTCATAATTCAGTAAGTACAAAATACCTCAAAAAAAAATCACTGTTTTTCAATTGTTTCCTCTCAAGAGACAGTGAAAAATATCCTATTTATTACAGGACCCACCTATTCATTCTTCACAATTCTAGCTTTTCAGGCTATACATCCATGTTCCGCTAACTACATTTTTCTAGGGGACATGTGACTCTTTTGAAAAGGGGGTATTAAGTATTGGGAAATATATGCTCCTTTTTACCTCATTTAACATTTTAAAAGCCCCAAGATGCTGTAAGCAAGAAGGTTCCAAGGTAGACAACACCTTGCTACAAGGGACTTTAGATGAACATTTAAGATAGAGAGTTTCAGGGTAGCCAATACCCTGCCCCAGGGCGTATTTGACAAACCAAGTGCTTAAAAAAACCAAAAGACTTCATCTAGAACTGGTAGCTATGTCTACTTTATTTGCCAATCAAAATACTGTGTGAGGGGTCAACATAGTTACTATGGCTTTATGTTTGGAAAGTTAAGACTTATTAAAAATAGCATTGTGTAACCTTCTGCTGCCTCTCCGCAATTAGTTTTGCATTACAAAACCCTGAATTCAGGGTCTTTTCTGGCACTAATATTGTAAATTTTGCACAGATGCATGCCCGTTAAAATCCCAGATCCTCCCCAAACATGTTAATTGGCATAAACTGTCCAATTTAGTAAAATGAACTGAGTCTTTACACTAGAATGCGAGTGAATACAAAAACGAATCCATTCTGAAAGAATGTGTTGTCAAAGTTCCCTTTTGTCATCTTTTGACTTGTCATCAATATCTATGAATAACTTGGGGAATTAACTGAAAGGCTGCACCCTAACTTGCCAGCTTCTTACTCACCATGACAGACAACAAAGTTTTGTGGAAAACAGGTCTATATTGTTTGAAAGTCAGTAATTTTTTAAAATAAAATAATGAGATTTTGGAACAAATTAATCAAGTAAACAGTAAAAAATCACTAGGGATGTGAACGACTAGTTGACAGGCTAGTCTACTAGTCACTTCCTCCCTCCCTTGCTGCCTTTATGAGAAAGAGGCAGCAAAGGAGAAGGGAGAGGACGGGGTGCTTCAAAGCAGCAGCGCTGCGTGGAGCCTGATGTCAGGCACCCTGCAGGATTTCAAAGCGGCAGTGTCACATGGAGCCTGAGCTGACCCCTGTGCTCCATGTGGTGCTGCCACTTTGAAATGCCGTGGAGAGTACAGGGCGCCAGTGGGAGTCTGCTTGTCCCCCCTGCTGGCCCTATGCTCCCCACAGCATTTTTGCCCTGGGGCTGTTGCTACACTTCAAAGGCAGAGTAGTCGCCTTTATCGACTAATCGAATAGTCGATGCAAATTGCATCGACTATTTGATTAGCCAAATCAAAATTTTACACACCTATAAGTCACCAGGATCAGATGGTATTCACTAAGGATGTGAACGGGTAACCAATAAGCATCACTGCAGGGAAGAGTGGGGGGCTTGAAAGTGGCATGGAGGAAAGGCTGCCAGCAGCGCAGTGAGGGGTCAGAAGCAGCCAAACTGGAGTAGTCCCTGCCCATGCTGTGAGGGCCGCATCAACCCAGCTGTAGTGGATGGGGGGCATGCTCTAGCCCCTCCCCCCCCGCACCCAGCCCATTTAATCAGTTTAACCGGTTAAATGTAACTTTTAACCAGTTAACTAATTAAATGGGATTTTACACCCCTAGAATTCATCCAAGCATTCTGAAGGAACTCAAATCTGAAATTGCAGAACTACTAACTATAGTTGGTAACCTATCATTTAAATCAACTTCTGTATCAAATAAATGGAGGATAGCTAATGTGACAAAAAAAAAAAGGCTTCAGAGCTGATCCCAGCAACAACAGGCCAGTAAGTCTGATGTCTGTACTGGGCCAACTGGTGGAAACTACAGTAGAGGACAAAATTGTCAAATTGTCAAACACAACCTGTTGGGGAAAGTCTACATGATTTTTAGTAAAGAGAAATTATGCCTTATCAATCTACTAGAATTCTTTGAGGGGTCAACAAATATGTGGACAAGGGGAGTGCACTGGATACAGTGCACTTAGATTTTCAGAAAGCCTTTGAAAAGGCTCCTTACCAAACGCTTTTAAGAAAAAGCTGTCATGGGATAACAGGGAAGATCTTCTCGTGGATTTGAAACTGGTTAGAAGATAGGGTAGAAATAAATTGACAGTTTTCAGAATAGAGAAAGGTAAACAGTGGTGTCCCCCAAGGGTCTGTACTGGGACCAGTCTTATTCAACATATTAATAAGTGATCTGGGAAAAAGGGGATACGACAAACTGGTAAGATTTGCAGATAATACAAAACTACTCAAGATAGTTAAGTCCCAACTAGACTGAAGAGCTACAAAAGGATATCACAGAACTAGGTGATTGGGCAACAAAATGGGAGATGAATGTGAATACTGACACATGCAAAGTAATATATATTGGAAAACAATCCAAATCCCAAATGATGGGGGTATAAATTAGCTGTTACCACTCAAAAAAAAAAAAGATCTAAGAGTCACTATCAATAGTTCTCTGAAAACATTCACTCAAAGTGCAGTATCAGTCAAAAAGCAAACAATGTTGGGAATCATCAAGAAAGGGATAAATAAGAAGACATGGTATTTTCTGTTGCCTCTATAAAAATCCTATTTTCTGAATACTATGTGCAGACACGGTTGTCCCCATCTAAAAAAACCCCAAAAAACCAAAACAAAAAACAAAACACAAACTGTAATTGGAAAAGGTTCAGAAAAGGGCAACAAAAATTATTAGCAGTATAGAACAGCCTTCATATGAAGAGCAATTAAGACTGGGGCCTTTGAAATTGGAAAAGAAACAGCAAAGGAGGATATGATAGCAGTCTATAAAATCATGACTAGCATGGAGAAAGTAAATAAGGAAGTGTTATTTACTCCTTCTCATAAGAACAAGAGGTCACCAAATGAAATTAATTGGCAGCAGGATTAAAACAAGCAAAAGAATTTTTTTCCCCCACAATGCACTGTGAACCTCTAGAACTCAAGGAAAGTCTGTAATGGGGGTCAAAAAAGAGCTAGATAAATTCATGGAAGATGGGTCCATCAATGGCTATGAGTCAGGATGGGCAGGGATAGTGTCCCTAGCCTTTATTTCCCAGAAGCTGGGAATGAGAGGTAGGAATCTGATGGTCACTTGATTATTCATGATTGATGTTCATTCCTTCTGGGGCATTGGACACTGTCAGAAAACAGGATACTGCGACAGATGGACCTTTGGTTTGATGCAATGTGGCCATTCTTATGATGAGGATTTCATCTCCAGAAACACTCTAAAAAGAAAATAATTAACTAAAACCAATAGCTTGCTCACTATTCCTATTGATGCAGATCAAGCAGGTTATCTTCTCAAAATCCACTTGTATGCTTGATGAAAGAGAATGAACCTTGGACCCATAGCTTGAGTGCTGAAATTCTTCACAAATATATTCTGATATGGGGGAGGGAGGGGAGAAATGAAGCCAATACTTTGATAATCTAAAGATGTCAAATCTTGACTTTAAGCTAAAACCCAAAATATCTTGGCTATCTTAAAGATCTTCGATCCAACGTGGCAGCTAGAAAATTAGGTAATCTGCATCAATGCAAGACTGAAGAGCTAGGATCCTAAGATAGCTTCAGATGAAAGAATCAGGACTGATAATGCCTGATCTGATGGTTACGTGGCTGCTGGAGTGAATGGGGGAAGACTTAAACAATACTCTCTTTTCTACAAGTCCAAGAGATGAGCCATATACACAGAAAACTCTACCGCAGAGTGAGAGGAATCAAGGGATATAAGTAGTAGTATCTGGCATGCTGATGCATCATGGGTATTTCAGAATTAGACAATGCACAATTCTTCAAATAGGCCTGTTTAAAAAACTAGGAAAGACCAATGATTAACTACTGTGCCCACATATCACACGATGAAATTAACCAAGCTGAAAGATGAATCCAAGCCACAGAAAATCTTTAATCTCAGGCTATATCTACACGGGGAAAGTTTGGCAACAAAAGTGCTGTCAACATGCAAAAGTCACCAAAAGCGAAAACTGGTCAGACCAGTTTTTCTGACTCCCACTGTCGACATTTCATGGCTACACTGCTAGTACCCTGTTGACAGACAGAGCAAAGCAATGTGGGTAAGCATCCAACAGTGCAATGTTGTGGGACAGTAGAGCTGCTTTATGAGCTCTCCATACTGAGGAATGTCAAAGCAGCACAGCAGTCTCTCCAGTTCCCCTCTTTTTAGCAGGGCAGAACATGAAGGAGCATTCCAATGATTTGTTCTTTGTTTGAACAGAGCAGCTTACTCAAATGTCAGATACTTTCTGGAGCTTTGAAAGGCGAGGGGCACATGCCTACAGGGCAGCAGAGATCACAAAACACTGAGCACAGCCATCAGGGCAGGCGTTATGGTATACTGGTGGAAGCCAGTTCTCTTGACAAAAACTACAGCATCTACACTGGCTCTTTATCCACAATAAAGGGAGGGGAAAAGACAAAAAAGTGTCTCAGAGGTGGAAGTTTGTGTCGCCATAACTGGGTGTTTTTCTCTGACAAAATCTACATTATAGCGTAAACACTCTCACTGTTTTGTCGCCAAAAAGGCAGGTTTTGGAGACAAAACAGTGAGAGTGTAGACATGGTCTCAGAGGGGTAGCCGGGGGAGTGAACCACAGCTTCACAATCTTGTAGAATTCTAATAGCTAAAGCTCATACAATGGGAAATTATCCAAAATTTTCACTAGAACTGTTTAGAGAAAAATGTAAAAGCTTCAAAAATAAATAAATGAAATGCACTAATTCAAATACACGTCAAAGCAAAAGGAAGAAAAGTGATACCCACAACTGACGCTAGCAAAGGAGAAAGAAGGGCAGCTAGATCTAGGTACTTTGTGCAATCCCAAATGGTTACTGCTCTTCTGGATGGGTTGGAACTCTCAATGCAGGAGAACCAAGCATGGGATAAGGGGGACCTACAGCAGCTGTTTGTGAGAGAGGGAGTGGGAGGGGGGATGTGAGAGAGAAAACTATTTGGAAGCTGAAGCACCAACAGCCTCACCCCCATTTCATTACAAGCAAGCAGTAAGTTCTTTGTTCGCTATTCAAGAGGTTGACCTAAAATGGTATTCACTGTCTGTCTTTGGCGAGTTCAAGAGCAAAAACTTGCTCCCAGATCAGCAGTCTCTCAGGAGCAAGCCAGCAAAGGCTTGCAAAATGAATGTGTCTTAGTACTATTCATTTCAGTTTGTTACATGGCTATTTTTGGGTTAACATCCAGGGTAAAAGAAAAGAACTAGCAGACCTACACATAATTTTAACTATTGTCTCCAAAATCTATTTTGATATTAAAAAGTTTATTAAAAACACTTGACTTTTGAGATATATATTTTAACACTAGATCTTGCAATGAGACATCTATCATTAATTTGCTTTATCATATGCAATTTGATGACAAAATTTTGACACTTCTAGTGAAATTTACACCTATTCACACAACCAACACATGGCCTATGGACCACAAATCCATATACATCCTACACTGAGGACTTACATAGGATGATTCAAGTGGTGAGCTGCTTCTGCCCATGCCAATCTGAATACCACTAATAAAAGTATTTTCTAGAGATATTGGCTGCCCCTTAAACTCTAAAGCATAGATATTTTCTCCCCTTCACAATCTGAATTGTCAAATTTTCTCCAAGGCTTGTTTCACACTTGCTAATTTGCAATCAGATGTGAATATTGCTAGTCAAAATCCTAAAGAACTAGGTTTAAATGGCAGTCATGACAAAAGCTGCTATGTGTAGCAAGAGTTCTGTCTGTTCCCCTGAAAATCTTTGAAACTCATGGGGAATTGGTTATTTGCCAAGTAAAATCTGCTCTTAAAAGTCACTTGACATTAAAAAAATTATGAGGTCCAAATACTGAATATAATTTAAAAATGAAAATTCAGAAAGAATGAGCATGTTGACTTGGTCTACATTATGAATATTTTTTCAAACTTCTAGAGCTAAAGGATATATTTGCAAAGTATTCTAAAACAGAGCAATGAACAGATATCATTTCATTCATGCATACCAGTGATTTTAAACCAAATGCGTCAGATATATATTATGACCATATTTCAAAATGGTTGTTATATGATATTTCAATTGTTTATTTTATCAATTCTGTGTTTTCAGAAATTTAATTCCTCTTGTCTTAATTTAATATAAACATGAGTTATATAGAGGTGGTTTTTTTAAAGCGAGATCCCTGAATTTAGAAAGCCAAGGCATTGTACTCTATTAGGGATGTTATGACAGTTTTACAATAACAATGAAGTTTGTTTGCCACCAACATTAGCAGGACAAATTTATTTATAACAAATGCTTTAAAAATGTACTGATAAAAATGGCCATTGATACTGTCAGCACTTCTTGCAATTTGACAGATCAAATCTTATTTTCATTCTTAAACCCATGAAGGAGCGATATCACCAACTTGCATTCTGTAGTGAGCAAATTGATTAATCCCTCTCTATAGAAATCTCAACTCTTGATTATACCTATCAGACGTTAAGCAGCATTATTCTAGAGTGACAACACTTGACAAATTCCCCAACCATTTTTCTCAGCCTTTGTGGCCCTGCTAGCTTGTATTAACCCTGATGAAAAATTAATTTTCCTTATCTTCTTCTAAACCCCAAAATCCAAATCCGCCAAACTGGCAACTCTTTCTGTAAAGGTATTATAAAAACCTCTAAAAGATTAATTGCATGTCTTCAGGTGACATTAAATTAATTTCTATACTCATGACAGACATTTGATACTCAGTACTGAGAGGACAGATAACATTGTCAGGATACACAGAAGGACAGTGGTGTAGTGTCCCAGGGCAGCCTCTTATGCATTCTCCTTCCGATAAGGCCATACTTCACTGTCACTGGCACTGTTACTGATCTTGCGGGCCATAGACCTCTCTACACAGGTTTCTATTAAATACTACAATGCTATGTCTATCCATGTAATCTTTACAAAGCTAATTCAAAAATCACCCAACAGTAAATGGATGTGCGGGCTGCAAAAGCACTTCACAAATCAACCTAGAATTTTTAAGTATCACACACATAAAAACGCAAAGGCCACAAAGGTTCTAATATGCTCACCTCATTCTGTGGACCTAGTTGTTTAACATATACCATAATTCAAACAGAGCATATGACAACAGATGAAGTCTTAAAATCTTACACCAAAAACCTCAAAGTCCCAAATGGTCTCTCTTCCTCCTCCCCAAAGAAAATCAACTACGAATACTCCATCTGCAGTTTAAAAGTCAGTATTTCCAGAAAAGACTCACTTAACAGATCACAGCAGTTGTGAGAAAATACCCATTAGACCACTAAAGCCATTTTCCAAGGGCAGACAGTATAGTGACTATCTTATGATACATCTATGCCTGTGTGTGTAAGCAGTTTAAAACTGATAAAAAGATTTAATTGAAGCAAATTTTCAAAGAAAGTTACATGAGGTACAAGTTAAAAACAAAGGCTTTATGAACTGAGGTCAAGGGGGAATACAAGGATCGGTTTTAGTATGGTTAACGAGATACATAGCAAGCTTAACTCGCCTTGTCCCAAATTAAGGTGCGGGGCGGGGTTTCCAAGAGTCAGTGCATAACTGTTCTCAGGGATGCCAACCATAAGTGTAAAGAGCCTCAGTCTGTGGTGGTACAAGCACGCAAGTGCATGGGTGGAGCACATCCCTCAGCGTTGTATCTCCTAGGTCTGTCAATAACCTATGGTTCTTCTGTGAAAAAGATACAGAGTCTGTCAGGGAAGGAAGTAGGTGCTTTCCTTGACCATGCCCCTTGTTGGTGGCCTTGGTCATTTGTCACCATCCCTTGTGGGTGGCCTCATGTTGTACCTGTTGAAAATTAGTCTGTCAGGGAAGGAAGTGGGTGCAGCTCGTTAGTAGCCTTGGTCATCCCTCATCAGTCTCGCCTGGCACCAGTGGGAAGGTACATAGTCTGTCAGGGAAAGAAGTGGGTGATGTCCCTGACTGTGTCTCTCCTTGGTGGGCAATCTCATGTATCTCTTGTTGTGAAGTATGTAGACCATCAGGGAAGAAGGTGGCCCGTGTCTGTCATCTGTCTTGTGTCTGCTGTGAAAGAATGAATAGTCTGCTTTAGTGGAGGAAGCAGATGGTTCCTCGGTCATGTCTCTTGGTGGTGGTCTTGGTCACTCATTCTGGTACTCACAATGGCCCGTGACATGGTTGGTGTAAGTGTCCCTAGACCACGGGATGGCACTGGAGACCATCAGCTGTCTCATGAGG
The DNA here is from genome assembly GCA_032595735.1 of Pelochelys cantorii. NCBI lineage: Eukaryota > Metazoa > Chordata > Testudines > Trionychidae > Pelochelys > Pelochelys cantorii. The sequence goes on from CM064327.1 coordinate 243,723,542, forward strand.
CGAGTGCAGCACCAACCGATGCTGCACACTCGCTCATCACAGGGATCCCAAGTGCACAGGGCCCCCACCAGCAGGGCGTGGCTCTCAACCCTGTAGCCTCAGACCCGTAGTTGTGCTGGGTCCTGTGGACAAACCACCAGCCAGCGAAGTGGGTGAAGCTGCCCCCGTGGAGAAAGTGGTTTCTGGCATCCCACTTGCTGATTATCTCAAATACTTTTCCCTGGTCCAGCTTCCTTTTTAGGTTCCCCGCATAATGACAGCAGATGGTGTCTTCTAGGACCCACTTGATCCTCTTGCGGGTGGAGTGGATGGTGCTCTTAATGTGTGCACCAGGACTCCCAGCTCCTGGCACTCCTTGCACCGTGTCCAGCATCTCCAGATGGCATGTGGCATTGCAGGCACGAGACCAGTGAGGACAGGTCTCTCCCTTCTCTCCCAAACTTGCCCTCCAGGGAACCACTCAGGTACATGATGACATCCTGCTCAGAGGGGATCTTGGGGATGTGCTTCCTTATCACTTCTCACATGGTGCTCTCAGTGATGCTCCTCACCTACAGGAGATGAAAGATGTGGGAGACCACCACCACACTGCACAGGTCTCCTATTTGAGGTACATTAGCGCCGTCCTCTCTGGGAGTTGTAGATGGTATCCATGCTGGCCTTCTGAGGGAGGTAGAGCCATCTCTTCATAAGCTGTCAGATGGCACTGTCTGCTTTGTTCAGGGGCACCTTGGCCTTGGCTGAACCTCTGAAAGAATTCAGTGCATTAATCTTTCCCAGGGGATGAGCAGGGAGTCCTGCAGAATCTCTGCAATGTTGTCCTCAGGGGAGGGGAGGGGCGGGGTCTGTTGGACCCTGACTCCTGGGGGCATGCTTAGGTGCTGCTAGAACTACCCTTCCTTAAGGAGACGATCGTCTCTTCTTGAATTTGTAACTGGCGTAGGCCTCACTAAGTCTCTGACCCCATTGTCAACGTGGAGGGGGGCGTATCTTCTGACATTGAAATGAAGGTCCATCCACTCGGTGGCTCGGCTGACCATGTCGAGCATCTCCTGGAGACTGTTTGAGCTGTCAGCGATCAAGACCAGGTCACTGGTGTAGGCCAGGATGTCAACCCTCTCGCTGTGCAGGTTGAACCCAGCCAGGCCGCAGGAGATGGCTTGCAGGCATAGTTCCATGGCCAGGTTGAACATGGTGGGGTTCAGGGGGCAGCCCTGCTTTATGCCGCAGCGGCTGTGGATGGTGTCTGTCTCTCCATCCGTGGAGCAGATCATGATGATGCAGTCTCAACAGAGGTCCCAGAGCAGCTGAAAGAAGGTGGTGTTGATACTACAGTTGTTTATAGTAAAAAGAAGCTAAAGTCCACACAGAATATGATGCCAATACAGCAGTGTAAAACACAAAAATAAACACTGTAAAAACAAAGCAAAACCACTGGTGTCTACTCTTTAATGTTAAAAAAGCCCAACACCCTCCCTCCCCAAAAAAACCCAGATAACCAATGGCTCAGGACATTTTATCTAGAGGATTGCCAGAACTGACAGACAACAAATGCTATAAGAGTTTCCTCTTATCTACAGATCAGCGGTTCTCAAACTTTTTGGGCTCCGGAGCCCTTTACATGCATAAAACTTTATGCAGAGCCCCAGCGGTGTGTGTTAATTGCATCAGTTCGAGGTGATTCTCAATTATGCTTTTGAAGGCTTTCCAGTTTGTCAACCTCGTGGAGCCCCTGGAGATGTCTCGCGGAGCCCTGGGGCTCCGCGGAGCACAGTTTGAGAAACACTGCTATAGATACTTAAAGTACTTTACAAAAGGTGGCGAGAATTATTCCCATTCTACAGAATGGGAAACTAAGGCATAATTATCAAACTTCACACGAGTCAGTGGCAGAATAATCACAGGTCTTCAGACTTAAAGTTTAGCATTCTGCCTGACTGGGACATACATGCCTGATGTTGGTCATTACTTTTTAAATGACAGAAAAGCAATAATACATTGATTGAATATAATTTTCACTCTGCTCCCTTCATCCACACTGGATCATAGCCATCTCTATTTAAAAGAGAAACTCAGTACTGGTGAGCAGTTCAAGACAGAAATTATCTAATTTCCATTTATTTACACCAGGGGTGGACAAAGGGGCCTCCATGGGCTGGATCTGGCCCACGGCTGCACTGCCACTCCCAGACCAATCAAGACCTGGGGGGAGATGGGGGAGCACGCAAAGTCTCCCACTCCCGCCAAGGGTACACGGCAGCTAGAGAAAATACCGGCTGTTTTAAAACAGCTGGCATTTCTCTCTAGCTGCTGCACACGCTTGGCAGGGCAGAGGGCAAGAGACTTCGCATGCTCCCTCCTCCCCCAGGCCCTTACTGGCCTGGGAGCAGGGGGAAGCGCACGATACTTCCTTTCCCCACCAGGGGCATGCAGCAGCTAGAGAGAAATGCTAACTTCTCTGAAGAGCCAGCATTTCTCTCTAGCCACCGTGGGCCCCTGGCAGGGCAGAGGCAAGAGATTGAGTGCTCCCCCCGGCCCCGGACCTGATTGGTTTGGTGGCAGAGGGAGCATGCGAGGTCTCCTCCTGCTGCAGCCCCTAGAGGGAACCACTGGCTGTTTTAAAACAGCTGGTGATTTTCTCGGAGGGGGAGGGGGGAGACTTCACAAGCTCCCCCCACCCACAGGCCAATCAGAATCAAATTATTGCCTACCCCTCATTTAAACACACACCAAAAGAAAAGCTATGCCTGGCATATACAAAGTTAGATTAAGAATAACTCAAATCAAATCACTGGGTTACCAGTCAAGCAGTTTCCATTTATACTGAAGGCGCTGACCCTTACTAACTCTGATCAGAACATTAAAAACCATGTTTGAGGAAATGTGTATTTTCCCTTTACGTTTCCAAAAATGTTGATCATGAAGCAAGGGTACACAGAACTAATATATACAGAGATAATATCATACAAAATAATGAGGACAGAATTAAATTGACTTGTTTCTATTCTCAGCATAAGCATATTCCCTTTCCAGCACTGTATAAAAGAAGGGGATATGTTTCAGTCAAACTACAGAAAGGCATTCAGTGAGCAATGATGTTCTTAATACCCGGGATGCCTTCTTCAAAGGTGAGCTGAAAATTTCCTTGCTTAGTCTCTATCTAAAAATGCATGTTGTTCGTAACAGCAGAAGCTGTGGCACAGGCAGGGTTAGACGACAGCAGCAAAAGGGTATGAGCCTTGTTTACTATGCTATGACTGGAGTAGCTGCACAAATGGTGAATTATTCCTACCTACTTTGCTAGGGTAGAATCAACCTGTGAGTTATTGACTGTTGTATGGGAAATTCCCCAATAAAATGCAAATATAACTGTAGAGCTACAATAAAATCAATTAAATTTGAGACTTGCCATACCACTGAGTTCCTGTGCCCCTATTTTAAAATCCACCTCCTTCCATCAAAACAATGCACTGCTTTAAGCAATAGTAAAAGATTACTTCAGAGCAAGTACAGTGGACATTTATTTTAGCAGAGGTAAAGAACGCCCCAAAATATATTTTTCATAGAATACTTGGTGTGTTGTAAGCACATGTATTAGGACATGTTTTGGATGGAGATACGTAGTTTGTCAAGGAAAATTCCTGTTTTAGTGACTTCCATTCAAAATGCTAGTGACAAACTTATATGATCTAGTAGCCCCTATTTTGTTCCCCCAGTTGCACAATATGTCTCTCAAAAAAAAAAAATCTCCCTGGCAGGCATTTCTATTGGAAAACATCTGAATAACGCTCTCTAATTCAGCTGAATGCAGCTAAACCAATCAGCTTTTATCTTGATTCTTAGAGCATATCCTCTACGGAGGTACCCAACCACCAAAACAAATATTCAGCAGGTTTAAAGCAAAACAGAACTATTTCTTCACACAATGCACAGTCAATATGTGGAACTCATTGCCAAAGGATGCTCTGAAACCGGGTTAAAAAAAGAATTAGATAAATTCATTGGCTATGTCTACACTACAAGGTTTTTGTGCAAAACCACCTGTGTTTGCGCAAAAACCTGCAGAGCATCCACACCTCAAATGAGCTCTTGTGCAATTAAATGGGCAGTTAAATGGCAGAATAGAGGGCTTTTTCCACCGTAGGTAAACCTCCTTTTCTGAGGCATTACTGCTTTTAGTGCTACAGTTATTGTGTAAGAAGGCAAGTGTGGATGCTCCTATGGAAAAAAGCACAGGTGCTCTGATGGCCATTCTGTGAATGGCCATCAGAACTTTCTTGCACAAGCGTGTCCATGCAGTGTGGACGGTCTCTTGCACAAAAGCACATGGCTTTTGTGACGTGCTTTGAGGTGTGGACATCCTCTTGCACAAGAAGTTTTTGTGCAAAAACTCTTGCGCAAAAGGCTTCTTGCGCAAGAAACATGTAGTATAGACGTAGCCATGGAGGATAGGCCAAGGATGAAACCCTCTATGGACACAAGATGGTCAAGGACACTACCTTATGTCTGAGTGTTGCTAAACTAACTGTCAGGCTATGTCTACACAGCAGCATTATTTTGGAATAACATCAGTTATTCCAAAATAACAAAGTGTGTCTATACTGCAAGCCATTATTTTGAAATAATGGTGAGCTGGAGGACTTCTTACTCTGACTCCTGTAACCCCCATTTTACGGAGAATAAGGAAAGTCAAAGGAAGAGTGTTCTTCCTTCGACTTCCTGCTGTATAGACAGCGCCAAAAGCCGACTTAAGCTATTTCGACTTAAGCTACACAATTGATGTAGCTCAAGTTGCATAGCTTAATTTGACTTTAGTCCTGCTGAAACCATACGTACCCTCAGAAGCTGGAACTAGACAACTGCAGATGGATTACTCACTTGTCCTGTTCTGCTCACTCCCTCTGAATCATCTGGCAATAGTTACTGTTGGGAGACATACTGGGCTATATGGGCCATTTTTCTGGCCTAGTATGGCCATTCTTATGTTCTTACTTGATTTAAGTGACCATGAGATGATTAGTCTCTTACTTTCCCCTCATTCTATAAGATGCTTATTTTCTTTCAGAACATGATTTCTGTATACTTATGAGAGGATCAGTAGAAGGAGGTTCTGAATTGCCTAGATGTGTCATTATGATCTCTTTTGGAAGTGTGAGGTAACTATTAAAACAACTCTGCCTCCTTTGTACAATCTTGACACTACACTAGTGGAAATGACACTGTGGTCATGACTTTACAGAGAAACAATTCCACTCGTGATTTAGCCCATCCTAATGTAGGACTTTCAACATTAAAAAAACCTTCAACTTGAACCAGCATTCAAAAGAAAGCCGGTAAAGAGAGCTTACTGGGATGATACGCATTTGTTGGCCTGTGCTGTTGAACAAACAAGCTGCTATGTTCTAAACTGAATAGAGCAAGTTCAGCAAGTTCTTTCCTAGTTTTTCTGGTTCAGGATTCCTGTAACTTAAAATTGCTGGATAAGTTAAAGGTTTCTTTCTGCCCACATTAAAATTTGGTGAGCCACAGATACCTTTCAACAGCCAGTATGTGTTTTATGTATTGCTGCATTCCCCACCTGGTACTTTTTCCTTTTAAATAAAGGGCTAAGGATGTAAAAGAGTAGTCAAATACTTGACAACTCACGTTTTAGGCAGCAGGGAGGAGAAAAGGGAAAGAAAGAGAGCAGGTGTTGCGGGGGGGGGGGGGGGGGGGGAGAGCTGGCTTAAAAGCCAGTTTCCCCAAGCACCGTCTCTGCACTGCGGGAGAGAGGGGAGGCAGAAGCACAGCAGTGCTGCGGGTTTCAGTCCTGGCTCACACCGGGTCCGGACCACTGCAGCTCTGCCTTTTAAATGTAGTAAGAGCCAGGCAGCTACTCCTGCTGCAGAAGAAACCAGGCAGCTACTTCCAAAGGCCACTCCACCCTGGCCATGGTGGGCACCCCGCCCCTGCTGCTCCCATTTTATCAGTTAACTAGTTAAACTTAACATTTAACCAATTAACTAATTAAATGGGATTTTACATCCCCACTTTGAATATTTTACATTAAAGCATTTCACTGTTCTTGGGAATCACTAAATTTAAATGGGACAAATCTGTATCCTTTCCCACTCCAATAATACCAGGCTGACCAATTTTCACTTTAAAATAAGATCCCTTCTCTTAGCAACAAATTTCTACTTACGCTATCATGAATGTCCTCTGATTTCCCCTTATGAAATCCTACTACTACAGGAAACCCTCACCATTTGTGGGGGATGCGTTCCTTGCACTACCACGAATAGCCAAATTCGGCAATACTTAGAGCTGTGGTTCCCAGCCCATGCAGTGAGTTCCTTGTGGTGCCTGACCTCCTCGCAGGGGCCGGGAGCTGGGGTGAGCTCCCTACAACTGCCCCCCTCAGGCCAGGAGACACCTGTGAATATGCAGAACCATGAATAGCAATTCTGAGAATCACAAGGGTCTCGGGTATTTGATAATGCAATATTGTACATCAGACCCATCATGAGAGACTGTTTTACAGTACAAAATTCCACAATTAAACTGCAAAAGACTTTCTATTACTATTTTAAAGAAATGACTGAATCACCATCAAATGATCTGCTTTTAAGGTATTCAACGAAAAGCATATCTGCTCCTAGACTTACAACTGTATATTGACAATATGGGTAGGAAAAGATAAAAGCTTCAGGGAGCAGTAGCCTGCCTCTCAGGTTGATAAGAAGCTTTTTTTGTTTTTGTTTGTTTGGGGACAAATACTCAAAGGTATTTGCAGTGAAATTAAGTTTCTAAATTAACTTGTAAAAAATGAATTCCTTTTGATCAGGATTTGATTGCTAGCCTCTTTTAAAGTGTCATCTAGTTCTTCTCTTGACCTTACCTACCTTTATGACCCGGTGTCCTCCTGCACTGCCCTCCTATTAAATGAGCCTTTGTCCATGTGTGACATCATGTCTCCTTTTATACCATCCTAATAAAAGGCATATCTCACAACACATATCTTTCTCTCGCTGTAAAAAATTTCTGAAAATCATGACATATTCCATTTCAGTTAACTCTACCAATCTATGTCCCAATAGAACCTATGCTGTTTTAAATAATTTGCACCAATTTGTGCCTTTAGATCTGTGGTGTTCAACCAGTTCTGAAGCTATAGTGATTGCTAAAGCAATATAGCCATTCTCAACTGGCCAAATAGCCACATGTGGATAGCGGCTAACATGTTGGACACCATGGCTTTAGATGGTACCTTTTCAGAACAAGAACTCGGGTGGGTTTTTCAAAGGGGTACAGTCTAATTTGAGAAATATTGCTAGACTAAAATATTCCAGATCGTTGGAAGTCTGTCCTTTCAACACCTTTTACTGAGTTCCAACCTCCTTGATGTTTAAATTAGAGCAGTTTCTTGGGTGTCACTCTTTATACAATGTTTTTAAGTTGTAAGTATGAAAAAGAATTATGAAGATCCCATATAAAATGCTGGTCCACATTAAGTTTTTGCCTGTGCACCTAATAAGGCACAGACACTATCCTTACCTGTTCCTAAGTCCATTCTCTTCAATGGCGGGGAATCAGTACTGATGCCATCTTCTCACTCTTTGAAAATAATTTTACTTTACTCTGCTAACATTCTGATGTTCCACACCTCAAAGCTTTATTTCAGAATGGCTTCAAAGCTGCCTATATACTTCTTGTCACACAAGTGTTGGCTATTTTAATGAAATATTTGTAAAAGCACTTTTGAAATCTTTGGATGAAAGGCACTATAGAAATTTAAATTTAAACAATTTTTATTGATTGTCATGAATAATACACATACAAGCAAAACAACAAATACAATCATCAAGTAAAAGTTGGTAAATAAATTTACTTCATCCAACAGGATTGTCTAATTCAACTTCTATTTTCTCCATTTTTGGAATTCAGTGTTCAACTCCCACTCGGACTGCTATCCTAAATAAAACAAAGCTATCTGCCCTTTATCTAACTGTTCAGTCTTTTTTTATACAACCTACGAATATATAACCTTACAGACTGAATTTCCAAGCAAAATAGTTTGCCAGCTATTTCCATCGAGATTTTCAGATGCTGCGTCAGGCAGTGGTTGATATAACTCCTGAAAATCTAAGAGTTCACTTTTAATCAAACAAAACATAGTGACTTATACAAAAGGCCCACTAGTGCAGATTTCCACATAGACAAAGAGTGGGATATTCTTGGTCCAGCATAAGATTCAGCATTTTCGGGCAACAGAGGCTGAGACATATCACTTTGAGCAAGGAAGACCAGTCTTTGGCTAAGGAGAGATCACCCAATAATAATATAAGATGACTGAGTAGTACAACAATAATTTTAAAATATTATGCAATGCCAACATAACTTCAGACTAATCAATGGACATGTTCAATATGCACAGGGTGTATAACCTTTTAACACTTAAGATATATATCCCTAACTCTGGGTACAAACCTGTTCCCTTGAGTGCCACGCTCATCTCTGCGCCATCCTATTGGTTTAACAGATTTCAATGACATTAGATTTTTTTTTTTTTTTAGGTATCTACCATATCTGCCTACAGATATCCATTTATTACCGTATTTCCTCCCAACAAGTCCCATTTCAAGATCTTATCCTGTTTGATTCCTATTCTGTTCTTTATCTAATATTGAGATCAGGCTTCTGATGGAGCCAGACATATCTGAGTCTTTTTCTCATGGACAGCACTATAATCATATGCTGATCTTGCATATCCAAGACCTAGTAAAGTGATGTCCTGAAGTTATGCAAAAAAAGTAAGACTGAGGCAAGATAAGCTATGCCAAAAGAGTGCTATAGCTGGTGAAAAAGCAAAGCCCTGATATCAAATATATCTGCTGAACACTTATCCCACTGTCTCTTCAAGTCCTAAAGATCAGACAGACTAAATATGCCAAGCATATTTGGACTACCAAGACTGAAAGAGAATAATGAAATAGAAAGCCACACACATAGACATTCCTACTTCCCCATATAAAGGCACAAGAGTTGGCCTAGAAGTGTTTGAGAAGGTAGGGTACTGGTAAAAATGACAGCTGTGACTTGGAATTAACAAAGATAAATCCAAACATTAACCTCTGGAATCGCACCACTACTCCCTGATATGCCATTCAATATACTGTAGTATCTGATATACAGGAAGCGTTAATCATCTTCTGCTTTCTATTCTTTGAGGCTTGCCAGCTACATATGGAACACTTTAAAGTACTTCTGACCTCAGATATGTTTTTTTATTTTTAGAAATATTTAATTGGTAAGTATTGCAATTTCATGAAATGTTCTTTAAAAGACTATTCTTCCAGTAAGCGCGAACTGCAGTAATAGCAACTTTGACAGACCCATCTTCTTTGTCTCAGAGATGAAGTGATATTGCATACCTGGAATCAGATACCCGGAGCTCAGGGGTGGGCAATAATTTTTGATGGGGGCCACTCCAAGAATTTGGTAAGTGATCAAGGGCAACACTTTTCTACGATATTAATGGGGGGGGGTGTGAGTGAGATCTGGGACAGAGGGTGGGTGCAGAAAGGACCTTGAGGTAGGGGTCAGGGGTGCAGAAGCGGGTGTGGGGTCTGTGAAAAGTATGGGTGAAGGAGGGAGTTGTAAATTGGGAGAGGGGATTGGGGTGCAGGAGTGGATGCTAATCTGGGGAAGGAATGCAGGTGTGTGCAGAGTCTGGGTCATGACCTGGGTCAGGGAGTTAGGGTGCAGGAGGGAGTGGGATGTCACATGCAGGCTCTGGCTGGGAGGCACAGCAAGACCCTCAAGGAGGCTCCCTGCGTGCTGCACTCCCACATGCGGCTCAAAGGAGTTGGCTTCTGGGGCCAGTATGTGCATCTCTGCATGGCACGTGCTAGGGACATAAAATCCCATTTAATTGGCTAACTGGTTCAACATATTGTTTAAATGGTTAACTAATTAAAAGGGGAGAAAGAAGGGTGTGGGGGGGGGGGCCTACTCCAGCCTGCCTGGAGCAGTCCCCCTGCTCCCCCTACTGCAGACAGGGGCTGCTCCAGAGCTTGTAACCATGTAACCGCTACGATTTTTAACCATTACACAGTTCGCTTTTTAACATCCCTACTTATTACACAAAAAATAAAGACTCGTACCAGGATATACTCTTGTTCTACAGAAGGACCTCTGAAAGTAATTTTGAACACGGAAAACCTGACAACTTTCTTAAAAAGGGACAATTAAATTTAGTCCAGCTGCTTTGAGATTGAACAAAAGCCCTCACTGGCATATCATGCCACTGATCACTGTTCTACCCACCACCATATCAGTGAGTCTAATGAGCAGACAGACTTTGCCAACAGCTCTTGTGTAAAGCAAAAACAATTTAGATAAAAGGTGGTCTGAGCTTGATCCTAGTCCATTCCCTGTTAGATAATTGTTTACTTTACATTATTCAGTAATGCTGTTAGTCTGCTGAAAGAGAGGACTTTTCAAGTGTGTGCTGATATGCACTGGCACAGCTGGGTAGAGTAGCCTGCACAGTGCCTAACCAGCATCATTTTCACCATTCCATGGGCATTAAAGACTTCATCTGCACAAAAAATTAAAGAGAAAGGGTATAAATGATCTGTAGCGTTGACAGCTGCAAAGAGACTACTATACTGCAGAATCAAGTTATTGTTCACAGATAAAAGGAGCCAAAGCATATTCTGGTGGCTGACAGAAAGGAAGCCAGGCAAACCTAATTTAGACAGAGGAACAAAGATTAGAGAGTAAGTTATTTTAAAAAATAGGACTTGGGTGCCCCAACGGTCTGGTAATAAGTAGAATTTGCTGCAGTACTATAAACCAGAGTTAACAACATGATTTGAGATCCTTATGGTTTGCAGGGCTCTGATAAATTTTAATATTTTTAAAAATACTACGCATCAAACTAGGCCAGATTGCCCCCCTGCTGCTGACATTCTTCTTTTTCTTTGTGTGGCACATGGAACAAAGTAATAGATTCAACTTTCTGACAAATTATTAAAAAATTAATTAACTGTCTTGATCAGAGTTAAAGCTAATTGTAACCCTTGCTTTCATTTTTCTGTAGTCTGAAAGAAAATAAATATTCTACAGTGACAAGGGAAAGCAACTACATATGATGCATAGACAACCTGTTCTATGCTGATGATCAAGCAAATTATGAACTCAATTTTCAGGGGACAAAAACAAGTCTACATAGCTTACAATTAGGGTTACCAGATGGTTTAAAAAAAAAATACCGGACACACTTGATCTCAGATGGGGGGTGGGGGGGCTGGCCGGGAGGGGGTCGGGGAAGTGGGGCTGGCTGGGGGGAAACCAGCCAGTGGGAAGCAGGGCTGGCCGGCTGGGGGGGGGGGGAACCGGCTGGCAGGAAGCAGGGCTGGCCAGGAGGGAGTTGGGGGGAGCAGGGCTGGCCGGGAGGGGGGTTGGGGGGAACGGGGCTGGCCAGGGGGGAGGGGGAGAACTGGATGGCAGGGAGAGGGGCTGGAGGAGGGGGGAACCGGCTGGCGGGGGGGACACCAGCTGGCTGGCAGGAAGCAGGGCTGGCCCGGGCACATGCAGATCCCGTCCCGGCAGGGCGCATGGGTGAGTCTGACCCTGGGGATTCCATCCCGCCCCAGCCCCGCCCCCCTCCTCTCTACTACGTAGTTGCATACTACCTGGCTGGTAGACATGCTCACGCAGCGTGAGCGTGTCTATCAGACAGGCAGTACGCAACTATGTCCTGATACTCATGATAATAAGAACTTAATTAGATAATACTGGACATTTATATGTTTCCCGGACAGAAAGCTCAAATACCAGACTGTCCAGTTCAAAACCGGACACCTGGCAACCCTACCTACAATGCAGTAGGAACGATACAAGTATTCAATGAGGTTAAATCTGATTGCAAGGAACATGCAAGTAAAATTGCTTTAAAAAAAATCACTTCTGGTTTTCTGGAAAAAGAGAACATTAAGAAAAAAACTGTTTCATGACACTTGCTACATTGGGCATTGGATCATTTATCCTACACATACATCTCTATGCACTGGTGGCTGGAGTTGCCAAGTGATATTGTTTTGTTTTAACCTATCAAATAAAAGGTTGGGGCCGATTATTCTTGGTAATTCAACAAAGCAAAATAATCCAGTCACAATACTTGCAGGCCAATGGGATTTCTGAAAACAAACTTTTTATTTAGTCCAATGGAACCTACAACTTCTGGTTTTTCCTTCTTTCATTGGACTAAAGTTTCTACCAATGTCATCCTCCAATCTAATTAAGTCTTCATTGGTCTTATTTTTTACATTATGCTAATATACTCCTTTTTAAAATGTTAAGATCTTTACAATCACTGTGTAACTTTACAATGTGAAACTTTTAGAATTATTTGTAATGCAATAGAATCATTATGAAAAGTAGTCACCTTTAATACTTAAGTCTCTCTAGCACTTGAATTTCCTCTTCCCTTTTAAAAACACCAAGACTGATATCTGTCTCCCTTTGCATATATAAATATACACACACACACACTGCACTCATTACCTAGGTATCTGAGCACCTAAAACTACATTCTGGGGTACCTGTTTGCTAAATTCTATTATTTTTTTAAAAAAATCAGATTTTGCAAGAAGAGTGAAAAACAACTTCTGTAACTGAGGTCCTTTTCAATCTCTGGTACTACTCCCACTATGTCCACACACTTGTTGCTTAGTGATGTTCTAGTGGTTTCCTGAATTTGTGTCTGGATTTTTTTCATATTGCCCTAAAATGTATTGTATCATAGTGCTGAAATTTTTTTATTTTTAAATATTTTTGCCAAGGCAAAATAAAGACCCAGGTGTCTCTGGGGAAATCCTATAGTGAAATCCTCTTAGTTCTTACCTTATTCTGCACTCCTAATATACGAACATCTGTTCCAATACTGGAAAAAACCTTAATATAGATTTAAAGGATCCACTTCACTTCCATTCAAAAAAATTTAGGGGTCCTCAGATAAAAAAAAGGTTAAAACCACCAATATAGATATTTGCTGGATGAATATAGAAAACAATTGTGAATATATACTACTACTATGACCATCATCTGTGCTCAGGAACCAATATACAGACAATGGGCTCCTTGTCAGAAGATAAGTAAATCTGATTTAGACACAAAAGTGAAATGGTAGCATCTCCAATCTCTTCTATATTAGAACATTTTCCCTCTCGCTCTCCCCAATTCTGCTTATATCACAGTTTTGCAATGTGGTTCTTAAAGAAAAAAAAATCTACCCACTCTACTAAGGAACCTATATTAGCTCCAGACATGCTTAAAACATGACAGGCTTCTTGGATGGTTTCAGCTACAATATGGACAGGGCATACACTTTTTTAAAACCATCAAATTTAAAAATAGCCACACAAATTCTTTTCTCACATACATCAAAACATTTCTGAACCAAAATGTTCATTGCAAATATTCACAGATGAAGAGTTTTAGGCTCAAGTTGTAAGCACCCCAAAACAGCAGATGTTATCCAGGAAACAAGGATGTTAACCTAATGATAACCCCACTCCAGTGCAACATATTACAACATACCACTTCTCCTACAAAGTTTTTAAAATATAACTTGTCTACAGCTATAAAAATCTTCGTCTGAAATACAGATGATTAGTTCTGTTGAATTTGAGTTTGGTTTTCAAATTAGGGTATCTTTCTATTTGGGAAACAGAATGAAACACACAAAAAACAGACTGTGACAAAACAACACAAAAATAGATGAGCCTTGGAAACTTACCCCTCCTGACAACTTAATCACCCTCACTTTGGTGCCGACATGGGGCCCATCTCCACTACCACTGTTTGCCCGTTGCATGACAGTCCTTTTCACACCAGGTTTCAGTTCCTGAGGCCTTCCTTGTATTGATGCCACCCTAGCAGTCTGTCCTGGGGCGAGCGATGCTGCAGTTGCAGCAGGTTTTGTTTGTAATACTTTTGGTGATGGCTGAAGGGGACTTTGAGGTACTGTTCTAGTCTGTCTCAAATACTTCATTGTTCTCACTTGTTGTCCTTGAAACTGCATATTAGCCCCATCCTGCCCAAAATCTGTGGGTTTGGGTGGAATATTTGGAACTACCATGTCTTGCTTTTTAACCAGAAGTCTATTTTTCACATTTTGTCTGGCCTGTGCACTAGGATGGAGTATAAATAGGTTTCCATTAGTGGACAACTCTGAGGATTCCTCTTCCTGCTGTGTGAAAGACTGTTGCAGAGGAGGCTGTTGCTGCTGCTGTGCAAGTCTTTCAAGCAACTCTCTTTTTCTAGCACCTGCCTGCTGTTGCCGTCTCAGCTCCTTTTGTTTCAGAATTTCTTCTCTTAGGCGTTTCTGTTCTTCTATCTTCAAACGGTATAATCTGGTTTCTTCATCTTCATCAGGAAACTATAAAAATAAAAGCAAAGGCATTTAGTGAAATGTGTCCAATTTAGTCAAAACTAACATTAAGTTATTTTATAAGCTGTCATAATGGCGTAACTCTGCAAAGAGCTTTTGAAATTACTCCAGACGTACTAAAACTATTAGTGACATATCTTCCAGTAAAATTTGCTATTCATTAGTGACAGACATCTTGAATCTGTTTTCAGAATTAGATATACTCCTTCTTGGAGGGGAAATTCCCCCAGTCTCCACCATAGTAGTAGTCTAAAAAGTACAATCTTATAAATTAGAACTCTTGTAGAAGTTTCTGAAACCAATTAAACTATTAATATAATGCAAGATATCAAAATATGTTTCAAATGGAATGCAACAATACAGAGGCAACCCACTGTCACACAGGTTTTATCTTGCTCTTTTCTGACGAACTAACAAAAGGTAGGGTGGCAAATGACCTGAAAGGCCCTGATTAGAACTATTGATTTTTCTTACAGAATTTTCAGCCTGATCTCAAACTCATTTGTCACACAATAATTGGTTATAATGAACAGCACAAGTCAATCTCTCTGACCTTGAACTCATGCACTCTCTTCAGAATCAAAATGTTGCCAAATGCAGTGTTGGAATATTAATAGTATATAGAGAATGCCTTTAATATTCTATCCCTAAGCCTTTCTGAAAGTATTATACTCTATCAAATAACCTTTCTAGAGGTCCTGTATGTTTGGCAGAAACTGTCCTTATAAGAAGCGGTAAGAAATAAGAGAACAATTGAGGAAATGTAGGTGTCCATCTTCATGAAAAAGATCCAACTTGCTTTTGAGGTGGCTGCTTCAACATGCATATTTGCATATCTTTCAAAATATAGATTCCATTTTAAATGACATTAATATTGTTTTTAAAGCTGTCTGCCTATAAAACATGGTATATAATGAATTTACTATTTCAATGAACAGATCATTCTAATTTAAGGCTATAGTTACAAAATATACTGAACATAATAAAATTAACATTTCATCAAATAATAATACATTGCATTTTAGTAAAGTCTTCTATAAAAGGGTAGTAGAGCATTTCACAAACAACCTGCGTGTCCAGTAAAAATGGTTACTTACCATACTGGTTCTTTGAGATGTAATGTCCATGCAGATTCCAATGTGGGTTTGCACATAAAATTGGATTATTGTAGCAAGCAGTATTCATTAGGTCCATGCCTGCATGCTAGATAGCCTTGAACATCCCTTCCCATTACCACCATCATATACTCTGGTCTAGGGCATAAAAGGCAGAGTGCACCCAAAAGCCTCACATTTCCTTTGCCAATACAGAGGAAGAAGACTCTGAAGCAGTAGGGAATCATGGAATCCATGCGGACAAAGGGTAAGTAACTTTTCTTTTGTCTGAGTGATTGTCCACAGGGATTCCACACCTAATGACTAGTTATTTGTTTGTTTGGATGCTGGTTAGGAATTCTATTCAACCAATAACTGCAGAACAGTCCAACCAAAACTGGGAGACAAATTAGTTTAAAACTGAATTCAAACTTCTGGCAGGAACTTGGGATGAGACCTCTAAGCCTGTCTTTTAAAAACTATCAGGGTACATGCACCTCCCCTACCTTTCAAGATGATGTAATGGCTACTGAAAAGACAGCCTTTATTGATAGGGAGTATAGGGAACTTCTTGCTAAAAGCTCAGAGGAAACCATCAACCTTATTAATACTACATTCAAATCTCAGGACAGAAAGGGGGTAGGGGGGCAAATGTGAATAAAAACAAAGAATGTAGCCAATGAGCATGAAAATACAGTGTGGTACTGGACATGAGAACTGATATTACTGCTAGATTGACCCAAATGGAGCTAATAAAACCTAAGGAAGCATGATGTCCAACACACTTGCCACCAGCCACATGTGGTTATTTGGCCAGTTGACTGTGTGGCTAATTGGCTTGACAAATGTGGCTAGTTCGCTAAAGTGGCTACTGCTTCACAACTGGTGGGACATGACGGCAATAGAAAGTCATAAGAACGGCCATACTGGGTCAGACCAAAGGTCCATCTAGCCCAGTATCCTGCCTGCCAACAGTGGCCAATACCAAATGCCCTAAAGGGAGAGAACCCAACAGATAATCCTCACGTAATCCCTCTCCTGTCACCCACCTCCAGAGAAACAGACTAGGGACACCATTCCTACCCATTCTGCCTAACAGCTATTGATGAACCTAACCATGAATCTATCTAACTCTTTTTTGAACCCTGCCTTTATCACATCCTCTGGCAAGGAGTTCCACAGGTTCACTGTGTGCTGAGTGAAGAAAAACTTCCTTTTGTTTGTTTTAAACCTGTTGCCTATTAATTTCATTTGGTGACCCCTAGTTCTTATATTGTGGGAATAAGTAAATAACTTCCTTATTCACTTTTTCCACACCAGTCATGATTTTATACACTTCTATCATATCTCACCTTAGTCTCCTCTTTTCTAAGCTGAAAAGTCCAAAGTCTTTTTAATCTCTCTTCATATGGGACCTGATCCAAACCCCTAATCATTTTTGTTGCCCTTTTCTGAACCTTTTCCAATGCCAATACATCTTTTTTGAGATGAGGCAACCACAGCTATATGCAGATGTGGGCGTGTACCATGGTTTTATATAAAGGCAATAAGATATTTTCTGTCTTATTCTCTGTCCTTTTTTTTTAATGATTCCTAACATTCTATTTGCTTCTTTGACTGCCGCTGCACACTGAGTGGATGTTTTCAGAGAACTATCCACAATAACTCCAAGATCCCTCTCTCAAGTAGTTGTAACTAAATTAGTCCCCATCATATTGTATGTATCAGGATTATTTTTTCCAATGTGCATTACTTTACAATTATCAACATTAAATTTCATTTGCCGTTTTGTTGCCCAATCACTTAGTTTGGTGAGATCGTTTTGAAGCTCTTCACAGTCTGCTTTGGTCTTAACTATTTTGAGCAGTTTAGTATCATCTGCATATTTTGCCATATCACTGTTTACCCCTTTCTCTAAATCATTTATAAATAAGTTCAATAGGACTGGTCCCGGGACAGGCCCTTGGGGGACCCCACTAGTTACCTCTTTCTACTCGGAAAACTTACCACCTATTTCTACCCTTTGTTTCCTGTCTTTTAACCAGTTATCAATCCATGAAATGACCTTCTTTCCTATCCCATGACAACTTACTTTACTTAAGAGCCTTTGGTGAGGGACCTTGTCAAAGGCTTTCTGGAAATCTAAGTATATCCACTGGATCCCCCTTGTCCACATGTTTGTTCACATGTCCCCTCAAAGAACTCTAGTAGATTAGTATGGCATGATTTACCTTTACAGAAAGGATGTTGATTTTCCCCCAAAAAATTATGTTCATCTATGAACAAACTGAACAAGTCCAAATTGTCTCATGTCTAAAACAGTACAATATTGCTGATGTGGCTGTTCTCATCATGGGAGACAACTAGGGCTGAGAAAATCTGTGGGACGTCCAAAGGGTAGAATCCTGTATTGGTAATGAGATGCTCCTGCTAAGAACATGATGATTCCCGTGAGCTAGATGTATACTTGAGATACCAAAGGTTCAGAATGTGCCTTCAAACCCCATTCTTTGGGATGAGAAGATAACAGGAACAAAAACCCCTGTCCCTGGACTCTAAGTGGTACCTCTTCTGCTCCTCGAAGATGTAGGACAAGGTCTCTTTCTTCAATAATATCTCTTGAGAGAGATCCCTGAAGAGGAATGGGGCAGGTGGGAGAAGGTAGGAAGGAACTGGAATTGTATGCAATACCCAATTATGACACACTCAAACACACTGGTCCATGGTGATCTTAGTCACAGAACCTTGGGAAAAAAGGCAGTTGACAAAAAGAGGCTGAGGACAGAGATTCTCCAAAGGCTCTGACAAATTTTCAACTGTAGCATGAAGCCTACTGTCATGAGGAAGATGTCAAGTGCACTGTAGCTGAATTAAAAGTGGTGAGCTGTCTACACTGGGCCTCTGTTTCTCTCGTGGTGTTTCCAATGCCCCTCTTGGTTAGAATTGTATTTAGTAAAAGGATACTATCTAGCTGAGGTTTAAACTTTGGCTTGCCTCCTCTTTGGAGCTGAAGCTTATCTGCAGAGCAGTTGGTTGTATTTGAATTTAAGAGGCTACAGTTCTCAAATAGAAGATCCTCTATCATGGTTTGGACTACCTGGGTATTCCTGAGGACAGAAGCCAGGAAGCTCTTTGCATTGGTGATTTGATTCAAAAGTAGCTGGGATTTCCCTGTTAGCTATCAGATTCCCCTCTAGCACAATGGATCTTAATTTTTCCAATAGTCTTTCTATAAGCTAAGATAATGTGTCACAGTATAGTAATTTTACTAGAAACACTTAGTAATTGACAATGTACATCTGGAGACGGGTGAGGAGTAGACTTCTCTGCTGAACACACTGGGTCTCCTACTTAAGTCTACACTGCAATAAAAAACCCATAGCTGACCCATGAGAGCTGACTTGTGTGCTCATGGGACTCAGACTAAAGGGCAGTGTGGAAATTAGGGCTTGTGCTAGGTCTCAGGTTCTAGAGCCTATGAGATAGAAGGGTCCCACACCAAGTAGGAAAAGTAGACAGCAGAGTCTCAGCAGCTCAATGCAATTTCATAATTTCAGTGACTAAAAGCTGAGTTAGCATTTTGAGATTGTATGCTCCAATAAGGAAGACTCCAGTACCGTCTCACACACGTTACTTTGTGAAGAATAGGCCATAGGCACCAAAAAGGCTAGTAATGTGGGAGCTGCATCCCAAGATTACCAATAATTGGTGCTGAAGGCTGGCAGTAGATTTAGCTAGTATTATAAGCATTTTTTTTCGTACCTGGTAATGAGGTTCCAGAGGCATCTACCTTAGGTAACTTGGTGCCCTTTCAATGAAGGGCTTAAGACAATGTAATAAATACATTGTTTATTGCAACTCTGTTCCAATGGTCCCCTGAAGGAGATCCATGTCTTGTCTCTGCAGCATGGTACCTTTGTAGCCCTTCTTGAAGTCAACAAGGGCATCTAAGTCAAGAACTGCACTTAGACATCTTATCCCTGAAGCTTGAGAAGCAGTAACAGTTTGTTGGGGCACTTGCTGAACAGGAACAGGAGGAGGACTGAGCTGTTACTACATCCTCCTTCTGAGGAGGATTTCACAGAGTACTAGAAGATAACATTTGGTAAGCATCTCTTGCCTTCTGTGCCTGCTTGGGAACAGCAGCAGAGGAATTAACAGTCAGAGATATGCCCATCACACGAAGAGCATGTCAAATCAGAGATTTCATTTCTCCCATATCAACTCACAGTCAAGTCACAGTCCTGAGAGGAGAGCTCAGGACCTACTGTCTACAAAGTAGCATTAAAATGATTTTTGTAAAGCCAATGGGCAAATGAAAAGTAATTAAACTATACTAACTAATCATTAACACTATGTAACAGTGCTGCAGAAAACCTGCATACTGGCAATAAGAAGGAACTGAATGATCGTTGAGCCTCCTCTGCTTTTTATGACCTTGGGTGGCTTTAATTCCCTGACTTGGGCTGGTGGGCCGACCAGCCTTTAAGTTCAATTTACTGACTTTGGCTATTGGGCCATCTGGCCTGATGTTAAAGGGAACAGGACATGTAGGGAACAGGAGTGACTACAATGGACATGGCTTGCCAGAAAAATCCAATCTCACATACATGAACACCATGAGAGGAATCGATGTGTACAAATCACTGAAAATATTATTATTTGCTTTAGATTGGGGGAGTATCAGACACTGAGCGGTTAGATAATTTGTCCAAAACAAAAAGGCATGGGAACAGAACCCAAATGATTTGACTTTCATGCCTTAATTCAAGTCTACAAATCAAAATGCAGACAGTCTGACGCTTGATGAGTTTTAACTCAAAGATCTGAAATGGATTTCAGGTTCCTGGTGACAGCCTTGATGATAGGCTCTTAGCCTCTGAAGAGGTGAATGCATCCCACATGATGCAGGTCCTGAATCACCTTAACACCAAAAAAGAGAGAATGAAAAAACGAGATATGTTGCTTCTGTGAAGTGCACTCTCCTCCTCTAGTCCTCTCTCTAACAGGAAATTAACAGGAGGAGCTGAGAAAATGAAATGACAAGATTCCTCTAATCAAAAAACCTTAAAAAAAAAAAAAAGAGGAGGAACACTCTCATAAATCTGGAAGCCATAGGCTATACAAGTCAGAGAGAGACCCTAAAATGACAATATACAACAGGAAGTTATCAGTTCATTGTCCCACTTCAGGGAAAGATTTACGGAGAGAAGTAGAGGCAAAGCAAACTTTTCTTTTGGCACTTCACAAATGAATGAAGTGCCTTTATTTCATATACTGCCAGCCTTGCAAAACCGATGTGAAAATTTATCAGGGATACAGAAATTCTGTAAGCTTAAAGTTTCATATGGGCAGGTTAATTTAATCTTAGAACATGCAAAATTCACAAGGATTTGTTTTAAATCTGAGCAGACAATAAGGCTACTTTGTCTTGTATTATAAGGAACGCCCAAAGACCTAATAACTAATATACATATTTTGGAGTTACTTCATATTTAACTGGAGAGGAAGCCTATAACTATATGTAACAAGCTTATCTTTATCCCCCTTTTTTTTTTTACTGGTCTGAAAGATGCAGAATTTTCCCAAGATCTATGTTATTTTCTGTTGCTTTTTAGGATTCTTCTATGAGGAATTGAAATCAAAAGGAAAACTATCTTCTCTCTACTGAAACTAAAGAGCAAAGTTCAGGGGAGCCAACAGACTTGTCAGGCCCCTGGGCAAGGTGTGCGTGAGGGGGCCTTCATGCTTCAGAAGTGTCAGGGCCTCAGGCAAAGTGGCAAAACTCAGCATCACACATCCCACGCCACCCCCCAGCCCTCAGAGTTGCCCAAACTGTTCTGCAACGGGGGTCCAGGAGTGATTTAAAGAAGTGTTTCTCAACCTTTTTTTAAAATAAAGTACCCCTTTTTCAAAAAAAAAAAAAAAAAAAAAAAAAAAAATAATATATATATATATATATATAAGTACCCCCAGTACCTACGGTTTTCAGACACACAACATTTTTTTTACCATTGCAACACATTTGTTTAAACAACTTAATCGTAGCCAGGCGAGCAATGAAATTTTGGGGGTGTAAAAGTACAAAAATAATAAAACGCTGTAAAACTTAACAAAAATGCAGTTTTCTCCAAATTTCAGTTGTGTTGGCGTACCCCCCAGATTTCTCTCACGTATCCCTAAGGGTACTCTTACCACTGGTTAAGAAACACTGATTTAAAGGAGCCAGGGCTCTGGCTGCTGCAGCAGTCACCACTCCCCAGGGCAGCTGCCCCTTTTGCCCCCTCCTCCATCAGCAGGGTTTTTATTGCTGATGATGAATGAATGCACAGGAGGTTAAATATCAATAACTGCACATTTCTTTCATGTTTCATTTGTGGAAATAAGAGATGGTCATAACTAATTCAAGAAAAAGATGGAGCTAATCACCAGAAACTGAAAAGAAGTTCTTGAAAGAAACTTGGTGTGAGATCAAGGGGTTCATAGCTAACTTAACATGAAGGATTTGTGGTTCTGCATGGAATTACTTGACATTCGAAAATTGTAAGTCATTTAACCATCATAAAGATAGTGTCTCAGTGTTTGACATTAAGTGCCCAAACCTGAAAATTGCTCCACGCAAAAGGATTCCTTTTGACCATGTGGAGCTCAATGGTTTCAACAGGATTGCATTCAGGGGTATGGGCCCCCACACAGCAGCCTTCAGGATAAAGAGATGCGTGAAATTCAGGGTACAGCTATCCCTCACACTCTTGTGGGGTTCATCAAATTAAATAATTTTTTCTCAAAAGGGAAAAGTATAAAAATAAAATATTTTATATTTCCTCCGGACAAAATGTAAAACAAGTATCCACTCCAGCAGCAGAAGAGGCAGCTGAGAGAATGGCTCAGCTGCAGCTTAAGATTGGGTGGGCTGAGAAGCTGTCTTTGGAAGCCATTTGGATTTCATTTGAGAGAGTAAGAAACAGAAAAGAAGAGGAAAGTAGGGATCTGGTGGCTGTCTTATTCACAAAACTGAAGAGCAAGTGCTAAACAGTGGGGAAGTATTGTTTTAGGTTGTATTAGACAGGGATAGGTATTGCTAAGAGAGTGGTATTTGGTGGTAAAATCTGGAGAATTTATGCATGGAACTTATTGCAACAGGATGTTGTAACAGCCAAAAATGTAAGTGGGTTTAAAAAAAAAAGTTCATGGAGGACAGGTACATCAAAGACTATTAGCTAAGATGACCAGGGATGCAACCCCATGCTCTGAATGCCAGAAGACATAAATGGAGTTCTCCAAAACTGTCCTGTTCTGTTCACTCCCCTGCAGTTCTGGTTCTGGCCACTGTCAGGACAGGATACTGGGCTACATGGACCATTGGTTTGACCCAAGATAGCAGTTCTTATAAGAAAATGCATACTAAGCAACAGATTGAGCCCAAATGCCTCTTGGTGTGATATGGGAATGAGCAGCAGAACCTGAGGCAAGGGAAGAGAAGCACAGCTGCTGCTAGCTCTAGTCCAACTTCATTTAGCTCCATGCTACTCACTGTAGTTCTCAGACATCTTAACTCTAACACCAGATTTCAGGTCAGCAATGTCCTGCCCGTACTATTTCTGAAACAACTCTAACTTTGATTCATTCCTGCTCAGTGTCCCCCACTTCTGTTTCTCTCCATTCACTGGCTGTTGCTTCTCTAAACACATCATATACCAAAGTAGGGCACCCCTAATCAGATAAATTACCTTCAGTACTCAACTTTTGTAGGAGTAGCTCCCTTATCTCTCAAAATGGACTCACCCAGCCCTTCCAACCTTCAAGAACTACTCCTGGGAGGAGCTTGCAGCTAATCCCTTCTCCACTTCTGACATCACTACGAGGAGAGTTTTCAATCTGGAAGTGGCACTCATAGTGGTAACAAAGCGTAGCACAGTGGTGCATACACATGAGTCTATACTCCACAAATTAGACCAGCAAATATCTAAACATATTGCTTTAACTTTTAGCCATGATTTCCTATTTAGCAGCAGCACACTGGTTTATTTTTAAGGTATTTCTCATCTGTACATCCACAGCAACTGCTTACATTAAGAAACAAATGCACGTATTAGAAAGAGCCATTTAACATCAATGGAAAAATCCCCCTTACCTCTG
Source organism: Pelochelys cantorii (assembly GCA_032595735.1). Taxonomy (NCBI): domain Eukaryota; kingdom Metazoa; phylum Chordata; order Testudines; family Trionychidae; genus Pelochelys; species Pelochelys cantorii. The sequence continues at coordinate 243,747,215 of CM064327.1, forward strand.
GTTCAGATTTTACTTCTACTTTAGTTTGGACCACTGGCACGACTGCTCTAGCTTTTATTTCAGTCCTTCCATGTGGGCTCCCAACTCCTACTACAGACCTTGTAGCAGGTGTTGTGCTGGTAATGGGTTTCACCTGTGCAGCAGGTGCAGCAGTTCGTCGGTTGTTACTCATCTCAATAGCATGTGAAGGTGCTATTGGTAATTCCCGCAAATTGCTATTTCTTGAAGCAGTTGGCTGTAGCTGTTGATTCGGACGTTTGACAACATTCTGTGTTGGTGTATTCTGACAAAGGCAAAAGACAAAATTCAGGTAATGTAGAGGCCTTGGTAGCCATTCCAGGGTTCAGGTTATGTTGAGATTTCCACTTCAAGCAGGATTAACATTTAGTTTCAAAACCTGGTACCAACTCTTCAGGGGACAACTGCATTCACAATGTAACTTTCTAGGAAAATACCCACTAACTTTTGCAGAGTAAGTTCTTAAAAGTGCCCTCCTTTTGAAATGTTCTCAAGTCTATCACGTCTTTAAGCTTGTTTAAGCAGCAAAACTTAAAACTTCTCTCATATATACACCTCTCAGACATAAGCCACTTCTACAAACCCAAAGAATAACTGTTCTGAGCTCTGTCCAGATCAGCTAAGGTACTGAAGCTTTGGATCCCCCAAAGATCAAGTGAAGGGGTGGGGGCAGGAGGGACAAAAGGAAACAGGGCAAAGCTTTTATGCATTGGAGCATTCAGAGTAACAAGGGATCCCCATGACAATGCTTCATGGTGCACCAGGAAGCCTCGTCTGTAGTGCTATGGAGAGAGCTTCAAGCACAGATGCTGTGGTGCTGAAGCACTTGGTTTCCCAACCCCAATCACAGCTTTACATTTGACCATGCAACTCTTCCCCTACTTCACCCTCCCAAACATCCTTGATTGATAGCTTCTTAGCATGAACAGCCAGAGTCTCTCTCTCTCTCTGATACACAGTGAGAGAGATGAGGGGAAAAGAGAAAGTCAGTAATACAAGGGGAGACAGAGGTTGGAGGAAGTGGTTATAAATATAGGATACTGAGTGAGGAAGGAAAGAGGAGATGCACAATGTTTTACACATATAGAAAAGAAGAGAACACTGATTTATGCCAGCATTTATTGGTACATACATGTCTTGGTTTCATTGGACCCTGCCGCTGTTGACACTGTATTCTATTGTTATTTGACTGTTGCTGTGAAGCCTGCATATGAGGTCTGAACTGTGACGGGGTAATGGGAATTAAAGGCTGTGGTGGACCGGCAAGAGGATGGTGATGTTGATGCTGATGATGCTGATGCTGCTGGTGCTGCTGATGCTGCTGCTGTTGATGCTGCTGGTGTTGTTGCTGCTGGTGAGGCTGAGGTGGTAGTGGAGGATGCAAGGGACCCTTCACATAAAAACAAAAAATGATTCTACACATTTGTTTTTCAATCCTAAAAAACAAGTCCTTAAGCAAACAGATTTGTTCTTTTATGTCAACATTATTTCCTGGGGCAACAGAATTTGGGGTAAACATGGACTGATTACCGTGCAGGGTAATGATATCACTATCACTGATCACCTAGATTTTTAGCTCAACTTCTTAAAGTGAAAAAAACTCAAATATTATTGAGACTACAATAAGTAAATCTAATTGTCCTATCTGCTTCTCAGACTTATTACATTTACTCTTATGAAGTTCACAGTATATGTATCATAAACTTCAATAATCCCCACCCCTGAAATTCAAGGTCCTTTGCATATTTTTATGGTCATACAAACTATTTATCTACCTTAAACAGTTTATAAGAAAAATTAATTTAAGAGGTCATAGAGGTTTCTCTCTCACTGCTAATCCCCAAAAAACACACAACTCCTTATCAGCAGAGGGCACCCAAGACCTGTGACAAAAGGGGAAGTAACCCAGCAATGTCAATATTTTGAATACACACACTTATCTATATACAGATTGTTTTGAACAATACTTTCATATTTCTGCTAGAGTAAATCCATTTAAGGAACCGTTGAACAGAATATGGATATTAAGAATTTTTCTAATCTCACTAGCTGTAAGCAGTTGAGCAGAAATCACAACAATTTGAACAATTTCACTTTTGAAACATATGTTCATAAACATTTCAGACCTAAACTATTGCTATGATGATAAAAAACCTGCCTCTCTGTCCAATATTCTAATAAGATAAATACCATAGTTAAATCTGCTTCATATTCGTAATGTTATTCCAGACTTAGCCACTTTGGTTAGACCCTTGCTATGAGCTGAAGGAAAGATCCCAATATAGCTTTCTAAGTGAAAAAGTTCTGTTTAGAACTTACAAGCTGACTTTTACCATCAATTCATACCTGCATTGTAGGCTGTATATGTGTTCCTAGATATGGTTGTCCTGGGTTTTGTAAGAACTGTTGCCTGGGTTGCATGAAAGGCCGTGGATTTACTGAACCTGGTTGGCTGAAGTGCAGAATTCCTGCAGGATTCTGAGGTTGGATGTTCGGCCTTACTGGTCTGTCTCTGGAAAATACCGGCTGTTGTCCTTGCTGATTATATCCTGGTCCAGGCTGATTGAAAGGCAAAGGATTTTGAGCAGGGACAGGATGGGCACTGTTAAGGAGTGGGGGATTCGGTGGAGGTGGGGGACTCCGTTGCTCGAACAAATGATGACTTGCAAATCTTGGATCTGTTGAAACCAAAACATTTAATTTAGTGACAACTACCTCCTGAATACAAATGTGTTTTAAATGCAGTCGTGCCATATTTCAGCTTCAGGAGAGTAACTTGAAAATGTGATAACTATGAAGTATGAAAGGTGCAGACCCTTGGGAGAAAGACAACAATTTGATAACTATCTGGCATTAATAATGAATTTTATTATTTCTACTGCAGAATCACTTAACTCCAAAGAGGAATTAGGACTAGAGAAATGCAAGAACTGACAATCTGAACAAAACTAATACTATTTCAATCCACGCAAAGAACTAGTCAAGCGATTTCATTCAATTTTCATATTTTACTTAACATCATGTTTGTTGTGTTGTAACTTTAACATCCATTGAAAGACTGGTCAGAATTAAATTTGCAGAGGACCAAATATTCCAGACAGATATAACTGTTAATCGGGGAATGACCAGAGATGACTGTAGGAATGGTATTGACATTTAATACCTGAACTGTAACAAACTGAAGAAAATATCTGGTTGCTTTCTTAGAGATGGCAAAATACAGGATTACTGTAGTTAAAGACTGGAAAAACTCACTAAAGTTCATGGCCTATGCTATACAGAAGGTCAGACTAAATCATAATGGTCCGTTCTGATCTTAAGATCTATGAATGAATCTATCTATACATATGAGTAAAGAAAGAATATTCAAATGGTTTATTTGAAATAAAATAATCATCCTGTATACTCATCTAAAATAAAAATTATCTACCTCCAAGGAAGAAAGGGTCTCTTTCTTGGGGTGGAGGAGGAGGAGGTGGTGGAGGAGGTAAAGGTGGTGGAGGTGGGCCTCTCCATTGGTCCTGGAGAGGGAGTCTTGGGGCTTGTGTAAAGTTGGTAGGAACAGGTCCAGGAGTGTGCTGCTGAAAATCTGGAGGGCCCTGTTTAGTAAGACAAAAACCAGCAAAACTAAGTCCATCTTTAAGAAATTCAGCCATCGTCTATTAAAAATTCTCACTCAAAAAAATCAGTTGATTTATTAATTCTCTTCTGTAATATGTACAAGGTTGGCAGCCCTACTGAGTCATTCTCCCATAATGGATAAGACACTGAATCAGGATCATGAAATGATTTCACAGTGTTTTAATAGTCATTGTTGCAGCACAGGAATGCCATTTCCTTTCAAGCTTATTGAAATCCATGCAATTATTGACCTTCTTTCCCATTAATCCAAAAGTCTGAATATCTACTTTAGAAAACGTTCCTGACATTTATCTTCTTAAACCATGCTATTCTTTGCCATCTATTTAGTACAACCTAAGCTACAGAAATGAATCAGCTTTACTTCAAAAGGCAAAACAAAAAACAAACAAACAAACAAACAAACAAAAACACCACACCACACCACACACACACAAAACAACACACCACACCAATTTGTGGCATCCAGAAAATTAAAATAATCATCTTTCAATAAATAACAGGAGCTAATCATTACTACCAATTCATGTAAAACGTAAATAATTAAGCACCTGATGCATTTCAAAAGGCATAGGAAAAATTATCACAGATGTTGTCTTGATAAAAAATAAAGTTTCAAATACTTTGAACACTGGTTTAATGTACTATTATTTCACAATTAGAAGCTTACAGAATAATTCTTACTGAATTTAGTAATTCATACTAACACTATGATTTTTTGCTTCTATATGGAAGATTTGACAATTTAAAAAATTGATACCATCCACTGAAAAGATGAGGATGTCTTCCATCTATCACAACAATAAGAACCACATAAATCAAAAACAAGCACGTCAAAATAAACAGATTCAAGAAGAGAAATGGTACTAGAAATTTTCCACACTTCCAGAGGAAACATATGCCACAACCGCCACTGTACCACTCACCCTAGTATATATGCATGTACATGTAAGGGAAAACATAGGTGTGTGAATATCATTTAAGCAAGCTGGGCAATTTTTACTATGCTAGTTATCAATTCCTAGAACAGAATTTCTTCATGTCCATAAAATTGCTGACCTCTCTGCTGAGAGTTCAAAAATGGAATTTTTTGAGCAATTAACACATCTCCACTAAGAGAAGGGCTGTAATCACTCATTTTACATCACAATACAGCTGTCAAACATAACTACCTTAGTGCAGGGTAGGAGTGGCCAAAACTGGATCCAGAAACCCTACAGATTAAAGGTTCTCTATTCCCATTATCAGATACCCGAACCAGTCTCCAGTCTCCTGTGACTACTTCATTTAGAGGAAAGGCAGTATTTAAAACTCAACCATGATCATCTTAATGATATGTTTAAAATTTATAGGAACAACTAATAGCAGCTTCTCTATTTAGATTGCCTAACATGTTCCATTATAAAATATATTAGCAACTTTTTTTTAGAGACATCACAACACCTCCCTTGTAAGTACCCAATTCAGTAAGGAAAAAGCCTTGGGCTAGAGAATTAACTAAATTCTGGCAGCCTGCAAATATGACAACTGAATATAAACATTCTGAAGAGCCAGGCCTGAGCCACCATGAAAGGAGTACCATCATCACATATTGTACTAGGAACACCTAGAAGCTGTCAGAGCATCTGTAGTGAAATGGGGCAGGAGGAAAGCATGCCAAACTAGTTTGCCACATCCAACCAAACCCCTTTTCTAGCCCTGGAACATGGTTCCAGTATCTCAACTCCTCCTTCCGGGGCCACCCATGAGGCAGGAGTCCCACACTTCCTGGACAGGAGATGGGAAAACAGATCATCAACTTTACTGTCCCCACACTCAAAAAAACAAACCATAACACTTCTGCTGCTGCCAGCCAATGTAAATTTAAGACCTGTAGCTCAAGGGTAGCAGTCTGTGTTGCAGAATCAAAGCTTCAGGGTTCAAACCCTGAGGTTAATGCACAATGGGGAGATTGTTACAGCTGCACATAACAGAAATTGTTTTAATTTTTTTCCTTTTAAAAACACAGCAAATTACATATAAAAACAAAATGGATCATCAGACCCAAAGGCCTCCAATTCTTCAGAGGCCAAAGTCACGGAGGATAGGTCCATCTATGCTTTTTAGCCAGAATGGATAGAAATGGTATCCCTAGCCTCTGTTGTCAGAGGCTGGGACTGGGTGACAGGGGAGGAATTACTTGATGATTACCTGTTCTACTCGTTCCCTCTGGAGCACCTGGTATAGGCCACTGTCGGAAGACAAGATACTAGGCTACATGGACCTTTTGTCTGACGCAATATGACTGTTCTAATGTTCTTACCTAAAGCACTCATGAAGATATTGAACAGAAACAGACCCAGAACTGATCCTTAGGGGACAGCACTTGAAATTCCCTTTCAACATGACTGTGAACCATTGATAACTAATTTCTGGAAACAGCTTTCCAACCAGTTATGCACCCACCTTTATAATAGCTCAATTTAAGTTGTATTTCTTTAGTTTGTTTATGAGATGGTCATGCAAGACAGTATTAAAAGCCTTACTGAAGTCAAGATATGTAGATTCCCTGCAAATCCACGAATATCTGCTTTATATCCGTGGATATTCACATCCGCGGATGTCAACGTGGATACCTGCAGCTCATTTTTGCCAGTACGGATCAGATACGGATACAAATTTTGTATCTAGAACCCTGCAAATCCACAGATATCCATGGCTCATTTTTGCAGATACAAACGTGGATGCTGTTATAATATTGTGTATCCATGCAGGGCTCTAAAGATATATCACATCTACCACTTCCCTCCCTATCGACAAGGCTAGTTACCCTGTCGAAAAAAGCTATTAGGTTGGTTTAACATGATTTATTTTTGACAAACTGTTACTGTTACTTATCACCTTATTATCTTCTAGGTGTTTGCAAATTAAGTAATCATTTGCTCAATTATCTTTCCAGGCATGGACATTAAGCTGACTGGTCTGTAATTCCCCAGGTTGTCCTTTTCCCACAGTCTGCTATTGTACACAGCACTGATTCATCTCCAGAGCTGGTCACCTTGTGGAAAAAAGTCTATGTGAGTCTGAAATTAAAGGCTTTATTGTTATGCATTTGTACAAGGGGACAAATTAAGGTTGCAGAGATCATCTTTATTCTGGCATTTCCTAATTTGAGTGTGCGGCTTTTCAACCCTTAATGTGGTGTTTGTATACAATTTCTTACGTTTCTGAAAAAACTGAAAAAACAAATGCTATCATAAGGCATACAACCACCACATGGGCCATTAGCAGGATAGAAACCTTCAGATTCACCACATAATCCTTTGCTACTTGAGATAACAGAGTAACTGATAGGAACAGCAGACTGTCCTCTTATATGCAGGCTTGCACTAGAGATGAATGAGACCTTGTGCCAGTGGTTTCAACAGATATTTGCTGACGACATATACAATGTTGCAACCTATTTAAACTATACCTATTGTCTTCTTGTCTTATGACTTGACTGGATAGTGTTATAGTCAGATATTTCCAGCTGTCAGCTGGAATGGATTAGCAAAGATATAATATCTTAATAGCTGAATAGACAGTATCAAGCATTTCTTCATTGATGCATATTTTACATCAGCTACAAGACATCTCTATTTTTTTCCATTTTTGAAAAATTTCCAGATGTGTTTTAAAAGTTTTTATTCGGTGTTCTACACTGTATGATGTAAAAGGAACACTTAAGGTTTTAATCACAGAAGTATCACTTTTTTCTTGTTAAAGACTGACAGAGTTTATGTTCAGCATAAGTTATAACAAGAGGATCCATAGTATTATAAACAAAAATCAGCAGAGGGGGAAAAGTACATTTGGTTTCAGAACTGGAAATTTTCTTAAACACAAATGATGAGCTGCTGGGAAACTGATACCCCGTTGTTTTAAAGGGCTTCAATTTTACTGGAAGTTCAGTGCACATTAAATGCTTCTACCTGAAAGCTAACAAACAAAAAGCTTTTACACTAGGGGAGAGAGGGAACATTTACCAAATAACAGCAAAATAGTGAGTATACATGTAATCCAAGATGCCTTTTTGCAAAACACAAATTTATTTTACCCATTACTTTGCTTGAGTAATCAGTACTTTGATTCTGAAAAAGTATTTAATTGATCTTACAACTTTGAATATATCCTCCTTTATTTTCTTTTAACTAACTGGTTGCCAACTAAATGAAAGAGGCTCTCACAAGCTAGTGTTGACAGGCAAGTAAATAGTGCTCAGGCCCCTTAATTTCAAGGCAGGGATTTGTCCTTCAACTGGGGAAAGTAGGAAGTGTCAACCTCCAGGAACCCACCTGGGCTGGCCCACAGCAGCAGAAACAAATGGCTACACAGAACTAACTTCCATCCCAGAAAGAAGGCAGTTGCAGTGCAGGGCCTACAGTATGATATGGGAAGAAAGGAGAACTGATGGGGAGTCCCTTTCCTTGTCAACAGGGTATATGGTTTTATTGCTAATTTGGTAATGTAATAAGATTATACAATATTGAACAGAAAAACTCTGGAATCCAAGCAAAATGTTTGTGATGCATGTCATGTCTTAACAGTCACAAACAGTTCTGCAACAGTTTGCCATGAGAGTGAGCATTTTTACTAAAATCACATTACACCCATATGTACTATAGATTTCAGTGAAACTTTACACAAGACAAATATTCCAGGAGAAGGAAAATCATACAATAGTCTAGAAAGTAAAGCTCCCTGAGCTACTCCAAAATTCAGGACTAATACTATCCACCAGAACCACCCACTTTAAGCAGGGTGAGGGGGGAGAAGGTGGAAGTAAAAATCTGAGAGAGGCTTCTCTATTTTTGCAACCATTTGATTTAAATGCTACATCATTTTTAAGCTCTACTGACTTTATGGTTTCATAGCACAAAAGCTAGGGAAATCATTTTCTAAGTATGGTACTTGTACTTTTCTTACTGTCCGAGTTTAAAGGTAAGCAGAACTTCTAATGAGAAAGGACTGGAGGCACCAATCTTCTTAATACCTATAAAGCAGACAAACCCTGTTTGGGATTTGAAATCTTCAACTCTGCACGACAATGCCAAAGCAAATGCAGGCTCAGTATAATAAAGCAGGATTGACTCAATTACCAATATACAGTGGCACTGAACTCTCATTGCCCATTTTCCCTAATGGAGAAAAAATGTGGCTAGATTTAGAGAACTGATTTCCTTGGGTTTTTTTGGAGACTCCAAGATCAGAACTGAAGCAAGGGTGATACTATGCCAGTGAAAAGCTATTTACAATTTGGTTTGTGGATATCACTATTTATATTAAGTTGAATTCTGCTCAGTTAAATGGGTGTGAACTTCCCTGAAGCTCATGTGTTGTACTAACTTAGGGTAGAATTTGGTCCTTTCAAATAACAATGATTACATAAGAAATTACCCTACTACATCATGGAAGGCAAAGGACAAACAAAGCAAGACAGAGTACACAACTGTAAAGAACTGTAAATTACATAGTGCTTTACAGAAATGCAAAAAGCAGGTGTATCTGCCTCCAAGCTCTTACAATCTAAATTCAATAATTAATTAATTAATTAATATTTCAAAAGGGATTAATTTCTCTTAACAGAAAAAATAAAAATCCCAGTAGAGTACTTCAAAATGAGTATGTTATCGTATTTAAAAACTTACTTACAAAGATAGTATTGAGGGTGAATGGAACAATTCATGTCCCGTTATCTTACTGATCCAAAAATTCCATTTAAAAATAGAAAGATGACAGACAAATGTGCTCAAACATGCAGCTTGTGAGAGCAAAGATGATCACTGTAGGCTTGCCCACCACTACCACGTAAGGTCTGCATTTAAGAGGGTATTTTTCCTTAAAGTTTGGTAAGAATTAGGAAAAAATGCAACTTCTACGAAATTTTCCATCCCTTTGCATCAGCAGCCTTTACAGGACACAAAAGATTGGTCTGAAGTCACCAATAGATGGTCTGCATGTATGTCTTCTGTACGTAGTGTATGGCTCTCTTATGACCAGCTCAAAATTGTATCAGCAATGTTCCTGCTAAAATGCAGGACTAGCAGTAATAAGAACATGTCAAGAGAAGTGAGAGGCTAATTAATTTCCTTCTTTGAAGGCATGCTAGTAGAGACTCACTGCCATTGCTCAGGTTTTATCATGAACTTTCAAAAGGGATTTGCAGATCTGGACGGGAACAGACAACAGTGGTTGTCCATTTTCTCAGGAGATGGAAACACAATTATTTCCAGACTCCGTGCTGGGAACGCAGATGGTTCATTTTATAAAATCTTTTCAAATATTAAATTGAACTAATTTATTCTGGAAATTTTCAAAAAACAATGTTGAAACTCTTGCTTTCCTTTTATCCCAGAGCACCTGAAAGTCCAGTTTTACTCTGAAAAAGTTACAGAAGTGGCAGTGGACAGATACTTAACTTCCATAGTGACAAACAAATACCTGAAATAAACGTTGTTAAAATTAACTTTGTATGTAAATGTTCATGCCTGGATTTTAGAAATCGAAGAAATACTTTAATTTACGTAACAAAAAACAAGTCCCTATTCATTCCTCATCCCCTTATACCACAAATTATGACTCCACAGACAAATACTTTTCTACAGTCTTACATGCAATGCTGGTTATGCAATTTCCCTTTATACAGACTTCCATTATTTAATCTAAGGCATAACTTGCATATTATCAATCACTTTTACAAAAATTGCAATGCTAAATTGTGTCTACAATTCATTAGAGTTGCGAATAGCTCATTGAACATGACTTTCACACACTCAGGCAATCCTGCCTTCTGAAAGAATATGAGATAAGGTTACTTTAATCCTTTCAAAGAATTGCACTATTTTGCTTTCCTTTTTATCCCCTTAAATATCCTTCCTAGTTAAGAAATTAACATTCTCTCATACAATTCTTACACAAATTATACTTTTACTTTTCTGCATCTCTTGTTAATTACATGATGTTATCTGGAATAATCTATTCAAGAAGCAGCAATAACTTTGGTTACCAATAAAAGAGAAAACTTAGCATAAATTGCTTAGCACAAAGTTAATCTTATAAAGCAAGGAATAAAGAGGATCTAACAGCTATTATATGACTTATCAGCTTCCCGAAAAGGGTCACTCTATACTTTTTACAAGAGAGTAATTAAATACCTTAACAATGTCATTGAAACTTCATGAATCTTTCAATAAATTATACACTGCCTCTACAACATGTTTTCATTTATTAATCTTACTTAAAATGCAAAGAGCTATGAGAACCCCATTGACAGTTAAGTAGAGCCACTCAGTTAATTCTTATTATATGGTTTAATGCAAAGAATAATGACCACTATAACCTATGACACAATTAAAACTATAGCCATCTGTCATGAGATGTTAATCCTCTTATTTCAAAGGTCAGACTTTTCAAAAAGCTTTCCTAAAATGCCTACCTTTTAGAAGAAAGCACTTATCCTTCTGGATAAACAGACATGTTTTATAAACCTAAGGTGCATTATATTGTAATGTAGAATTTATACACACCACTGTATGATTTTAAGAGGTTTGCTTCTAATCAATTTCACTTGGTTCTCATTTACTAGGCACAATGTGCTCACTGAAATTGAAAAATATATTAATCTAGTTCTTATTTTAAACATCTAAATTTAGGACCTGAACTGCCCAACAGCTTCCATTTAAGGCTGATTATAGTGATGCATTTGCATTGAGGAGAAAACAGAATGCACTGACTAGCATAATTACTTTAATTAAACTAATATTTAAAATAAACCTTTTACTTAAGCCTCTCCCAAGAGAAGGTCAATAATCATAGTTTATAATAAGCAGATTCATGTAATATGGAATGTGTACCATAAATTGATTGGTCAGCTTCTTTCAATAGAATCAGGAATCAGTATTTTTTTTAATCACAACAGAGTATTTAATTCTGTTCAAACTGTCTCAGGAAATGGAAAATTGGTTGAAATAGAAAAGCTATGAAAACAGTATAGGCAGATCCCAGCATGTGAAAATAAGTTGTGAATGTCTGTCCAAACGAAGTCAAAACTAAAGGACCCTTAAATAATATAAGGTGATCCACTATCCATAAAATATTATATGTTTGACATTATAATGCTAAGACATGAGATGTCACATTGAGAGATATAGGCTCAAGTCTGAGCCATCCTGGAAAATCCAGATGGTTTCTTTATCTTTACACCAGTAAAAATTCCATCCATGCTCTTATGCAGGCTGAAAATACAGAAGGCCTATGAGAGGCAAGGAGAGTAATGGATAAATTTCATGTTGGGATATTTAGGTAAATAAGGCAAGAAATACTGCTAATTCTTGTTCCAGACTCTAGCTTTAAAGCCATGATGGTAACAATAAGCCTTAAGGCTGAGCTCTCACTGCTCTGTACAGGGCTGGAAGGAAGAATTTACAGTGATTATGGAAAGGGTATGGCAAAGTGATGAAACCTCATGTACAAACCAGAACGGTCTCTGGTATCAGCAGGAAGAGCGGTGAAAACTTAAGTATCTTAAATGACATTAGAAACCTTGATTTCACTAAATGTTTTAAAAGCATAGCTGTTTAATTTTAAAACCAGCAAGTCTTCTGCAGCTTCACCTTCAACTTTGGTTTAAAAGTCTCTCCTCTAGAGCGTCTTGCATAAGAAAGTTAACACTGAAACAGTTAATTGAAGATCCAATACAAAGGGGGAATAGTATACAGAACAAAATCTGGAGGACTGGTACAACATGTCTGTGATCCTAAACTTTACTGCCTAGAGGTTTCCCATTGGGAATAGAGAGCAACCACTGTGCTAAAGGACAATAAAAATCTATCTGCAGATTGATGTGCTGGAAAATGTACAATATATTAGAAATCTCAAATTGATCAGCATCCCCAAATATGTGACTAAGAAAAACACATTTTAGAAAGTCCTCATTTTCAGCACCATTGAGATTAACCTTCATTAAGAACAGTTCTTCATCCTTAGAGTAGAGGCTATTAATTGGGAAGACCATTAACAATGCTTATGACCTGTTGGATCTTGACAATCCCACAAGTCACCAGCAAGAATTATGAAAAAGGTTAGAACTAAATTAGATTACAAATACAAGAAATTCAGGATTTCTATATTTTATTCCAACCTGGGTGGTACAAAAGTATATTCTTGTAATTAATGTAAAAAAAAAGTTTGGGAACCTCAAAGTAAAAAACAAACATTGAGTGATCATGCCCTTTTAAAAAACAAAACAAATATGCCTCTCTCTCTCTCTCTCTCTCTCTCTCTCTCTCTCTCTCTCTCTCTCTCAGATATAAATCAGAAAAAAAAATCTTTACAAACGATTAACATTTCTGATGCATCAAACAGATTTAAGACTGCTATAAAATTATTAAATTACATGATTCCTGGTTTATATTTCTGCAGGGAAACTCCATTTTGAATGTGATTTACATACCCTGACCCTATCAATACTTACATCTGAGAAAATTTTATCTGTGCAAGTGCATTGAACTTACTGATACTACTTTTGCGCATAATATTATGCACACATGTATTTCCAGGTTTGGAACCCATCTGTCTTTCTGCTCTCAGATTCTATTAATCCAATGCATTATCTCTCAGATGCAGATCCAGTTTGTTGTAGGATAAATTCATTCATACAACTGTTTCCTGTACACAATGGCGTGAAACGTGTTCATTGGATTTTCTTAGGAGAGGAAGGGTCTGACTTTTGCCAACAAAGTCTCCTTATTGGCCTCTAATTAACTGCTATATAGAATTGCTGTATGGTTATGTTTAATAACTTGCGCTTGTTGCCCCTCTAGAGAATTTGTATCTTACTCACAAGTCTTTGGGGACAAAAGTTAAATTTGCATTCATTCAAATGTTTTAGCAACTTTTATGTAGCTAGCAGAAAGTAAAAATGAAATTACTAAAAAAAAATCTAAGGTTTCATTCATTCAGGAAGAAAATTAAAAAAAATATATTTATTTATTTATTTATTTATTTATTTTTTCTCTAATATTTTTAATTCCACAACTTCAGGATGCCCGAAAGCCTGAGATACCAGTTAGCAACCAAACCAAATATTCCAAGTACCATGAAATATAAATGTATGAGTTTTCTGTTTGATTTTAACATCTATGGAGCATGTGCATCGTGGAGATAGTATGACAAGTTAAAGTGTTACTGTGGTTTAGAAACCATCTATTCCGCTCTTATTTAATAGCTGTTACCATCATGTTTAGCTGCTGCAGCTCCTCTTGCAGATGGGAATTCACTGATATGATTAAATTTGATGGTATGATAATGTATGGTAATCGTGATTAATCAGAAGCCTACTAGCAAATGGAGGATGTTGGGTATTATGTCACCTGCATTTTAAACTGCATTCCCTCTATGCCAGCCTGACAATATTTGACAGCTGGAGGGATCTCATGCTGCATCTGCTTGCTACTACTTATAGATCTGATAAGAGAAAATGCCCATCATTCCTTCACTATCTTAAGTGCTGTAATTACAGGGCTTTGCAGGCAAGTTGTGAAAACAGTAAATGTTCAAAACGAAAGCTTTTTGCTAGATGTTGAATAAAGCTCAGTCTCACATCTGCGAAGGCTATAATCTGAAAGATGTAATTTGATGCAGCAGTCTCATTCAAACATGATTTGCATGAAATGCCATATAAAGCACTATCCAAGAAATGTCAATCAACACCACCTGATACCATGTATCCTGTTAAATGAAAACAAAATGCTTTCTACACTACCTGTGAACTGCTCTTGCTACACCGTAATCCAGTGAAAATTTCATTTAGTGCTACTATTATAGTAAAGCCATAACTAAAGCAGAATAATTTTGAGGAAGTAGAACAGCAGATTTGTTTTCACAAATGTTCTTTCATTTTCATTAATAATTTACCTCCTAAACAAATGCTATTACAAAACATGCAAAACTCCTCACTGGATATCTTTCAGGAATGACAGACTGTTCTGGAAATGTAAATTGCAAGACAATTCAAAGCTACATGAATTAAGAGAGTCATACACTTGATAACGTGAACCAAAAACTTTAGATATTAGGTTTTAAAAACCCTTGGTTTCCTTACTTGTTATACCATCTCATTATTAAATCTAAAATAACTTTTATTTTTTGCACTTTCCAGTACAATAAAAACAATTTCATTTTGCTTCATTCCCATAAAATGTTGCAGTATTTAAGATCCACTAAAGCTAGAGAGATTTTTACATAAAATGCTTTAGTATAACATCACAAAATCAGTTCATCTACTAAATTTCCTGAAGCTTTGCTTTCAGTTTTGGACCTCAAGTTAGGCCTGTACTCCACTTTATAATGCTACTTAGAATTTTTAACATTAACAACATGTAATGTTTGTATGATATAGGTAGAAGTGTTTGCAGCTGTGGGGCATTGCCCTAACAATCCTAGGGAGTGTTTACCTCGGACCTCAAAATGTAAAATAAGTGGCAAATGAATGGCAGCTGATAGATATAAAACATTAATCGTTCAAAAAAAGTCACTACCTTAAGTTACCAGAAAGGTGTGAAAAATAATGGACAGCTATTTTAATGACTTCCACAAATAGCACATGCAATTATATTCTGATGTATATTTTAAGATATTCTAAATCTCAAAATATAAGGACAGTGACTCGTGGATACACTCCTCCCTCAATGGGTATATCTAATGGGGATCAAAACACAGATTCACCAAAGAAATGCCTCAGTTACTTCTCTTACCCAAAATACTTCTCCTTTCCATTCTAGAGGCCCTCTCCACCAAGTATCTAAAAGACAGACCAACACTGCCTCCTTATTTTAATCTCATACAGACAAAGGGCCTAAATATAAAGAAATAAATGCAAGTCTGCCTGTGGAGAGAGGACATGACTCAAAGATCCAGTTATAGAGGTCCCCACCACACAGCTTGTGCTTCAGGATTAAACAAGTTGGACTAGTACAGTGAAAGAGAGTCCGGTAGTGCAACTGTAATTGTATGCATCCATTGGCTGTTGTTTCCTAGTCTCATATGAAGCATACCAGCTGCCATTAGCAGCTTGACGGGACCAGGCATTGTGATGTGGGAAACAGTTTGCTCCCATAGGCTGTTACTTCAGGACAATGCTAAAGCTCTTGCTAGAACAAATACTTTTTAACTGACTGTCAAACACACTTGCATAATTTCAGAACACATTAGTACTATATTTATATAGTATTATTGTGACTCATTTGCTTCATGACCCTGGGCAAAGCAGTCATTGAAACAATTCTTTTCAAATTGAAACAATTCTTTTCAAATCAGTTAAAGCTAATACATTCATATCTAGGCACTACAATTAATGGGTCTGATCATCAAGATTGCTGAGCAGCCAGCATTTACAAGTGACTTAGCAACTGGAAGACAATGGGTAGGATTTTCAAAAGGACCTAGTTTGAAAAAGACCTACCTCACTTAGGGTAGACTTTTCAAAAATGACTATGGATACTCCTTGCACCACTGAACTTTTCAAAACCAGCTCTCTTATTTAGGTGCCTCACACTCTCTTTCCCTCTCACTATATATATACATATGTAAGGGCTTAGCTAAGCAACTATTTTGGAAAATTTTGGCCACAGTGTCCATTTTCCTATTTTGGAAAGTTCAGTGGAATGCGTTAACTTACTTAATGTGCTTTTTTAAAAAATAGACTATTTAAAATAACTGGAAGAATTAAATAGTATTAATAGTTGATTAAAATCTCTGCATACATTTTACTACACGAAACGAATATATTTTAAGAAAGAGCTACAATACTACATGGAAACTTATGGAGTCTTCTTCAATTTTTACAAAAATGATAGGCTGTCTTCCGAACAGAGAATTCTTACCCTGTTGCCACAGCCTTTGGCTGACAGCTCCATCTCAGAACCATTATATACTCAATTTCCAGTAAGTTAAATATAATTATTGATAAAGATATGTTTGCACACTAAACAAAGGGGAAGTCAGTGAGGTATTTGATATATTCCTTTAGTGTTTTAAGATTACTGATTCTGTATTACCCCAGCTGCTAGGAAATAACCAGAAGAAATGTGTACAAAGCTAAAAAAATAAATGCATTCATGTCTTCTCCCTACTTCCTCCCAAAACACCCAAGAGATAAGATTTAAATACATAAGTAGGGATGAAAATGTTAAAGTTTTACTTATTATTAGAAACTGAACATAAAAATCCTCTAACAAAAGATATTTGAAAAATGCATCATCTCTGCTAAGTATGCAAATTTCACACCTTATTTTATTTTCATAGAAAACAGGATGAATACATAAATGGAACACAACTTTCAAATTTGAAGGCAAATTTGACTTCAGTTCAATCGTTGTATATACTACATTTAATAAAACAAGCAAAATATGTATAACGCTGCTCATAACAAGCTATTACCTAGCATCTTTGATATTCTATGTAAACCAGGCATGTCAAACTGGCATTTGGGGGGCCGCATGCGGTTCGATTGAAATTTTTTGCAGCCCGCCACTACATTTTATAAAGGAATAAAGTGTGGCCCACTGGCCGCTCAGAGCACATGGCTGAGCGCAGATCACAGCTGGCTGGGCCGCTCTGCGCTGCAGCGACTGCTCATGGCCAGCGCTGCTCTGTGCACAGCGCTCTGTGCACACGCTCATGGCCGGCCAGGCCGCTCTGCGAGGGACGCTCTGCACACACACTCACAGCTAGCCAGGCTGCTCTGCTCACAGCGCCCAGAATATGCTCATAGCCGGCCGCTGTACTCATGCCGCCCCAGCACGCCTGAGGAAGAAATATGTGGCAGTGGCAACGGTGACTCCAGGACCCAGGTATTAGGTTGGGGGGGGCTGGGAGTGCCTGGCTCTGGGGGAGGGTGGAGGCATTAGGTTGGGGGTGCCTAGCTCTGGGGGAGCAGATTGGGGTTATTTTGTTAATATTTTGGTTTTTATTTATTTATTCCCAAATAAAAATCACAAAATGTATATTAATTTTATATCAATAAATATGTCAATTTTTTGCAATTACACGAATAATTATATGTTTATGCAGAATCTCAACCTTACAAAGTATCTGAAATTTTCACAGAAGCATGTTTTGATTAACCACAGTCTATACTTGTTTTTATTTCAACAAAACAAGTTATGTATCATAAAAGATTAGAAATACCTTAAATTTGTATCTAAATTAAAAATTATTTTATATGCGCAAATAACGATTTTGCACATCAAATTATTGTATTATATTAAAACTAGACCTGAAAATATATTATAAAATACACCAAAACAATCTATAATAATAAATAATTATGACTTTCTGATATAGTACATTTTCTTTGCTGGCACTGAAAGCTATCAGTTTTCATTTGTGCAGACCTCAGCAGGATCGAGTTTGACATGTCTGACGTAAACCATTGTAAAGGACTTTACAAGGAGCATCAGTAACATCAGCCCTATTTTACAGATTCAGGAAACTAAGCCACAAAGCATGGAAATCACTTCCCAAGGTCTTATCTAGCAAGCCAGTGGCAGAGCCAGGAATAGAACCCAGGTCTCTCAAATCTGATGTTCAGTGCTCTACTAGGATGCACTGTCTCTTCACTTAATAGAAATAGATACTAACCAAAAGAATTCTCTTAGCTCTGAATATCAGCTACTTAATAAACAGCAGGTATTAGTGCTTACATAAGAAAGATGTTCCATTTTTCTCAAGGGAAATTTTCAGAGGAGAAGAGAAAAATATTCCTATCGAGAGAGAGAGAGGGGGGGGGACACACACACACACACACACACACACACCACACCACCCACCCACCCACCCAACAGGAAAATATTTTAAGAGTTCTAATTCTACAGCTTATTCAAAGAAATCCAATTCAAATTTTAATATGTTGTTTTAAACGCATTTTCAGAGATATGATTACAACAGATTTACCCATTCTTTCTTCAATTTGTTTTCATTTCAAAATCTGATCAGCAGATTAAATTTATGTATCTATCTTAGAATTTTACATGTTGTTTTCATGTGATATATTTTAATCTGCTCTTTCTGAAAATTAGAAATAACATTTTTAAATCCTAAGCAGGTTTCACTATTTTGCACTCAGACTTGCTCAGATAAAAGTATGTCCTTAGTTACACAACAGTCAAATTGTGATAACCTGAAATATAGAAATTTCACAAAAGTATGACAAAATTGGATAAAACAATAACCAGGTTTCATAAAGCCAATTTTAGATTATTTAACATTTTATACTTCATAAAATAGATTCTATAGTAATTAATATGACTATCAGTATAAAATGAACAAGTGTAAGTAAGTGATTGGATAAGGATCTTTGCAAATAAATATTCTGCACAAATATTATCCTCATATTATATGCACATGGAAATCACAAAACCAGAACATTTTTTCTAATCAGACTTTTCTAGCTACAACTGATTTCTATACAGATGAACTCTGTTTACTACAGGTTGTACCTCTATAAACCAGGACTCTCTGGGAAGTGGGGGAGCGGGAGAGCTGGCCGGCGCAATGTGTGGGAAGAGAGAGCGGCACAGGGTCCTGCTGGACTGCCTGGGAGGCTGGGAGTCAGGAAGCCTGGCATGCAGCTCAGCTGGGCTGCGGGTGGAGGATGAAAAAGGAGGGGTGAGAAGTCCAGCACACAAACCCAGCAGGGTTGCTCAGGGAAGCCAGTGGGGTGGCAGAGCAGGGAGGTCAGAAATTACCTCCCCATGTCCTGCAAAATCCTTTATCTGGGACGAACTTGCAGTATATTTTGCTACAAGAACATTTACTTCTCTTTCCACTTTCCATATATTACTAAGGTTTAGCTTTTCCATGAGCTTCATGTACAAGAAAATCCTGTGTCGATCTCCAAGTTTTGGCAAATGAAGGCAATGATACACAAAAATTACTTTCATTTACAGGATTTGCTGTTCTATGTGAACACTTGTAAATAACTAAAATGATACAAAACAGTAACTGGAAAACTGGATGAAGTATGCAAAATCACTTATTCATACTCAAAATAAAACAGGCAAATTAGTTTAGAAAAAGAATTAATACATTTAGTATATTTGGAAACCAAAAGAAAGTAAGATGGGAAGGATCATTCAACGCAAATCCATTTTTGGTATAAAAATAATGAAACCTTTTAAATGGTTAAAGCAAGCAGAAAATATGGAACTGATTTTTATAATAAAATACAAATATGGGGCTTTTTAGTCTGAGATTTTTTTCCCAGTGGCCTTTTTAAAAGATGCCAGTAGGAAAATGAAAAAAGTTCTCTACAATAAGATGCATTTGTATGTCTCCCATTGGAGTAACTAGTTCAACAATTTTAGAGTTAAACAGAATTAATTCTGCTCTGAAAAGTCCATTGACCTTAAGCTTTTAACAAACATTTTCAACTGAAGAGATTACTGTCAATATTTACAAATCCTTAAAATTATATTTCATTGGAACAGCTTTTATTTGCTATATTAATATTTCTTTGTAAATGTATGCTTATCCGTATCACAGAAGAAGAAACAGCTGCTACTCACAGGAAATCTCTGGGGTCCTACAGCAGGTCTTGGCTGGGTTGGGACTGGTAACAAGGGCACTGAAACAAGAAACACCTTTTAATAGAATTTATTTTAACCTAACAGTTATTGACTTTATCTACAAAAGTACTCACACAGCAGATCGTAATCACTGCTGGTTATGTTTACTTTTAAGAACTAAG
Organism: Pelochelys cantorii; assembly: GCA_032595735.1. Lineage (NCBI taxonomy): Eukaryota > Metazoa > Chordata > Testudines > Trionychidae > Pelochelys > Pelochelys cantorii. Next base: position 243,767,640 of record CM064327.1, read on the forward strand.
CATGTGTTCCACAGTCCCTAAAATTAGCCAAGTGGAGACAAATTTTCATGGCATAATTTAGATAATGCAATCCTGAATTTTCCAGAATCAAACAGCCTGTTGACAAAGGAAAACCTATACCTGGCAAAACTGAAGGAAGTCAATCAACTCTTTTAAACATGTAAAGGTGGATCTAAATGACATAACCATACAGAGTTTACATGCTATATTCTTGTTTTCTCAGACCCTTTTAGATGGTAGGGAATCACAGTGACAGACTCCATGCTTCAACAGGTCTTTATAGTATCCTAACACTACGTATGCTAAGGCATCATAGCAGATAAGGTGCTAGAATGACTACAGAGAACCTAAAATGGGAGGGAGAGGGTAAAAAAAATTCAGAATTATGCACTGTCGCCTATTAAACATTAATGAATGGAAGCTTCGGGGGGAGCCAAGTTAGTCTGTACAGGATACACTTAAAAAACAACAAATAGTCTGGTAGCACTTTATAGACTAACAAAACATGTAGATGGTATCATGAGCTTTCGTGTGGACTGCTCTGGGTGTCTGGGCTACTGCAGCCCAGCAATGGGCTGAAGCACTCCCCTCCGCCCACTCCCCTTGTTTAACTGGTTAAACAATTAATGGGATTTTACATACCTAATGAGTACATCAGACTCCTCTATATCACTATTATATTATACACAATTACCAAAAGTCTTCCCTATATGGTGCACAGTGAAACACTGTGGTACCTCAACTGATGTGGTAACTAGAGCTGGTTGGGAAACTTTCAAGAAATATTTTTATACTAGAAAATGCAGATTTATTTCAACAAACTTTTCTGGAATAGCAGTAGTCTGAACAGATTTGCCAATTCAAAAAAGTTTTGGAAAAAAGGTTTAAGTTGTTGGAACATCCCATTTGGAAATTTTCTACATGAAAAATTCCATTTTTCTCCGGTTCAAAATTTATATACAGTAAGTTAAGTAGTAAATAAAAGGTTGAAATCAAAATGAAGCATTTTGAAAATGTCAAAAAGAACATTTTGACTGACTCAAACCAAAACTTTTCTTTCAGACTACAAGTCTAAGAAATGAGATTTCCACTTTTCATCCTGATTTGGGATGATCTCTCCAAAATTTTCCCAGGATGGAAAAACATTTCCCACACATTTATCAAATACTAACTTTAGATGGAGGCCACTGTACTATGTTTTTGAGAAGAAGGAATCAACATTAGAAGAAAGGCCATCCAACCTCACCCACCTTGTCTCTAACACCAGTAGACCAACTGGGCTACAACTACACTGCATATATAAATTCTTAGAGGTATTCACAGCACATAGTAGCACTTGACACTTTATCACTGAATTAATACATTCCATATTTTGGAGGCTCCAACTCCTATCAACTGTTTCCTCAAACTTCTCTTCTTAAAAAGTGAATAAGATACAAGAACTAATATATTAGGAACTATTCTTATCTCACACCTGATTCTAACTTCCATATACTTCTGTTGAATATTTCTGTTTTACTGTTTTTATATTGAAGTACTGGGCTAAGTGCACTAACTTTTCACCTTTGGAAGATTGTATTCAACCTCTGTATTCAGTTACAGTAGAAAATCAATTTGATGGTTTCGTCCTAATTCCTACTGAACACCTGTCAGTATCATACAGTCATCACCCAGTTTGGAAAGATGGGGAGTTTGACAGAAACGTGACTAAAATAGCTGAAGTGTTACAGGTCAGGGGCTAGACGCAGGGGGGAAAAAAGCTATATAAGGAACACACACATAAAAAATAGGCCAGCACTCTGTTCAACTGTCATTATCTGTTTTGGTACAGTGCCTCTGGCAGTGCTCCCCCTCTTTTTTTTTTAAAGCACACAAATGAATATAATGCTCGCGAAAGATGATAGTTCAAATCATTTCAATCCTTGTCTCTCTGCTGAGGTAGCAAAGATAGCTAAAAATCATCATTTTTTTCTGAACATCAAATTAATCCACAAAATTTTAATGGTACAAGAGGGAGAACTGGTGATATAACGTTTTAAAACAGCACAATGTTGGACAGGATTTTGAATAAGAATGGAAGTAAATAGCTGATGGTAAATGACTAGGAAATACTAAAGAGAGCAGAAACCATCCATGTCTCTTGTTAAGGCATTTTAATAGTAATCCCCCTCCCCCCAAAAAAACCCCAGAAAACTGCTTTAAAGTTAGTTTTAAAGGATAAAATTGAGTCACTACATAGCAATTTAGTAAGTTAGTAAGAGACAGTCTGGTAACTCTGTTGAATTTGATAGCTTCTTAAAACACTTATTGGGATAGTTATTTGTTATATCAATATTAAGATGAAAACCTGAACCCCCAACTCAAAAACTGAGTTGATTTGAAATTATTGCTGAGGCTGGGAACCATGCTGTCCTATCAGATTTGTTAATTATTCATATTGGAGTGTATTGACCATTCTAGTGTTCATAATTCTGGGGTGGAAGAGGCAAGAGATTTGCATGAGGGAAGGAAGAAAGTTTAACACATAGCAGTGTGAAGGACCTAGTATACAAATGGTGTGACTGGTAGCTGTATGTCAATGGGTCTGGTGAAGATGTGAATGGAAGCTGACATGGTAGATGTGAAGATTTTCACAAGTGAGTTTCTCTTTCCTTTTTTCTAAAAAGAGGTTAAAGAAAGCATGGAGTATAGTTGTGTTCCTCGGGTAAAAATCTGATTTGAACATCTATCTTAAAAGACAGAAAAAAATCTCATTTGAAGAAAAAATAGCTCAGACAAGAAAATTGTATAACCCAGATACAAGGGGTATGAAACTATTCTGTGGGATTTCTTTGGCTTGGAGAACAGGACTAGTAATGGCAAGTTCTTCTGATATAGAAAGAAGAGTTTATCTTTGGTATGAAAACAGGAGTTACCTACAGACAGGACTCTTCAGTGGGAAAGCTTCAAACTCACTCTTCAGGCCAAAATGGTGGCCATTAGGGAGACTACTTCCACAATTCTGATGCAACAGTTCAAATGGCAGCCTTGTGACATACTACACTATAACCGTTGAGACTGTTTCAGAAAATGTTTAAAATGATTAATTATGTTTATTACAATAGAGGCTAAAAGCTAACCAAGAATGAAGTGCCACTGTTGTATATAAACGGAGTCCTAGCCCAGAAACAGCTTATGATCTAGACAGAGAGGGTGAGTGAATGGGTCTAAATTATTACTGGATAGATGATCTTTTTATTAGTAAATGTAAATTTATGTGCTCTCCCCCCACCCCATACACACAAATGGATGAAAAAATATTTCCATCAATAACTGAAGTTTACATAATGTAAAAAATGCTGCTTGAGAATTTATTGGAATTCTATTTAAGGATATTTAATTTGTATATTTTGAGATGTATTTTAATAGTTATAAAACTAACTCTCTCAATCTCAGCCTCTACTATCATTAAATAATTGTGACTACCCATCCCAAAATTTCACAGCTAGGAAAGTGTAAATAGATAAATATTTTAAAATGTCTTCAGCATAAATGTCAAAAATTTACAAAAAATTAAATTCTGTCAAACCTAGGTATAATACACCCAGTGCAACAAGCACTTTTGTTCTACAACAGTTATTTTACTGATGGGCTTAGTTTAGAGGGAACACATAAAATGGAAAGATTAGGAAAAATAAATGAAATAATTAGAAACAGAAGAGATGACACTGAAGGGAAGAGGTGCAAGGGGGCAGGGCCGGAGAGAATAAGATAAGAGGCAAGTGTGGAGGAAGTACACCTACAGTGAAATGACAATAAAAGGAGGGGAAAGAGAAGGGTAAGAACAGACAAATAAAGGGTAAGAACAGACAGATAAATCAATCAGAATATGGCAGAAGTTGTCCATTCAAAACTGAAGTTCTCTGAATAACCACAGGTCCCCACTTTGGCTGCTTCTGCTCCTGCCAGCTGAAGTCTCTTGGCTGGTTCCTCTTGCACATTTCTCTCAAGGCCAATTGGCATGAGTGTAGGTAGGTACTACCTGGGATCTACTGCCTTCAGAGAAGGGGCTCTTCCCCCCACAATTCCAGATCCAGAGGACACTAGGAGTGAAGGGTGGCTTGACCCCATTTTATCCCTACCCCACCACCTAAATGCAGTTCTCTCTGCTTTGCTTGCTTCTGGTCCTACTGGCTAACATCTCTGACTGGCTTCTCTCTACCACTTTCCCCCAAAGTTTCACAGATTTAGAGAAATATAAAATAGGAGTGTAGATAGTAAATTTCCTTGATTTCTATTTAGAACAAATGCCCTTAGTAAATAGACCTAATCAGACTTGGGCTCAGCCCTGCTGTAAAATTATTTAGCTGAAATTCCAGACAATCCTGTAAAATAGTTTTAGTGACTTTAGTTCCAATTTTACAGAATCTGCTAGTCTCAGTACCCTAAGCTTCAAGTCTTGGTATTTCCAGGAAGCATAGTTCAGACTGAATGGATTCAAATGAACTTAGTGATACTGTGATGTTATCTGATTAAAATATGACCATGTAGATCATTGCTGTTACCACTGTTCTATAACAAACAAATCTTATACAATGTGTGTCAAGTAAGGTGTCAATAGAATTATGTTGTATGTATCCTTTTTGTCTCTGAAGTTATGAGTACTAGTTCTATACCTTTATTTCTAATGTGTTTGCTTCTAGATACCATCCACAAAGTATTTAGTCTGGAAGGGACTATTCAAGTCAAATAGCTCTTCAAAGAACACAGCTCACAATGGAAGATGCCTAGCTATACTTAATGGATTTTCCTGTGAACACTGTAACTAGAGTATGGACGATGGTCTCTAGTATGACTAAGTGAAGCATGCATGGACATGTGATTTGCTCATGTGACTCCAAAATCCACCCTGTTTCCAGTGTTCCCTCTAAGATGTGTGGCAGCACAGCTTCATAGGTGATTAATCAGCCCCGCCCAGTCAGCTAGCTCTGTGCAGAGCCCAGAGCCTCTGACTGGGTGGGACTGATTAATCACCTGGGGAGCTGTGCTGACACCCACCTTAGAGGAAACACTGCTTATTACCTGTAATTTTTGACTAACTGTGCAGAGCGCCCTGAAACATCTCCATTTTGCCTCTTTCCTGTTCAAATCCATGAAAGGGTGGATGGAGGATGTGCTAGTATCCTTTTTTGAGGTCAGAGCAAAAATCCCAAACACTGTTTACTGGAATTAGAAGAGGGAGGCTGTCCATCTGGGTGTGAGACTTTCATTGACTGATGGAAGAGGTATGGACAGGCAGAATCTGATTCTTTGCTTTTTATGAAATACATTCAATGGTTGCTTTGGAAATCTTAAGAAGGGTGAACAAAAGTGATTCATCCAAGACTAAGGACCTTCTGGACTACTGCAGGTATTGTAACCTACTGACTGAATAGGCAGGAAGTATTGCTTTTATAAGATATGGAAAACAGAAATAATCTCCAGGAAACAGCCATTCTGAAACCCATATGTGAGAAGTGGCTCTGGTACAGGATTAACATACTTGAGATTTCTCCCAATTGGCAAAGCCTAGTCCTGGCAACTTTCCTTTATTTGACAGAATGATAAGTAGAATGTTAGCTTTAAGCAAGCTCTTTGTTTATTTGAGGACAAAATATGTATATGATCAGAATGTAAAAAAAAAAAATATTGCTTTTGCAAGTACTGACAAAAGTCACAATTTATACAAATATTTTTTTCTTTAGTCTCAGATTCAACACAGCCAAAGAAACTGCAACTTCAACAGCCTTGTTGCAAGTTCCCCCAAAAAATGTGACCCACCAACGGGTCCTTGAATTAAACAAATTATGGAAAAAGTTTGATTCTCAGGCTTTGAATCAAATAATCCATTAGCAATAGTGGAGTTAAAAACAAGCAGAGCATATCATGTCAAGAGCATCATAAATAATGGACAAAACTTGCATCTTTCATACAATAATTGTACAGATAGGAGCTCCGGCACCCTCAGGACCTGATGCATCCCGAATTGAGGAAATTTGCCAGATATGGGGAGGTCCCCTGCCACCGGCCTCGTAGGACGCTCACCTCCTCCCTGCGGCTGGCTCTGCTCTGGCCCCCAGCCTGCTGGGCTTGGACTTGGGCTCTGGTCCACTGGGGCTCCCAGGGGATGGAGCTCCCCAGCCACCGCAACCCTGCTTCCCCCCTTCCCCCCCCCAACTGGGAATCCCCAGGGACAGGGCTTGCCGGTTGCCCTGCTTCTGCTGCCCTCCACCAGGGATCCCTGGGTATGGGGCTTGCTGGCTGTCCCATTTTTGCTGCTGGCTGTCCCGCTGCTGTCCCACCCAGCTGAGGCTCCCTGGTGACAGGGTCCTCAGCCGGTTCGTAGTCCCGGTGCCAGAACTCTCTGGTCCAGCAACATCCATGGTCCTGCCGGACCACAGATGTTGCTAGACCAGAGTCTCCCGGATTTCAGGGGTTCAACCTATACATTGAGGGGTGCCACAGTACAGCCTCTCCCCGACTTACAAACCGGTTACGGACCAAGCAATCGGTTGTAATTCAGTTTGTTCGTAAGTTGGACCCCATAGAGTTACACATGACCGCGCTGTTCATAAGCACAGATCGTGTTCGTAACTTGGGGTCCGCCATTTATGACAGCTTCGGTCTTAAATGCGAACGGTCGTAAGTCGACCGTTCGCAACTTGGGGACTGGCTGTATAGTCACAGATGTTCTGAGTGTGCCTTGCTGAAGCTAGTATACCACTTGTGAAATTATAAACGGGAGCACTTAGCTTCTGAAAACTGATGTCTAATATTTAAATATATCTTGTTTACATTTGGCAAGTCAATTGCTCCTTAAAGGATAATGCAAGTTTTACATTTAGTGTCATTTTAGAGAACAGCTACTAAAGTAAGTTATGACTGAATGATCACAGGAAAACCGTGTATATATTCTCTCCCCACTCCCTGCATGGCAATGTTAATTCAGAACTTAAAATATTTAGAAAAAACTCACCTTGCACAGGTGTCACTACCGTCCCTTTGAAATGTGGGTTTATATGTATGTTCTTTGGTTGCTGAGGTGTCACTGGGGGTGGAGTCATCATGATTCCAGGTGTTTCAATCTGGGGTGGCATATGTAGCCCTGGAGGAGGAGACGAATGATGTTGATGCTGTATAGGAAGTAGCGTTTGTAGCTGTTGCTGTGGGAACAGACTCCTAATAGGCTGCTGCTGGTGAGGAGGAATTAACCTCTGTGAATGACTCTGCAAATAATCAAAAAGAACAAAATTCCTTGGTTAAAATCCAAGTACACTGATGAAGAATCAGTAAAATTGAAGCTGGTATCTCAGAGAATGTTTAAGGTCAAATTTTCAGTTTCCAATAGTTTCCAAGAACTGGTTGAAACTACTGGAACTACCAGCACGGGAAGGAATAATCTGAAAGCAAAAAATATCAGCATGAAGGGGAAATAAGACAGGAAACGAGAAGTAAAGGAAAGGGGTAAAAGGTTATTCATTCTTGTGTGTGGTGCCCAAGCCTAATTCACAGACTATAACCAACAGCCAAACAAAACTTGAAGAGAGAGATGAGAATAAAATGTGGCAAAGACCGGGCCACGTGCCCCGCTAGAGTCAGCGGCAATGTCATGGAGGGCCCCAGTGTCAGTATTATCACTGAAGTATGCACAGGGGTTGGTGCTGGTGCCCCCGGAGTTGGTGCTGGGGCTGGGATTTGGGTCAGCACCAAGAACAGAGCCAGGGCCGCTGACGGAGGCGGTCTCAGTATATTGGTTGAGGGCACCAGGGCAGCTCTGTGATGCCCCCTTGGGACTGGTGCTGGAGCACTTAAGGCCAAAGCCTCGGCCCTGTGCCATCAAGAGTGTCTGTCCTTCTTCTCTCACCCCCTCAAGGACGGCACTTGAGTCAGGGATGAAATCAACTCGATTAAGTCCCTTGTGGCCTCAAAGGTATCCAGCATCGATGGCTCCAGGTGGACTTCTGCTGGGCTGGAGTCCCGACACGGGCTGAAATGAAGTCTGCCCAATCTCGAAGGTCCAGGTGTCGAGCCTGCTGGTGCCCCATGTCCCTCCTGAGGGCGTACTGTCAGCACATGCTGCGATGGAGACTGGCCCCTGATGGGCCTCCATTTCTTCTGCAGCACCAGGGACTGAGAACAGTGCCACCACAATCTCAGTATTGGGGAGGCCCTGGAGTGGTGGGGTGCTTCACACACCAAGGCCAGTGTGTTCTGTGTGGCCGACACAGGGTTTGAGGTCAGTGCTGGACGGAGAGCCGCCTCCATAAGTGAGATTTTAAGGTAAGACTCATACTCCTGCTTGGTTCATGGATTGAAACCCCTGCAAATCTTGCAGGACTCTGAAAGGTTGGCCTCCCCAAGGCTCTTTAGGCAGGCTTCATGGGGATCGCCACAGGGCATAGGCTTGAAGCACAGGGCTTGAAGCCCTGGGGCCCAGCCATGCCCCACCACAGGAGCTGGGAATGCAAAGTGAGTCCCCACCCCAGAACGAACTACTGAACACTGAGAACTGTTTACAGAAGAGAACGAACAATTAACAGCAACTCTAAACTAAACTAAGACAACAACTAGGTGAGAACTGCTAAGGAGCACTTGCAGAGAAAGAACAGAGCACATTCCAATGACCATCACAGGAGCTAAGAAGGAACTGAGGGGATGGAGGACCAGCGAGAGTATACATTAGCCAATATAGCGGCACCACTCCACAGGGCTCCCCTGCTGGCCCAACAGGTACCGCTAAGGGAAAAGCTTCTGACAATGCACGCACACGGCACGCACGCACCTACATGGAACAGGTATGAGCAATCATGCGAAGAAGATGACTCAGTGTTAAAAAAATCAACTAACATCACAATTTTAACACCTTTTTAAGTCACCAGAGATAAATTCAGCAGATAAAGAAATATTTGGTCACATTTCTTCCATGCTAGGTTAAGTAGCAATCAGTAATGTTGGACTTAGTGTCAAAATCATAGATGGCTCCCTTATACAACCGGAATTAATCTGTTCCTCTGTTGACCCAAAAACCAGAGTCTGTTTGTGTCATTTGAAAAAATGCTTGCAATTTGGATACTAAAGTAGAAACATGACGCTTCTCATACTTCCACAATGGACAACTACAATTAAGTGAATAATGGATACTTTGGGATTGTTACCAATTCTAAACAATCAGGGAAGATTAAAAAAAAAAATCTGACTCAAAACTAATCTGTTCAGCAAATTGAGAAGTTGAAAAAAAAATGTGTCAAACCAAATGTTTCATTTTGATTTTGCACATTAAAGTTTTAAAGTAGATTTAACACTTCAAAAGGGAGTCATTTTGAATGAAAAATTCAGAGCAGTTCAATTGCAAAAAAATGTCTAATTTTTTAAGCCTTTTCACTGACCAAAACGATATAAGGAATTAAGAATTCGTGGAGTATTTCAGTGTTGCTGAATCTACATTTTTCACATGAAAATGTTTTGGTTAACAATGTGTATTAAGTTCTAATCACAAAAGTATGAGAAGCCCATGTTACCTTTAAGATCCATTGGAGCTGCAGTATAATAAGGTTTGGGGTTTTTGAATCTTTGTGAATGATTAAGAATAGTAGAGATTTTTTCTAAAATTCAACCTAATTTTGAAAGACAAGGACCTACAAATCAGTGTAATTGCTATAATTATTTTCTTAAAAGTATCATTTCCATGAAGAAATTACTGTGTTACCGCTGTTGGTGGCTGTGTTGGCAGTAGTGCAGGTCTGTGATCCTTCATTCTTCCCCTTTCATTGTTGTCTCTCCTTTGTTCTCCCATTCCATGACACATTATGGAACCTCCTCTCCTCCCTCCTCTCCTTGAGCCATAGCGTCCCTGTTTAAGCTGTCTTTCCCTTTCTTCAAATTCAAATAACGCTGCTTTGGCTTCTGCAGAGAGTTCTGTTATACGGGAAAAATGTGTATGTTAGCTATTTGCTATAAGGATTAGAAAGTCCACAATAACTAGAGAAAAGTATCACTACAACCAAGATAAAATTTGCAAGCTCTTTGGTCATCTTAAGGTGGCAATGGCATGTTAACATTTCATTAAAGCAAAATCAATGTTTTTGTGCATTTGTAACTGCTACAAAGGTAAACATGTAGTAGAAGGTTAAGAAATTACCATGAAAATATTATTTTACTGTTGCAATCTGCCTTACAGTTGTCAATTGTTGCTTAAGAAGTTTAAGTTACATGAAAGTAGCTAGATTGTCAGCTAGTAACTTAATTCTGTTTACCCACAGAAAAAACATTCAGAAAATGAAGCGGCAAGAAACACTACAGAAAATGTTATGCTGAGTCTTCCACCATAACCAGTTTTAAATGCTTCTATTCTGTACATTGTCTTATGCCAAAGACCACTTTTGTACATTTGAACCAATTCAGATAATGACATTTTTGAGAAACATGAAAGAACTAAATGATGCACACTTTCTTATGCAATTTATTTTCCTGTATATGTGGCTCAAAAAAGGGGGTGAACTTTACAGGTAACAAACAAAAACTAAATATGCACTACAGATTTTGGGTCCATCTACAACTGAGAGCCTGATTACAAGAACTGTCCCCAATTCGTTTACAACATGGATAAATGTTGTAGAAGAGATGGCACTGTACAAGGACCTAGAACTAAGTCAAAACGCAAGGCAACGCCCTTTACTAGGTCAGGGGATAACTATGCTGTAACTGAGTCAGGGGACTAAGCTACAGTATCAGTGTTGACTAACATACAAAGTCTGCACTAATTTTTATAAAATAGAGTGAAGGTTTCACCAGCAGCATGCAGAAGACGCATACTTTATTTTAAGGAGGCCCATTTAGTGACAAGCAATATAATAAGCTAAATACTTAACTAGAAAAATCATTAATAAATATAGTGTAATTATTTATTACATAAATATGCAATCTAATGCTTTTGAAACTGACTTTTCCCTTCATCTTAACTGGAAACTAAACAATATTAGAACATGTATTTGCTGTATGATGAAATTAACTTACAAATCCTTTTATAAATAAAAATAAATAATAATAATCCATGTTTAATGTTACAATTTGAAGGGACAGAATTAAGACATTTGATTCTCATAAATACCACCAAAAATTGAACGTTTTGAAAAAGTATTTACTTTGCATGTCTGAAAGCATTGCTGGGTATAAATCAGTTCACACTGTAAATGACTCTCCCCCCCCCCCTTTTTCCATTCCTTCTCTCCCTGCTCCCATCCCCTACTATTTATTTTGGAAATGGACCTTTAATACTCCATTCATCTGAAGAAGTAGGTTGTGCCCACAAAAGCTCATATCACCATCCACATATTTTGTTAGTCTTTAAGGTACTGCTAGACTATTAATTTTTTTTTTAAGTTTTTCCAGTTATAGACTAACTCGGCTACCCCTCTGATGCTTCTGCTTATTTTCCCATGCTGTATGCTCCTTCACACAACCATGTGGTGAAAAATCTAAAAGAATGTGATTAAGCCACGAATATGGCAGATGATACAATAGCGAAAGCTACTTAGATCACTGATTTAAACTTACTTTAAGTGATCTCATTAAGCTTTGAAGTTCACAGCTGACTGAGGTATCTCTGTATGTGACAGGAGCAGAAATTGGAACCCACTGCTATTCTTACTTGGTTGGAGATACTTTGTGTTTGAATTGTGAAGGCTGTATATTTGCAACACAAAAGATAAGAAGGGTTTAGAATTTTGAGTATTACAAATTTAGCAAAAACTGCAGACACCTTAACATTCACTATATATTTGTGCAGTTGCTGGCCAGTTGCTGATGAGAAGATGAGGCCCAGTTGGGGAAGGAGGAGAAAGGTGGATTACTGGCTGGTGTATGCTTCTGTTAGCTAAAGCAATATACTAAGCAGCAATTCCTCTTCTCACCCAGCACCTGGCTTTGGGAGGACAACAGCCCTGTGCCAATCAAGGAGAATGTGCAAGGTCATTTTAAAAAGGGGGCAAGACTTCAACTGTGCTAAAATCCCAATATGCTACTAAAAGTGCTCACCAGTTACTTTTAAAAATATTTACAGGTACTTTTTTCCCTAGCCACTTAGATCTCATACAAGGAGAAGCTTGCTAGGAGCAGCTTTAAAGGCTTGAAGAGCTGACTGCAGCCCTTCACCAGATGAAATAGATTATGGAAGGAAGGACAAACTGCACTGGACAAGTTATTGCCTTGTAGTTTGCAGATGAAGTTAAAGGAGTTCTGATCTAGCACTTGTGTCTCATTTTTCTTCCTGTGTATCCAGGATGATGCCCATATAATGTTTCAAGGTACAAATTTCAGTTGTGTTGGTCCCTAAAAATGCAGTAAATTGGGGGAAAAGAAGAGGTGTCTAAACTGTGTACTCATAGCTATTCTTCCCACTCAATGAACTATATCTAGCAGCTGACAAACACAGATGACGTGCTCAATTTTTCAGCCAACAAATACAGTTCCTTAAAATTATGAATGTAACGTAACAGGGTTAGAATGGATACTGCTCTGTGGCAAACTATAGCAGCACTACTATGAAAATGGTGATTATTTGGATATGATTTTGTTTCACTGCAGTTTAAAAAAATTTAACAAATATTTCATTGTAGGACTGTGAAAGCACTTAGAGATCAAAAGAGATAAAGTGTTTTAATTCCTTGCCCTAAAAGAACAAAGAAATCAACTTGGAGGTTCCAACTTTATGCCTTAGCCCTGCAAACGTGCATCTGCAAAGTACTACACTGCAGTCAGTAAAGGCCCCTTGCAGCTATGCCACTGTACTGCTTTGGTGAAAATGCTACTATGCTGATGGGAAAGCTTCTGCTGTGAGCATAGTTATAGGCAGTAGCTATGTCAGTGGCAGGTGGTCTCCAACTGACAATGTGCTATTTATTGAGGTGAAGGGGAGTTTAGTATTTATGTTGCTCAGGGGTGTGGATTACTCATATTTCTGAGCGATGTAGTTATATCGATAGGTGTCTGGAATGGTAACCCGGCCTAAGACTCCAAACAGGAGTACAGTGTTTGTACATTTGTGTGATCTATGTGTAGACTCAAAGTCTGAATCATGATATTTTGTGTGCTTCCTGATTGGAGCACTTAGACTTGCATTGTTACTGCACTGCACGTTTCCACATGTGTATGGAAGTGCAATAAATTTAATGAAATATTTTATTTCAGACCAAAAACTCACTTTGTTCAAAAATTAGATGTTATACCAAGCATAAATGGATTACATTGTACATATTATTGCTGATATCAGCATCACTGCACAGCAATACTGCTGTTCCAGCTGTTTTGTGTATGGCTTTCCATAACATGGAAATCGTCGTCGTCGTCTTTTTTTTTTTTTTTTTTTTTTTTAAATTAGGCCTAGAGGGAGGAGTTGCTGGGAAGAGCAGGAAAATGGAACAGAACTGTTTTTAAGAATGCTGCTGGCTTTTGATTGTACCAGCCCAAATGAGGTAATTCTCTCCTCCTCTTTCCTTAAAGTTTGTTGCATACATGCATATACAATGTAAACTCTATATAGCCAGTCAATAATATTATATGGTCAACACTGAGTACATAAAAAAGCTTTATTTAATATTCCTCTCAGAGGATGAAATGAGCATTCTCAGAAGCTTATTTTATATCCTTCCCATAATATGTCCCCCTAACATCTTTTCAAAACCACCAATTACATTTTCTTTGTTAAAAAACCCACACACATTTATGAAGTTTCAACACCATTCATGAGAGAATAATTTTTACATTTTATATATTTATTTTCCCAGCACACACATTCAAATCTTGACTACACAATTCTCTCATATACGGATACACAGTTAATGTAGTGAATCAGCAATTATTTTTCTAGTGGCTCTAAGTGTCAAGATTAATTTCACTAACCCTGGTAATAAAATGGTTTCAAATGACATCTTTAATCACCAAGTAAGAATGCTTCCCTCCAATAGAGACAAGCTGTCACTAAAGGTCACCAAAATCTGACAGGATGAAAATTACGTTTGTAACTTCAACTGAAATGTTAATTTCTCTTTAAGTGTTTTCTCAACTATGTCCAGATTGTAAAGTAAAGAGATGTAGCTATGCAACAAAGTTTCATTTTTAAATCAGTAATATCTATTAACAGTAATCCCAGGAGCAGGGCTGGTATTTATATGCAAATGACAAATTTTGCATTGCTGTTAGTTTAACAGCTAAAAAGCATCAATTATTGCATGTCCTTTCATTAACAGAAACAAAAATTAAACAAATCACATTTACAGAAACTGTTCTAACAAAAGCAAATGGCAAAACATACAAACATAGAACTAATCAAATGCTATTTATTTTAGTTCATAAGACATTTTACCTTGTTTTGTAACCTGAACCATGTCTCAAGCCACCCACAAAACTTGCTATAAACTAATATAAAAGCACTGTTCCCCTTTAATCTCTTAAGCATTCACAGTTATTACAAAGCCACTAGGATATACTTCAGTCTGTTTACAGCCACCATTTACCTTAATACTAGCAGCTACAAAACTATTGTAGACACTTGCATAGAATTTAACAGATTTCATTTTAAAAAATCACTTCAGTTAAGCCAGCGATACACTTGTGTGTAGATTACACATACATATGAGGGTGCTAGTGCATTCAGGATCATCTCGTACCTAAACCACTTATGCATTATTATTACAATGCTTTGGAGTGAAACCTTTCTAGAGAGCACCTCTCATCCCCATCAGTATGCCTTCATCAAGGCTGGGCAAAATACTGCCAAATTTGGCCTGTGGATCACCCCGCCGGGACCCTCAGGCACACAGCTGCCACGGGTTTAAGGCGCAGTCTGGTGGCTCTCTGCTCCGGAGGGAGAGGGAGGCTTTGTGTGATCTCCCCACCCCCAGCCCAATCCTCAGCTCCTACTGGCCAGAAACAACCAGCCAATAGGAATTGACCCCAGCCAATCTCTCAGCTCCTATTGGCTGGAAACAACCAGACAATAGTCACTGAGAGTTTGGCCTGGGAGATGGGGTCAGCGCAAGCCTCTTCCCCCTCCCAGAGCTGAGGGCCACACGATGGAATAGCCTGCAGCTCTACGTGATCTGGGGCCACAGCAGGCAGGGAGCCCAGCCTGCCTTGGAGGTGCTGGCCAGGAAAAGCTAAGTAAGCATCTCCCAGCCAGAGCCTGCCTCTGGCACCCCTGCCCCTCCCGCAACCTGAATCCCTCCCCCAGGTTACCATCCAAACCCTCTGCACTCCCCTGCCCCAGGTCACAACTACCTCCCAGGCTCTGTACCCTCTCCTACACCCCTCCCCCAGGCCAGAATCCTCTCCTGCACCCAAACACCCTCCCAGACCCTGCACCAACCCTCTGACCCAGGTCACAACCCCCTCTTTCACCCAAACTCCTCTCAGACCTCACACCATCTCCTGCACCCCAGTCTCTTACCCCATATGCCCTTCTGTACCTCCATCTTAGACCCTGCACCGCCTCCACAGAGAAGTGCAGCCCTTGACCACTTTCCAAAATCTTGGAGTGTCCCCCACCAAAAATGACTGCCCATCCCTGTTCTGTATAGAGATTTTGACTGAAATACCAAGCAAGCATAACTATTAGTTCATTCATTGGCCAGATTCAATAATAGTCTTCTCTGATTTGAAACTACCAAGATCTCAGGGTCCACTGAGATTGCCTCATTCATACATTTGACATGGATTACATGCTATGAATTTTGCTGTGCCAATCAGGCCTACATCTGTAGCACAATGCTTGTTGACAGGATTCGTCAGAGTGAATACATTTCTGAAATAAAAACTATTTCCTTTCTCCCCGCCCCTCCTCCTCCTCCACAGCTTGAACTCATTGACTGTCAAGAAGAATCAAATTTCTTACAGCATTTTTCTTCATTTTTTTTCGAGTACCTAAAAGGGTGTTATTTAGGAGGAGGAAGAAAAATTGTTCTCCTTGACCTCTGCTGATAGGACAAGAAGCAATGGGCTTCAATTGCAGCAAGGGAGGTTTGGGTTGAACATTAGGAAAAAACTTCCTGTCAGGGTGGTCAAGCACTGGAATAAACTGTTTAGGGAGGTTGATGAATCTCCATCATTAGTCTATCTAATCTTCTCTTAAATATCTCTATCAAGGATGATCTAGATGATGCTTGGTCCTGCTGTGAGTTCAGGGGATTGGACTGGACGACCTCTCAAGGTCCCTTCCAGTTCTAGTATTCTATGATTCATACTGTTGAACTACAAAGGAATCTCAAGAAAGGCAATTCGGAGGAGTCTCTCTGAAGCAAAATCTTTTGCCTTGATGGATTTTAGGAAACTGGTGGTTATTGAAGGAAAAAAGGCCCTTAATCTCCCTCCATAAAAAATGCTCTTACAGGAAAACCTGGAGGGTTAGGAAACACTGGCTTTCTTTGGAAGGTAAGCAGAAGAAACCTGATAACTGAATTCATGTAGACTAACTTCCAGTGAGAGGCTCTTTCCTTGCCACCTTCTTTACCTGAAGAGGGACCAGAGTTAAAAAAAATGTGCCCTTTACTCTTGTGAATATAGCTTCTGCAGCCTTCCAAAAAATATTCCAGACATCTTACAGAAAGTTTTAATATCTCATGGGTGCCGCCATATGTATCTGCAAGCATCAATGTCAGCACCATCTGCACTCAAGGCCTTGAAGACTAATGGCATCTGATAAGCTACCCTCCCATTCCCTCTCAAGTTAGCTGCTTCATATTTTGACTCTTCAGGAAGACATCCAAATCTCTTTCCACAGTTTGAATTGATACTTAGTTTCTGCAGTAGAATGGTGATCACTGTGCAAAGGCAAATATTTCACAGACAGCCATGTTTTGAATCTGGCTAGTCTTGATTCTAGATCATTGTGTATTAGCATCTAATCCCGGTACCACCAAGCATTTCTAGCATCAAATGCTGGTACTGATTATGGCATCAAGATATATACTAAAAGTGCTGCATTATCTGAAATCCAACACAAACAGTAGACTCAATGATTCTCAACAGGGCAATGAATTTTTTTTAAATATCACAGTATCAAATAATTCAGTATCCACCACATAGGAAGACTTGGTGAAAGTAACGCCTTTCCAAGATACCTCACTGTGACTTTTTGGACAGATGGACTAAAACTGGGCAAATAAGAGAAAGCCGAAAATCAATTTATCACTTTTTCACTGAAATTGCACATAATGTCACAACAGTTTATTAGCTAATAAATAAAAAGTCTTATTAGGAATAGCATATAATGGCTTTCCCACTTCAATGCTGAAACACATGCCAAGCACACATTCAGTGCAGCTGGATATATCCTGTGTGCCAATGTACCAGGGCAAGCTGTTTTCAATCAGTGTGATGTTTACTATTATTGTGAGCCTTAACACAAGCATGAAAATCTGCAGGGGTTATTTAAAAGTTGGAAATACTAAAACAGTAGTGGGAATTTTCCCAGCGTACAGCCAGCTGCTGTTTAAAAGGCATAGGTGCTAAAATGAGGGGTGCCAAGGGTGCTGCAGCACCCTCTGATTTGAAGTGGTTTCCATTACGTACAGGATTTTCAGTTTGTCTCAACGGCTCTCAGTACACCCTATTTAAAAAAAAAAAAAAAAAAAAAAAAAACACTGTTCCAGAACCCTTGTTAAAAGGACAGCCTGATTAGAAGATGGGGCTAAGTGGTGAGAGGGAGAGAAAGCTTCAAAGAATACACATTGCATTGGCTTTTGAAAAAGCATATTCTTCTTCTGATTTTCTGAAGGAGGACAACTAAAACTATTAGGAAAAGAAGCAGCAGAAGATTGGACAGCTTGGATATAGACAAGCAGAATCTATGGCAAACTACATTCTTTTAACTTAACAACAACATTTACTGGTGAATAGGGTTTTACATAATCAAATGTTTTCCTTTCTTTTATGGTCATCATTTATTATAGTCCATTCCCACAGAATCTTACCCAAAGTTTCTGGAATGTTTCTTCTCTCTCTTGTTATGTCTGAGAGCCTAATGATTGTTCCTTCTTTTCGTTCAGTTTTGAAACGCTGTCGTCCAGATTCTTCATCCTCCTCCTCCTCTTCATCAGATTCTTCTTTTGTTTCCTCCTGAAGTTCCAGAGTTTCAATAGCTGCCTGCATCACAAGAAAAAGAGATGTATACAAACTAGTGTTACCAGAGACATTTTCTCCCACACTAGAAACATTACCTTTTTTAAAAAGAAAATTTGGCAAGATAAGAAACATCAATGTCTTGTATAAGGGCTCCACTGCCTATACCTTTCTGGTATGAATAATTGTTGTGCACACACTGAGTACAAGTGATTCACCATATCTTATAGGTTTGCTTGGCTACAATATACAATAGCTACATATCTAAGGTATACCTGATTTCTGTAAAACACTTCTACCCAACTGTTGGAACTAAGCAGGGATGGGGTTCACCATCTGAGGAAGGGGAAGAGAGTATCTGGATTCACACTAGCTAATCTAGTGAGGAAGGATTAACTAGGTTAGATGGGGGCAGGTGAGCAAAGCCCACAGGTAAGTAAAAAACATGGAGACCTGGGAGATGGGTCAGAAATGGGAGGAAGCATGGGTTATAACAACAGAAGTAAAGAAGGGATAAGGCAGAATGGGGGCAAAATCAAATCAGTATTTTAGATGCCTGTGTACAAATACAAGTAGTATGGGAAATAAGCAGGAACAACTTGAAGTGCTAATAAATAAACACAGCTATGACATAGTTGGCATCACAGAGACATGGTGGAATAATACACACGATTAGAATATTGGTATAGAAGAGTACAGCTTGCTCAGGAAGGATAGGCAGGGAAAAAAGGGAGAAGGTGTTGCCTTATATATTACCAATTGATACACTTGCACTGAGATTGAGATGAACATAGGAGAAAGATTTGTTGAATCTCTGGGTTATGTTAAAAAAAAGGGTGATGGCAAGCTAGGGGCATACTAACAGACCATCTACTCAGGCAGAAGAGGTGGATAAGGCTTTTTTGAAACTAACAAAATAATCCAAAACACAGGATTTGGTGGTGATGGGGGACTTCAACTATCCAGATATCTTTTTGGAAACTAACAGCAGGGCAAGATTATCCAGTAAGTTCTTAGATTGCATTGGAGACAATTTTTTTATTTCAGAAGGTTGAGAAAGCTACTAGAGGGAAGTTGTTCTAGATCTGATTTTAACAAATAGGGAGGAACTGGCTGAATATTTGAAAGTGGAAGGCAGCATGGGTGAAAGTGAACATGAAATCAGATGTCATGATTCTAAGGAATGGTAGAAGGGAGAACAGCAAAATAGAGACAATGGATTTCAGGAAGGCAGATTTTAGTAAACTCAGAGCTGGTAGGTAAGGTCCCATAGGAAGTAAAACTAAGGGGGGGAAAACAACTGAAAAGAGTTAGCAGTTTTTCAAAATAACATTATTAAGGGACCAAAATAAAACTATTCCACTGCATAGGAAAGATAAAGTATGGCAAGAGACCATCTTGGCTTAACCAGGAGATCTTACATGACCTAAAAATCAAAAAGGAGTTGTATAAAAAGTGGAAACTAGGTCAAATTACAAAGGATTAATATAATAAATAATGCAAGTATGCAGGGGCAAGATTAGAAAAAGCAAAGGCACAAAACGAGCTCAATCTAGTTAGATACATAAAAGGTAACAAGATGACATTCTACAAATACATTAGAAGCAAGAGGAAGACCAAGGACAGGGTAGGCCCATTGCTCAGTGAAGAGGGAGAAACAGGAAACTTTGAAATGGCAGACATGCTTAATGACTTCGTTTTGGTTTTCCTCAAGAAGACTGATGACGACGGGATGCCTAACAGTGAATGCTAGTGGAAATGGGGAACGTTTAGAAGTTAAAATTTAAAAAAAAAAAACCAAAATTAAAAAAATTGCTTAGAAAACTTAGATGTCTTCAAGTCACCAGGGCCTGATGAAATGCACCCTCGAATATTCAAGGAGCTGATATAGGAGGCATCTGAACCTTTAGCTATCATCTTTGAAAACTCATGGAAGTCAGGAGAGATTCCAGAAGACTGGAAAAAGGCAAATATAGTACTCAGCTATAAAAAATGGAAATTAGAACAAACCAGGAAACTACAGACCAGTCAGTTTAACTTCTGTGCCAGGGAAGATAATGAAGCAAGGAATTAAAAATTCATCTGCAAACATCTGAAAGAAAGTAAGGTGATAGGTAACAGCCAGCATGGATCTGTAAAGAACAAATCATGCCAAACCAATCTAATAGCCTTCTTTGATAGGATAACAACTCTTATGGTTAAGGAAGAAGCAGTAGACTTGCTATACCGAGACTTTAGTAAAACATTTGATAACGTCTCGCATTATCTTCCTAATCAATAAGCTAGGAAAATACAACCTAGATGGGGCTACTACAAGGTGGATGCATAACTGGATAACCATTCTCAGAGATTCACAGTCATGCTGGAAGGGAGTTCTGCAGGGGTCTGTTTTGGGACCAGTACAGTTCAATATCTTCATCAACAATTAATGTGTGCTTATTAGGTTTGAAGATTATACCAAGCTCGGGTGGGGGAGAGGGCGGAGGGTGTTGCAAGTGCTTTGGAGAATAGGGTCATAATTTTAAAATGATCTGGAGAAATGGTATGAGGTAATAAATAAGATGACGTTCAATAAGGACACATGCAAAGTACTCCACTTAGGAAGGAACAATCAGTTTTACACATACAGGATGGAAAGTGACCGTCTAGGAAGGAGTACTGCAGAAAGGGATCTAGGGGTCATAGTGGACACAAGCTAAATATGAGTCAACAGTGTGACACTGATGCAAAAAAGCAAACATTATTCTGGGATGCATTAACAGGACTGTTGAGAGCAAAACATGAGAAGTCATTCATCCACTCTACTCTGCACTGATTAGGCCTTAGTTGGAGTATTGTGTCCAGTTCTGGGCAATACATTTCAAGGAAGATGTGGAGAAACTGGAGAAGGTCTAAAGAAGAGCAACAAAAATGATTCAAGGTCTAGAAAACATGACCCAGGAGGGACTACTTAAAGAATTGGGCTTGTTTAGTTTCAGAAAGAAGACTGGGAGGGGATATTATAGTGGTTTTCAAGTATCTAAAAGGGTGTTGCAAGGAGAAGGGAGAAAAATTGTTCTCCTTGGCCTCTGAGGATAGGACAAGAAGCAGCGGGCTCAAATTGCAGCAAAAGGAGGTTTAGGTTACATTAGGAAAAACTTCCTAACTATCAGGGTGGTGAAACACTGGAATAAATTGCTTAGAGAGGTTGTGGAATCTCATTTGAGAGCTGGTTAGACAGACATCTATCAGGGATGATCTAGACAGTACTTGGCCCTGCTGTGAGGGCAGGGGACTAGACATGATTACTCTCGAGGTCCCCTCCAGCTCTAGTATTCTATTAATTGTATTTTTATTACAGTGCGTAAGAGAATATTTTGAATATTCTACCAGAACCAAATCAGATTAGTCCACAACTTTTAAAGAAAAACCACATCAAATATCCTGTGATGATATATAGAAAAATGACTTTCCTAGTTCCAGGGTTTGGATACATTCCATCTGGATTATTAAAAAAAACACTGATAGAATAAATTAATTCTTCTTCGTGTTTAAGACTCAGAGCAATTGAAGATATCTACAATTTCTAAATTATATTCCTTTGATTAGGTACAGTTTTGCTTATCTTGAGAAAATATTCTAGTGGAAATGAAGTTTAAATTGAACAGTTTCTCATCTCATCAAAATAATGAAGAATGTATGTTATGCAGTAACCAATTTTAATATACTAAAATCGGCATAATGGAATGCTGTTGATCTCAAGTCAAATCTGAAATTATCTTGTGGGAGCAAACCTTCATTAGACACAGAAAACCATATCCCAAGCATCAGTGTCTTTCTCTAGACAGTCTAATCTCCACCCAGTTCTCCCCATCCCTCAGAAAAAAAGAGTTCTCCTGTCCTGGGACAGTGGATAGAAGATGTAAAAATGTTAAATTTGATTACTAGTTTGAAATTTAAAATATTGTATTATAGCATTATTTGCCATGAAAGATTGGGTTTCTGTTTTGTTTAAACATACTAGCAATCCAATTCCTGATTTATTGGGTGTCACACACAAATTTTAGTGCCAACAAATGAACTATAACTTTTTTCCCGTTTGGTAAACACAAAGAACAAACTAAAAGCAAGACATGATTCTATATTCTAAATTGGGGCACTTAAAGTATTAAATCATAGGAAGCAGACAAGGCAGAAATACGTAGGAGCCAATTAGTTTCAAAGGCAACACACATCAAGTCTAATTTTCCCACTGCAACTGAATGCAATAAATGTTTAGGCAACAGGAAAAACAGGATGGAGCTCTTTAAAGGTCCCAACTATATTTAAATTACAAGGAAAGAGAAAGGTAAGGCAAGAAAGATTTAGCTGAGTGGGGCCAAGGAGGGACCAGGAAGTGGCCATTGGCCCGTCATGTCCAACAGGAAGAGGAGAGTATATTTACATTTTGTTCACTCTGGACAAAACTTTTGCCCATCAGCACACTCTCTCCTACTGGGGGGGGGGGGGGGCGGGGGGGTCAGAACAGGACATTTTATAATCTATTTTGGACTTTTTCCTTTTCAGACTGAGAAGGAATTTTTTTCTCACCATTAGACTGGGGTGGATGTTTTGTCTTCTTTAAACAGAATGGGGACATGGTTGAGATAGATATGGAGACCATGTTAACATATCACAACTTAGTAGGTACCAAATGTGGTGGATGTCCAATGCAAATCCTCATTACAGAGGGGAATGACATAATGAGTGGGGTTCTGTAGCAATCAGTTCTAGGTCCAGTTCTGTTCAATATTTTCACCAATGATTTAGATAATGGCAGAGAAAGAATGTACAGTTTGCAGATGATACCAAGCTCCAAGGAGTTGCAAGTACTTGGGAGGATAAGATTTTAATTCACAATGATCTGGACAAACTGGAGAAATGGTCTGAGGTAAACAGCATGAAATTCAATAAGGACAAATGCAAACTATTCCACTTAAGAAAAAACAAATCATATGCATACATACAAAATGTGAAATGACAGCCTAGGAAGGAGTATTGTGGAAAAGGATCTCAGGGTCATAGTGGACAACACGCTAAAAAGTGACACTGCTGAGAAAAAGCAAACATTCTGGAATGTATTAGGAGTGTTGTAAGAAAGAAGTGAGAAATAATTCTTCCGCTCTACTTTGCCTGGATTAGGTCTCAACTGGAGTATTTTATATAGTTCTGGATACCACAATTCAAGAAAAATGTGGGCAAATTGAAAAAAAGAAATCCAGAGAAGAGCAAAAATGATTAAAAGGTCCAGAAAGCATGGCTTATGAGGCAAGATTGAAAAAAAACTTTTAGTGTGAAAAAGAGAAGATTGAAAAGGGACATTATAACAGTCTTCAAATATCTAAATGGTGGTTATACAAGGAGGAGGGAGAAAAATTATTCTCCTTAACTTCTGATGAATGGGTATAAACTACAGCAAGGGAAGTATAGGTTGGACATTAGGAAAAACTTCCCAAATGTCAGGGTGGTTAAGGAGGTTGTGGAATCTCTATCATTGTCTAACCTGCTCTTTAAAATCTCCGAGTATCTGTTAGGATAGTCTAGAGTGACGGTCCTCACTCCTGCCATTAGTGCAGGGGACTGAACTTGATGACCTCTCAAGGTCCCTTCCTGTCCTATGATTTTATCAGTATGGCTCCTCTAGCATCTAGAAATCCTTTTGTTTAGTAGAAAGACAGTATAATAATGAGACAGAGACAAATCAGAAGTTAAATTTGGCTCTCCAGCATGTCATGGAGTATTAATGCTAAGCCTTTCATATTTTTAATGGTTTAATGTACGTGATTAATAGCTGTATTGTGCTTTGACTTTATTAGTCTAATACCTGAATTTTCATCTTCAAAGTCTCATTCACGGAAGCAACTGAATGTTTCATATTGATGGAGCCATTAGATCAGTGTTTCCCAATTTTATTTGGCCACAGAACCCTTTTAAACTCGAAAGAATTTCGCAGAACCCCTAACAGTCATATATGTAGCTGAAAAAGTAGACCACAAATAAGAAAGGATAATAATAAACAAATGCTAAACAAGGTCAGGAGATCAACATTTGTTTAACTGCACATATTTAAAAACAAAAATGACATTTAATGTGTACAAAAGATAATCTCAAAAACTAAAATGCATTATATTGGCAGTTTTCAATGCAAACAGTGGTTTTTCTTCTTTTCTCTGCAAATTCTTTTCATATTTGGTTTAATATTGGAAAGTTGGATTCGCATATCTGGCGCAGCATTCAGTCGATTTATGTATTTCGTTTTTGCTGCTGCGTTAATTCGAGAACCCAGTTTCGCACAAGTATGTGCTGGCAAAGGGTAACAACTGACGAATTCCACATCTTGATAAAGCTGAATATTCTTGACATAAACCGCCCCAAAATGTAATCTGAGAAATTTCTTTAAATTGTTGTATCAATTGGCCATCTGAAGTGATTTCGATTAGGTTTTCATAATCTTGTGTAGAAAAACTGACTGGATTTTCTGTTTACTTAATGGATTCCAAATCCAGTTATTGTCATTTATGGTTGGAAAATACTTCATGATGTTTGTGTATAAATTGCAAAGATGATCTGCAATGTCCTGGCCAGGAGGGAGGGTACAAGAGGGGACTTGGGGCAGGGTGCCTGGCCAGGAGAGAGGGTACAGGAGCGGTCTTGGGGTAGGGTGTCAGAGCAAGCTGAGAATGTGGGGTCTTGGTGGGGGGGGAGGGGAGTGAGTGAGGGGGATTTGAGTGCGGGCATGAGGAGCAATTCTTACCTGGCTTGGCACCCTGCTGAAGCAGGGAAAGCCTCCAGGCAGCATGCTCTTGTTTCCCCAGCAGGGGGGGGACCCCAGCACAGCTGCAGCACTAGGTCAGGCTTCCCGCTGGCAGGGCGGGGCGGGGCACGGCATGTGTCTGTGTCTGTGTGGAAACCCCGACCTTCACCACCAGACTAGGCTCTGCCGCTTCCCCAGCAGGCTAGGGAGAGATGCGGGGGAGAGAGACCAACAGCGCATAGAGAGGCAGCAGGCCTGAGCACACCCCGAGGGGGGGCAGAGCCAAAGCGTGTCCCGCGGGGGAGGAGCAGCACCCCAGCCGAGTTCCACGCTGGGATCGGAGTGCAGGCAGCAATTTTAAAACGCCGAGGCCCAGGAGCAGCTACTCAGCACCCCTTCCCTCCCAGAAGCAGCAGTCGCTGCAACAAGCCGCCGCCTGCACACCGGGCGGGGGGGGGGGGGCGGAGGGGGGCGGCTGGCCGGCCGCCACACGGCTGCACCGGAGGCCCCATGGGACAGGGCAATCCTGCGGAGTGAGGAGGGGGCCACGCCATGCACAGTGGTGGGGCAGCCGCAGTTGGTGGTAGAGTGCCCAGAGCCACGCGCCGCCAGAAGCCCGCCCCCGCCAGCACAATTCAAATGGGAGCTGCTTGCGGGCTGTGCAGGGGACAGGGGAGTAAAGTTTTCTCGCGGAACCCTTAGATTCACTTTGTGAAACCCCAGGGTTCCGTGGAACACCGTTTGGAAAACACTGCATTAGATGAATCACTTTTGGATTAGTTATTTTCTCTGAATAATCCTTTCACCCCCATTTGGGAACGCATGTAAGCCTGTCCATGATAATTAGCTTGTGATCTGGGACAGAAATACTGTTGAGTCCTGAAGAATAGCCCAGTTATGAGCACAAGCAAGTTCTAACCAGCAGATTACAACTGGAAAGTGTGGCAATTATACTGAGAGAGGAAATGCATTACCAGGGAGAGAAATGATGATAATGGAAAGGGCGAACAAAACAATGATTTATTGCCTCAAGAGGTGGGTCTCAGTTACCAACGTCTTTAGTCACACTACATTTTCAAACTGATAATTAAGATAAAATATTGTTGACATTTTTGTCAATAGCAAGAACATAAACAGCTAAGATCATAGCCAAATAACACTACACACCATGAATTTATTGATTCTCTTTTGAATAAAGGATCAGAGATTAGTAAATTGCTTTTACCAAAAAACTGCAGGCAGGCAGTCCTATAAATCTGAGCCAGTTTGAAGTTTCTCTGAAAATATAGGCTATGGAACAAGTACATTTCTGGTCAGTTTTTAGGTAGGTCAAAATCTAGCTGTAAATAGGCTGACAACATCTTCTTTAATCTATAACTAAAAAGAATCCCAAAGGATTTAAGCTGATGGAAAAAGTAGGTAACATAAGATGAAGGGTGCATATATGTAAAATCACTAATTATATCTTTTCTAGTTATACAATTTCTCTCATTCTCCCAGTGGGTTCGAGCTGGTTAAATTTTTCTGCTGTTGCTGGAAAGAAGTCTAGAGCATATTATGCCCAACAGCAAACCAACTCCTCTAAGGTCTCAAACTGTACACTCATGATGACTGATATGATTTTTCTTAGCCTCTGATTCTTAAGTTGTCCAAAAGACTCTCTGAGAGAACTACTATTGAGATTACTTCTGAAGTAAGCTCATTTTCCCTCTATGAACTTACAACTTTGCAACAAAATGTCAAGTAGGTTAATATAGCACCTAAGAAGCAATCCGTTAGCATCAATATATTTATCCACAACTGCACCGAGGTGGTTCTAAAGACAACACACCTTGCTGCCAACTTCCTTTAGTCAACCACCTCTGTCTTGCCTGGAGCCTGTCCTGCATCCGCTGTCACTACCAACCTTGGTACGCTGTGTCCCAGCGACCCGACTTAAATTGACAACCTCCCATTTCCATGGATCCTGCCCCAGCACTCTCAGTGCCCCTTGCTCCACAAACTCCATGACTACCTGCTGTGTCAAATCCCAATCCTGCCCCACTGACCCTGCAACTGCCTGTTCCACAAGCTGAGAGTCCGTCCCCCCCCCCGACCCTGCTCAGACACCCTCAGATCTGCTGCCCCGAGACAGAAGCACAAGCTGTGCCGCACCTGGCTCCATAATCACTGAACCACTGCAACCCACCCCCTCTTGCCCTTTGACCTCTAACTTCTACCCTACCCTCCCTCAGCCCCAGCCCTCCCCCCCTTAATCTCTAGCCCCTTGCTCCCCAGTGCCCAACACCCTTTGACCCTCACCCCTACGCCCTGTGTGCCCTTTAACCTCTGACCCCTACGGCCAATACCAACACCCTCTTGTCCTGTGATCCCACCACGCCCTCACCCAACACCCCTTTGCCCTGAGACCTCCACCCTACCCCTGCACTCCCCAGAGCAAGGCTGCCCCTTCTAGGGAGCGAGGCTGTTACTGCTGCGCAGACAGGGGGAGCAGCCATTGGCGGTCTGTGTTCTCCCTCCTCCTTCGCACCCCCTCCCTCCCCAAGTGTGTCTCATGCCCCCATGGGTTGAGGCAGGAGGAGTGCAGAGCCCCTGCTGAGCTGCCATCTTACCTGAGTGGGAAGGGGAAGGAGACATGTCCTGTTCTACCTTCTTAGCACCAGCTCCAGCACCATCACCAGGAAAAAATCAACCGCCATGGCTGCCGGAGCTGAAGCCAGCTGCAACGTGGGCAGGGAGAACGGCTGTTGGCAGCGCATGTGCTTGCTTCTCCTTCGTGCCCCCTATACCCCGCCGCCCAACACTTCTTGCACCCCCATGGGTAGAGGCGAGAGCGCAGAGCCCCAGCGGGGCTCCCATCTTACCTGGGTGGGAGGGGGGAGGAGAAAAGGAGGTGCCTTCTGTTCCCTGCCTTCTGCCGCCAGGCAAAATCAGTCACCACGGCTGCCACACCTGAAGCAAGCTGCTGTGCAGCGGGGCCGGGGTGAGCCCGAACCCCCAGAGCCACTGCCAACAGCCAGCTTCAGCTCTGGCAGCCGCCACGGCCCAGCAGTCAGCAGTTCGCGGGCCGACACCAGTCCGCAGACTGGTGGTTGGGAACTGTTGATTTACACCAGTGGTTCTCAAACTTTTTGGGCTCCGGAGCCCTTTACATGTGTAAAAATTTATGCAGAGCCCCAGCAGTCCACTGATTGTATGTGTTGTACCTATTGATATTTCTAGTTTGTCAGCCTCACGGAGGCCCTGGAGATGTCTCACGGAGCCCTGGGGCTCCGCAGAGCACAGTTTGAGAAACACTGACCTACACCATCTTGAGAGGTTATCCCATTCAGCATAGGTATTGCACCTTCTCAAGAGGCAGTAGTTAAGTTGACCAAAGATCTCTTCCACTGACCTAGAGCCATCTGCACTGGGGGTCAGTCGATTTAACTACATCCCTGAGATGTGGATTTTTCACACTCTTAAGCAACATAGCCACCCCACTTCAATGAGCATTCCAACAAATCCTATAAATTAAACTATGGGATAAGAATAAATACTGCACCAGATTCCTAGGGAGGCAGTAAACAACGTATTTCCTTGCCACCAGGAATCTGTTGCAAGTTAATACTGCAGAGTCATTACAGCACCTTCCTTCTGTAACCAGGGAGGTTACCTGTGAGTTTTTGGAATCAAGCCTCTATCTAATTCTCCAACAGGGGAACATGGACCTCACCTCCTTTCCTGATGGAGCCACAGAAAACTGTACGGAGAAGCTTGTGGAATTTTCAGAACCATGCATAAGATGCTCCCACATAAGATACCAAATGGGCTTTTCTCTTTTTACTTTCAGTGACACATAGGCTCCTAAATGCTTACATTTTCTTTGAAATGGGACCTAGGAACTTTTGAAAATTTACTATTTTGACCCCACTATATTTAATTTGAGCAGGAAGGTGTCACATTATAGTTACTAGGAATATGTGGCAGAACATCGTGTTATGTGAGTGGATGTTTTTCATAACTCTGAACAAAAATATTACGGTTGTTCTTTCAAAAGTTTATAATTGATCAGATTTAATATAGCTTTGAAATGTTACTATGCAGAAGAAAAATGCTGGTTTTAATTATCTTAATTCAAATGAAACAAGCAAAACTAGTAAAGGACAATAAAACATTTCGACATCATACTATCCATCCTAAAAATACAGTGATGGCATCAAGAACTGTTGGCATTTAGCTAGTTCACAGCCAGTTGGCATTGAACAGCCAGCAATTTGAACAATTCTAAATTATTATAAATTCTGCAATAAGCAACTGTTTCAAAATTTGTTAGGTGCATAACATACCTCTTCTGATTCATTTGTAGGTGTCTGGGAATCAGCAACCTCTTCCAATTCCTCTTCAGCTACATATTCTTCCTGTTCTTCCATCCCTTGTTGATTATATGACTGTATATAATCTTCATCCTAAAACAATTATACAAGGAAGTTACAAGAGAGCCACTTATATAAGAATTCAGAACTATACATGTATAGTTTACAGAAACTGAAAACATGCTTAAATCAAAATTTGGGCTATCACTAATTTTCTATCACACATGGTAGTTAATTTAGCAGAGTTTTTAAGACAGCTGTAGTGGCTTTAACACTACTGACAACACTGTATTAACAACATTGCACAGCAATACAGATAATATCCATCTCATGGCACAACATATGCCCCATTAATTTCAATGGTATGAGAATCCGTCTCTTATCTTTTAAATTATATGGAGGTAAATCTGGAATAGTTGCTTATCCAAAGTGCCATCTGCCCCATGGCACTATATATCCATCTTTATTTTAAAAGGGAAAAAAATAAAAGATTAATACTCTTTTAAAAAAATATTCTACTAATTTTATACTGTTATTATTCATTTGTATTTAAGTGATGCCTAAAAGGCCCAAACAAGGATCAAGCACCTATTGCACTAGATGCTGTACAAACAAGAATAAAAAAGAGAAAAAACTTCTGAATGTCTACTCAAATTTTATGCCAATTTTTTTCTTTTAAACTGTGATTATGTACTATATTTACTTGCAAGTAAATTAGCACATGGTCTTCTGCATTCTGCTTAAAAGATATCAAATTATGCATGTGACATTTTCTGAACTAACCTCCAATCTCTTTATTCAGATTTAGACAGTTCTCAGTTACAAAAAGGATGAATGAGCAGGACATCAATCACTTTGGAATATTAGCACCTTAAAGATGTCTTTAGCAGGTCAATAATCTTTTCACCTTGGAAGGACTTTATCAGATCTTGTCTAAAGCCTGGATAAAAGCTTTTGCATTAAGTACTTCTAACAATTGGCAGTGTATCTCCACCACACAAAGCTGTTTTCTTCCTTAAGGATACAACCCTCAAGGTCATGGTTCTCAACTGCCTTCCAGACTGACAAAGGAGCATTACCTACCGCCAAACAAGCTGTCAACACAAACTTTGTCACAGCCTAGATAAAGAAACTGGCAGACAGTGATAATAGGTCTAATTTCCACCCCTCCCTAGGGAGGTAAACAGATTTCAAATCAGTCTAAAACCTATGCACGTGAAGCAATGTGATCTTTGGAGATATAATAGAAATAAACTCACTGCAAATTCATCTAGAGGTTCATTGATTTCAAGGTCTAGCACTTCATCATTGTAAATTTCTTCCTCTCCCTGTTCTTCCACATATTCTATTTGGTCTTCTGTCAGCTCAGCATCATTGCCTTCATACTGTCCTTCCTCTGTGTACTCTTGAGCATACACTTCAGGTTCATCCGATTTGTCATATGCTATTTCATCCTCCCCTTGGTCGTATTCTGAATCATGTTCTATCGCATGATCATTAGCATTCTCAGAGAATTCATATGATGTAAGCATGCCAGATGTAGCATTAAGACTAACTGTGACACCCTGAGAACTGCAGTGGAAGGGGGAAAAAAGATCAGATTGAAGTTGAAAGTATACCAATTAACTACATTTGTGATGATTTAGTACAATGAAACAGACAAGTACATGTACTTTAAGTTATTGATTAAAAATATAGCTCACACACCAACTTGACTGCATGCCATAAACTCATAATGCATACTGTACCACAGCTTATCACCAGCTGCAGATTATTTGACCAGGGGAATCAAACCAACCAGATGGTCTAACAGGTCAGGCTGGCAGAAGTCCTGCACAGTAACCAAGCAGATTGCATTCAATTTTAAGTTCCAGACTAACAAAAATACACAAAATGATTTCAATTGCATCTGCTTCTAATACCTCCAAATAAGTTACTAAATCATTGTTATTAATACAGATAGAAAATCAACTGGAATTTAGGTTGTTGTATTTATTGCGGTAGATTTAATTTTCCATTCAGAGAAAAAAATACCAGGTGACCTGTGAAGGTTTAAAAAAATTCCTATGTTAGTTTGTATGAACCTAAAAACAACATTTAAGAAATGTTGAAAACCTCAGATCCTTCTGATCAGCTATATCTAGAGTTTAAGTTTTCATGTTTGCTTTGCAACAGCAGATATCACAACCACCTAAAAACAGTACATTTCCAACTCAAGGTTTGGAGAGAAAGTAGGAAAACAAAGTTGATTCACAAATATGTTTTATATTGCATTTATCTAAAGTCCACCCTTACTGATTTGCTGAAAATTTTTGTTGGAAAATGCTTTTTGGAGGGGTGCTTTACTTTTTTTTTTTTTTTTTTTACCACGTTACAACTCTAGAAGTAATCTTAATAGGCACCTACTTTTGCACCACAAATTTAGGACCACAAAATCTAGACATATTTGTATGCTATTTGTACACCAAGCTGGCCCCAAACTGGAGGACTTTGAAAGAAAGCAGGAAGGAAAAGCAGCAAAACCATTTACTCCATAGAGAACAGTAATACCAGCTGCAGAAATGGAGAAGTAATAGTTCATATAAATCAGGGTTTATCCAGTTAAAATGATGCACTGGCATGCTTCAGTGAAGACACTGCATGCTGACAGGAAGGGCTCTCCACCTCCACTAGAAGCGATTGCTACATAGATGGCAGAATTAGATTTTTTTCACCCGAGCAACATAGTTATTCCAACTCAAATTCCTGATGTAGACTGGCCTCAGTTTCCCTGCCCTTGGGTAGGTATTCTCCTCTTTCCTTTTGCCACTTGTGCAGTCATATGTTACACCTTGCTACACAGCACAAGAAAGCAAAGGTACCATGGGAGAGAAATAGAGAACATACACCCTGGTGTATCAAAGGAAAATCCTGTTTCCGTTTTGATGGTTCTTTAGCTCAATTCTGCTGACAGAAGATCATCATGTGCCCAGATTGCTAGTCTGATGGAGGGAGTTTGACCCAACTTCCATAATTGCAGTAGAGAAAGCTACCTGCTCTTCCTCCCTCCCCAGTCCATTATGGATTGCAGGTGGGAATACAATCTTAGGACAGGCACCACTTGGTCTCCTAGAGTGAGCTTCTTCAAGGTGTCATATATTGTCATGTATTGGATCATGAGACCCCTTTATAGCCTGTAAACTCAGACAGCTGACAGTGAGTTAGGGACACACACCACCACAGAACAATCATCCGTCTGGGAGTGACTGTTCAGCTCTCAAGCCTTTGTGCAAGTTTCAGTGCTGCATGGTACATGAAGGGATGCAATAACACAGCCCTTAATTCAAATTTCATGCACTTTGGAGCTACTCCCCCCAGGCACTCAGTTTAGGGGGTATTTCTGGAACTCTGCAGGAGACAAGGCTTACCATGGTGCTTGGGGAAAGAGGGGAGAGGAGAATCAGGACCTGTGCTGATATCCATGATTTAAAAACAAAGACAGTTAACTGAAAGTTAAGATTACATAGCTGAAATGTGTTCTAGCTCAAATGATATGCGTAAATGATGG
This sequence comes from Pelochelys cantorii, assembly GCA_032595735.1. Classification (NCBI taxonomy): domain Eukaryota; kingdom Metazoa; phylum Chordata; order Testudines; family Trionychidae; genus Pelochelys; species Pelochelys cantorii. The sequence continues at coordinate 243,800,443 of CM064327.1, forward strand.
GCTGAAAACAAAGCATAAGCAATTTCAAGCCAAGCAGTAATGTTAGTCAGTTTTATAAACCACTGAAGTTACACAAGATTACAAGTGCTCTCAGCCATAAATATAATAGAAACATGTTTGATTTATACAAAAAAATTCATGGTTATATCCAGATACAAGGGAAAGCAAAGTTTCAAGGCAAATAATGCAGATACAGTTATACCTCCCTAGTCCAGCATCCTAACCAGGGAATCTGCTGAACCAGGGGAGGTCAATGCCAACCCCTCTGCTGCAGAGCTTCACTTCAGCAGCAGGGTCAGCATTAAATGAGTGGGGAGATGCACTCACAGGAAGAGGCAGGGTGGCCGCAGAGCCCTGCAGTTGCGAGCCAGAACAGCAACTCTGTGGGTGTGTATTAAGCCCCACAGCTGCCAAGCTGTGCTCCAGCCCCAAGCTCCACAGCCACCCAGCCTCTCCCCCCAAGTGACTCCACTCATCACTACTCCTCCCTCGAGCTATTTGTGGCACTACGAATGCTCGAAGTGCAGGGGAGGAGTTGCTGAGCATGGGGATCGGCTTTTCTCTATTGAGTGCTCATGAGACTGCCCGACTATAGAAGTCCGGACTATAGAGATCCAAACTGTACAACCTTATTCTGGATAATTGAAATTTTTGCATAGGATTAATTTTGATGAACAGATTTTACTATAGCATTATTAATGCAATGATTACCTGAATATCTTGCATTTTTGATGCCTAATACTCCATTAAAAATGAATGAGAATACCTAGGATATCAGAGAGAAGGAGGGCAGGATAATATCTTTTTATTGGATCAACTTCTGTTGGTGAAAGAGACAAGCTTCTGAGTTTGCACAACTCTTCTTCCAGTCCAAGAAAAGTACTCAGAATGTCGACAGCTAAAGACAAGGTTAAACCAATTTTTAAGCATATGGAATCAACACATGTTGCAAGAGATCATTTAAGGTAAGTGGACAGTTTAACCCCTTTGCAGTCATGGGATAAAGGAGGGCTAATGGGTTACAGGAAGCCTTCAAAAGATGAGCTTGGGAGCTTAAATTCATAACTTTTCTAGACACTAAAAATCATGGACTCCTATTTATCCTAGGAATGCAAAGGTATTAGCTGGCCACTTCACCTGAATTGTCTCATGCAGCATATGGTAACTCTTTACGCTTAACAATCTGTTTCACCTGTATGTACCTGGGACACTCTGGGATGCGGGCCACACTGACAAAATGCCTTGTATCAACCTTGCTGTGGAAAAGTTGTCACTTAAATTTGGCTCCTGGCAATGTAAGTGTCTCTCTATGCCCATTTAGTAACATCACCTCCCTGAGCGACCTAGTATCACAGTTGACGTGATTAAGTTGATGCAATGTCAACACAGACACAGCATTGCTTATGCTAAGTCTTACTGGCCTTCAGGAGCTGTCCCACAATTGATACAAGTGCTCCTGGTAAGGACTTGCATGCCCTACATAAGGAGCCAAGTGCGTGTACACACACACTCCCTCTCCCTCCATGGAGCTGACTGGGCAGGGCTGATTAATCACCTGTGAAGCTGTGCTGCTGCACAGCTTAGAGGGAACACTGGTGTAGACCCAGTCTCAGTAACTTCCCTGAGCTCTGTGTAAGCTTGAAAGTTTGTCTTTTTCACGAACAGAAATTGGTTCAATAAAAGATATTACCTCACCACCTTATTTCTCTCATAATGTACCTCTCATTAAGCAGCAACTTAGTGAAACTTTAATTAATCCATCAAATTTAGAAAACAAAGAACACATACCTGAAATGTTGTTCATCTTCATTGTCACTCTGTAGAAGATCATCATTCAGTTCTTCGTCTGACAAATCCGACTGATTCTAGATTATAACAAAAAAGTCATGAACATTTGTTATTGTTTTAAAACACGTCTCTTTGAAAGAAAAGTAAAAGGTTCTTTAAACACTACAATAAAAAAATCTGGCCAGACAAATTTGATTGCTTTCTGAAAGAATTGTATAATCTTGTGATAAAAGAAATAATATAGAAAACAGCATATCTGAATTGTAGTGAAACATTTGATGTAGCCTCTGATGAAAACTTGCAAAATTTATTACAATTGTCTTGTATTTCATCATTGCCAAAGGGACTAAAAACTAGCTGAAGGACAAACTAAAGTCTAATGATCAACCAGCAATGTAATGAGTTGGAGGTGATGTTCAGAGGAGTTATCAGATGGGTTGGTTTTAAACTGTCTCTTATAAACAGTTTTAATGAATTAATCCAGTAGCATGACAGAGGGTCAGAGCGAACATCATGTTACTACAGTTTCTTGAGGATACCAACTTGGGAGAGAGAAATAACTGGAAAGGATCTAGCGAGGTCAGAAATATGGGCAAATTGGAAGGAGTTCAAAGAAGAGAAAAAAAATTACACAGGAGTATGTGATTTTTCCTGCCCTTCTCTGAACTGCTTCCAGTTTGTCAGCTATGCTATCAACTGTTTATTTAACTTTAACCAGTTATTAACTAAAAGATCTAATTGTACATAGCTTGGCTAAGTGACAGTATTCCCATACCCCCCACTTTTGTACAAAGTAACCAGATGAAATTAAGAAGAAACCAATTTAGGCTTACAATCTGTGAAATAACTTCCTAAAAGATTTACTAGGCGGCTAAACAGTATCTAACAGAAAGTGGTGAGAGTCCTGCCCCTTGAAAATTTTACAATAAAGACTGCACAAAGCACTACTTCTGCAGCAAAAATTAAAATTGTGCACACAGTACTTTAAAATTCTGCAAATTTTATTTGTCAAAGTAATGCTATACAATCATGCTAGTTTCAATTATTTTGGTAATTTATTTCAAAATACCTGTTAAGAAGTATGTCTTAACAATTCAGACACCAAAAAATTCTCCCAGAAGTAGAGAGAATTATAGGAGCCCCTATAACAGTGGTCACCAACTAGTCGATCATGTTGGCACTGCCAGTCAATCTTGGCACAGTGTTCCCAACCCCACCCCCCGCAACGAGGAGCCCACACTGGCACTACAGCCTCCCGCCCCTCGACAAACTGGAGCCAAAGTCAGCTTCCTGCAAGGTGGGAGAGAAGTCCTGCAGCTCTGCACCAGATCCAGCTTTGCAGGAAGTGCACGTGCTGCTCCTCCACTCCCTACAGCAACGTGCACGCTTACTTGTCTTGCCTTCCTTCCCTTGTTCACCACGGAGGCAGGGTCGGGGGGGAGGTTAAGATGGCAGCAGAAGATCCAGAGTGGCTGGATTTCTTAAAGGAGTTGCACGTGTGCATCTTCCAGTGCTGCCTGCAGATCCTTCCCAAGAGATACTTTGTCCCCAGAGGCCCCCAGGTACCACCTGAGCTGCCCCCTCTCCTCTGGCCAGACACCCACCAGCACCCTTTTCCTGCTCCCTTCCTCCTAGCCAGACACCTACCCCTGTATCCTACTTCCCACCCAGATTCTGCACTCCCATCCCTATCCAACTCACTGGCAGCTCTGTCCTGCACACTGGATCCCTCATTTTTGGCCCCACCCCAGAGCCCAGGGGGGTAGGGGGGGAACAAAATCCACTAGCCCTGGAACCCCAGAACAGTTAATCTGACCTGAGGCCTTGAACCTCAGTCCTACCTACCCTCCTTCTGCCCCACCATGGGGCTGGAGTACCAGGGGAGTGAGGTGTCTCAATTGGGGCCACATCAGTGAAGGTCGGGGTTTTTTGGAGGGGTTGGTTTTTTGCATCTCATTTGCGTGGTCCCCGACTGATTTTTCTGTGGGTCAGTGGCCTCTTGACCCACAAAATGTTTCCTGCCCCTCCCATAAACAAAGACAATGTTGAAACATTTTGTGTTGGATATATTTTATTTAAAAATGAAGCTTGGCCAACAAGGCCCCATATGGCCGCAACATTGTAACACCCCTGCACTCCACACACCCCCCAACCCTGAGCCTATCATACACCTGAACCCCCTGTCCTAAGCCCCCTAAATCCCCAGTCTTGTGCCACAAACTCTTGCACCACCCACACACCGCAAACCTGTGCTCTGAGCCCATCATACACCCAACCCCCCACTGCCCAGAGTCCCTCATACACACCAACCCAAACTCCTGCACCCCGATATCCACAAGTCTGCAACTTGCTCAGCACACCAACCCTCCACCTGACCCCCACACTCTCCAGCCTGGAGCCCCCTCTCTGAACCAGCATCTTTCTCCACCTCCTTTCTACATCCAAATTCCCTCCCAGAGCTTGCACCTCTCACCCCTTCCCTTGCCCAAATCCCTCATTCCCACCCCAGAGCCCACACCTCCTATCGCAACCCAGTGAGAGTGAGTAAGGGCTGGGGACAGCAAGTGATGGAGAGGAGGAGAATGCACAGGGCGGGGCCTCAGGAAGGGGTGTGGTCTTGGGGAAGAGATGGGGTAGATCTTGGTTTGCCCAGACATTTAAAAAGTGATCTTGGGTGTAAAGGTTGGAGACCACTGCTCTATACCAACCAAGTACCTGTTTCTCTGCTCCCTTCCCTCAGAGCCCAGTCATTGCTCAGATACCCACACCCACTGCCCTCTCCCAGAACCCAGCCACATATCCCTTACTCCACCCAGCACAGATACACAAACACCCCAAGCCTAGGGATCCAGAGGGTGAGAAAGCCTGATGCTCAATCCCAGGTTTGCAAGGAGTTTCCTGCATGCTGCCTTCTCTCCTTCCCTAAGGACAAGCTGGGGGCCACAGAAGCTGAATTCCCCCGGGAGTAAATCGGTAACTTTGAAAAGAAATCCTGCATTGCTTATGTGCTGGATAAGAATTTATTCATATTTGGATTAACATATTTGACTAATTCCCACCATTTTATCATATGTTTTTTCACCAATTTATTATGGCAAGGATTTTATATTTAAGTATTATTCCTACCATCTTTAAAAAAAAAAAAAACTAACCACAAAAGCCATCATAAAATTAACATTTGTGGTGCAAATCACTAAAAATGCCTCCAAAGCCAGATTTACCACTAGTACTTGAGTTCTGTTTAACATGAGATTATATCCTAAAAATATCCTCCAGCTACAAGTAAAATGTTAAGAAAAGTTCTCTCTCTTTAATTTTGCTTTATTTTCAGCTCTGTCTTCCTATTTTCTAAAGAGAAGCTTTGCTCTAACCAACAGACAGAGTAAGCCTGCTGAAGCAGGCTGTTTTAGCCCATCACAGGAAGTTTTGTTTTGGGAATGGACTCCTCCTTCAAGAATGAGAAGTTGTGGCGCAGAGGGCCATGAACAGCCAGTATTCCCTTCAGCCTTTCTTAATAGGCTCTGACCTTTTAGCGCCATCTCATCTCTTCCCCTCTCCTTTCCCCCCAAATAATCAACATTATGGATTTGTCTACTGCGGGAAGGATAAAGCCATTGCCCCATGCAAAGGAAGTAGAAGTGGTTATTAGCCTTGGCTGCTTCTTGCTATCCCCTCCATTCAGTGCATGCCTGACAGAGAAGAGCTGCAGATCACAGACTGTAATGCACTGGTATGTCAGACTGTAAGGAGTCAAGAACAGAAAGACTATTGGAATAGGTCTCAGGACCTATCTATGCTTACCGCTAAATTGACACTGCTGTGATGGCACAGAGCTCCTTCCCGTCAATGTCTATACCTTCTGCCTCCTGGGGAGGTGGAGTAAGTCAGTGCCTCCCGCTGACACAGTGCAGCGTAGGAGTTATATAACTGAAGTCAACATAACTTAGGGTGACTTACAGCTCTAGACTAAGCCAGCCCTCAGAAAGGGAAGAGAGGAACGTTGAGTAGCATTTGGAAAGTGTTCCTGCTTCTAGTGTTTTATAAGAACATAATAAGACATATGCAAAGTACTGTACTTCTGTGTACCCTGCCAGCCACACTTTCTGACTAACAGAAAGGAACGGCCTATTGCCATTGGTAAACAAACATGCATCAGAAGGCTGTTTGTTTCTGCTACTGACAAGGCAGGAACAGACCAGAAGGGTTCTTATAACTCACTATGGTCACCATTTTTCTCTTAGGGCTGCTCTTTCAGTATAAGATTCAAGAATGTTTTAATTAACCTTTTACTGCGGAAAATTTTGCAATAATTCTTTTTTATTCTTTGAATGTTTTGTACTATTTTTGCCTTTACAAAAGGAATTATGTAATTCTTGTTTATGTGCATGAGGAATATGTGCGCATGGGACAAGATAGGCCTGAAAGCCATCGCTGCATCCAGATGGTCAAAGGAGGGGCCAGAGACCATCATATGTGCCCATTGTACCGGATTACTAATAAGGGCAAATCAACAACCTTGAAGGGAAAGCAATACTCCCGGAGGAAAAGATAACAAGATCTAACTAAAACCAGAATATAACACCAAGAAAGAATCAAGATGCTGATGCAGAATGACAATGAAAGCAGTCTTGAGATAAACATTTGTTGCAAAATGACTGATTACTACATGATGCAGCAAAACTCAGATGTGTATGAGAAGGATATAAAAGATGGAGTGCCTTACCATTAGTCTTTGAGTTCCATCCTACAAAGACTCAGAGCATATGATCACAACCAATAGAACCTGGCTCCCCCCCCCAAATCTAACTGGCCATTAGATAGGTTTGAGCCACAGGCAACTATAAAAACATTGACAGGACAGGGTGCATCTGGGTGAGCTTTTGTGTTATACTCTCAATAAATGCAGTGTATTGCCTTTTCCCCTGAAAAGATCCTGTGTGCTTCTTATATGCATACCACCTAGACTGGTGAGCAAAACTGGGTGGGAGACCAGTAATTTCATTTCACAAAGGACGGGTTCTGTTCTGATTCGGAATAAAAATAAAATGTTTAGAAAGTCTCTGCAAAAGGGAATGAAGTCTTGGGGCAAGTCACCAAAGTAGGGGGCCATAAAGTCAGAAACAAAAGGTACAGAGGAACTTAATCAAAATTCAACTATCTGTCAAACATTTCAATTTTGACCAATCAGATTTTTTTTCCCACTGAAAGATGCTATCAGAATTTCTTCAACCACCTTTATTGTTTAGATGATCTAGGAAATACTGAAATATGTGTAAGTTTAAAATGTCTGCTATTGTTTGTGAAATCTTTCATAATGGACTGCAAGAATTGTTTGAGGATCTGTTTAGATTTTGGTATTTAAATTGATTTTAGCCAGATAAATAGGCTAAATCATTTATAAATGGTCAGGTAACACGACAGCATGAACTGTGAGTAAAATACAAGTTCACATTTAAAACTGCATGAATTATTCGGCATTCATTAAACATACTTATTTCTTACCTTTTTACCAGGAAGCAAATCCTCTCCAAGCAAATCATCTTCAAGTTCACTGGAAAATATAAGCAAATATTAAGAGTACACATATAACTAAAACACATTTAGAAAAAAATCTGTAATAATTATTTCATACAGTAATTTCAATATTGGTCAAAGGAGAATTGTTACTGAATTCACAATGCTTTTTAATTGATAAAATATACAGAACAGTAATGTGGCAACTCAGGAAAAGAGGTATACGTTATGCAACGGATAGGCAATGAATTTATATATTAAGGAAGGCTGGATGTTTTCAGATGTTGGCAGTAGGAATGTAATAGTATCGACGATTAACCAGTTAACCGATAAACAAAAGCTTATAAGTTAATACTATAGACTAGACTACACGCATTCTTCCTACTCCTCTTGCCAGTAAATTTTTTAGCAGGCTGACCAGCGGCCCGGCTCAGTCCAGGCTCGCGCTGGGTTTGGGTCCTATCCCCGCTGCGGCTCTGCATTTAAAGAGTATTATGAGCCAGGCAGGCAGGCAGCCCAGCTCAGTTCTGGCTCATGCCAGGTCCAGGAGCTCAACCCCACCCTGGACAGGGACTGCTGCCACCCCACTCTGATGCCTCTGTATCAGAGACAGCAGCGCGGGGCAACAGGCAGCTGGTCCGTGAGGGGAGCTGATTTTTAAACTGGCTCACCCCGCGGACCAGCTCCTGCCTGACACCTGCGCTGCTGCCTCTGATACAGACACAGCAGTGCGGCAAGGCAGGGAGCTCCTTGGGAGGGGGACCAGAGTGTACTGGCTGTCAGTCCCACCCCCAAAGACTATAGAATAGTCAAGTAACCAATAAGAATTTATGAGGTTCATCGACTATTCAACTAACCAATATTTAACATCCCTATTTGGGAGTCTTTTATAAGCCATCCTTCCCAAGACAGCCAAATGACAGTGCTCAAATCCAATCCCCTACATGTAGAGATCTTCATTCATTCCACCTCTGTAATTCTAGTTTATTAAGCCACAAAGGAGGCACAAAGAAACTAGGGGTATTAAGAAGCGAGTAATTAGTTAATCGTGTAGTCAACAAAAACTGTGTCGACTATACAATTAATCGATAAGCGTTTCACTATACGTGAAAGAAAATGCAGAATCAAATGAAATAAAACTCTTAAATGGGCCAAAATGTTCCACAGAACCTTTATGGATAATAATAATAATAAGAAGAATATTAACAGTATTAATATTAATTAATATCTCCAATAAGAAGAATATTAACAGTAGGGATATATTACCGACCACCTGATCAGGATAGAGATAGTGACTATGAAATGCTAAAGGAGATTAGAAAGGCTATCAAATTAAAAAACTCGATAATAGCGGGGGATTTCAACTATCCCCATACTGACTGGGTACACGTCACCTCAGGACGGGATGCAGAGATAAAATTACTTGATACCTTAAATGACTCCTTCTTGGAGCAGCTGGTTCTGGAACCCACAAGGGGAGAGGCTATTCTTGATTTAGTCCTAAGTGGAGCACAGGATCTGGTTCAAGAGGTAAATATAACTGGACTGCTTGGAAATAGTGACCATAATATAAATAAAATTTAACATCCCTGTGGTGGGGAAAACACCTCAGCAGCACAACACTGTGGCATTTTATTTCAGAAAGGGGCCCTACACAAAAATGAGGAAGTTAGTTAAACAGAAATTAAAAGGTACAGTGACAAAAGTCTCTGCAAGCTTCATGGAAACTTTTCAAAGACACCATAATAGAGGCCCAACTTAAATGTATACCACAAATTAAAAGGCCCAATAAGAGAACCAGAAAAGTGCCACCATGGCTTACCAACCAGGTAAAAGAAGCAGTAACAGATAAAAAGATCTCTTTTTAAAAGTGGAGGTCAAATCCTAGTGAGGAAAATAGAAAGGACTTTGTCAAATTAAGTGTAAAAATATAATAAGAAAAGCCAAAAAGGAGTTTGAAGAACAGCTAGCCAAAAACTCAAAAAGTAATAGTAAAATGTTTTTAAAGTACATCAGAAGCAAGAAGCCAGCTAAACAACCAATGGGGCCCTTGGACAATCGAGATGCTAAAGGAGCACTCAAAGATGATAAAGTCAAAGCGAAGGAGCTAAATGAATTCTTTGCTTCAGACTTCACGGCTGAGGATATTGAGGAGATTCCCAGACCTGAGCCATTCTTTTTAGGTGACAAATTTGAGGAATTGAGGTGTCATTAGAGGAGGTTTTGGAACAAAGTGATAAACTTAACAGTAACAAGTCACTGGGACAAGATGGTATTCACCCAAGAGTTCTAAAAGAACTCAAATGGGAAACTGCAGAACCATTAACTGTGGTTTGTAAGCTATCCTTTAAATCAGCTTCTGTACCTAATGACTGGAAGATAGCCAATATGACGCCAATATTTTAAAAAGGGCTCTAGAGGTGATCCCAGCAATTACAGACCGGTAAGTCTAACATCAGTACTGGGCAAATTAATTGAAACTAGTTGAAACTATAGTGAAGAATAAAATTGTCAGACACCTGGATGAATATAATTTGTTGGGGGAAAGTTAACACGGTTTCTGTAAAAGGAAATCATGCCTTACTAATCTGCTAGAGTTCTCTGAGAGTGTCAACAAACAAGTGGACAAGGGGATACAGTGGATATAGTATACTTAGATTTCCAGAAAGCCTTTGACAAGGTCCCTCACCGAAGGCTCTTAAGTGAAGTAAATTGCCATGGGATAAGTGGGAAGATCCTTTCATGGACTGATCACTGGTTAAAAGACAGGAAACAAAGGATAGGAATAAATGGTAAGTTTTCTGAGTGGAGAGAGGTATCTTGAGGGGGGGGGTCCCCCCAAGGGTCTGTCCTGGGACCCATCCTATTCAACTTATTTATAAATGATCTAGAGAAAGGGGTAAACAGTGAGGTGGCAAAATTTGTAGAGGATACCAAGCTGCTCAAGACAGTTAAGACCAAAGCAGACTGAAGAGCTTCAAAAAGATCTTACCAAACTAAGTGATTGGGCAACAAAATGGCAAATGAAATTTAATGATAAATGTAAAGTAATGCATATTGGAAAAAATAATCCCAACTATATATACACAATATGATGGGGACTGATTTGGCTACAATTACTCAAGAGAGAGATCTTGGGAGTCATTGTGGATAGTTCTCTGAAAACATCCACTCAGTGTGCAGCAGCAGTCGAAAAAGCAAACAGAATATTAGGAGTCAATAAAAAAAGGGATAGAGAATAAGACAGAAAATATTTTATTGTCTCTATATAAAACCATGATACGCCCACATCTTGAATACTGCATACAGATGTGGTTGTCTCCTCTTTAAAAAAAAAAAAAAAAAAGAAGAAGATGTATTGGCATTGGAAAAGGTTCAGAAAAGGGCGACAAAAATTATTAGGGGTTTGGAACGGGTCCCATATGAAGAGAAATTAAAACGACTTGGACTTTTCAGCTTAGAAAAGAGGAGACTAAGGGGGGATATGATAGAGGTATAAAAAACCATGACTGGTATGGAAAAAGCAAATAAGGAAAAGTTATTTACTTATTCCCACAGTAAAAGAACGAGAGGTCACCAAATGAAATGAATAGGCAGCAGGTTTAAAACAAACAGAAGTAAGTTTTTCTTCACTCAGCGCAGTCAACCTGTAGAACTCCTTGCCAGAGGATGTGGTGAAGGCTAGAACTTTAAGAGGATTAAAAAAAGAGCTAGAGAGATTCATGGAGGTTAGGTCCATCAATGGCTATTAGCCAGAATGGGTAGGAATGGTGTCCCTAGCCTCTGTTTCTCTGGAGGTGGATGACGGGAGAGATCACATGAGGATTTCCTGTTGTGATCCCTCTCTTTGGGCCATCTGGTATTGGCCACTGTGGGAAGACAGGATATTGGGCTAGAAGGACCTTTGGGCTGACCCAGTATGGCCGTTCTTATGTTAACAGTGAGGACTGGGGAGCCGTCACGCAGTTAGGCTGGCTCAGTCCTAGCTTCCCAGCCCCTTATTAATGCAAAGCTGCATTAATAAGGGGCTGGGAACCAGCACAAGCTGGAACTGAACCAGCTTGCCTGTGCGCCAACTCCCCACCCCATAATAATGCAGAGCCACAGCGAGGTTAATGCTAGGACCCAGCATGAGCCCGGGACTGAGCCAGCCTGTTGGCCAGCCCACTAACAAATGTACTTCAGAAAAATGGAGGGGGGAAGGCGGTTGCATACAGCTGACAGCATTAACCAATAAGCATCTGCTTACTGGTTAATCATTTAATCGACTACACTACTGCATCCCTAAAAGGAGCTAACATTCCTGGTAGGCTATTAGGCCCAGTATGTATAGCTGAAGAGTGAGAGGAACTTACATTTGGTGGATAAGAGGAATGCTGGGTAAAAAAGACTCCTCCCCTTTGAAGAGATTTCTTCAAAACTGTGAGACTGTTTGAATGTTTTTTCTTATTCGAATCTCTTCACATCATAGGCCTGGTCTACGCTACAGAGTTAGGTCAACATATGCTGCCTGTGTTTACATCTACACTAACATGCAGCTCCCATCAATGTAAATTGCTCACTATAATGAATTTATTCCACCTTTGTCAAAGGAGTAGCGATCAGGTTGATGTAGCTAGTCGACACAATGTCTGTTGAAACACTGAATTGCTTACGTTCCCTGTTGGTGCCCGACAACTGTGAGAGCTCCAGAAGACAGTGCCCAGGCAGTCAGCACCCCACAATGCCAAATGCTGACAATTAAATCAGTGAAAGCAATCCTGATTAGGGATGTTAATGTGTCCTCATGTACAAGCTTAACTGATAAGCCAGGGCTCATCAGTTAACCTGCACTGTTACATGCACCATCCCCCCATCACCCTCTGCCTCCCACAGTGGCAGCAGAGCGGAGGGAAAGGAGGTAGCAGGAAGTTGGTGCTTGGGAGAAGCCAGCTTTCCAGTCAGCTCCCTGCGTGTATCGGTTCCCAAGGAGCCGCCTGCCCCCTGCACTGCTGCTTCTGTATCAGAGGCAAAAGTGGGGCAGGAGAGGGAGGAGGCAGAAGCCAGGCTACCTGCAAGCAGCGGCTCTCTCTTGCCCCCCTGCATATAAACATGTAACCGCTGAAAAATTGAGTGGTTATAGATTTACAAAAATAAATGCATTTTAAAATCCCTAATCCTGATTGAGGACGTGCACTGTCGACAGAAAGAGCATTGCGTGGACAGGAAAAAACAATTTAATTACTGTAGCGACTAAGTCAAGGTAACTTAATTTGATCTAATTTTGTAGGGTAGACTTGCCCCTAGCCTCTCTTTCATAAATAAATTCTGGGTTGCATCCAAAGAACCATTGTGTATGTGGTGAGAAACTTTAGGGCCCTTGCTAAGGATGTACCCAGATATTTTTGATGGCATATAAAACAAGGGGTGAGACAGTAACATGCGGTTCCCAAAATACAACAGGGGGGAACTGAAGTTCCCATTCTGTAAGTGTTAACATTAGGACCTGCAAGCCCAGATTCTGAAGGTTACATAAAGGAGTCAGAATATGCCCTAGTGTTCAGGAATACAACTACCTTTTGATGGAAGGCAGGCAGAGTTTGAAGAGAGACAACTTGGCACTTTTTTTAACCTCCTCACACAAAACAAAATCAGTAACATCCCATAAACTACAGCAAATTAAGTTTAGTATATATAAACAGGGATGTAACTAAGGATGTTCAACAACCAAAGCAGAAAATTCATCTTAATGTTTAATCAAGTCCAGAGTGAAATGGTTAAGCACTTGCTGTTGCTGTGAAACACCACGTGCAGCCCAGGGCTACCTGGGGATCAGCTGATCCCGGGCTCCACGAGGCGCTGCAGCACTGAAATGCCACAAAGAGCCTGACGCCGAACTCTCCGGAGGCTTTCAAAGTGGCAGTGCCGCACAGAGCATGGGGCCAGCGGGGGACTACCCCACTGTCCCCGTGCTCCCCGCAGTTCTTTCGCCTTTGAAGTGTAGCAACAGCTCTGGGGCTGCTGCTACACTTCAAAGGCGGAGGCGCCCTTATTGTCTAATTAAATAGTCTATGCAAATTGCATCAACTATTTGATTAGTCAATTAATCGAAACGTTAACATCCCTAGTAAGGTGAGCTAAGAATTCAAAAAGTGCTTCACAGATGGAGAATGGGCTTCAGCCAAGTAGCAACCTAAAGACGTGGAAGCCACCAGGTTGACCATTGGAGATGATTGCAATGAGGGATGGAAATGGTTAATCAATAAGCCTCACCAAACAGGCTTATCGGTTCTGGTTAACTTGTAGGGGCTGGAACTGCTTTCCCACTCAGTCCAGACAGGGGGCTGATCTATTCCCAAGGGGCCCAGCCCCCACACTGGAGTTACATGCTGGTTGCAGAGTCCCTGCTATCCCTACTCCTGGGGAGGTTTCACTGCAGGTTCTGCAGGATAACACTTATTTAAGCTTTATAATACAGAGCCTGCAACTAGCAGTTACACGGTTACATTGTAAAATGAATTTTTACATTCTTAATCAAAACTAATAGAGGTGATACATGGGAAGGAGAGTGGTATATGGGGGGGGTCATATGTTCCTTCTGGTTGCGGTCACGTGGTGCTGCTGGAGCCCTTCCCTGCGAGGCAGCTGAGTCAGTTAACTCAGGGACAAGGAAAGGCAGAGGCAGGAGGAACTGCTGTAAGCTGCAGAGAGGGCCTGCTGCTTTCCATAAGGGGGGCAACTTGAGCTGTTCCACGGTTGTACTCCACACTCCACCTACCACCAGACATCTATGGAAAATACAATACTTTTTCTTGTGTTTAAGAAGTTAGAAGAACAGGTTACAAAATGCAGCACTTGAAAGTTAAAAATTGCCAGATTTACAGGTGCCCGCACAACTTTGATTCCGCCCTCTGGTGCGCCAATCCTGTGCACTGAATCAATAAGGAAAGTGTCTTGGTGAATAAAACATATCATGTAGCTACAGATTACATCCACATGTACACATAAGTGCACACAATTAAGGGTGTTCAATATGGCATTTCCTAACCTATGCTTACTTAAATTAAACAGTATCACCTAAATAACATGTTCTTCACATAGTTTTATGAGTGTAATTCACCAGAGTGTTGTGGGGTTTTTTTTAAAAAGAAAACAAATTTTATTAAGTGCTACAGTGATAGTTCCCTTCCCCACATCATGAATCAGCAGGGTTTGAAACCTGAATCTTCAGCACAGTAGCATAAACTGCTACTTTAGGTCACTACCTCTCCCTTTGTAATAAAATATTTCACAAAGAAATAATTGCACCAAGTATATTGTTTCTATTCACCTTATTAGTTTGATATTTTCCTTAAATAAATCTTAAGATTTTTGTCATTTATTTTTAGCAGAAGTCAGACAGGTTACAGACAAACAAAAATTCATGGGAGCTCATGACGTGCCAATAACAAATAAAAATAACCAGAAACAGGAGGTCGGGAGGAGAGGAGGAGGAATGGCAGCTGGAGCCCTATGGGGGGCAGGGACTGACAGTATGAGGCCCACTGCCACTGGAAGGGATGGAATGAAGGAATGCTTGGCCCCAGCCCCAGCTTCAGCCCCTGACAACTGAAACTGAAGAAGTCATGGTGGTCTGGTAAAGTCACAGAATCCACGACTGCCTTGACCTCTATGACTAATAGTATCTTTAATCTTGAACTGTAAGTACCTTGAATTATTTTTACAGTAAAAAAAAGGTACAATTTGTATGAATACAACAGATCACAATTGTACTGTCCAAATAATTCTGGCAAGTTACTCTTTCACATGATTAAAATATAATGTGAAATAAAACCAATTCAAGAAACACAATGAAGAAACTATCTACAATCATGTAAAGAAACTGATCAGCTCTCCTCAAAACCTGAGCCATCATATGTCTTAACTCCTTACTAAATAAATTAGCTTCCCCATTTCTTTAAGAAAAAAAGCTTCATTTTAAGTAGAGTTTTATCATAACAAGAGGTTCACGGCACAGTGGCCTCATTTTCACAACAATAGCAGCACGATACTACTTAAAATTCTGTAGTTATAATCGTAGTTGTAGGGTGGGATAGGAAGGAATGCTGGCCAATCTCTAGAAGGTCAACTATTCACTCTCAGTCAATGTCAACTATAGTGAAAATAAACCACATCTTCTCACTATCTACTGGGAGCAAAGGCAGCAAAACAGGAACCTTGGTTTTCTACTCATCTCTCTCTCAAGGCTGTGACAACTCCCCTCCTTCCTCTGCTGAGCAATAGCAGAAGGGGAGACAATTATTTTGGAAGGCAAATAAAAGTCAGTAGGTGACAACTGCTGCAATTCCAGAGCATCAGCTCAAAGGAAACTGCTTAGGCTGGTGTATACAACCAAATTAGGTCAACGTAAACTGCCTTGTGTCAACCTAGCTGTTGTGCTGAACCAAAAAACAGGACTATGTAGCACTTTACAGACTAACAAGATGGTTTATTAGGTGATGAGCTTTCGTGGGCCAGACCCACTTCCTCAGATCAAATTGTGGAAGAAAATTGGCACGACCATATATACCAAAGGATACAATCAAAAAAATGAATATCTATATCTATCTATATATGGTCGTGCATGCAATACTTGGGGGAAGACTCAATCACCACTTCATGCACCATTGTGGATACCCCTGAAAAGCCTGAGTAACATGTCCCTGACATGAATATGGAGCAAGTAGAGGAGAAAAAGGATGGGGGACATTCAACCAGAGGGTCAAGCTATGCCACATGATAGGACCTGTTTAAGACGGCAGTCCAGTCAACCATAGGTAAGCCCCATGAAGAGGAATGCATCTTGGGTAAATTTGTTTCCCCCCCCCCCAGTGATGGCACCCCCAACTTTTTATATCTGTGTGGGGTTATGCTGGGTCTGGGGGACATGAAGAACAGTTTGTTTATTTCTCCAGGGGATGTCTTTTGAATCTTCCTGAGAAATCTTAATGAAACTTCTATGTAGGTATATGGCAATCTTCTCCCAAAGGTTTCTAGGTAGGGCTGCCTTATTTCTTCTCACATTCCCATGCCAGTCAGCAATACCTTCAAATGACAACAAAACAGTGCACAGCAGCAGCATACAGGCCCAGGTGGCTTCAGGACTCCTGATCAGTTGTGCGCTCTGTGCCTTCGTTACCCTTGTAAGAATGGCCATTCTGGGTAAGACCAAAGGTCCATCTAGCCCAGGATTTTGTCTTCCACAGTGACCAATGCCCCCAACAGAGTGAAGAGAACAGGTAATCATCAAGTGGCAGACAACACACACATTCCTATTTTGGTACCAGACCACCTGGCCATAAGTACATCAACAGTATTAGAATGCAAAATGCCACTCCAAAAACCCAAAGCAATGTAGTTCAATGTCCGAATGTGAAAAACTTTTAACTACCTGTCCCAGTCATCATCTCCAGTTCTTCTTCTCCAAGATCTTTCTGCACCAGGTTTATCAAATTGATCAAAATCATCATCTGTAAAAGCAAAATACTGCATTAGATAGTTCTTACTAGAATATAAAGGAAACACAAAATTTTTCTAATCCTGAAGCAATTATTCTCCTCTTTAGGAATTACTGTCCTACTCTTTTTGGTTTTACAATTTTTCTTTTGTTAAAGTATTTGTTAAATTCAAAAAGTTAACCTATACCTTGGTCTTACTAAGTAAGCAGCAGCAAGATGTAGATGTCTTGTTGCTGATGGAGGTGAGATTGCAATGTGTAGAAACTGAATATAGAAAAGGATGCTAGCACATTGTTTGAGAAGTTTACAAAAGGTTAGACCACAAGCAAAAAGTAAGCTATGTCTGCAGAGAAACCAAATTTCAGATGGTAAAAAAGTGTTTACCTGGACTTAACCAATCAGCGCAACTTGGGTTTTTTATCAGGAAATATTTTACTTTAAGTGCATTTGTTTGTAAGCAATGACAATTTGGCAGTCTCAAAAACTGAAATCAAATATATACTCAAAATAGATTAGGGCTGTAAGCGACTAGTAGAGTAGTCAACTACCCGATAAGCTTAGGCTTATCAGGTAGTGAAGTCACTATTCGACTAGCAAGTGAGGCAGCAAAGCGGGGGGAGCAGGGAAGCCAGTTCCCCCCAGCACCATCTCCGTGGGGGGTCAGGGGAGCCAGCGACACAGTGGGGGACCAGGCATACTAGAATTTTGGATTAACATGTTTGATGTTTTAATGGCTTCTATAAGACAACAGCTGCCATTTCTGCATAATCATTTTTCTGATTAAAGTAAGTGCAATTATTTTTCTCTTAAGAAAAGGGATACCAATTAAATCCAATCTCTGAATGATTTTTGATGGTTTGTTTTGAAATAGGGATGTAAATGCCTAGTTGAGTGACTACTTGACTACTCGCTTACCCCCACGGCTGTCTCTATATCAGATGCAGCAAAAGGGGGGGATAGTGGAGAAGCAGGAGCCGGTGCAAACATAGTGCAGGAGGAGGGGGAAGAAGAGAGGCAGAGCTGCAGCGGTCCTGGAGCCAGCGCAAGCTGGGAGTGTTCAATCCCGACTGGCGCCATCCCTGGGAATTAACCCCGCTGCAGCACTACACTTTAAATGTAGTAAGAGCCCGGTGTCTCTTACTATATTTAAAATGCAGAGCCGCAGTGGTGGTAGTGAGTGTCCCCCATCAACTGAGTAGTCGATGGAAATTCCATCAACTGCTCAAGTAGCTTATTAACCATTACTTAGCATCCCTATTTTGAAATAAGCTTTTTTAAAAACAGACACCTTTTCAATTTCCACCAAGGATTCTTTGTATGTTCAGTTTCTCTAGTTCAACTCGGTATCCTCCTGTGACAATTGCCAACCCTAGTTGTTCTGTCTAATTTAAATGCAGAATTAATTGATGGCACTCATGGAAAACCCAAGTTAAGCATAAAAACTAAAAACTCAGCTAGGGCAGTCATCTCTAGTACAACAGTTTTTCAACTAAAAAGTGAAGTCATTATGTACACATGCCATTAACATTATTTGCAATAGATTATTAACCAATGAAAGTCAAGTGATTCCAAACAAAGCTGGTCATAAGGTATAAAAAACAATTCCTTCTGCCCAGATTTTTTTCAGCAACAAAACAATACACCATTTTTTGGGGTCCTAACCAGCTTGCACATTACCACAGTAATCCAACTATTAGCCTATTAGTATAGCACTCCACATCCAAGCAGTATCAAAATTTTAATACTTCTTCCTCTACAATATCCAAGATCCAACTTTTTCACTGCTGGCATGGCTAAAATGCTTATCCAGGACTTCACATCATCTTGCTTGTAGACCACTAAAACTCCTCCTTTCCAGCCTTAATAAATGCCATCTTAGCCCCCTTATAGTCTAACACTGCTTCAGAAACCATCTTCTAGGTTTAGCGTGCCAATTATCTCACCACTCTTCTAGAGTTTAGCGCTGCTCACATTTTTATACTCACCACTCTATCATTGTTGTGATTTTACCAACATACTAGTACCACCACTACTGTGGGCATGTTATACTCGTAAAAGGTGCCTTATACCAGTAAAGCTTAGTCTGTACAAGAAGGGGAATAGTCTATACTGGTATTAGTTGGGTTGTGATTTTTACCAACAATTTTACTAGTACCACCACTACTGTGGGCATGTTATACTCGTAAAAGGTGCCTTATACCAGTAAAGCTTAGTCTGTACAAGAAGGGGAATAGTCTATACTGGTATAATTATGCCCACCTAGAGGGAGTTATTCCACAGTTAAAGCAATACAACAAACTTGTGTGTGTAGATAAATTCTCTGGCTCTTCAGGGCTTAACGTCATCCTATTTATTTCTTATATGGTATGTTCAGCCTTGTCCACACTAGAAAAGGTTGAGCTACACTGACAAAGCCTCTCCTATTATAGATGCAGCTTTAATAAGAAAAAAAAAAGTGCTTTTGCCAGAATTGTTTATACCGAACAAAGTTATGCCAGTATAAAAGTGGTATAAGAATCTACAACAGGATTTTTCCTGGCATATATGTGTGGCACAAAAGCAACACACCTCCCTAATCAACATTATTATTCCGGTAAGAGTTTCTACTGTAGACTGGTCTTCCACTCTACCAACACTGCCAGCCCTTTATTATCCATCAGTTCCCTCTTTCACTAATGAGCGTCCCCAAACACCTTTGTAATTTTTCCCATACCATCCCCCTTATCAAGGATAGGAATTCCTTGTAAAGTTCCACAAAGCTACATTATCCTCTTTCATATCTCTCATTAAAGTCAACTCTGTCGTGATTCCTATAAAAGACTCAATGGGTAGACAAGCAGTGTGCTGTGACCAAGAATCATAACTCTCACACTTATCTTGAGTCACCCATGTGGCTGTCATATTGCCGCCTCTCATCATGGATTTAGAATGTAAGCTCTTTGGGGCAAAGGGACCACCCTTTCATTTTTTGTACTTTGCCTAAGATAATAAAAATAAAGATCAAATCAAAAGCTTTTGATTCACTGTCTGATCAGCATTATTTGGTATGGAGAATGCAAGTTGCAAATGAAGCATAATTTTTTCATTTTTTAAGCAACAAATATTCTTCAGCAGTTTTTTATGCATTTATATCAAGAACTAACAATGCAACCAAAAGTAAATGAATAAACCTTTAAACTTTACACAATGCATGTGGATGATGCTTCCAGAGAAATTCTTATGATGCAGTTCATGTTAACATAATGCATGATTACATACTCATAAAATATAGCATGTAAGGGGAAGGCGGTGGAAAAACTCCCCAGCATCAGCAGTACCACAAAGGAGGAACAGTTAGACTGACAAGGTGAGGGAGGGAATATCTTTTACTGGACCAATTTCTGTTTGAGAGAGAAACATGCTTTCAAGACCCACATAGCTCTTCTTCACACCCAGGAAAGGTAATCAAGTGTCACAGCAAAATGCAAGGCAGAATGGATTGTTTAGCATAAGTAGTATATATTGTAAGGGACCACTCAAAGTAGTGTAAGACTGACAGCCAAACATTTTCCACAACTCTCAGCAGGAAGAATTCACACATAAAAAATAAATCTCAACCTGCCAGGAAACTATACTACTTGCTGAAGAAGTGGCCCACACTAGCCCACATGCATGCCCATGTCTCTCCCACAGCATGCAAGCATTTTGTTGACTCACTATCTCCTTCCCACCTCACCACCCTACATATGATCAGATATTTGATGCAAGGCTCACCAAAATACATACACACACACAAATAAAAGCACCAGCTGGGTACCGTAAGACCCTGAAAGATACTCACTGATGGCAAAGGCACCCTTAACTTTCACAGGTGGCACAGGAAGAAAACAAGAAAGTTTGTGGGCTAAAGCACTCCAGGATTTTCCAACTGAAGGGTAAATTTAAGGGACATCAGTGAAAAAGATGGTCCATTATTTGGTTCTGTATCACAATGATATAATAAAGGAAACCCTGATATCAAAGAAAGAAGTCATTGCAAAAATGCACACATACTGCCTGAAAGTCAGCCATTTTGCTAAACAAGTTCGGCCTCCATCTGCAACTGGTCATCAATCCCTTAACAAGCATTAGGGCTTCTTAACACATTAGGTTCACTTTACTCAATTTTTTCCTTTGCATTATATTTCTCCTATATAATGGAAGCACTGTTGCAGTGTTTGACAAATATATTTTCATAATTTGGAAGTTTGATTTTTTTTTCTGATACTGAGTTTTGTATGGCAGATGCATACAAGTATAATCCTGATTAAAAGGTTCAGCAAATCATAAGGATTTTCTGGAGGACAAACTTCCATAGGACAAGGAGATCTTATTTTTCTTTTTATGTCTACTAGCGCCTTTTTAACACCTGCACTAAAATACATAAGGTCTTGTATCCTAGTTTACAAAAAACTGTGCTTTAAAGATCCCAGGAGGATGATAGATGAATTAGATGGAAGATTACATAGCAGTGTTCTTATAACACTTCCTATAGTGATACCAATGTAGGCTAAGTAAAAGCTTACTCAATATACCTGTTATGATGCAGTGTCCAAGTATTTCACTTGTATAAGACAGCTAAAACCTCTCATCAAAGCAAAACATCTGACCCTACCATTCTCCCTTACTCACAATAAAGAGCATGAAATACTCCTGGAGGCTTGCAGAGTATGAAAGCTGCATGTTTTCAGTGCGGATAAAAATCAATTTTTATTTCAACTGGGATTTTTAATTTAAACCAAATACATTATTTTAAATAAACTTAAGTAAGCTAATTCAATTTGAAATTATGACAGCTTACTTTAATGCCTAAATTTACAAAATATTAAATTAATTTAAATTCATTTTAAAATATTAAGCATACATGTTAGCTGCCAAGTTTAAAAAAGAAAGTAAAAACACTGAACTGATGGAAATCACAAAGCACCTGGAACCAAAACTGGCTGAAGTGCTAAACAAGTTTATGATGCAGCAGCTTTTCTGCAGATGCGATGTTTTCATTTCAATTGATTCAACAAGTTCAGTTCAATTAGAGTTAAGAAACTAAGTGGGAGCTAAAAAAGCAGGAAAGCTTGTTTTCTGTCTTCCAATCTATGCATAAAATTAAGTGTGAGTTTTACTCATTCAAAAATCTTGAAGGACATAGTGACCTAGAAACAAGCAGTTCAATTCACTAACTACTGATAATTCTTTTGTTGCAGGGGCTGCTCCAGCCAGCCGGCCAAAAAAGCCCATCTGTGGTGGGCTCAGCCTGGATGGTGCGCCGCAGACAGGAGCTGCTCCAGCCTTTCAGAGGTGGGCCTCCCCACCTGCTCTTCCTTTAATCGGTTAACAAATTAAACGTGACCGGTTAACTAACTAAGATGGGACTTTACATCCCTAGTGGGCAGCCTGCATGCGATTCACCAGGGTAAACCCACCAGGCCACCAAGAGGTTGTTTATCTTGCACCTACAGATATGGCTGCCTGCAGCTCCCATTGGCCGCAGTTTGCCATTCTTTACCAATGGGAGCTGCAGGGAGTGGTGCAGGCCACAAGAACTTGCTGGCTGCCGCTTCCCAACTCTCACTGACTGCGGTTTGCTGTTCCCAGCCAATAGGAGCTGAGTCCGCAGGTCCAGCCACCCACAAGTTAAACAACCTGCCTAGTAGCACTGATGAACTGTGTGCAAACCACAGGTTGCTTACCACTAAATTAGAACCAGCCTTTCTTTATGAAAATAACTAAGAAGTATAAATGCTGAACAAAATTAAAAACCACTATTTAAATTGCTTTCATTTGAATGATTCCACTCTTTACATTTCAACATTTCTCCTTAATGCTGTTAATATCATATAATAGCCACCTATTTTATTAAATCAAGGAACTATTTAAGTTTCTCCCTTGCCCCCAAATAAATACATAAAAGAAGAAAAAAATATATCCTACAATATGATCCACTGTTCAGTAAGCAAGGATCAGAAGTATTTTCTTAATGGCTTCCTAAACAGGTATTTTAACAAAGTAACTAAACTGGCTGGCAAAGTTTCTGGGCAGGAAGTTTTCGTTAAAATGAAGGAAAAGCTGAAAATCTCAATTACCATTGGAGAAAAGACACCTTTTTACTCTTTAATTTAATACTGAATACCTTATTTATAACTTATCATATAGTATCATTTAACATACAGAAAATACTTTAAATGTTGTTTTCAATTTATCATCTTTTCTATATAGCACTGTTTTCTTATGCAGTTAAGTGTTTGCAGGAGGAGAGAACAGTGATCCATACACAAACAAGCAGCAAGGTAAAGCTTGAATGTCCAAGATGCAAGAGTAAAATCTGACAAAACAAAAATTGTATCCTCCTCCTACTACTAGATAATGTCTCTTTCTATATGATTCACAGAAGGGACTCTGGTTTTCAAAAGGGTCTTTATACAATGCATATAAGTTTGAAACATTTAAAAGCAATATATGTTGCTGTAACATTAACATCACTACTGTTGGCACTGTTTGTAGAAAAGTTCCATCTCAGCATGCGTTTTACTTCACCTGATAATACCACGATACTTGACAGTGAAAATGGGGGCAAAATAAAACAGCAACGGGAATTCAATCTAAACTATTTTTAAATCTGTTAATACATTATAAATAAGCAGCAAGACTTCTCATTTTTGGGCTCAAAACACACTGGTATTTCAGAAGAGGACAATCATGCAGTCAGTTATGACACAAAAGCCACTTTCATCCTAATTACCTTGTTTACATGACAGCACACACAAGAGGATACACACATACTATTAGTTCAAGGCTAGACTGCACAACTCTAATATAGGTAAGCATTTATTCATAAAGTGTCAATGACACCAGTGGGAGTATCTCAGTGAGCAAGTGCTCAAAGAAAACATAAGGATTGCAAAATTTGGCACTCAATTACTGTACTCCAGTTTTGTTTTGTTTTTTGCATCAGTGCATACAGAACAGTTTTGTTCCAAAGGTTCATTTATTTGCCAATAGTTCCTTAAAATTTATTTGCTAATACTTCCTTAAAATAGTTGTGTGTTATTGGCACTGGTGCATGACTGGATACTAGGTAGGTCAACGTGTAGTCAACTACATGATTAACTGATAAGCCTAGGCTTGTCAGTTAATTCTGTCGACTACATGCATTTCCCTTCCCCTTGCTGGCTCTGAGGCACCAGAAGGCAGAAACCAGAGGCAGCAGTGCAAAGGGCAAGGGGGGCAAGTGGGTAAGCCAGCTGTCAAGTCAGCTTCCCTTACCTATCGGCTCCTGTGGAGCTGCTTGCCCCCCTGTGCTGCTGCCTCAGTCAGAGGCAGCAGCATAGGGGAAGGAGGTGGTGGGAGAGAACCGATATACACAGAGGCCAGGCTTTTAAGTCTGCTCTCCACCTGCTGGTTCCACAGGGCCACCTGCCCCCCCCCCCCCGTTGCTGCCTACAGAGGCAGCGGGAGGAGGGGAAGCAGGAGCCCATACTCAGGGGAGCCAGCTTAAAAGCCAGGTCCCCACGAGCACCAGCTCTGGTGAACCGCTTGCCCCCCACACACACTGCTGCCTCTATCAGAGGCAACAGCGTGCGAGCAGGGCAGGGGAGGCTGCCGCAGAGCAGCCTCTGTGCGCCGTGGGCCCAGGCTCACCGCAGACAGAGGCTGCTCTGTGGGATGCCAGCACAGCCTCTGTCCACAGGGAGCTCAGGGACCCTGCGCACAGGGTCCATGGCAGGCCCAGACTTGCTCTGTGGGATGCCAGTGTAGCCACAATTCACGGGAAGCTCGGGACATGCGTGGACAGGCGCTGCTGCCTCTGCATCCAGCTCCCCTCCCAGGCTGGCTCTCGCCTGCCACCTGAGGTATAGGACAGGGAGCACGCTGGCTGCCAGCCCCACACCAGGGACTACCGAATAATTGTATAACCGCTAAGTTTTGATGCAGTTACATGATTAAATTAATGAATATCTAACATCCTTATTGGATACGACTATACCTGACCTCAGATCAGTGTAATTTTCAGCCCCCTAACTTCTGTAAGTTCCTTCTCACAAGTAAACTTCAGCAAAGACAAACTGTACCACTATACAAACTATAGTGGTAACTGTCAAACAACATGACAAAGTAGCATGCATCTTAGGTATAACAAAAATATCCAGGACTCTGCTCATTTGCACAAAAACGGAATCTCTCACTTGGTTCTGTCTTTTATAGTCAGGAGAAATTAAATTACAATGAAACGAGACAAGCAATTTCAACTGGACTCATGCAAAGATCAGGAGAACTTGTACTATATCTCTGAATTGTGAAATAGCCTACAACAGTAGGAAAGGATGCTGAAGTGCTAGTAGCAGCAATTATGTTCTCTCAATGTCGTCCAAGCCTTCTCTATACAAAGAGCTGTGACTCCCATCCAAACCCAACCTGTTTACCGCAACCTCTTTCTCAAGACATTACCTCTCTTCCAGTGCACATAAAAACCACTTAACTAAAGTTATATGCCTCACCAGCTCTAAACATTTCATACTACCGCTTTGCAGCCCTTCACTGGCTTCTGGCTTCTTCACCACATCAGGTTTCGATTTTTATCTTTACTTTCAAAGCCACCACAAACAACATTGTCCTTCATTCTCTACCAAACTAATGACACCATCCTTGATGACACAACCTGCCCACTTCTCCCACAGCCATCTCTGTATCTCATTACTGTTTCACCCGCCACACAGGAAGTGGCCTCCACACTATAGATAATCCAGCCAATATTCTATTATCCTCAATTTTAAAACTCGATTCTGCAATGGGAATAATAATTGAACCTATAACATTAATGCAATTTTTTAAACTGACCAACTAAGATGTGCACACCTACACTGAGTCACCATATGATCTCACTGTTGTGTTCCTTATTTTTCCTCATTACATACCTGGCCTACTGTTTACTATCACAACCTGTGCTTGAAATTACAAAGTAAACTCTTTGAAAAGTCTATTTGTACATTAAAATACATAGCACAGTTTCAGACGCTGTAATATTGAATATATAACCCTAACCTGGAGTTTACCTCTACTAGCTACAATGAGAGAGTCTACATCTGTACCTTGGTCTACAACAGAATATTACATCAGAACTATATAAATATTTTCAACATCCAACACATTTTGGGGGCAGAGGAGAGACATACCCCTGTGAGGTCACAGTATAGGCTGAGAACCACATCTTCCAAACCTACGTTCATTGCTGAACAATTTTTTTGAGCCACACATAGGACAATGGGATCCTGGTCCACGATTAGGTATCCAAGGCTCCAATAAGATGATAATACAATTGTAGCTTGAAAGAAAAACCCCACACACTTTCAATCAACACCTGTTCCTTTATCTTGCCTGTCATGCACACATTTTCACACAAAAGCATGCCCATTCAGAATGTGGTAGTTTTAAAATATAACTAGACATGACATTTTCATTCTCACAAAATATCAAGTGTTTATACAATATGAATTCTAAAAACCTCAGTAAGAGAACCCAAGTTTTCAGACTTCACTTTCACATAACAAATGCAGTAGTATTTTGACACCATTAAAATCCAACACCCTCAAAGATATTTACAAACATTATACATGTACCAGCATTGCTTTCCTTCCGATGCTGCCCCCCAAATCCTCTACACTTTTTAAACTTTTAACAATGAAATACTGACAATCATTTTCTTTTAAGGGCTTATCTTCATTAGGAACTTTAATTGTTTACATTCTTTTGAACAACTGAGCTAGGGTTCTCTACATCATATCATCTAACCTATCTTGTGTAGACCATGATGAATACTATGACAGTTACTTGTGAGTTAAATCTTGCTCCCAACTGGGTCTGCTCATAATCAGTGTAAATGATAATCATATCTTACCATTGTTTCTACTAAAGGGGCAACATCCTACCAGATAACCCAACTGTAAAAACACCTGTTCAAGGCTGTTTAAATACATTTCCTAATGAAACTGATTTCCAAGAGCTACAGAGCAGGGAGGAGGTGAAAATGTTTTTTACCTTGTGTTTTTCTGAAGAATTGATTAGGTGTGACCCAGCATATCTTTTCCATTTTTAACTCTTAAAAGACTGTATATTGCTTCAGACATTTAGAATAAGATAAAGCAACATAATAAGCTATTTTAATTTTATAGAATCATAAAACTCAAAGAACCACCACCAACCGGTTTAAAATTCTAGTACTGAAATCGACATTTTCTATCTTGCTTGTGCTTCCATACTCCATATATAATAGGTATAACTACCTCATATGGTGGTTTTTAAGGTAAGTTATTAATACTAAGAAAGTGGTGTCATACTCTAATCATGAATGCCACTGGATTAAAAGCCTATGTTTAAAAACAAGAGATGAAAATGGACGTATTAGGTCCTATTTAGTCCACAGCTTGGGAAAGCTGCTGGGCCAGTAGTGAAAAAGAAGCTTTTCCTGGCAGGGGAGGAAACTGCAATATCTAGAAACTTTCATTCTTTTTAAAAGCGAGTAAAAAACAAAACCACACACAAAAACACTCTTTCTAAACATGAATCGGTTAGGCCTTAAAGAGCCCTCCCGCACAATGCCCACATTTTTTCCAAGCATCAAAAAAACTGACAAGCCCGGT
Organism: Pelochelys cantorii; assembly: GCA_032595735.1. NCBI lineage: Eukaryota > Metazoa > Chordata > Testudines > Trionychidae > Pelochelys > Pelochelys cantorii. The sequence continues at coordinate 243,827,870 of CM064327.1, forward strand.
CAGTTCATCGAAGCTTGTCGAGCAGCCACGAAACGGACCAGAACCGGGCCAATTTCGCTCCGCTGACCCCACCCCCAGAAGACTGAGGGTAAGTTAGTCCCCGTCGACGCCGTCTGCAGGCCTCTTTCATCACTGCCAGCTCCCCAGCCACATCTAGGCCCCAGGCCAGAGTTCTCGTCAGCTCCCGCGCACCCCAACGAGGCCCGCAAGCCCCAGCCATAAGCTCATCGTCACTAGGCCCCGTGCGCCCCTGCTGCCCATCCCCCAGGCAACCGCACGGCAGGTCTCAGCTACCTGCTCCTCCCAAAGCGGCAGCCATGGCGCCTCCTCTTGCCCGGGCGGCGGCCGCTCCTAGCGCTGCCTCCCGCAGCTGCAATGAGGGCTCGGAGAGGCGGGGAGGCCCCGGACGCAGGCCCGACTGCAGGGGGCGAGGCTGCTCCCTCCCCTCCCACCCCCTACTCCACACCACCAGCCGCAAGAGAACAACAAACTAGCACAACATGGCGGGCGCCACTGACGGCTGGGGGCCCCCGCCGCGCTGCATCATGGGATCGTGGAGGGCCAACCCTGCTGTCCAAGAAACGCCGCTGGTTGGCTAGCTGAGCGAGGCCGCGCCGAGGCTGTCCCGGAGGGCGCATGCGCCGCGCTTACGTAGACCGGAACTACAAAAGCAGCCTGACTGACAGCCGCAATGGGCATGCGTCAAAAGGGACGAAAACGATGGTTGGTGACGTGAGTCGCTAGTCCACTGGACCTACAGCCAGGGAAGCTGGAGAAAATGCTTGGGCTTTGGTGCGCCTGCGCGCTCCAGGGAGCGTGCGCAGCGGCTTTGCCGGAGTGTGGCGGCCCAGCGCTGGTCGAGCGGAGGCCTAGCCAGTGCCCTCGGCAAGTCCGGGCCCTGGTGCGGAAATCCGATCGGCGATCCTAGCCCTGTGCGGCTGGGAGAGCCCTCCAGGAGTCAGCGCCAGCTAAAGCTAGACCACCCCGATAGCTCGTGGGCCAGCCTGGCCTTAAAAGTTTTCGGTGGTGGAGACTACACAAGCTCCCCGCGACGCATGTTCCAGCAGCGGCGCCAACTCCAGGGGTGCTCTAGGTTTGGTGCCCCCAGGGGGAAGAATGGTGGGCGCTGAGCACCTCCCAGCAGCCAGCCTCTCCCTCCCCCGCACCTCTTGCCTGCGGCTGGCCCTGCTAATCACTGCCTCCCCCTCCTTTCTGGCACTTCCTTCCAGCTTTGCTCAGCTGTTCCCCAGTGTGCGAGAGGAGGGAGGGCTGCCTGTGTTCAGGAAAGGGTCAAAACACAGAGGGAAGAGGCAAAGCGAAGATGAAGGGGTGGAGTAGGAGTGGGAAGAAGTGGGGTGGGTTTGGAGGAAGGAGTGAGGGTGGGACCTGGGGCAGAGGTGGGGGGATCAAGCACTCCAGAGCACGTCAGTACCTCTGTGTTCCACTGCTTAACTATCCTTATAGTTAGAACATTTTTCCTAATAGCTAACCTAAATGCCCCTTGCTGCAGATTACTTCTTGTCCTACTTCTGTTGTCACGAAGAATAATTGATCGGCATTCACTTTATAACAGTCCTTGTCATCTAAAGACTATTATTAGGTCCCCTTCAGGCTCATTTTCTCAAGATTAAACATGCGCTTTTTTTTTCAGTTTTCCTCATAAGTCAGGCTTTCTAAGCCTTTTATATTTATTGCTCTCCTCTGGACTCTAGGTCTGATTATGGTCTTCTGTATCTTTTTTAACAGGTTGCTAGTGCTTAGGAAAACACCAACTAGATTGTGCATCCCCCTGCCTGAGACACAGTAGGTTGGAGGGAGGGAGGAAAGTGGCAGTATTCCTGTAAGCTCCACCCACAAAATAAATCCCACCCTTTGAATCACCAAAATGAGATGCTACTTACACAGTAGATTGTGCGGATGGGTTTCTTGAGCATGGCTCCATCACTGCAGGGATTGACTATACCCTTAGGCCCAGGCAGAATCAGACTGAGCTCCTTCTTGATTAGAGGAGGGAAAGTTGTGTTTTCCAAATGCTACCCACTGGTGATATCAAAGAGGCATCACTTATTGCACATCTGAATTAGTTGCCACTACCATTCACACCTCTGAGAGGAGCAGTGCCAAGCTCTCTGCAGACTCATCTCTGCATCAAGTACAGGGAGGGCAGATATACACTTAAAAACTGTAGCACTTTGTTGGATGCACTATTATGCCATAGAAGAGTTTCTCCTGTCATGTAGTTCATTCTGTTTCTGCAAGATGTGGTAGCTATGTTGACAAGAGAAGCTCTCCTATCAACATAATTCTGCCTACACTGAAAGGTCAGTATAACTGTCATTCAGGGATTTGGATTTTTAACATGCATGAGAAACATAGTTATGCCAATGTAAATTTGTAGTGTAGTCCTGGCCTCTGTCTCCTTTTTGAAGGCTTTTTTTCTATCATAATGACTGGAGACTTTATTTTTTGTCTCTTTCTAAGATACAAATAGACTTACAGCAAAAAATAACTGCATTTTAACATACAGTCCTTCAGGAACTCCTTGCTGGTATTTTAACACACAGTTTAAGCTCATATCCATTGCTCCAGCTCCAATGGGGCCATGCTCATATCCATTGCTCCAGCTCCAATGGGCCCCCAGTACATCTTGGTGTCAAACTCCTGTTGTGTAAATGCTTTGTGACACACAACTCATTAAGGGTTCCCTCCAAACAAAAGAGTGGATTAAACCTACCTAGTATCCTTAAGGAGTGGTTTGATGATTGCATCAATGTCCCCCAATGAAAAGCCATTACGAGATGCAAGTCTGCCCATGCGTCTAATAATTTTTGCAAGGTTTCTCTGAACCAGTTCTATTTCTGAGATCGGAAATGGGTTCAGTGAAAATATTCAAAACAAGGATATAAATATCAATGAATACATTGGCATTTATAGTATCTTCATTATTATTTCTATCTTTTTCTACCAATTTGATTGCTTTTAATGACTAGCATTGCACATTAAACATGTTTTCATTGAGCTATACTATATCAGGCATATATGGGGCTAAACAAATTTATTAAACTGATACCACACTTGAAGCTAATTTTTCATCCTGCTTTGCACCCTTGGCGCTGCTCTGGTGGCACAAAGAGACTTTCTAGAAGGTTTCTGAACCCCAGCTGCACTGGTGCATGCAGCCCACAAGTGGGACAATGCATCGTCCACAAAAACAAAAGACAAAAGTCAATCTGTGGCAAGGGGACACCATCGTGCATCACTGAGAGATCTATGTCTTGGGCTGAGAATTTCAGAACATAAGCATCATCCTTTTGCTAATGATATGCACTGGAAGATTAAGAATTCTGATGACACTTTTAATGGTGTCTTTTTCATAGAATGTCATGCATCAGCTATTCTACAATGGTTGCAGATTACAATTCCACATTTTGTGCAGGCCCTCCATTTGTCTTGTGACAGTCTTGCAAAAGCAATATATGTCCTCATAAGATTTAATTACCATCATTCCCACTGTCTGGGGCTTTTCAGTGCATATTCCTGTCATTCACAACTTGGTCAGAATGCAGCAACGTTTTTGCTGACTGGTGTGAACAACAATTTCCTATAAAAAAAACCTTAAAATAGTCCTGCAGCACCTTAGAGACTAACAAAAAAATGTAGATGGTATCATGAGCTTCCATGGGCACAACCCACTTCTTCAGATGACGGGAGTTAAGGGGTCCAGGGTCCAAATAAATAGCAGAGAAAGACGGGATGGGGAGGGAAAGAGAAGGGTAAAAATGGAGAAAAAATATTGTCAATTAGAGCAGGGCTACTCAACCCGCAGCCCGTTTGTTTGTGGCCCACAGTGCGGTTTGAGTTTAGGTGGGGCTTAACACGCGGTTCACAGGTGTGATCCTTGAACATGGCCTCCACTGGGAACACACTCCACAACGGCGAGGCGTCTCCCTGGTGGGGTGAGTATTGAAAGACGCAAACAGACGTCTGGCTGGAACAGATGGGCACAGGGGGTCGGCATTTCTAGCCCCTAGGAAAGAGGTGCCAGGAGCACTGGGGCATTGTGGGAAGTGTTGGCTGCTTAGCCTTGTGGACAGAGCCTGAGAGGTGCTGATGGGTTCCCACTGGCCACGTTCGGGTCCAGCGCCGAGGCCAGGCAGCCCTGTCTATGTCCTGCACAGAGCAACGGACTCCTGCGTGGGGACGTCAGCCCTGCTTGGAATCCAGGATGGAGCTCCCGAGCACCTGTCCTTTATTGCCTCTCGTGTCTGGCCTGACTCACCCAGCTCCCCTCCTGCCACAGGTTGGAGCGCTCTGACTTGGAAACTTTTCTTTTTACAGTAAAATCACTCCAAGAAACATACAGCCTGAAGCTTCAAGCTAAACACCCAAAACACTGGTATACAATTTTCTTTTTAATGAGAAGCATTTAAAATGGCAACAAAGAAGAGATGCTTGTTGGATGAACACAGGGTTTTCAGCCCTGTTTAGGAGATGGAGTTCTATTTTGCAGAGATAAATGGAAAACCAATGTGTCTTTTTTGTCAAAAGACTATTGCAGCATTAAAGACAACAAACCTGAAATGGCACCATGAATCTTGTCACCCTGAGTTCAAAGACTTGTATCCACCTGACAGCAATGTAATAAAAACTAAGATATGTTCCTTACTGGAAGGTTACCGTACTCAACAAGATATGGTCTGTTCTCAAGTTAAAGACAGCAGTACCGTTTTAGAAGCCTCCTTCAAAATGGCTTGGCACATAGCTAAATCAAATAGACCTTTTACCAAAGGTGAATTGATGAAACAGTGCTTCTTGGTCTGCAGCAAATCACTTTTTGCAGAATTTAAAATCAAAGAGGATATAGTTAAATATCAAAACTGCATGTGTCTGATTCAACTGTAGTAAGACGAATTGAAAGTATTTCAGGCGATCTGTTTTCTAAATTGCTAAAAGACATTGAAAGCACTGAGTATTTCAGTCTGGCAATGGACGAACCTACTGATCGTTCAAACATAGCTCATAATCTGGGAGCATTTTTTCAATGGCAAAAAGTGTGTTGAAGAAATGCTTACTCTGCTACCTTTGACAGGTCAAACTAGGGGAGAGGGCATTTATTCTGCACTGATGGTATTTTTTGAAGGACCAGGAAAATGCATTGATTTGAAGAAGCTTACTTAGATAACAACTGATGGCACTCCCTCCATGATTGGAAAAGAGAAGGGGCTAATTTCTTTGCTGAAGAAAAATCCACAGTTTCCAGATTTCTTTTCATACCATTACATTCTGCACCAAGAACAGTTATGCAGCAAACTGAAGAGAGGATTTCTCAAGAGCACAGTGGATAGTGTCACAAAAATTGTCAACTTCATTGTAGCAAATGCCTTGAAACAGACGATTTTGAGCTTTAGTTGAAGAGTACAAAACACGGTGTGGTGACTTGGCAATGCTTGCAGAAGTTAGATGACTGAGTCAAGGCAAAGTGTTAGATCGGTTTATGGATCTACTGCCTGCTGTACAAGTGTTTTGGGAGACAAAGGATCACCAGGATTTACTGTTGTGTTTAGACGAAGAAACATTACTGCTAAACATGGCTTTTCTCACGGATATGACATACCACTTAAATGCACACAATCTTAAACTTCAAGGCAAAGAAAAAAACCTGCCTTCTCTGATGTGCAAGGTAGTCTCACCTTCAGCAGTGAGATCTGGTGTTGAGAGGGCCACATTTGAAGAAGAGATATTAGAACTGCAAAACAATTGTATTCTTAAAGCTAGGCATAAGGAAGAGGACACAAACATTTTGGATGACCTAGGTACAGGAATGCATGTACTCTGCATTACTGAAATGTGCCAAAAAGTGCTAACTTGCTTTGGGTCTATATGTGTCTGTGAAAGTTCATTTTCCTCCATGGGAATCATCAAGTCAAAACTGCGCACCTCTCTTACTGACAGACATCAGAGCGACTGTCTCTGTTCTGCTACAATGGAATACAAACCTAATGTGAAACAGCTGGTGAAAAGTTTGCAGATACAATCTTCACATTGATTGTACTTATACTCCAGTAAATTCTAGTACTGTATTGGCAGTTTTTATTTATTTGTTAAAATTGTGAAGCCAAAACAAAAAAGTAGTCAATATAATGGTCTTCTGTTGATTTACATTTTAGTAGTTAAATTCCTGTACTGTCATTGATCATTAAAGTGCTGTTGTATGGGTAGAAATCAGGTAAATATTGCATTTTATTAATATCAGCAGAACTGACATAAATGGGGCCTGCGTGTTGTGTAGTCTTGCCTTACTCTTTGTATTCATGCCCATCAGTGTGAAATAAGGTATTTGCATATATTTGATATATATTTGCATGTGTAAGCAACCACGCTTAAGTTGCGGCCCTCGGCATGTGCTGTGAGTATCATTGTGGCCCCCAGAGCTTCCAAAGTTGAGTAGCCCTGAATTAGCGTATGCATGCTAAATGAGACTACAGAGTGGGCTCTAAGTATTCTAAGTACCCGGTGCTTGGCTTTTTATGTCATTAGGATGTGGAATATAGCCACTCGTCGTGGTCAGGTCTTTGTTTAAATCTCTATTCAAGGTGTCAAACTTGTAAATGAAACCCAGTTCTGATACCATCTACATTTTTGGTTAGTCTCTAAGGTGCTGCAGGACTATTCGCTGTTTTTTAAGTTTTTTCAGTTATAGACTAACACAGCTAGCTCACTGAATCATTTCCTATCACATTCAGTCTGCACTCGTTACATTGACCTCAAGTCTGTGCAATTAATTTTTTAAGCTTTTGATGATTCAAGCCATGGTGGTGATGTCTCAGTCCCTCACTTTGAGTCTGGTCCAAACAGGTGCCTATACCCAGACTTCCTATGATTTTGGCTGTGGAGTGCCTCAAAACAGAATTTACATTTAATAAAACTATGACTAACGGCGAGGTTCCACTGGCACAATTCTCTTTCACTTGAGACTTTCCCTTAAGTGAGGTTGTGGTCCTTCAGCTTTGATATTAAGCTATTGTAAATGTTCTTTATTTCTCATCAGAACTTTGCAGGCTCAAAGTTCTTAAGTATTCTAGATGCATGACCTGGACTGCATGGACCTTGACTACCTCTTCTCCATTTCAGTTGCCTTATGCTTGTCTATTGCTAGTCTCATCAATTCATAGGCCTGAAGGGACCTCTGTGATCATCTGGTCTGACCTCCTGTATAACACAGGCCATAAAACTTCCTTGAATTAATTCCCATTTAGAAAAACATGCAATCTTCTCTCCATCCCTCCACACCATGTCATCTCTGCTGGTGGATGTTTTTTTTCTTCCACAGTTGTTACCCAACACACAACCTCCCTGTATCTCTACAACTGATTGATTCTCCAGCACATTTTATCTCTATTTTTTCTCTTTCCTACAGTATATCTCTCAATTTCTCTCTCTGTCTGCTGTTATTTAGGACTGTAGTTGTTGTATCTAACTGTATATAACAGTAACCCTTGTCTGAAGTCCCTGAGCTTCAGTTTCCCCTTTGTAAATTGGAGTTAAAGAAACTTTCCTTCATTTACAAAGCAGTTTGAGATCTATGGATGAAAACTTTTAGTCCTGTGGGAATTCTGTGATTGTTGCATTTGGAGCCATAGTAAAATTCCAGAATTCCCCCAGGACTGGAAACTTCTTTAGAGGAGCTAATTATTAACCATTTCTGAGTGTTTAATGAAACTTATGTGTTGTTGCTTCCTGTGCAAGTCATTAGCTGACCATAACTTGGGAATGTGGCAAATTAGCTTTTAGGTGGATGAATCATAGCTATCGGAAATTATGTGGCCTAGTGGATAAAGCACTGGACTTGAAATCTAAGTTCTACTCCCAGCTCTGCCACTGGCCTGTTGGGTGACCTTGAGCACGTTATTTTGCCTCTCTCTGCCTCAGTTTCCCATTTTGTAAAATGTGGATAATCAAACTGGCCTCCTTTTGTACAGTATTTCAGACCTACTGAAGAAGAGTTCTGTAGAAGAAGGAATTAATGTCACTACCTCCACAATGATCTTTATTATTTTTCTGGTGTCATGGTTTTGTGGTTAAGGGTTTTCTCCAAAAGATATGTCTAAGCTGATTGGAAGACTGTTTTGGAGCAGTCTCATTATTTCTTTCTTTCCTTTTTTGTTTAAATTACTTTGTGGTCATTAACAACACTAAGCACACAGTAAAGTGGGAAAGAGAGAAATATATACACACATTTATTTTCAAGTTTCACAACACTTGTGAGGTAAATACTTACATCATAAAAATAGTGAAAATGAAGCAGACTTTAAAAAATAATTACCATAAAACAACACTTTGAAATTTAAATAAAATTAAAGCAACAATATCATCAAAAGCAAACAAGTGCCAATCCATATATTGTGCTAAGATATATTCTTACATCAGCTTCCCACCCCAGGATCTAGTATTCAAGAACCCATCTAGTCTTCCAAAACAAATACATAAGGCTTTTTGCTGTTATCTGTCCAGGGTGAGATAGGTGGATCCTCCATCCTTAGACCCAACTTGTCAGCCCTTAAATCATGTGCTTAGACACATTGTTTCCTTTCAAAACGATGTTTCTACTCTTGGCAATCCTCTTCTAATCAAGGTTAATTCCACACCCAGATTGCTTCTTCCAATGCAGAAACTAAACCACAGGTTGCATTATGTATGTGCATCCTTGGTTGTTATGACAATGCCAGGTGACCAAGTAAGCATTCCATTGAACCTGCTGCTGCAGTAAACCCCACAATCATCACACTCTACCAACATGTACCTGACAACAAATGCTGGATTTAGGGCCATCCCTCCCAGTCCTGGTGCCCTGTGCAGCCCAAGCACCTGCACCCCTTCTCAAGTCGGGGCGAGGGAGCAGGGTACAAGGGCTGCAAGGGCAGGAGCTGTGGGGGCAGGCCCAGAGCTGCAGGGGACAGGAGCAGAATAGGGGGGCAGCAGTGGTTAGGCTGCAGCGGGAAGCAAACCAACCTGGTGCCCAGTCCACTTGACTCCCCTGGCTCCCAGCCACATAACTGTGGGAGTGGCCTTGGTGGAAAAGGTGGAACTGCTCCTCATACTCACCTGCAGTAAGAAGCAGCACAATGGCTGGGAGCCAACAGAGGGGGCTAAGGCCGAGTCGCTCTGCTTCCTGCCTCTGCCAGTGAGGGCAGGGGAGGGCCACACATATGTGGCTAGTGCCAGGCCCCTGCATATCCACTGGGCCACGTTGCTTGGTGGAGGGGGCTTAGGAAGGGGTGGAATCAGGATGGGGAGGAGAGACGGTGTGGAGCAGGGATGGCAACTTGTGGGAAAAGGTGGAGTGTGTGTGAGGTGGGGCGGGGCAGGAGAGTTGTCCTGGCCCTGCACCCTCCTAGGGATGGCCCTGCTGGACTCAGCCTGCAGGGAGACAGTGCAGGAGAAGAAGACATGGGCTGGCCATTGGAGCCAGTGCCAGCCATCACATATGCAGCTGCCTAGGACAAATTGCCCCACATTTCACGGTGTCCTATGCAGTTGTGTATTTTGTGTATTGATAGGAACTGCCCTGGCTGGGTTCAATACATTCCTGATAAGGTGTGCAAGATTGTTCATTTTACAAGAGTCTATTAGTATGATCCAGTGCCTGCTGAAATCAATCAGGCCTTTTACATGGTAAGTGGGAGAGACTGGACCGACCCCATTCTTGCTATTTTTGTTAACTCACTTGCTGCATTTCATTTCAGCATTAAGCGCTTCGGGCCAACAGCTGGGTAATTATGTGACCCAGATCCACAAACTCAAATACATGGGCAGAATCCTACTCCCACATGGAGCACCACTGAATTCAGTGGAGTTCTGCACAGGCACAATGAGATCTGCCTTCACATATAAGATTGTGAATCAGCCTTTGTACAATGGGACTGCAGTCCTGATGAGGCCCCTAAACACTACTACAATTCAGATAATAAATAGCAAAAATTAATTCCACTTTAATTTATGCTGTGTATTCCTCAAGTTTCAATTTGAAAAAGTACTAGGCCAAATGCTTTCTCTAGTGAAACTCTATTGGCTTCTCTAGAATCATATCAGGGATGAATTTAGCCTGTTGTGGTTTTCTGACAAATTACCAACTGTTGATGTTCTACCCTTTAAAATTTGGCAGACATAGAGAGAGAAGTTTGCCAGATATGCAGGAGTGGGGAATTCAGGGGTTCTACAGGGACATAGAATGCATACATATGAGTGTAATTCACCAGGAAGACCTACCATTGAAAATCCAAGGGCTAGCCCTTTGGCCCTAGATAGCCCTCTTCGTACCACTTCAGCTGCACAAAGGATACTTAAAACTAGCTTAAATGGAGATCTGAGGCTTCCCACACTTTATGCTATGGACTCCCCTGTTCTATTTAGTGATTGTGTGAGAATGGGCTTGTAGCGTGGGATGAAAATGATGATGGACCAGTCATGTTGCACTCCAGGGAATTCGGCCTACAAAAACATCTGGGGAAGGAAGGGAGGGAGGGGATTCTAGTTGATATAAATTGAGCTGCCTTGTGGCTGCTCTAATGACACGAGTGGCCAATTTGGGTCCCTGAGCAGATGGAAAGGTGGCTTAGAGCTTAGCACCGTTGAGGATGTAACTCCAACAGCTAACTACTGTGTGCTAACGTGTCTGTCATGGGCTTGATCCTTCTTCCATTGACATCAATTGTGGTCATAGAGGAGGTCCTGGTAGAAGGCCAGCAGCTCATAGAGGTTTTGCAGAAGACTTCTCAAATAAAGGAGCTGCTGGTTATATCATAACCCTCGGAAATGGCAAAGGAAAGTGTGCACCAACGTGCTCCATGCCAGACTACCTGCATCATATAGGAGCCTCTGCAGGGCCCGGAGGCGGAGGACATGAACTGGCATGCGCAAACACATCAGGCCCTGCCCTCCCTCCTCCGGGGGAAGATGGAGAACCCCTGCAGAGACCAAATACAGTCTTGGCAGAAGAACCACAGCATCAACTGCTGGCTGTGGGCCAGGAAACCCAGAGTCGATCCAGCATGCTGTTGGAAAGGTAGGCAGTGTTACAACTACTCAAGAGAGAGAACTTGGAGTCATTGTGGATAGTTCTCTGAAAACATCTACTCAGTGTGCAGTGGCAGTCAAAAAAGCAAATAGAATGTTAGGAATCATTTTAAAAGGGATAGAGAATAAGACAAAAATATCTTATTGTCTCTATAGAAAACCATGGTACTCCCACATCTTGAATGCTGATTCAGATGTGGTCACCTCATCTCTAAAAAGATATATTGGCATTGGAAAAGGTTTAGAGAAGGGCAACAAAAATGATTAGGGGTTTGGAACAGTTCCCATATGAAGAGAGATTAAAAAGACATGGACTTTTCAGCTTGGAAATTAGGAGACTAAGGGGGGATATGATAAAGGTCTAGAAAATCATGACCGGTATGGCAAAAGTGAATATGGAACAGTTATTTACTTATTCTCACAATATAAGAACTAGGGGTAACCAAATGAAATTAATAGGCAGCAGGTTTAAAACAAACAAAAGGAAGTTTTTCTTCACTCAGCACAGAGTCAACCTGTAGAACTCCTTGCCAGAGGATGTGGTGAAGGCTAGGACTTTAACAAGGTCCAAAAAAGAGCTAGATAGATTAATGGAGATTAGGTCCATCAGTGGCTATGAGCTGGAATGGTGTCCCTAGGCTCTTTCTTTGGAGGTGGGTGACAGGGGAGGGATCACGTGAGGATTATCTGTTGTGATCCCGCCCTCTAGGGCATCTGGCATTGGCCATTGTCGGCAGACAGGATACTGGGCTGGATGAACCGTTGGTCTGACCCAATATGGCCGTTCTTATGTTCTTATGAACATTGGAAATTGGGTGCCACAGGCAGTACCACCCAAAAGGTCCAGAGTAACACTATGGCCATGTCTAGACTACAGGGTTTTTTTGAAAAATTGGCCTTTTTTCGAAAAAACTTCACCTGCGTCTAGACTGAAGCCGCGTTTTTTCGAAAGTAAATCGAAAGAATGCGGCAGTTTTTTCGATAGTGGTAAACCTCATTTTATGAGGAATAACACCTTTTTTCAAAAGTACTCATTCGAAAAAACATGCTATTGAATGTAAACTGTGCTTTTTCGAAAGAGAGCATCTAGACTCACTTTCGAAAAAGCGGCTCGCTTTTTCGAAAAATCTGGTTGTAGTCCAGACACTTTCTTTCGAAAGAGGCTTGTAGTCTAGACGTAGCCTATGTGACACTGGTAAGCAAAGTGCCAGCTCTGGCCAAGACCTGTAGGCATTAGCTAAAATTTGACAAATTGTAACAGGAAACCAAATCTGTGTGCTAGTTTTGTTCAAAATAGACATTTGTCTTATAAGACTGTATTTAGTGTGTGGACTCTGTGGAATGCTTGTAAGTTGCTACATGCTTTAATGTCACTTGTAAAGTCTATATTCCAGGCTATCCGGAAATAGATACGTTTTGCTTTATAACTTTGAAAATGTTTTCTCTGAATTTGTGAACCCAGGCACCACCATTGAGAAATGACACAATACAAAGGATTGGTGAGTGGCTTTATCACAACTTGAAAACGCTATCTGCAAGGGAGCTCATTTCATAGACTGGAAGGCCAAATGTAAAAGATAAAAGGGTTACAAGAAAATTGGTCATCTCTTTGCTGTTTGAACTGTCACAGAGCCAGAGACATTAAACAAAGGCAGAGCTCACCAGGGGATCCCCCTGGACCAATTCTGGATTAACAGAGTTGCACATCTTGTCATCTTTAGGAAACATAGGTGGAAACTCATTTTTGTGCATATGTTTGTTTGCTTTAACCCGTAAATAAATATTTTATTTCCTTTTCCTAGTTAATGCATCTTTACATGGTTCATTACAGGCTTGATACAGACACTGTCTTTATTAAATCTACGGTACTGACTGATCTGGAGTAAATGACTGGTCTCTCAAGACTGGAAGCAATATGAACTTTTTGTGATTTTTTTGGTGTGAGTAACCATTTATCACTAAGTGTAGCTTTCCTGGGTAGACTGGAGACTCTAAAGGGACTCTCTATGACTCCATAGTAAAAATGATTTAGTGATCCAGGAGTTGACATTTGTTACTGACTTGTTGAATCTCAGTTTTAGACAGTCTGCCCTGAGAGAGGCACTCACAGTTGTGTGCTGCTCTAGACAATGTGAGACAGTACCCAGCAGCCGTCTGATTGGTCAAGTGCATCATTTAACCCTGGGCAGCCTACATAGTCTTCAGGCCTGCTGCAACTCCTGACCAGGTCCTGTTTCCTAATGTCTGGTCTCTGATTCCAGTCTGACTCTGAGTCTCACTCTTGCCTTCTGAGTCCAGCCTGGAACCTCTGCTTGCTGATCTCCAATCTTGGCCTGACTCTGATCCTGACACTTATTTATTGAACCTGGCTCTGATGATTCCTATGAGCATTGCTCATGCTCTATTCCTTATATCTGTCCTTGATGTCTGGAGACCAACCCAGCTGTGACTGGTAGGCCAGACCACTTATGTCCCATCCCACTTTTGTTCAAGTACACAAAAGTCTTGACTATTATAGAACAACTGACCAAAATGGCACATTCATCCCTCTGACCGACTGACCGCTGCTGAAACAATGGCTCGTGTCCTAGTAATGCACACATTCCATCTTCATGGGCTTCTGGACTGTATCCCCTCAGACTGAGGCCCACAGTTTGCCTCATGCTTTTGGCATGAAATGCTCTGGTTAATTGACCTTCAGGCTTTTACTTCCTCTGCATAACACCCACGGACAGATGGAGGGTGTGAACTAAGGGACAGCTCGATACCTAAAGTGCTTTATCAGTTACTATCAAGATAATTGGTTCTCCCTTCTTCCTTATGCCACATTCTCATATAATAATACCAACCACGCCTACATGGGGCAGAGCCCCCCCCCTTTTTTTGTGCCAATTATGGGTTGCATCCTCACTTCCACTAGACCTCACCAGCAGCTTTCCCAAATCCAGCAGCCGCCAACTGGATCCAATGAATTAATCAAATCCAAGAGAGGCTCAAGGACCAGCTCGAAGATGCAAAAAGGGACAACAAGTGTTATACAGACTATCAATACCAGAAAGACCTAGCTCTCATAGTGGGTCAGAAAAATATTTGCATGCAAACAGGCTAGACCTTGGACGGTTCCAGAGTTTTCAGCAAATCAACCTCGTCACCTTCAAATTGCATCTCCTTCAATCCCTTAAAATACACCCTGTTTTCCATATATCCCTCCTGAAGCCTTACATGAGACCTCTCTCCTCACTGGTCCCAACAGCCACTCCCACCAGTCCAGGTCCGAAGGCATGAGGAATATACCCCCATGCTACCCCTAACTAAACTGCAGAGTGGGAAGCTCTTCTACTTAGTTGACTGGGATGATTGAGGTCTTGAAGAGCACTCCTGGGAACATGCTATCCATGCCCCACCTAGTAAAAAGGTTTAATCAAAACCACCCAGATAATCCAGGCCCAGCAGTTGGGCATTCTGGAAGAAGGGTAACAAAAGGATCTGTGGAATTATAACCCAGGCCTGTAGAACCTGGAACCGCTGCCATTCCTGCTAGACTAGAAGGTAGATCCATATCCAGGACAGACTGTAGAGATTTCATGCTGTAGGAAATACTGCCTAAAGGGTCCAGAGTGACAGTAGCCTGTGTGGTTAGTCATTGGCTGTGTGTGTGTTCTCTCTGGGTACATCTACATAGCAGTGTTATGTTGGAATAACTGACGTTATTCCGACATAACACAGTCCGCATCTACACTACAAGCAGTTATTTCAATATAATGTCAAAATAATGTCAAGCTGGAGGATTTCTTACTCCAACTCCTGTAACCCTCATTTTACAAGTAGTAAGGGAAGTCAGTGGAAGCATGCTCTCTCTCAGACTTCCTGCTGGTAAACAGCGCCAAAAGCCGAAATGAACTATTTTGACTTAGGCTACGTAATTGACGTAGCTAAAGTTGCGTTGCTTATTTCGGCTTTAGCCCTGCTGTGTAGACATGCCCTGTGCATGCTGCTCTGGCTCTGGCTAAATAGCCCATATAGCTGACTTCAATCAAACTGCCCAATAGGACCACAAAACTTGGTTTCATAGTGAAGGCACCTTACCAAGCTTACTGTTGACAAACCATGGTAACAGCACCTGGCATACTCTACGGGGATACTAACAATGACAATGGACTCAGCTCAGGGAATGGCAGGAATTTTCATTCAGCCTTCAGCTGGCCAAAGACACTCTCCTCGACACTCTCCTATATACAGTGATATAGACGTGTTACGTATTGCCCCTCTGATGTAGCTAGTTACCACACTTTAGCTTGCACATATTGATTGGATCAAAACATCTCTATAATCCTAACCTTATCTTTAAGAGGGGTTCAGTGTGCCCTTGTATCATCTTCGAAGAGTGTTTACACCATAATCCTGTATTGAGTATTCTGATATCACACTTCTGGGATGTGTTGGTGTGAGTGCCCTGCGCATGTTTTATAACAAGGGCTGACTTCTCTTCACAGCCTGACTTTTGCTAACTTTGCTTTATATTGCCAGTCTAACTACTACTTTAGTTCAGGCCTCATACACCAGATCTCATGTCTCAGGTTCATTATTTCTACTAGAACTTGTGGCCCTCTGATTGGTAAAGTACACTATTTAACACTGAAGGGTGCCCCACAAAGTTGTCTGGCAGCCACACAGCTTTCTGGCCAGTTATAGCTCTTAACCACATCTTGTCTTCTAATCTCTGACTCTTGCCTTCTGATTCCAGCCCTATATTACTTCTACTGTCTGACCCAGGCCTAACTCTAACCCTGATTCTTGCATTTGGAACCTGTCTCTAGTGATTCTTCCAAACCCTGGTCAAAGGCTACTGTTTTATGACTGTCATCCACATTTGGATACCAGCACATCTGTGATCAGTAGGCCAGACTCTCTAGACCCTGGTCTCTCACAATGGATGTTATTTAATGTTTTGCACATACACACAGAGATACTACTGCTGAGAGGAGCATTTGATGCTATGAAAAATAAATGAAAAGATCTTGCCAGTGCTTTATTTTAATAATGGGTTTATTTGTAAAGAACTGCAAGTATTAAACAGGTCTCTAAAATAGCCTTCTCTGCATAGCAAACAGGATAATTTGGGTTGGCTTTGATGTTCATGGAAGGTTGACTTGAAAAAAAAAAAGGGATTGTCTGCAGGTGCGTGGGGATTCACAGACCACGTCCTTTGGAAATCTTGGACGTGCCTGCAGACAAGAAGTTGAAAACTGCTGTACTATAGTATTTGTTGCTGCATGAACACTATTGATATGTTATTGGCTTAATTCTCCTCTCTAACTGGGGTAGGTTGTCATCAATTTTGCTACACTGATGTAAACTATAGTAAGTGATAGGACTATCAGGATTCACTCCTGAGCATCTGCTATCACTGGCTGTGCTTATTTAATTGATTTCACAATTTTTTAAAAATATTTTTGAGATATAGTCATTTTTACATTGTGCTGATGAGCTGCCTCTGCATTTTGGCCGGGTCAGATCCCACAAACGTTCCAAATGGTGGCCAAACATGAGTGACTAGCAGGATTGGGCCATTACTGTGTAAATATGTTTCTTCCTGGGCTCTTTCATTTATCTGGTCAATCCAGCAGATTTATTTATCCCAGGCTAGCCACATTAAGCTGAACACTTTGTTTATAATGAGTTCCTTCCTGCCCAGGAACAGGTTATAAAACATGACCTATTACACCATGCACAATACACAGAGCCAATAGAGATGCATTGTCAAATACAGACACAATTTGAAGTGCTATCTTGTATAACAAATTATTGACTTCATTGTTCATAGTACTACGATTTAATTAAGCGATAAGACCCATCATAGTGGTCTTTTATCTGTCAGATAAAGATTTGCCAGGCTTACCCCAAGAGGTCTGAGAGATAAGAGAAAGATGCTTTGGTGCCTTCTAGCTGTTTTAAACCTTTAATTAAAAAGACCTTTATATTTTAAGTTCCAGTTTGTCTTTTCTTTCAACACCTGATGGTTTAGTGTTCAGTGAAGATTGTGATGTGTTTTTATAGGAAGATTCTAATGAGAAGGAATGTTTCCAATGGCCTTCATTGGGTGAAAGTCATGGAGCCAATACATTTGATTTCCAGTGTACCAACATATCCATTCAGGTGGAAACTGAGGGTCTGATCTGACGTGTGAATTCAAAAAGAATCTTCCCATTGTCTTCAAGGGGCTGGGCCTTTAAGTGAGCCAAATTAATTTCTGATCTTGGGACAGAGTGGTTATTCTTGGAATGAATTTGGCCCACAGTGTCAGGAAGCTCAGAAGAAGGAGTGTTAGATGGTTCAGAACTTTTTACGTTGAAAGAAATTGTTTAAAATGATTGGGTATGATACTCAGTTTGTGTGAGCTGAAATTCACTGATGTCAATGAAGCTAAGACAGTTTACACTAGTTGAGGGTCTGGCCCATTAATTTTGGTATTACAAAACATTTGTGTAATACATTTAACCTTCACTTCACAAATGCAAAGACTTTACCTCTGCCTTGCTGATCTTACCAACTAAATAAGAAAAAAAACAAGATCACCCTTCAGATGGAGGTCAAATGCATTATTAATGAGGAGAAGGCAGGAATGAGGTTTTAAGGAGTCTCTGAAGGCGAGGACACATGCAAGTGGAAACGAGGATCTGGGCAGCATGACAAATGGCACCAAACCATAAGCAAAGAAAAGAGACTAAGGGGTAGTTTATGGTTAAAACGGGTCGTGGAGGGGTCATACTTCAGTGGAAGTCCCTGGAGGAATTATTGCTGACACCTTCTCACCGTGAGGTGTGCACCTCCAGAGTACACTAGGGGCAAATTAGCTGGACAGTGCAGAGAAGCTTGCACGTGCTGTTTGGTGTCTGTAAGCAAACAATTTCATTTTCAGTGTTGACAATCTCACGCCTTTTATGGGCAATTGATTCATTTTAAAAAAATGTATGCAGAAGCAGTAAGTGTCTGGAAAGATATGAACTAAAATGTATACACAGCTAAAGGCAATTACTCACATATTTGCTTAGAACTGGAGCTGCAGCAGCTGAGCTTGGATTGTTTTCTTTTGATCCTGCTACCTTTCAGCAACCACCTTATGAGCAATTTTTAATGTTAATTTTTTTGTACCTTTGAAAAATGAGTGCACGACTTGAGTTTGTTACCTCAGAGATAGTTCTAACCACAAACTCACCTTTTCTTACTACAGACCATCAGGGGCTCATCTACCTGCATATCTACCAATGTGACACGTGCCATCATGTGCCAGCAATGCCCCTCTACCATCTACACTAGCCAAACCTGACAGTCTTTGCACCAAAGGATACAAATACAGAGTAACACAGCAATTCCTTTCAGACTTGGCACTATATCCCATTCTGTAACTCCTGCTGAGGAGGAGACAATGGGACAGATCTCTGTTGGTGAAAACTAGCACAGTTCCACTACAGTCAATTGAGCTACACTGATTTACTCCAAATGATGATCTGACCCAACATGTTTCTGGAATTCCAATTTTCATTGGAAAAAAATATTGTTTGACTGTTTCTATAGTGCATTCTGCTGATCTGGTCATTCTTAACAACTTGTAAACAAGATCAGAACCCTTTAATTAGATTAGTTTCAATTCAGAGTTACTTGGTACAGGAATTTGATTTGTATCTTATAAAAAGAGGGCTTTCTTTGGTCAAACCACTCTGTGACGGGACCTTCCCAAATCAAAAATGTTCACTCGCACACTACACAGTTGCTCAATTCAAGAAAGTAATGGTGGAAGCTCCAACTGTGTGTCTACTGTCATTCTCTATTATAATTCAATGGCAAATTAATGATATGCAAGCTTGATCCTTCTGTAATACTTTTCCTTGGAAGTACTGCTTTGCCCTTTCTGCTGTCAACCCTCATTTAGAGTGCAGAGAATGCTGCATGACTTGAAAGCAGCAGTAGGCAATTCCCAGTCTAAGCTTCACACATTTACATATTTATGCTTGCATCAGTGGAGTAATATACTATGAATAAATCCTATTACGTCTGAGACTGTACTTACAGTATAATAGAAATATACAGTATGGTTATGCAATCTGAGGAATGTATTCAGCATCAATATGGACATACATTTACTAAAGTATGTACTGTTAACATGCTATTCAACTTTCAGGTCCTGTTAGAAAGCTTTGTATAATATGAGAAAATAATGAGGAATAAGTCTTTTAGTCTTTAAGCAAAAATTCAAGGAAGGTAGATTCTGCAAGTGTAATAATTTTGCAGGAAATAACAATCCTATTATGTTCTATTACACTATGATTAATTTTTTAATTGGAGTTTTAAAAGTTTTGTGCATCCAAATGTGCAACGTACTATAGCTGCTCATCAAATGCAACAGATTTTGAAAGGACACTGTCAAATATTATTAATACAGTGCCATAAATATGAATATTTGTATTTCAAATTTTGGTGCCATTTTGTGGAAAGAAGACGGTTTTACAAAACTGAATATTAACGCATAGGTTTTAGTAAGTGCCAAACAGTGACAACTGCCTATTATTTGGATTTAGACCTCTCTTTGCAACCAGACCACTGCAGCATTATTAATAGTGTGCAAGAGGAGGGAAAGTGCTTAGAAAAGAGGCAGTGTGTTCACAGGGCACTGGCTTGGAAAAGAGGAGACGTGGGTTGTAGTTCTGGTTCTGTCGCTTACTTGTTATGAGATCTTAGGCAAGGGGTCTTCTGAGGCCTCTCCTTCTCTTCCAAAGTTTGTCTATCTAGACTGTAAACTCTTCAGAGCAGGGATTGTCTTGTGCTCTGCCTCTGACCAGTGCCTAGTGCAATGAGGTCCAGATCACTGTTGGGACTTCTAGGTGCTACCAAACTATAAATAATAACAGAAGCAAAAATGGAACTAACTAGTCTGTTGTCATTCCACTAACTGGATGAGCAGTATTAGTGATTATAACATTAATTTTTTAGTTTAATTCTTTCAGTTTTGACAAGCTGTGTGGCCTGCTCCTGTAAATATTGCTGGACAGCATAATACCAAATATAGTCCCATGAAAGCCAATGGAACTACTCACAACAGTACACTCTGCCAGGGTTACCAGGTGTCCGGTTTTGAACCGGACAGTCCAGTATTTGAGCTTTCTGTTCAGGAAACAAATTGAGAAAATATAAATGTCAGGTATTTTCTAAATAAGATGTAATGTAGATTGTGATGTAATGTCAAGTGTGTCCAGTATTTTTGTTGAAACCGTCTGGCAACCCTACACTGCCCCTGTTGGTGTGTGTAGGACTGTGATGGGTTGGACTTGGCCCAGAGGCCTCTTTACCTGGAAAGGAGCAGTAGAGGAGTCCACCAAGCAGCATAGACTGGCTGTAGGGAAAGCAGCCAATCAGGACCCAGGCGGGCCTAGAAAAGGAGCTGCAGCTAGAGATAGTCAGTTCCTTGCTGGAGGTGGAGGAGTAGAGATGGTGTGCCTGGCTGATTAAAGGGAACTGTAGTACCATGTACAACTCAGTGCTGGCAGGGACTGGGGCAGTGAGAAAAAGCTTTGGCTGGTTGCTAGGCCTGAACTAAGATGGTCCCTGATGAAAGGGTGAAGGCTGTGGGGAAGTAGCCCAAGGAGTGAAAAGCTATTTATTTTAAAGGGACATGGTGGCATGTGGCTGCTATTCTTAGGGTCCCTCGGCTGGGGGACCCTAAGATCTCCCAGTTCCATAGGTCACTGAGGAATTAACCTATAATTGAACAGTAATAAACCCTCATATGTACGCAAATTTGCAGGGTTCTAACAATAAATTACATTTAGCCCTGTAGAAAAATGCTTTGGGCCTGATGCTGCTCACACTCTAGTCATTGGGGATTTTGCAATCAATTTCAATGGGTGTAGAAGTTAAAAATACAATGAAAGGTATGACATGTTCACTTCAAGAGCTGAGTATCAGAACAAAAAGAATTGCTATAAATCTTGAGCAACCTTTAATTTCAGAAATAGGAGAATTGGTATTCATGGGAAACTTCCATGTAAACTACAGTAATTAGACATATCTCCTGTTGAGGCTAGAAGGCATCATAGCAAACCAGGATGTCTTAATTAATACTCTTGCCTGCTCAGTATGATTGAAAATTGTTAATTGCTTAATGAGAAACTATAACGGAGTCTTAGCAGGAAACAAATGGGTTTATTTTTAGAATTCCATGTGATTTATTCTTTCAGAATCAAATTATTTCAGTGTTTTGAAGACAAATAAAAACTGTCAATGAATATGTATAGGTTTCATGAAGCAGAATATGCCTGTGAATATTTTTGAACAGTTTTGTAGTTTACAATTTACATGTTTTCTCTGAAGATCTCACTGATATGAAAGACAATAATTATCCTTGGGTCACACATCAGTTTATTTATTTGGTTAGACAAAGGAATAAAGCATGGATAAAATTTGCCCAGACAAGCATTCTTTTCAGCCTCAAATTGTAAAGCATCTTGAAAGTCCTATTAAATAGCTTTAAGACCACTGAAGCATCCTTTGCTGTAATGAAACTTGTGTGATTGTTCTTTAACAGCTGTGGGAGAAAATGTGAGCATTTACTTGTACTTTTAAGTGAAAAAGTTACCTGTTTCTTCCGAGAAAATGGGGGTTTATAAATGTATCTCAGCATGAGAGCGGAAATTAGGGAAGACATGATTAAAATGCAAAAAATAAAAGGAATGAGGGCACTGCTGTTGTAGGGCACTGAACTGCCTGATGGTCTCCATAAATAGGCTAAATGTAAAAATAAAAGCCATTGTTACTTTAAACAATGATACACCTGCAAATTCAAATCTTCCTATAATAAGGCTATAATCTCTTTTGATTTTGGCATCTCATTGTCCATGCACACAAACCCTCATAGGACTGACCTTATGGTCTTCCCCATACACAGAGAGCAACCATGCTTTTAGTTGCTGGATCTACAAGCTGGAACTTTGTGCTTGTGTGTAGCACCATTGACTTCAGTGGGCTGACACAGAGTGTGGAGGTCTGTCCTCATTGGGTCTGAATGCAGGATCAAGGCCCTAGTGACATGAGATAACTTGACTGGAATTCAATGGTATACTCATAGTCAGAAAGCTTTTAATAAGCCAAGCACTGGAATTGGCTACCAACGGAGGTGGTGGAATCCCCATGACTGGAGGTTTTTAAGAGCAGGTTGGACAAACACCTGTTGGGGTAGGCTAGGTTTGGTTAGTTGTGCTTTAGCAAAGAGGGATGGACTAGATGAGCCCTTCAAGTCCCCTCACATTTCTATGATTCACCGTGAAGAACCACAGCCTTACTCTATATTGAGGGGGGAAACAGCAAAGCAAGAATGAACAAACGTAATGTCTCCATTATTATTATCAATTGCATTATAGTTGCGCTTGGACAATAGCGCTGCAACTGGGGGTCCTATTGTGCTAAGATCTGTATAACCACATAGTAAGAGATAGACCCTGCTCCCAAGAGCTTACAAGCTAATATAATAAAATGGAAAAAGAGGCACAAAGAGGGAAAATAACTTGTCTGAGATCATGAGTAAGAGCAAACACAGTGTCTCTTGTATGAAATGTTGCCTCTATTCTGTCTCTCAAAATGGGAGCTGTTTTGTAGACCGCAGACTCCTAGAAAATAAGTGGTGAAGTACACAGAAGACAAGATAATAGTAATTGCTGTATCTAGCAGCTTCTAATAAAATGCAGGCTAGATTCACCATTAGTGGCACATCGTCCTGCGTCCAACAGGCTACTTTCTGGAGGCAACTGACCTCATCTGACCTGTCTTCCACATCACAGGTTTAGAGTGGGTTTCTGCCAGCACTGTGTCACAGCTTTCATCTGCTACTGAATCTCCAGGTGCCCCACCAGCAGAAGCTATTCATGGAATATGTTGAGTCAGCATATTCCATACTTATCTAAGCCAAACCCCTTTCTGCTCTGAGGTACCACCTATGTGCTACACAAACTGCCTAAGGTACCTTGTTGCAATTACAGCTGCATTGTAGCACCACTGCCTCTTCTACCTGCTGATTTTCTGGAGTCTGAGCCTTTGCTAAGGTCTGATATGGCCCTGGAATTGAAATTACTCTGCACTTAAGAACTGCAGGCTGTGGTTACCATGAGCTGAGAGGACATTTTATTTTCAAAAGTAGGGTCCTTAGCAGTGTTGCCTCTAATTTTTCCCATCCCTGAGCAGAATGAATTTTATTATGTGCACCAGTACGGAGATGCGACAAGGGGAGATCAAGGGCTGGGCCACTGTTGTGTTCGGGCTGGGGGAAAGGCACCTGGTTCAAGCCATTCTTCCTCTGGCCACCAGCGTTCTGTGTGTGTTCATGCACATGTGTTTTGGGGTTGGGGCAGCCCTTCTCCATTCCTTGCATTGGTGCCTTGAGTGCATAGGCAGTTTATAGTAACTTAGGTCATTAGTAGTACTGGTTGGAAATTTTCCATCCAACCTGTTATTTTTAAACAGAAACCTGGGTTTTCAATACAACCATTTTCCTTTTCACAAGAATTATAGAATGATAGTAGTACAGGACTGGAAGCAACCTCATCGAGTCCAGTTCCCTGCACTTAAGGACAGGGTGGTGGAACAGTTAGTATAATGGGGGTACTGAAAGCCATTTTACACCAAACTATAAACCCTGTATATAATGGAAACCACTTGGCACCCCTAGTTGCAGCACCTATGCTCAAGACAGGACTAAGTAATAAACAAGTGGGCAATGGAGGCTGGCATCAGGCAAGAGTCAAACTTTTTATCCTGAATGAGAGATAATAGGGTGCGGTAGATGGTAAAGAACCTTGAAAGCAAACACATTAATGCATGTTTTAACAACTTCTGCAAGAGCCATCACTTCCACTAACATTACTTTAAAAACTACCATATATACTCGTCCATAAGCTGACTTTTTGGGGAAAAAAATCCCACTGTGAAGAGCAGGGGTTGGCTTATGAACAGGATCTAAAAAGCAGGGCAGCAGTGGTGGACCTGGCATGAGCTGGGACACAGCAGTCCTGGCTTGCACCAGATCCCAGATGCTGTGGCTCTGAGACTCAACTCCCCAAGCCATAGCAATCTGAGACTCAACCTCCAAAACTTAACAGACAAAAAAAATATAAAAATTTTTTTTAAAAAGACAATTTTTCTAAAAGTGCACCAAAAGAGTAAAAACAAAGTTTTCAGCTACCAATTTTGGAGAAAGAATGGATGGCTAAGTACGATTTAAG
Organism: Pelochelys cantorii; assembly: GCA_032595735.1. Classification (NCBI taxonomy): domain Eukaryota; kingdom Metazoa; phylum Chordata; order Testudines; family Trionychidae; genus Pelochelys; species Pelochelys cantorii. The sequence continues at coordinate 243,852,208 of CM064327.1, forward strand.
GTACTTGCTAACTGTTAGCCATCCAATCTTTCTCCAAAATTGGTAGCTGAAAACTTTATTTTTACTCTTTGGTACACTTTTAGAAAGACTGTCTTTTTAAAAAGTTTATATATATATAGTCTTTTTGGTCTTAAATGTAGTGTGTTTCCACTAAAAAATCAGAGAAAAACACTGGCTGGATTTGGTCCGACAGCATTTTAAAAAATTGTTCAAAAACAGCACTTGACTTCTTAAGGCTGGCCTGGGACTGCTGTTCCCCCTCCCCAGCTCTTGGGTTGCTGTTACCCTGATTCTGGGCTGCTGTTTGCCCAGCTCTGGAGCTACTGCTACCCGAGCTCTGGAGCTGCTGTCATCCAACTCTGGGGTATCCCCCAGCTCTGGAAGTATTGTCACAATGGCTCTGCGGCTGCCCAACCCGTTCTGGGGCTATTTTCCCTCTGGCTCCAGAACTGCTGTTCCCCCAGCTTTGCGGCTGCAGCCCCCCACCCCCAGCTCTGGGGCAGCTGTCTCCTCCACACACTGTGGGACTGCTGTCTCGCTCTCCTCCCCCCACCCCCAGGGCTCCTGCTCCCTCATTCTGTGGCTGCTGTTCCCCAGCTCTGGGACTGCTGTCTCCACACACACACACTCTCTCTCTCTCTCTCTCTCTGGGGCTGCTGCCCTCCCCCCAACTCTGGGACTGCTGTCCTCCTGCCTCTGGGGCTGATGCCTACCCCAGGGGCTGCTGTACTCCGCTGATGTATCGTGCGATGGGAAGAAGCTGAGGATGAACTGGTGGCAGTAGGGCCTGATCCTCCACCTTGCGCCAGCTCGGAAGGGGATCTGACCCGTCTGCTCTGGCCAGCCCCTTACATCACACACCAATGCCTGGGTGATGGGCGCCCTCTCAGAGATGCTCCGCACCCTCTTGCCCCCACCCATTGCACGGAGCAACCCGTCACTTGGGTGCTGTGGGGCTGGGAGGTGGAGAGTTAACACTCTGGAAAGCAAGTGTCAGGGGGAGGGGTCAGGCTGGCAAAGGGGGTGGAGGCGGGAGGCCAGGCCGCGCCGCACAACTGCCTCCCTCCCACCCACCTGGGGTCCTGCAGCTCTCCCGGTGGCTCCCGCAGTCAGGCCGGCAGGGACGGGCAGAGTACGTCTGCAGGAGCTGATGGGGGTGGCTGCGTTAGCGCGTGCGCAGGAGGGGCATGTTGAAAATCCCATGACAGACAGACAAGAACGGTGGCCGCTTAATAGAAAGATTGTCTAACAGATGAGTGTTTTTCAACCTTTTTGCTATCAGGGATTTGCTGCTTTCTTAAACTGTCAGAGAGATGTCAAGGACCAGTGTTAGTCCACGAACTAGTCAATGAGAAACTATGTACTAAACCATTTCTAACAGGTGCTTGTCTGATCTATTCTTAAAAACCTCCAATTATGGACATTCCTCAAGCAATTTGTTCCAGTGCTTAATTGCCCCAACAGTTAGGAAGTTTTTTCCCCAATGTCAAACTTAAACCTCTCTAGCTGCAATTTAAACCCATTTCTTCTTTTCCTATCCTCAGACAATAAGGAGAACAATTTTTCAGCCTCATCCTTGTAACAACCTTTTATGTAGTTGAAAACTATTATCATGTTCCCTCTCAATCTTCTCTTCTTGAAACTACCAAACCCAATTATTTTCAGTCTTTTCTCAGAGGTCACATTTTCTAGACCTTTCATAATTTTTGTTGCTCTTCTCTAGACTTCCTTCAGTTTATCCACATCTTTCTTCCCATCCCGCCAAACCGGACACAATACTCCCACTGAGGTCTTAACAGCACGGAGTACAGCAGAAGAATTAGCATAAAAACTTGATCATAAACCTGTTTGTTCATAAGCCAAGTTAAAAAAAAATTGTAACCATCACAATGACTCATTCACAAGCCAACTCTATATCGGTTTGCAAACTTCCAGTCCTAGCTCATCAGCCATTGGTATGTTGGAACATTTTGTTTACCTGCAGCATCTGCAAGCACAGGAGTCTCAGCTCCCATTGGCTGCTATTCGATGTTCCCAGCCAATAGGAGCTGCAGGAATTAGTGTGGGCCAAGGGACATGCTGTCTGCCACTTCCCGCCAGTCCTGTTGACCCAGAATGGCAAACAGCAGCCATTGGGGGCTGAGGAGCTCTGAACCTGCAGATACTTCAGGTACATAAAACATCCCAGCGTGCCAGCGGTTTGCCCTGCTGTGCTGGAAATTGAAGTGTGATGACACTGTAGTAATCAGAGAGCCTGACAATGGAGGCCTAGTGTGAGGCCTAAGGCCTGAACAACAGTCAATGTTTGCTAACATAAAGCAAAGCTAAGCTGTGAGCAAAAGACAGGTCCTGCTCACAGAAACTTGGCAAGAACAGGGCTGCTGATATTACAGAAACACACATACCTAGGAGGTACTAGGTACAGGCCATGCATGTAAACATTCCAGGAGGATGGTAACAGAACATCTCGCTGCAGAAACGTCTCGGTCCCAGTACACTTCCCATAGATAACAGTGACATACTGACCCAGGTTCAGCACAGGGTCAGGATGACAGCATAGGGGGATAGGGATGTTTTGATCAAACCACCATGTACAAGGTAATTGGTTGTATCTAGGTACATCAGGGGGTGTCAGCCTAATACATTTAAGGGTGGCACCTTGATACATAAGAAGTGATGTAAGTTGTTTGTACCTATCTATAAAAGGACACCACAAAGGGTACTCTCCGACCGACCTGAGGGGAGGGGCGGGACGCACTAGGCACCTGAACAGTAGGTGTCATTGCCTAGACTTACAGAATGCACAGTGGCTTAGCTCTGATTAACCGCTGTTAATATCTGTTATTTGGTAATAGGCCTGCTATTTGTTGGTACATTGTCAATGTGGGCCAAATGCACAGTGGTGTAGCATTGGGAATTTCTGCTACCAACTGTTAGAGCTTCGCATTTGACAATAAACCTGCTTAACTGATTTCAAATCTTGCCTGCATCTGTCATTTCCGGGGGCTCTCAGAGATCTCCTGTGTTGACCCAAGTGCATGGGGTCTAATTCTCTAGATAAAGGGAGCACTGATATTGACGCATGCAGCCAAAAGTTTATCATCACTGTGGGAGTAGAGGTCCTGTCAGGAGCGCACCGGGACAACCCTGAGAACCCTGACCATATGTCACTGAACACAGACAGTACGACAACACCCCCCACCCCAAGTTAAAAAAATTGGTAAAACGTAATGACCCGTTCATAATCTGACCTCTGGTTTTTACTGCATCATTTTTAACTGAAAAAATTCGGTTTATGATCAAGTATATAAGCTGCTTCTTGTGTCTTGCTTACAACACTCCTGCTAATACATCCCTGAATGGTGTTGGGGGAGGGGAGTAGTGTGTGTGTGTGTGCTTGTGTGCCTGTGTTTTGCAACAGTGTTCCACTGTAGACTCAGGCCCATATGCAGGAGCGGGTGCAAAAGCACCCTCCATGTTCCCTCAGGTAAACATGCTCCAGCCGGCCAGGGGAAGGCAGGAGCAGCATGATGCCCGAGCCTCCCTCCCCCATGCTCTGGCCGGCCAAGGGAAAGCTGGGGCTGATTTCCCCACTTACTTGGGGGACCACAGGAGGTGTATTCACACTCTTGCAGTCCATATTTCCAAAAAAAACCACACACATCCCAGAAATTCCTGCATACGGGCCTGAGACTTATATTTAACTTGTAATCCACTATGATCCTCCAAATTTCCCGCTGCAGCACTCCTTCCTAAGCAGTCATTTTTCATTCTGTACTTGCACAATTGGTTGTTTCTTCCTAAGTGGAGTATTTTGCATTTGTCTATATTGAATTTCATCTTCTTTACTTCAGACCATTTCTCCAATTTGTCCATGCCCTTTTGAATTTTAATCCTGTCCTCCTAAGCACTTGCAATGCCTCTGAGCTAGCTAACATCCACAAATATTGTAAGTGTACTCTCTGTGCCATCATTTAATCCAAATAATTTATGAACTGTCTACTTTTTGGTCAAAAAATCAAATACCCAAAACGTCTTTTTGGTCAAAAAAAAATTAAAGCTTGCTGACTTAGAAATGCTCCTGAATTGCTTCATGGGAGTTGTTGTGGATATACATGTTCTCTTTCTTTTCTGTAGGGTGGGCGACACAGCCATATGAAGTTGCTGGGATACCCTGTTGCCATGAAACTGTAGTGATGCATGGTAGTGACTCAGCAAGAGTGGGAGACGATGGTGCATTATGGGAAATGTAGTTCAGTTACAGAGTACCCCACAGAAGAGCCTGGGCAGTCAGGCAATTTAATTACAATTCCTGTGAGGCACATTTTTAATCAACATTTTTCATTTTTATTGTTTTGTTCTGAAAGTTTCCATTGAGAAATACATTGAACAACTAGCTGTACTCCAGAGTTGCATTATGATGTATTTTCGTCATTGAAAATTATTTTTGCCTTAATTTACAGTTTGTTGGGTTTCAGTGAATAAGCCACAGACAGGGTTAATAAGTACAAACCAAAGCATAGTAAGAGCAACACGCCCACATGTTTGTTAAACCCCTTGAACACCGGAGGAAATAATTGCTAGTTTTTCACCTGACATACACAAGTGACACAAAAACAAATTTCAGACATCTGAGCCCCACCAGGGGAACTGCCTTCAGAAGATTATTATGAGGTGATGGCAGCACAAACTTAGCAAATACTCTAATACAAATTCCCTCTGCTATGTGTCAGTCCTGAAAAATATGGCAAAATAAACATATTCACATATAAACATACTCATGGACTTACCATGAATCCAAGCAGCAATGTTAACAGTCATCAGCCACATCACATGGCCAACATTTGCCCAGGAAGCCACTCATCTGTAAGCCATAGAAAGAAAAATCAGACCGTGCTAACCCTACATGTGGTGTGCTGTGCTGTATGGTATTAGGGGAGATCTCATATCCGATGAAACAGCTAGAAGAATTTGGGAAGAGTCAGAATGGAGCATTCTGATAATTTAAATTCTTAGATTATACTTAGGCCTGGACTACACTTAAAAGTCTTATACTGCCAAAATCCTCATAGAATAGGCACAGCTTATGCCAGCAAAGAAAAAAAAGTGAATTAAATAAGCTATACTGGCAAAACTACTTTTATGTCAATATAACTGCATCTACACCAGTGCTTTTGTCAGTATAGCAATGTTAAAAAAAATCACACCTCTAACCAATGTTATTTGCTTGCAAAAGTTTTTAATGTAGACTTGGCCTTAGTCATTATAAATCTATCCAATAGGATACAGCACCCTAAACACTAGGCTACGAGCCAATCTTTCCTTTTGAAGTTGTTCCACTTTGTATAACTAATTAAATTAATTGGGCCATAGCAAGAAAGAGCGATTGAGTCTACAGCCTGTGATTAGGGCATTCACCTTGGCTACAGGAGATCCAACTTCAAATTACTGCTTGTCTCATTTGCGGGAGAGACTTGAACCTAGTTCTCCAGGCTAGCTGAGTACTCTAAATACTGAGCTGATGGATGCTTGGGGTTTTACTTGCTCACTTTGATCAGAGGTTCCATTCTAGGCTGAGAAACTCTCTCAACCTTTTCCAGCAGACATGTGTTCGTGCAAAGTTGGGTTTTTAATTAGTGTTTTTCTTAAAAAAAAAAAAAAAAAAAACCAAAACCCACAAACTAACAAAAAAATTTCTGACCAGCTCTAGAAAGCAAACTGCCCATTTAAATAACTAGCAGATTTCAAGCTCAGTCCTGCTCCTGTGCGTGTTTTACCATTGAACTGCCTGGGAGCAGGAGTGGGCATTCAATGGCATGCACATTGAAAAATGTATCAGCTAGCAACCTAACCTGCCTTCAGAATCTGTACACAAGTTAAAATACTCCTCTGTGTTTGGATAGAGATCCAATGTACGATTCACACACGAGTCTGCTTAGCTTATCTTCAGATAAGGGCCCCTGGTGCAAGGCTGTAGTTGGGAGTGGTCCTGCCTTGGGCAGGGGGCTGGACTTGATGACCTCCTGAGGTCTCTTCCAGCTCTATGATTCTATGAGAGCAAGGCTCAGGGCAATGGAGGAAAGACGCTACAGGGCCCTGGAATGATGCGAGAGGGGGAAGCTGCGGGAGGCAGCAGGGGGCCATAGGCTACGGGAGGATGTATGGGGAGGCGGCAGCAGGGACCAGGAATGTCAACATACAAGTTCGCCCAAGCGCCATTTTCCCTGAGGCTGATTTTCATCAAGTCACATAGCAAGTAAATAGAGGCAAGAATAGGTCACCTGACTCCCTGTCCAGGACTCCCGCCCTACAGCCTCTCCAGGTCTTTAGTTCAACGTTGCTATTCTGCTGAGATTTCAGCTGCCCCACCTATATTTCAGTCAGACCTGTACCGTAATCCCAACCACTCACTACTCTGAGCACAGCGGCATTATGTGGCAGTCCCACCCAGTCCCCTACAGCTTCTGCAGTCTCCAGCTGAAGTTTAACAGAAAGGCAGATACTTCCCGCATTTGTGATTTGTTAGGGGTTTCCCCTATTCTCTCCCCCGCGCCTTCCCTCCAACACTGACCAGATCTGCCAAGCAAAAGCCAATGGTGCCACCTTGCAAGGTAGGTTTAGAAGCAACAACACCCATCACATAGTGGCCTGAAGGACCCTTCCCTGCCTGTGTCTGTGTTTAGTCCTGGTAAAGATCAACATGCAAGCAGTGGTTTGAGCCAGCTCCGGTGCCTACACAGTACTGCCAGCAAAAGTCAGCCCCAAGCCCGTACAAGCCCAGCCCTGGAGCTCGCTGGGGCAGGGACCCCTGCCTGTATAATCGCTCTGTAACGTAACCAAACGGAGACTGTTTCCACGCGTGACTTCAGTTCGGATTCCCCGGCACAACAAGCACTGGGCAGAGGGGATCTGCAATGAACTGGTCTCCGCGCCTGCCAGACTCTGGGCGCTGCAGCCCCCCTCAGACAACGTGCCTTGCTGGGTTCGCCACCAATCCGGTAACAAGCAAATGTCCCGGGGGGAGAGGGGTGGCTTCCATGTGGTTATTCCCCTTGGTGCCCCAGGGATCCAGGCCCTCGTGAGAGCTTTCTCATAGGCAGGGCAAGAGGATCTACCTGCCTGTTCCTGCTGGCTAGTGGGTATTTGGCTTCCTGTTTCTCCACCTGCAGCGTCCTCATTGGTTAAGGTCTCTGACTATCAGCTGACTGGCTGCTTCACCTGCTGTGTGTAACAGTACTGGGAGAGCCCAGCAGTTGCAGCACGGCTGTTTCTCCCTGGCATTACTGCTAAACTGACATGAGCAGGAGGAAGAAGGCTTCAGCACTGAGAACCCCTTCCATTCTAGCCAGCATCCGTTTTTGACTCACTCCAACCTGAAACCCAGCCAGACATAACACAGTTTTGGTTGCTGCACAGTCTGAGACGTTACAGCTTAGGTAAGGGTCAAAATCTGATGAAGCAGGCAAAGTGTTGGGTTATCTCTATGGAAAAGAATTGACTTGGAGAGCGATGTTACTGGCCTGCTCTTAATCTTATGGAGAGCAATAACCATACTGGAGATTTGTGTTGAAATCTCTTCTCTGATTGGTGGTGTGGGGATTTTTTTGTTTGTTTGGGGTTTTTTTTTGTTTTTTGTCTCTGTTTGGGTTTAGCAGCCACTTATAGGGAATAAGCTAACTTTGTTTTCTTAACTTGTTACTGAGCAAGTATCTTTGTATTCAATCATATTCATTACAGAACATAGCTACTGCCACTCCACCCTCCTATGCATGGCTAAGAACTGTACTGAAGTACTCATTGCCTTTCTTTGCTAAACAATTGCTACCTGTGCATGTATCTCTTTTCACCAGCTTAGGTTTCATTATCTTTTGTGGAACCCAATACATCAGATACCCCAGGGCTTTTCATGTCCAATGAACTAAACCTGCTGGGCCAGAGATTCATCTGGTGCAAATTGGTATTTCCACTAGTTGAGGATCTGCACCATCATTTCAAAATGCCTTAATAGCCCCCCTCCAAATTGTGCATGGGCTGTGAAATTATGTTAAACAAATATTTGGAGTGCTTCAGCTAGTTCAGTTAATGTTCTTCTCTCTGACTTGTTGGCCATGTCACATGATATCTCTGTGATAATCCACCTAGCCTCAGTAACAATGGTATAGATTTGGTAAAATCAACTGATTCAGTCAATTTAATTTAGTAATAAAAGATCTTCCCTTGCAAGCTAACATGGCACTGACTGTATTATAAAACCTTTCTGGTTTGCAAGCTGGGTTTTGTTCAAATAAATCAAGTTGTAACACGTTCCATCAAAACTTGTTCCATTTGCTATGAAAAGCTACTGGATAAATAGCTGATGTTAAGTTTCTGACAGGAAGAAAAGCATGGTCTCTGAAGTGCATGGGTGTGTTACATGCGAGATTCAAACAGCATGTATGGTGTAGATGCGTGTGAACTTGTTTTTGAAATCAGTTCCTTGTGCTGAACAGAGGAGAACAGAGTTGTGTTAGGGTCAGATTCTGTGTTGCATCTCTCAGGAGGCCCAATGCAGGAGGAGAGGCAAAGAGCACTAAAGAACTTAAGCACTCTTTCTCTCCCACCCTACCATCCTCTGATGCCAGCTCTACAAGTTGTAGGTAGTTAAGCTAGTGTAAAAGGGTAGCCATTAGTGCTAGTTGAGAATTTTGAAATTTGTTTCTGTTTTTCAGGGTTTGAAATAATTTTCATCTCTCTTCTTTTCTTTTCTTTTCTTTTCTTTTCTTTATTTATTTACAGTATCTACTTTAACTCCCCTTCCCTCTTTTTGACAATGAATGCAATTAAATTAATGATGCTTACTGTCTGGTTCCCTGCTGCTCTGTAATAGTTCAAAATTCTTCCAGTTTTAGAAAAGTTACAAAGTAGCAAAAGGAAAAATGAAATGCTGTAGCTTTGTCACTCTGTAACTTTTCAAATTTTGGGTAAGTTTTCAAAAATTGCAGAGCTGCATTTTTCTTTTGCCCCTTTTCTCCAATTTTGGAAGAGTTGTAGTTTTAGCAAGATAGGCCCCAGTCCTGCAAACATTTAGGGACATGCTTAACTTTACTAATGGGCGAAATCAACTCAAGAGAGTAAAGTTAAGTAGGTGCAAAAATATTTACAGGTTCTGAACCTTAGTGAATAGTAGAAAAAAGAGAAAGAAATAGAAGAAATACTTAGACATCATTCATTCTAACAGTCACATAAATTGGGGGGGGGGGAAAGAGGCAGGAATGAGAAAGGTGGAAATAAAAAAAATCCATTTTTTATTTCCCCACCAAGGTTTTGGGAACCAACTCAAAACAGAAATTTCAATTTATAACACAGCAAAATGAATATTTTCCATCAAAATATGTAATAAAAATGTTATTTCCCTATGAAAAAACATTGCTTTTTTTTTTTTTTTTTTTTTTTTTTTTTTTACAAACTCCAGCTCTGTTTCCATTGGAGATTTAGACCCAGTATTCCATCCCCTCAGCTAACGCAGAGCAACTTGTGATAAGCTACATCTAAGGCTGAATCATGACAACTCTGGGGGTTCTTCTAGAAGTGAGACTGTATTTGGTCCCCCATCAAACAAGGTTATAAGTCTTACATCTTAAGAAGACATTGTTGGCTGTCTGTGATGTTGTTGTATTCAGCACACCCAGAACTAGACCCGCCAATGGGGGATAAAAGGGACAGTTGCCCTGTCACCCAGCGATTCCAAGGGGCCTGGGACTGCATTAACAGCCAAAGCCCTGGACCCTTTAATTTGCTGCTGGAGCACTGCACTGCACGCTTTGGGTGGCTCTAAGGGGGGAGGGACAGAGTGGTGCACTCCAGGTGGTGCAGAGGGCTGGCTGCCCTTTTCTTGACCCTTCTGCCTGAGGCCCTGTCCTTTATGGGAACGTGGAGCTGTCCTCCCACACCTTGCCCAGAGGCCCACAAAGGCTGTCAGTGCCCCTGCCCAGAACTGTTACCCCTCTGCCTTAATAAGAGTGAGAGCTCTACAGCTGCCAAGCTGTCTGTCAGGGAACTGATGCACCAGCCTGTCTGCCTGGCCAGCAAACTGTTAAGATTCTGCCAGTCTAAATCTGACTGTGCAAGTAACAATCAGTGAACTGTGTTTCTGAGTTCCCCAAAGACCTGCCCCTACACAGTCCACTTTCTCACACTGAGCACCCACAGCAATTAGTTGCTTCAGAGGGGTAGCAGAGTTAGTCTGTATAGGATAAACTTAAAAAACAACAAATAGTCTGATAGCACTTTAAAGACTAACAAAACATGTAGATGGTATCATGAGCTTTCGTGGGCACAGCCCACTTCTTCAGGTATCTGCCTCCGAAGAGACAAAGTACACACCAGCCTGTTAGGTTAGCTGAAGATTTACATTTCACTTTAATACACAGCATTGAGATGGTTTTGTCATTAAAAAAAAGTTTATTAACAAAGAACAGAGATGTGCATGTTACTAAGCAAGAATAAAAGAGTCAGGTATGGTTAAAAACAAACAAAACATACTTTCTAGTGACTAAAACTTAATTTTAGCAAGTTACAATCTTTGCCTAAGCAGTTTTCTTATTTATACCAAGTTACCAGCATCACTAGCCCCTCCAGACTAGGGGAACTAACTTTCCTAGGCTCCAAGGATGCTGTTCTCTAGGGCCACTCAACTTTGGAAGCCCCGGGGGCCACAATGAAACTCACAGCACATGCAGAGGTCCGCAACCTAAGTGTGGTTGCATATATATGCAAATAGCTTATTTCACACTGACGGGCAGGAATACAAAGATTAAGCGTTAAGCCGCGGTGCTGGACCCAGACATTGCCAGGGAAAGCCAGTCTGCACCTCTCAAATTCTGCCCACAAGGCTAAGCAGCCAGCACTTCCCACAATGACCCAGCGCTCCTGGAATCTCCTCCCTGGGGTCTAGAAACACTCTATACCCATCTTTTCCAGCCAGCCCATCCCCTTGCATTGTTCAGTGCTCACTCTGCCTGGGAGATGCCTTACCGTTGTGGAGCGTGTTTCCAGTGGAGGCCATGTTCAAAGGATCCCACCTGTGGGCCGCGTGTTGAGCCCCACGTAAACCCAAACTGCACTGCAGGCCGCATGTTGAGTAGCCCTGCTGTACTCAGTGAGGGGACACAGGTGGATAACTCAAAGGTCTTTTTGCTCCTCGTATATTTCTCAAAGTTCATTGTCTCTGCCTCAAGAGCCAGGAAGGCTTCCCCGGAGTACAGATTCTGTCATTGTCTATAGGTGCTGAATGGTCTTCTCCCCTGCTTGTTGAGCATGATGGCTTTGTTTACCTTATATGTATATATTGTCATTGACCTCTGCCTTTAAGCAAGACATTCAAACAGATAAATACACTTGCCCTGTTGCATTTCATCTTGTTCATTTCAGGCCATTTCTTCAATTTGTCATGGTCCTTTTGAATTCTAACCCGATCCTCCCAAGTACTTGCAACTCCTCTCAGCTTGTGTCATCTGCAAATTGTATTGGCACACTTCTCATGCCATTATCAACATCATTAATGAAAATGTTGAATTGTTTTCTTTTGTGTTTCTACTGAGTTATTCCACCAGCTGATTGTATCAAAGCAGAACCCAATCTAAACAATGTCCCATTTCATACTTGATGGAAGTTCAGATCTGGACTGGTTCCTGGCCCAATGTCAGGTAAAGGACAGACTTGTGGTTTCAGGGAGGTCCTTGCCTTCTACTCTTAAAATTTGCCAGCCCCCCTCTGTAATCTATAGTAATGAGAGAAAAGACATTTTGCCAGTGGAGGCACTGCCATCCTGGATCCTAGAATCATAGATCCAGATTCAAAGGTACCTTTGCTCTGCCATTGTGCATTTCATAAGCTCTTGTTCATAGAAAATATCTTCATATAAAGAGTTATCCCATTTAAATTAAAAAATTGTTTGAATCTTACAATCACTGTCATCCTTCTGGTTTACTATTGAACCAGCGTTCCACCATGACATTAGAAGGCACTGTTTGGGTAAGGTGCAAAACTGATGATCTGGCCACAGGTGTCCATGAAAGATTACTTGGCACTCCCATTACATTCATCATGGACAAACACAAAGTTGAAGGACATAATCTGAACTACCAACATATATTGCCAGATTCTAAATCAACTCCAGCTACTCAGGAAAAAGACTTAGGCATCACCGTGGAGAGCTTACTGAAAATCTTTGCTTAATGCTCAGTGTGTAGAGATGTTTGTGAAAGATTACAATTTAGAGAGGCTCCCTCATATGGACTGTATTATGAATATAGGAATTTTGAGAGGTAGGTGCAGCGGGAGGACAAAGCGACCCCCCCTGCACATGTACCAAGGGGTAGGGAGAGCACGGTGGCACTGGGTCTGGGCGCAGGTGAGACACACGCAACCTGTCCTTTCGATTGTGCTGTCCCCCCAGAGAGGCACCAATTGAATATGGGGCATGTTCAGGAGAGGGGGCAGAGCAGGAGTGGGAAGAGGCTGGGCATTGAGGAAAGGGGTTGAGTGGGGCTGGGGTGTAACATGGAGCAGGGGGTGAATCTGGAAGTCATTGTCTCTGGGCTGCAGCAATTGTGAGGGTAACAAGTGAAATCTTCAATCTATTTGTATGTGGTTGGGGAGGAATCATTGGACATTTAGAAAAACTTAAGTTTGAAGAAGTTGAAAATGTGAAGTTAAGTAAAATACTGATCAAATCTGAGGAAACATTGCATGTCAAAAAGAAATGAGGCCTTTGAGAGAGACTTTCTTTTTTTACATACAGGCATAAAGCTGATGACCCCATAGAGCAATATGTCACAGAATTAAGGGGGTTCAGTAGGACATGTGACTGTGGTGCATTAACAGAGTCTCTGGTCAGAGACAAGATCATTTGCATTAAAAATAATGTGGTGAGACTGCTCCGTGCAGGAGTGGTTTCACTTTGGAAAAGCTATTGAGATATTTTGGTCAGCAGAAACGGTGAAAGCACAAGTCAAAGAGCGTAAAGAGTTATTCACATATTCAATACAAAAGGAGATAGCCAGAAAAGGTCAAATCAAAGAGTGGAACTTCTTGCTATGAAAGTAACTGCCTGTGGGAGATGGGGTACAGATGGTTATTTGGAAAGTGTAGATTACAGCACTGCCCCCAGGAGTGGTTTGCCTTTGGGTAACATAAATGTGGGAACAATCATTTTGCAAGATGCTGCCGATCCCAAATGCAGAAAAGGCAAGTGCGTGCAGTTAATGACAGCCAGGTTGAAGAGTCTCAGGTAAAGGAGCTGGAATCAAACAGAACTGATGAGGGGGCCGGGATTCTGCCAATGAAAGTGAGCGAAACTGGACAAAGGAGTTCAGGTCCGTATTCTCGCTGAACAAGATTATGAGAGACTGAAACTCAGACCTAAATGGGGACCAACAAAAATAAAAGTAACTAGTTATTCTGGAACAAATCTACCATTGAAAGGGAGGTGCATTGTTAGCATCAAATATAAAAACACCATGTGCAGACTTCAGTTCATTGAAGTACCACAGCAGCTGGCATCAGTTTTAGGCCTGGCCACTTGTGAAAAATTCAGTCTGGTAAAACAGATGCTCTCATTCCCAGATCCTACTGAACCTGTCTATTAGACATTCCTGTGTTTCAAGGGTTGGGTTGCTGTTAGGGTGAACATAAAATCCAGATAAACAAGCAGGCGTGTCCCATTATCATCCATGTAGAAAGGTGCTACGTGCACTCTGTGATGACCTCACAACTGAGCGTGCAAGGATGGAAACAGCGCAACTAATATAAAAAATTGAGGAGCCAACAGAATGGGCAAGTTCCCTAGTCCCTGTGGAGTAAAACAATAGCTAGCTACACATAAAGGGTGCATCTACATTGCACTGTAGATTGAAATAAGATACACAGTTTGCGTAGCTCAAATTGCGTATCTTGTTTTACAGAAACATAGTGATCATTGGTAACCTGTGGCTTATGCATTCAAATCACTGACTTTTGTGGAAATCAGATATGCACAGATTGAGAAATAACTTTTAGGAATATTACTAGGTTTTGAGCAATTTGATCAATATATTGACAGCCAGATACAAGCCTTTGGTAGCATTATCTGGCGAGTCCCTGAATGACTGTATCTTAAGGATTCAAAGTATGATGGTAAAACAACAAAAATATGATTTAGTTGTGACCTGCATATCCAGTAAATTCACTTCTACTACAGATGCACATTCCAGAGTGGTGACTCTCCTTATGAAACCAGAGACAGAAATACAAGCCTATGTAGCTTTGATTGTAAAGTCAATTTCTGTAGCAAACAAAAAACCTGCAACAAATAACAAGGGACACAGAGAAAGAACAATCATTGGGGATTCTTCAAAAAGTGATAGTTAAAGGCTGTCATGAAGAAATTAGCAGTTGCTATCCAAGTGTAAGAGACTATTGGAACTGTAGACCAGAACTTGCTATGATAGATGGGGTGATTTTCATGAGCATAAAGGTTGTAATTACAAGAAGCCTTCAGAAAGAAGATCCACAATGATCATTTAAGAATTGAAAAGTGCAAACAAGAATGAGGGGTGCTATACTGGCCATGGATCAATCACAACATTGAGAATGCTGTAGGAAACTACTTTTCATGCTTGAAATACAAGCTATGTTAACAGGTAGAGCTGCTGAGATCTCATCCAGTTCCACAAGGGCCTTATGAGCTGATAGGTACTGAGTTATTTACCTGACAATTGAAGGATTATTTATTACACAGATTAAATTCTGTATTCAGAAATTTGTACCTTTCACAGTACTCGTACTGAGTCAGTGATAGCCATCATGGAGGGAATAGTTTCTAGGCATGGAATTCCAGATGACATCTTTAGTGATAATGGGCCACCATTTTCCAGTGCAGATTTTAGGCAATTTAGGGAGTTTTGACCTAAAACATCAAGTCCAAATTACCCCCTTGCATAGGCCAGGGATGAGCAATAATTTTTGATGAGGGAGGGCCACTCCAAGATTATAAGTGGTCAAGGGCTGCACTTTTGTATGGAAGAGGTGCGGGGTCTAGGATGGAGTTTGGGTGCAGAAGGGAGCTCAGGGTAGGAGACTGGGATGCAGGAAAGGGTGTGGGGTCTGAGAGGGAGTTTGGGTGAAGGAGGAGGTTGTGACCTGGGGCAAGGGTTTGGGGTGCAGGGTTTAGGAGGGGGTATGGGTGCAGGAGAGGATTCTGATCTGGGAGAGGGGTGCAGAGTCTGGGAGTGAATTGTGACTGAAGGAAGGAGGGATGCAGAGTGTTTGGGTGGTGATCAGGGGTGGGGTCCAGAGGAAGGTTCTGTCCAGGAGATGCTTACCTTAGGTGGCTCCCAGCCAGGAGCCCAACAGGGACCCCGAGGCAGGGACCCCAAGGCAGGATCCCTGCCTGCCGCAGCCCCAGACTGCTCAAGGCTACTAGAGACTTCCCTCTATGTGCCACTCTCTGGCCAATGGGAACTGCAATAATTAGCCTGGGGGCAGGGACAGTGTGCAAAGTCTTATCCCCCCCAGAGTGAGCCGCCAGCCATTTTGAGCAGCCTCGGGGTGCAGTAGACAGAGAACCTTCCTCGGGGTCATGGTGGGTGGGCCGCAGGTTGGATCAAAAGACTTGTCGGACTGGATTCAGGCTTTATTTTGCCCACTTACGGTCAATGCAGACAGTAAAGATCCTCATGAAAAAGACTTTTAACAATGGGGGTGATTGGCATACATTTTTTATTGGTTTACTGAATTACACCTCTGGAGAATGGCTTTTCTACAGCTCAGCTGTAAATAGAAAGAAGGCTCAGATGTAATTTTAACAATCACTGATAATGTGCTGAAATCTCATGACAATGAAACCATATGGAAAATGAAAGACAATCAGAAGTGGAAGCAGGGATTATTTTGACAGAAAGGCCCATAGTCTCCTTTCTCTTAACCAGGCAATAGAGTGTGTGCCTGAGGAATTGCACCTCTAATTCTTGGGAACAAAGGGGTACTGTTAAAGAACAGCTGTATCCAAAGTCTTATGTAGTCCATACAGACCAAGAGGACACATTTCAGTGTAACTGAAGGGATCTAAGAACCCCAGACAGTTTAAAAAATGCAGATGCAGCAAATGTGGACTCTGACATTTACCAACCAATGAATAATTTATCAAAAGACAGTCTAGACAGTACTGTGGGTCCTGCCATGAGGGCACGGGACTGGACTTGATGACCTCTCAAGGTCCCTTCCAGTTTTAGTGTTCTGTGATTCTATAACAGACAAAAGAGAAACTAGCAAGCAAGAGCACAGATTAAACTGAAATGCTGATACTGAGAAAATAAGAGGGAGATCAAATGTCTTGAAAGACTCAGGCTGTGTCTACACTAGTGCTTTTGTTGGTATAAACTATGTCTCTCACAGGTTTGAAAAAATAAAAAAAACCTCCTGAGTGGCATGAGATCCTCTGACAGAAATGCCAATGTGAACAGCGCTATGTCAGTGGGATACACTCTCCCACCAACATAGCTACTGCCGCTCTTTGGAGTTGGTTTAATTATGTCAGTGGGAGAGCCCTCTCCCATCAGCATAGGATGGCAATACGAGCAGTCTTATACAGGCATGGCTGCATAGTACAACTGTGGTGTAGACATGGCCTCACATGTGCTGAACTGCCTGGAGAAGTGAGTGGTAAAGGCTCACTCCAGAGCGATGTGCTAGTAGCGGGGGGTGGGCAATAAAAAAGTGGCACCCTGCCACAGTTAGTCCCTGGCAAGCTACCGCCACTATGTTTATCTGCACTTTTGCATGTCTCAGATGATCACAGCTTTCATTGGCCACGAATCACCATTCATGGCCAATGCGAGCAGCGGGAAGCAGCGTGGACCGGGACCCCGGTTCCCACCATTCGCACTGGCCACGAACGGCGATTCGTGGCCAACAAGAGCTGCAATCATCTGATATCTGCAAAAGCGCAGGTAAACATAGCAGCAGTGGCCTGCCAAAGACTAACCCTGCAGACCAGATCCAGCCCACCGGTTGGAATTTGCCCACCCCTGTGTTAGCAACTTCTCATATCTAGATAGTTGACACACTGGGCATATAGAATGCAGTTAATGGAAAGGGGGTGAGAATTTATTACATATATTATTAGTTGTTTATATAAGAGCTAGTTTTTTTTCAAGGAGAGAAGACATAGAGATAGATAGCTTCTCTCATAAGGGACAGTATTATGACTATTAGAATTTAGAGAAAATACCTTGAAGCAGGAGGTTGAAAACAAAGTGTAGTTGTGTAAAGCAGTTCACCATGGACATTCATTAGGGGTTTTTTTTAAATAAAAATGTATTCCTTTTTCATTTGCTGGTTCATTATTATTTAATGAACTCAAGAGCATTACACAGCAATGGTCAAAAAAAGCAATCAAGATGCATGACTCTAAAGTGGGTCAGAAATAGAGCCAGTGAATGGGACAAACATAAAGGATGTCAAAAAAGGAAAGTCCATATTTCAAAAGAATTAGAAATAAATGAAAACAATTTCATTTTGTTCAAAAAGGTGCATAAAATTCTTTGTTTTTAACCATCAACACCATTTACTTTAATTGAAAAAAAATCAATCTTACTCACATTTTTTTGTTCTCCCCTCTTTTTCCTGTAGAATTTGAAGCTTTTAGTTTTGAAAATTATCATTTAACATGAAAATGTTTAATGAAAGTGAAAATGATATGCACCTTTCTCTGAAACATCTGGTACCGGTCACTATGGCTATGTCTACACTGCACGATTATTCCAAAATAAGCCATTTTGAAATTTATATTTTGAAATACCATGTTTACACTGCAAATTCCCATCAAAATAGCGCTGAGCTATTTCAAAATAAGAGTGTCCACACTCATTGGATGCTGAATCACATTTAAGGCCACCCAGAAGCACTCTAGGCAGGGCATCAGGATAGCAGTCACTTCCCGTTTCTGTTGCCTGAGGCTATCTGAGGTTCGTGCTTAAAGGGATCCCCCTGTACAGTTGTGTCTCAGGCTCCTCTCCTTTGCCTACTTCCTTGAGGGACAGCAAAGCCTTTTCTCTGTGTGCTCTGGTTGCCCTTGCGGACACGGCAGCACTCCTGCCATGGAGCCGGACCAGCCTCCCAGCAGTCGACGGTTCTTACATCTCATGCTGCATCACCTGGTGCAGTTTCTGCAGTCTCCCCTCATGGCTCTGCAGGAGGAGGACCCCCAACTCATTGCGAGGCACCGCCTCTCCTCTCTCTATGTGCTGCTCATACAGCTCAACCAACCTGCCCTCCACTGCACACCATGCACCACTGCTTCTGGCAACTGGACACCGGTCCCGACTGGTGGGACCAGATCGTCATGGAGTGGTGGGATGACCAGCAGTGGTTCCAGAATCTCCATATGCAGAAGGACACCTTGGAGCTGTGTGAGTGGCTCACCCCAACTTCAGGTGATGGGACACCCACATGCGAAGTGCCATCCCCCTCCAGAAGCAGGTTGCCATCGCTCTGTGGAAGCTCGCCACACCAGACAGCTATCGATCCGTCAGGAACCAGTTGGTGAGGGGGAATCGACCATCAGGGTCATGGTCATGCAGGTATGATGCTCTCGTGCTATTGTCCCAGGAGGGTGGTGAACTGCTGGAATGGGGTTCCCTACGGAGGGGTGGTGATGGTGGAAGCTTCCTCCCTGGAAGATTTTTTCAGTCCCACCCTCACAAAGCCCTGCTGAGGGATGGGGCAAGTTGGGATTGCTCATGGTGTGTGGGGGGGGGGAAGGAGAGAGAACTTGGGGTGCTCCCAAGGGCCCTGGCAACCCTGTGATTCTCTGTGTGTCTCCTTCTACGGGTGGGCAGGCCATTAACACCATCCTGCTGCTCAGGCTCGTCATCCTGGGCAACATGGACCCCATCGTCACTGGCTTTGCCACCATGGGCTTCCCCAACTCGGGGGGGGGCAATTGAAGCCCTACATTGGACACCTAGATCCCACCAAGGAACTTTTTAATGCCAGGCTTATCAGGTTCTGCATGGTTGTGGAGGGCACCTTCAGCTGTCTGAAGGGGAGGTTCCGCTGCCTCCTTACTCACCTGGATATCGGTGAGCAGAACGTCTCCCAACTGGTGGCGACCTGTTGTGTCCTCCACAATATTTGTGAAAACAAGGGGAAGACATTCCTGCCAGGGTGGGGGGCAGAGGCCGACTGGCTTGGCAGGCCTTTGAGCAACTGCACATGGCTGGTCCATCAGGGGGCTGTGCATATCTGAGAGGTCCTGAGGGAGAGTTTCACACAAGGCAACACAGTGACACTCCCTCCTGGGCCTCCCCACAAGGGGCCTATGCATTCCCCCTCTGCCTTTCTTCCCACACTCCTCCCTTCCCCTGCCCTCTCTTCCTCTTATCCCCCTCCCCTCCCCTGCACAGACAATAAACCACACTTTTTTTTGTTTTGGAACAATAAACTCTGGGGTTTTTTTATTGGGGTAAATGTAACTGAGGAGGGACTGGAGAAAGAACCAGGGAGGTGGAAGGGGGAGGAGAGGCTCAGGGTGGGGCTGGGAGTGGCACCTGCCTCGGGTGGTCCCACCAGCTCAGGTGCAGGGCCCTCAGTGGCCATGGGAGGGGGGGTGGTAGGGCTAGGTGGAGAAGCTGAAGGGTTTAGGGCATTGGTGATGGTCATGCAGATGGTCCAGCCCTGCTGCAGCAGCTCCTGCCAGGTGTTTTGGTGCAGCTCCAGGTCCACTTCCAGTCTGTGGTCCTGCCGGTCCAGGGAGCACTACAGGGCACACAGGGCATCAACGTGCTCTCACTGCAGGTAATCCTGGGCTTGCCTGCAACTGCAGGTCATGCAGGGTTAGGGGGATGACACAGGAGGTGTTTTGCACATCTCTCTCACAGCTGGTCCAGCTGTGAAGAACAAAGAGAAGGGCAGTCATTCCTGGAGACACTGTGCCTGAACCGTAGCCTTCATCTCTGAGCTGAGACCGAAAGGTCTCGGGTCAGACGAGGGCAATGTGCTTCAAGCATGATGTGCATCTGTGGCCTAGACAGTGGGCTCTTTCCTGCAAGGCCGCAGATGTCCCGGGGGGAGCCTCACTCCCCACACATCCCGGGGACAAGCAGGCATGGGAAGGTGCCAGCCAGACTGGGAGCCTGTGGGCAGGAGGGGGGCCATGGGGTGGCTGGGCTTCCCTCTTTGCCATGCACATGCCAGGTCTGGCAGTGGCGGCATCCCACAAGAAGAGGACTTCTATCCCTGCCAGCTGGAGGAAATGCAGGGAATGTGTTGGGGGAGGTGTGTGTGAACGGCAGATGCCACTTGCTGGGGAGAGTGCTGCTGGGGGACCCTTCCACTTCCTTCCCCCTGGCAGGTTCCCATTCAGTGTCCTCTGCCTCATCGCACTTGCCTGGGAGCGGATGTTGCCCTGGGAGTGCCGGCAAGACCATATGGTGTGTGCAGTGCTGCTGTGTGTATCCATGACCGCATCCTCCTTAGTGGTGGCTTGTGGGAAGGCACAGTTCTTTGACCTTCATGTGTACCTTCTCCTGTGTGCACGAGGTCCTTGTGGCCCAGGCTTTTGGCCATCCAGCCATAAATGTCCTGTGTCTGGTGCGGAGATCCCTCTGGTTTTCTTCCTCACCCCAGATCTCAAGGAGATCCAGGATCTCTGCACCGGACCAGGATGGTGCCCTCCTCTTTCAGCCCTGGGCAGGGGCTTGGGAGCTGCCTGAGGCAGTGCTGGCAGCTATGGGGGGCTCAGCTGGAGTAGTGGCCTTGGTCATGGCAGCAGGGAAGGCTGTGCAGGGTCCTGCTGTGTGGCATGATGCATTCAATACCTGCTTCATGCCACAATCCCTTTCCCTTCTGCCTGCAGCTTTAAGGGCTGCAGAGAAAGGGGGACTATAGAGTTCTGATGAGTGTGGATAGAGTGGCTACCAGGGCAGCTGTGTGATTTCTTGGAGGCCACTTATTTCGAAATAACTCCATCTGCCCCATCTACACACACCCTATTTCAAAATCGCGATTTTGGAATAGGCGTTATTCCTCGTAAAATTAGGGTTACAGAATCCAGAATAAGACGCCCATTATTTCGATATTATTTCGAAATAACAGGCTTGCTGTGTAGACGCTCACTTTTTATTATTTCAGAATAATGTCCAAAATATCAATGTGCTGATCAGTGTGCTGAAAGGATAGCAAAGTCTGATGAACTTCTGAGAAGTGACTAATATACATCATCTCTACCCTCTGCTCCTGGTGAGAGAATTCTGCAAGCTTGTCCCCATTTGTATCTTATGAAGGCTTTTCTTTGTCATTGAATAAGGTTTCGTACGGATGAGGTAATTTTATACTGTCTTTGAGATTTAGAAATTATTATATGCTTTTTTGAATTTGTGACAGATTGTATTTAGTGCTGCCTCCAGTTTATGCAAGCCTTAGGTACATCCCCCTATATCATATATAAGCATACCCAGGATGCCCTTTGCACTTGCAAATTGTGCTGTGTAGTGATCATTAAACATTTGCATACTGCCATAGATGTATGTGTATATGGAAAAAAAGCAGGCATTACCACTTCACGGGTTTTCATCTGTTCTCTCATATGCCTCTCTTCGTTATACATTTGCATTGGTTCTGCCTCAAAGATTTAAAGTAAAGTAAACTACTTGCTGTTAGTTCTATAATGTATCATGAGCTTTTTCTTCCTGTTTCTTCACTGATTAGTTCTAAATGCAGCATCACAATTTTTCTTTCAGGTCAAGGAAATGTCAGGGAAAGAGATCTGTACTTTTGGATTTAAGGAGTGTTCTAGTCATAGGTACTTCTGTGTTTCTATTTTTAAATCTCCATTAACATTATGGTTTATGGCTGACTTTTAGATTTGGAAAATTGCCTGTTTGGTTTCTTAAGCAGTAACCTGAATTGTTTTGAAACTTGTCTGTGAATAGAATACCAAGGGAATCCTCTCCTCACCCCTGTCAAGTTTATGCATCACTCACCATGCTTGGCGTGTTATTCCATACTGTGTACTAGGGATGGATAAACTGGTTCTGATAAAGTAAGAACTGAGGGTGTTACTATCATCGTGTAATTTTAAGCAAGCCTTTTGGAATTTGGCTGTGGAACAAAAAATGCTGATGTTGCAAATGCTTATGCATATGAGCAATTCCACTGAGTTCAGTTTGCAGGATTAGGGCCTTAGATATCAAGAGGCCTCACAGTGTTGTTTCTCTACTATACATCTTCATTACAGTATTGAGCTTATGACTTTAGTTGCATGCAATGCCTTTAAAACCTCAGTCATAAACTGTAAGGCATCTGTCAGCAGCAGTGTTTAACTAAGACCCTCAGAATGTGATCTGATTCACAGCCACTCTCCTGTGGTGAATTCCAGGAAAGTGCCGCTTCCTGCGGGCTGTTGAGCATGAAAAGAGACTTCTGTACATTAGTCTGATAAATAGAGCATGTTGCAAATTTTTAGTCAGAGCTTTCTTCTCCCATGAAAAAAGAATATTTTTTGGTTAATACAAACATGTGTGTGGAAAATGTTCATTTTTTCCAAACTTTTCCTTTCTTTGACTGAAAAAAATGAAAACTTATTTTGAGTTTCCAGCCATTACTTGCTCCTCTCCTCTTCTCATTCCCCTGCCTCCTTTTTCAGTGACAAAATGGAAAAACAAGGGGAAAGGCAAGAAAGTGAGAGAGATGGAAAAAAGAGGCAAGGGTCAGTATTCAAAGGGAGGCCTTGTCTAGAGTGCCCTTCTCTGGCAGGCCATGTTACAAGTGGACCTGCTTCAGTTTGCCCCCTGCAGAGTCGCAAAATTAGTCCAAACGGTCTGAGTACATTGCCCTTGAGGGGTTAATTTACTACAAAACTTCTGTGCATATAAACTGTAAGAGAAATCCAAATGCCAAGTCCTACAACCAGAGCCCCAGCAGTACATCTAGAGCAGGGGTGGGGAACCTCACGCCTGGAGACCAGATCTGGCCCCCGAGGCTCAGGCCACCCCAGCATTGGGAAACCTGTGCTGGCACTCCAACCCTCCTGCTGACCCACTGCAGGGCTAGAGCACACAAAATCTACTGTGCTAGGCTCCCTTAGGCTCTGGTGTGGGAGGGGAATGTGGAGTGTCTTTCTCTTTCTCTTTTTCAGTCGGGGGCCATGTCAGTGAGGGTTTGTGGTTTTTTTGTTTTGCTTCTCACTTGTGTGTGGCCCCTGACTGCTTTTTCTGTGAGTCAGCATCCCCCAGCCCTAAAAAGGTTCCCCACTCCTGATCTAGAGGATCCATGGCATCACTCACCACACCCTGGCTCTCCAGCCTTCAGCCCTCTCTTGTCCTTTGGTTTCATTTCTCTGGCCCTGAGAGCCACCAGCCATCACCTTGTGATATTCTCAGTATTTAGCCCTTTCCAGCCTTCATTCTAAGGCTACACAAGTGCCATAAAGCAGAGTTTTGTGTAAGCTCAAAAGCTTGTGTCTCGCACCACCAGACATTGGTTCAATAAAAGATATTACCTCACACACCTTGTCTCTCTAACATGCTGGGACAGGAATGGCTATAGCAACACTGCATCTGACACATGTAAGCTTTTATCTGTACAGTGGGCTAGTTTCTCTGCAGTGACTACAATTTGCATATCTACTGCACTCATGAGAGTAGCTGTGCAAAGGGAGTATTCAACCTGGAAAATGTCAAGCAGGAAGACAGCTGTCTCTCTCTCCCAGAGGTTCTGTTGAGGCAAGGTATCCTTAAGATCAAGCCAGGTAGTCCTGCCATAGGCTGCCTTGCAGATGTACTCAAACAATCTGTAATGAAACTTGGGCTAATTAGTGGGTGGTGGTGGTGTTAGCCCTAGCTCAACATCCAGACAGCAGAGAACTCTAGAACCTCCAGGGTACAGGAAAGGGAAGAACATGAGGGGCCCAGAGACTGCATTAGTGCTTCAGTGAGGGAGCTGGAGACAGCAGCCTAGGAGCTGGGGATGGTGGACAATAAAAATGCTGCAAGTCACCTGAATTTGTCCTCCACAAGGAGCATGAGGACGTAAACTAAAAAGGGTATACTGGCCCTTGTCAACCAGAGGGAGGTTCATGGGATCCACTGCCAAGGGGCATGGCGTCAGAGTTTTCTTGAGATCAGACCTTCACCTTCATGGTCAAGCTGGGATATTATTCCCATCCACTGGCATTGTTATAAATGAAATCACTCTCTACACTGTTATTTTAGAGGATCCCAGCATACATCTTTTTGCCATGGCTTATGAAACCAGGCCCTGATTTCAGAGGGCTTGTCAAAGGAAAGCTCAACTACATGCTCCATAGCTGAAGGGTGGTGGTGGAATATGCAGTTGGCATAATGAAAATGGTGCAGTCTTCAGAACTATCTGGCTGCCAGTGTAGTCAATGGTATGTGGACTGCTGTACACTGCATAATATCTGCATGGCCAAAGAAGGGCCATTTGCCAGGAGTGGGCCCAAGGCATTGTTGGAATAATGCACACATCCAAAAAATGCACCTACCCTTACCGGACCAAGAATCCACATACACAGTGAAAATCAAGGATAGTTTGGTGTACCCACATAATGGGTTTGCAAGGTGCTGTAGTGTGAGCCATAGGTGGGCCTGCAGGGGTTAAATTTGTGCTCCTCTAGGCCAGCCTTGAGGACTGCTAGCAAAAACATCAGGTGTTCTTTATCAGACAGCCTTCACCAGCCTAAACTCCCCTTGCTAGCTAGCTGAGAACCTCGTATGGAATAAATAACATGACCTCAGCTCTAAGCCCCGTGGGAACATTGAGAGTGGCATTGGGCCAGCTCGCGCACACTCTGTAAACAGCTGGAGTATAAGACCCTCTGGGAATTCCACCAGAGACCTTTTACCTCAGAAGGTGCCCTGGGTCCCCCAGCTGGAGCCACGTCCACTGCAGCCTGGTGTGAGGTGACCAGAACGGGACTCCCCACAGACCTAAATGGGCGTAAGCATTTCCAAGGGACTGTTACTTTTATATGCATTGCTTTGCCTATGCTGATTATTACTTTGCAGTAGCTGTGTAACCATCTGGCAGTATAAAGCCTGTAATAGAAGTGACTTAGTGAGATTAATAAAAGCAACTATCTATCCCTAATAGACTCTGTCTTGAAGCAAATCCATAACCCTGTTGGGCTCTGCCCCTGTTGTCAGGTGCCAAGAATGAGGGAGAAATAATTACAAAACACTGTCTTGTGTCACATTCACCCCACAATTTCTGGGACTGAGGCAAGTCAGGAAGATTATTTTTTGTGAAATTTTATTATGCATTTTATTATGCATACACTCTTCTGAATTACTGTGATAAAGTTCCATTTTCATAAAACCCACTTATGCAATATTATGTGCTAATTGAACATTTTATTTTAAATGTGCCTGTAAATAACAATGTAAAAATCTAATAGGCAGACCAGCCATCATTAAAATGTAAACAAAAACCATTTAAAAAACAGTGAACAAAACCAGTACCTATTAAGAAATCAAACCAAAGTGCAAAAATGTCAAGCTATGCTGTGTACATAGCAGTTTCACTGTCTCTATGTGTCCCTTTTCCTCCAGTTCTCTTTGGCCCTTCTGGTGCATTTTTGTACACGGGCCACAGCTGAATAGTCATGGAGAAATGTAGAGAGTACAAGAGACTGTTCCATGATGTGTTCATTCCTTGAGCCATGGACCAGTTAACCTCAGAATGCCCAAAGGCTGAAGGATGTGGTAATGCATGAAGCTGGGGCCTGCAGTCTGGTGGCAGTGAGAACAAGCAACCTCTTGAAAAGCTTCTGTTGCACTCTGTCTTCCTTCCCTAACCTGCCGTCATGCTCCAGTAACTGTGCTGTCAATCTCTCCTCCCAGTAGACAGCCACTTTCTTTCCAGCCTTCTGACCTCCATCCATCCCAGCTACCCAACATGCTCATTGACGTTGACCAAAATGTCCTCCCTCATTTCATCCCTCACTGTCTTCTTTCTGCTATATTTCTGGGAAGTCTGCTTCGGCAGGTTCCTCATTCCTTGTCTTTCACAAGCTGAGATGGAAAGGCCTGCCAAGGAAAATGGAAAAGCAGATGACTGTGGGGAAAAAAGGCTGTGTCACTTCACTGTCAAAAGGATGATACTTTTTAATCATCATCTTTGTTTTGTTCACACAAAACTCACTGCCCAGTTCTGCATAGTCAACCTGTGGAACTCCTTGCCAGAGGATGTTGTGAAGACCAGGACTTTAACGGGGTTCAAAAAGAACAAGATAAATTCATGGAGATTAGGTCCATCAATACTTATTAGCCAGAATGGGTAGAAATGGTGTCCCTAGCCTCTGTTTGTCAGAGGCTCGAAATAGATGACAGCAGAGGGATCACTTGATTCCCTGTTCTGTTCACTCCTTCTGGGGGCATCTGGCATTGGCCACTGTCAAAGGACAGGATACTGAGCTAGATGGACCACTGGTCTGACCAACTTGACCATTCTTATGGTCAGCTTCACATCACAAAATCAATGAAAATAATTTATAAATCCCTGTGATTTTTTTTACTTTTGGATGTTTGAGAAGTGTTCGTAGGCTGGAGGTGGTTACTAGCTAGGGTTTTACAATGATTTTAGGCAAGCTCAGAGGAGAGTGTTGTTCTAGAAGTACCTGAGCAGACGTGTAAACTTCTCTTCCAGGCCAGCAGAGGAGAGACATCCATTCTAGGCTAAGGAGATTTTTAGGCATCTGGTGACTGCCTTTGAATAGAGAGGGCCTTGTGAGCGACAGTGAGGCCCTAATAAATATGCCCTACTATGGAATTTAACAAACTGTCTGGCATTCCTACTCTGTTAGAAGTTTGTATGCATCACCAACCAGGACTGGATGAAAATTAGTGACAAACTCTCTCCTGCCTACCCCCCACAAGACCCAGTAACATATTATGCCCTCTTTACAATCACCCTGCTTTCCTGCACAGACTTGACTGGCAGCCTGGGCCCAAATACATCCTCTGCTATTATTGGGACTCATAATACAGGTATAATACAATCAGCATGGCTGATTTATAAACTGTGTTGTAGCCAGGAGAGAGCATGTAAAGGCTCACAAGTCTAATTCCCCAGCCCATCTCTTTAACAATAAACTTCACACTGTTTCTTAACTTTTTTTTTTCAGTTCTCATTTTTAATCCCAGGTGGTGACGAGGGCAGGGAAAGGGAAGGGTAGGAAAGTGGCCTAGCTTCCCCTAGTAGAAACACTCTGCAACCCCCTTCTTTAAGTAGTAAAAGCTAGGTTATCCGTCACTTTTATTAAGCAGAACATTCAATTAACCAGCATATCTGATATCTCCCAATACAAATCTTCAGTCTACTAACCAGGACTAGTATACTGCCCAAGAATATGCAATTGCACATTCTGCAATCTACTTTTATGCAAAACAGGCAGAAGACAAGGAAGCAAACTGAAATCAGAGATTTATTCAAGAAATGCAGCTTCCAAGATACGTCATAGGGTCATTACAGATTCAGATCAATCTCCTACACCTTCTACATCAACAGTGATAATGGATGTTGATAATAACCCTACAGTACTGTAAGATCCTGAAATGCCTTCTGAGTCATCAAAGAAAGATTAAATTATGTTCAGTGCAGTTTTAGTATTAAGTGTATATTTAGTCATCTGGGTGTGTGCCATGCACTGCCCATAGAGCTACGTAGTGTCCTAAGATAATCTACTGTATAGAAAACTTTATCTGTATACACTTAAGTGCTTCAAGAAGCCAACCCCTCTACAGAGCAGTACCTGTGTTGAGTACCTGTGTATTATTTATACTTTATTCATTTTACTGTATTCTAATTCTTTGACAATTGGTAAAGTATAACTCTAAATTAACCAGAACATTCAATTAACTAGCACACACACACCCCATTCCTCCAACATACTGGATAACAGAGCTTTTACTATCATAACTGACTGAGCATAACCCAGAACCTCCTGCCGTCATTCTGATATTAATAACAAAAATGAGGGTGGCCCAAATGTGCCAAGCTCTGGCTCCAGGGCTTGTGCTGCGGCTGCCACTTCAGCTGTGGGCTGCTCCCTGGCTCTGTCTCCACACAGATCCTCCAAATGTGCATCCAGAGGGTGCTGTAGCTGCTCCAGTGGCACTGTCTGATCTGGGACCAGCATCAGCAACCAGGGTTACTTTGGGTGCTTGATCTGGCAGTTGCAGGCTCTGGTGGTGCCGTGACTTAGGGGTTATAAGCATATCATCCCTGCTCAGCAGATTGTCCAGCACCTTTGTTAGCTCTATGCTTGGTGCAGTTCCCAGCACCTGACTGAATTCATTATAGAAGAGGCAGGTGGAGGGGATGCTCCTTGAGGGGCAGTTATTGTCCCTTGTTTTACAGTAGTCAACCTCCTCTGGTTTCCTTAATAGCTTTGTTTACAGCAATGGCTGATTTATAAACTGTGTTGTAGCCAGGAGAGAGCATGTAAAGGCTCACAAGTCTAATTCCCCAGCCCATCTCTTTAGTGAATTCATAATTTCACATATAATGTTTTAACACATGCATTTTACAATGATATCAATGACCAGCATATTACTAGGTTTTAAATAATACTGAATAAGGCATGGTTTTTGTGCAGAAATCATGCAGAAGTGTGTGGGGTGTGAATATGGGTGAGCTGAGGGTCACACATGGCACTCCCTGCAGTGACTGAACTCCCAGTCAGTATGGGGTGGTGACCATGGCTCCTCCAATTCTGCCTAGTGATGACAAGGAAGCATCATCTGCCCCAAGCCCTGCAGACCGAGAATCAAGGCCCACAAATCTTCACAATTCCTTTGCCACACTATGGGTATGTCTACACTGCAAAGTTAATTTGGAATAACAGCCGTTATTCCGAATTAACTTCCATAACGTCTACACAAGCAAACCGCTATTTCGAATTAAATTTGAAATAGCAGGGCGCTTAATTCGAATTTGGTAAACCTCATTCTACAAGGAGTAACGCCAAAGTAGAATTAGCTAATTCGGAATAAGCGCTGCGTTTAGTCCAAATTAGCTGGCCTCCAGCCTTTCCAGTTTCCCCAGGTAGCCACTCTGGGCCAAACCAGGAAAACTCTTCTCCCTCCCCCAAGCCCCGGAGCCCTTAAAGGGGCAGACTCTGGCCACAGTGCCTGTGCCAGCTCCAAGCCTGCTGGCCCAGAGCCAGCAGTCACTGCCCCGACCCAGTGGCCCCAAAACATGAGCCAGCAAGCCACTGGCAGCCAGCTTCCACTGTGCCCCAGGAGCAGTCTGCCAGGTCCCAGGAGCCTGCCAGGGCCTGGAGAAGGTGGGCACCTTACTGGTCCAGGGCGGAGATCAGGGTGGACCAGCAGCAGATATAGGGCAGGGTGAGCGGGGCGGCTGCCCCGGGCCCTGCGCTTCAATAGGCTCCGTGCTTCAATAGGCCCCGCGCATGCGCTAATTCCTGTCAGCTGTGGCCGTGGCGTATGCGCGAAATTGTGCTGCCCTGGGCCCCACGGCGCTGCCCTGTGCCCCGCGGCGCTCTCATCTGCCCCTGGGGTGGACCGTACTCAGGTTTGGGGGGATGCCCCCAGCGTCCATGATCTCCACGCTAGACAGAGGAACGCAGCCGTCTATGGCAGGAAAGCTGCCAGCCTGGCCACCAAAGGCCACATGCGAACCCAGGAGCAGGTTTGCATGAAAATCAGGTTGGTCCGGCAAGACCCCCAACCCTGAGCTTCTCCTCCCCTTTCCTCCCCTTGCCTCCCTCCCCCTTCCAGCTCCCTCCTCCCAGGTTTCCCCCTCACCTCTTCCACCCTCATTCCCACCCCAGTTTCGGTCAATAAAGAGAGTTTGTTTTTGGCAAGAAATGTGTTTTTATTTGACATCAGGAATGGGGGTTAGGGAGAGATAAGTGGAAGGAGGGAGGAATGAAGCACAAGCCCCCAGTGGGGCACACCAAGGAGGCTCTCAGTGCTCCTCAGGGTGGAAGCTCTCCTGCAGGGCCTCCTGGATACTGACAGCCCCCTGATGGACGTCCCGGATGGCAGCCTGCAGCAGATGCAGCCAGGCTGATGGCAGCGCATCCACGAGACGCACCAGAGTGCCCAGGGGCAGCTCTGTCTCCATGTTGCAGAGTGCTATGGTGTCTCGAGTGAGGGCAACCAGAGCACTCCGAGACACACATGCTTTGCTGTCCCGCAGCGAGGCAGGCAAGCAAGCAGGGACACCTGAGAACCGGCTGCCCAGGGGGCGGGCGGGGTGTCCCTTTAAGCACAGGCGTCAGATAGTCTCAGGCAGCAGCCACGCACAGACACTCCTGACCTGGTTCTGGCTGGCCTCAAATCTGAGTCTGTGTCCAGTCAGTGTGGATGCAGTATTTCGAATTAGCAAAATGCTAATTCAAACTGCATTTTGTGTGTAGACGCGTTAATTCGAATTAGCTTAATTTGAATTAACTATTTTGAATTAAGATAACTCGAATTAATGCTGTAGCGTAGACATACCCTATAGCATATTACAGGGCCTTGCAATCCTGGTTTCCTGTGGAAGGAAAGATCCGTGGTGG
The DNA here is from genome assembly GCA_032595735.1 of Pelochelys cantorii. Lineage (NCBI taxonomy): Eukaryota > Metazoa > Chordata > Testudines > Trionychidae > Pelochelys > Pelochelys cantorii. Next base: position 243,882,776 of record CM064327.1, read on the forward strand.
AGAGTTAGGGTATTTTCTTAGTGTAATGTGTTTGATTTATGTGGCGTACGCTAGCTTTTGAATGGTATGCAGGCAAACCTCTTTTTCAGTAGTCTTAGCTCCACACACTAGTGCTGAGAACTGATTCCAGTTAAAAAGGATTGTCAGAGAGAAAACTTTCAGGGCATGTCTACATTCTGAAGTAACTCCCCTTATTTTGAAATAACAAGGTAAGTGTCCACACTACCAAGCCTGTTTTGAAATAACGGGCTTGTTATTTCGAAATAATAACTCCTGCTTGTGAAGAGGAATAAGCTTATTTCAAAACAGTTATTTTGGTAGTTATTATTTTGAAATAACTTATTTCTTATTACTCTACTGGTAGAGTAGACATAGCCTCAGACTTTTTGTAACAGCTTCCCCCCAAAAGGATCTTCATTACAAAACTAATACAGCTTTTTCCCCTCTCAGATGCTGTACATTGCTGTAAGGCTGTATATAAAACACCATCCGGTGACTTCCACCATAACAAGTCTCATCTCTGGTATCTCCAGAGAATAATAAACTGGTACCAAATGCTTCTTCTTCCCACCCAGCAGCTAGTATTGTTTTAATAACTGTTGGTGTTAAGTATATCTGCCTCCTCCTTTCCTTGTGGCCCCAGCCAAAATACTCTCCTCACTCCAATTTTAGTTTAAAATTTGTAAGTATTGCTCAACATGAGGCCTCCCGTTGCTGGGTCTTTGTTTGGAGAGCACAGAAGTGGCAAGCATATTCCTGCCAAAGCTCACCTCTGCAAAGAGGAAATGGATCAGAACGTCAGCCCTACATAGCAGGTCAGGAGGAGTAAGGGCTGCACCCCCTGAAAGGTCTGGACAGCCAATCTACTGGTTGATGACCACTGCCTTAGAAAGTAGTCTAGAAAACCAAGTGATCCTTTCTTCCCTCATTCTTCATGAGTGTGTTTGGGGGGGGGAGGGAGGTAAGGAATAGGTCAGTGTCCGGCTGACCAGGTGCTAACTAGTGCCAGGGCCCCAGGTCTCAGCTGAATATTGACTGACAAACATACACCTGGAACCAGTCTGGCTCACCTTTGTGTGAGTAATGTTAAAGTATGAGAATGATAAGAATGTGTTTTGTGTTTACACTTTTATGAAAATCTTGTAAATTGCTGCATGAATGATTCTCACTCACAATGTCGGTATCCCATGTTATAACGTGATGTTTGAGTACTTGAGCCGTAACTGTAAATAAATAACTAGCTAGGAGAGAAGCATTAACAAGTGTGACATACTAGTTTCTACCAGGAAGTGTCAGCCTCCCAACCAATAAAGGCCGTGAACACCAGGTGAACTACTGTGAAACATCAGAAGACCAAAGACGTTGTTTGCTCTCTCCCTTCTGCCCCCAAAGAAGAGAAGTTTACGCAAACAGGAGCAGCTAACAGGGAGTTTGGAGGGGGAGGTTAGAGGGCACTAGTGACTTCTGACCTTCTTTAATCAACTTTTATAATAATCTATATTCCAGACATTTAATAAGAAGCCCAGTTTATACTTAAACTTATTCATAAGAAAAATGGAGACAGAAGCCCAGCAGCAGAGTGGGGGCTATCCTGTTTATTGCGTCGAGTGTAACATGTATGATTACCTGCCCTGTGGGCGAGTGGCGTATGTGTGCACCCGTTGCAAGGAGCTCCTGACCCTCAGAGACCGAGTTCGGGCTTTGGAGGCCAGGGTGGCTGAACTGGAGGAGCTAAGGGAGGTAGAGAGCTATGCTGATGAGACTTTCCGGGACACTGTAGTACTGTCCCACCTCCAGTCTGAGATAACCAGTGCTCTTAAAGAGGATGAAAGTCTCAAGGGAACAGAGCATTCAATGGGAACAGAGGGAAACCATCCCGTAGTTGGGACCCTCCTTCCAGAGGATGTTGTGGTATCTTTTCGCACAGAGGATACCTCTGAGGGGGAGGGAACGCCAGTTGTTAGGAAGAGGCAGGTGTTAGTAGTGGGTGATTTGATCATTAGAAACATAGATAGTTGGGTTTGTGATGATCGGGAGAACCGTATGGTCACTTGCCTGCCTGGTGCGAAGGTTGTGGATCTCTGGAGGCATCTAGATAGACTTATGTGTAGTGCTGGGGAAGAGCCGGTGGTCGTGGTACATGAAGGTACCATTGACGTAGGGAAGGGTAGGAGAGATGTCCTGGAGGCCAAATTTAGGTTGCCAGGAAAGAGACTGAAATCCAGGACCTCTATGGTGGCATTCTCGGAAATGCTTCCAGTTCCACGTGCAGGGCCAGGTAGGCAAGCAGAGCTTCAGAGTCTCAATGCGTGGATGAGACAATGGTGTAAGAAAGAGGGGTTTAGATTTATTAAGAACTGGGGACACTTTTGGGAGAGGGGGAGCCTATACAAGAAGGATGGGCTCCACCTAAACCAGGGTGGAACCAGACTGCTGGCACTAAACATTAAAAAGGCCGTAGAGCAGTTTTTAAACTAAGAGATGGGGGGAAACCGATTGGTGCGGAGATGCACATAAATCGGATGGAGACTTCTCTTAGAGGAGAATCCATTGATAGAGATTCTCTAAGCTGTAGTCAGAAATAGAGGAGGGGAGAGGACAAACCATGGGCCAGAGCAGACAAACAACCGCATATAAAGGAATCCAATGCATCAGGGAAGGGCAGACAGATAAGCAGTGGCAAATTTTTAAAGTGCTTCTACACAAATGCTAGGAGTCTGACTAATAAGATGGGTGAACTAGAGTACCTCGTATTAAAGGAGGAGATTGACATAATAGGCAGCACTGAAACCTGGTGGAATGAGGAAAATCTGTGGGACACAATCATACCGGGATATAAAATATATAGGAAGAATAGAGCAGGCCGTGGGGGTGGCGGAGTGGCACTGTACGTGAAAGATAATGTAGAATCAAATGAAATAAAAATATTAAATGAATCAACATGTTCAATAGAATCGCTATGGATAGTAATTCCATGCTCCAATAATAAGAAATTAGCAGTAGGGATATATTATCCGACCACCTGACCAGGACAGCGATACTGACATTGAAATGCTGAGAGAGATTAGAGAGGCTACCAAAATAAAGAACTCTATAATAATGGGGGATTTTAATTATCCCCATATTGACTGGATACATGTCACCTCAGGAAGAGAAGCAGAGATAAAATTTCTCAATGGCGTAAATGACTGCTTCTTGGAGCAGCTGGTACAGGAACCCACAAGGGGAGAGGCAATTCTCGATTTAGTCCTGAGTGGAGCGCAGGATCAGGTCCAGGAGATAACCATTACAGGACCTCTTGGGAATAGTGACCATAATATAATAACATTTAACATTCCTGTGGTGGGAAGAACACTTCAGCAGTCCAGAACTCTGGCATTTAATTTCAAAAAGGGGAATTACACAAAAATGAGGTTAGTTAAACAGAAATTAAAAGGCACAGTGACTAGAGCCAAATCCCTGCAAGTTGCATGGAAACTTTTTAAAGACACCATAATAGAGGCCCAACTTAAATGTATACCCCAAATTAAAAAACATAGCAAGAGACCTAAAAAAGAGTCACTGTGGCTTAACCACCATGTAAAAGAAGCAGTGAGGGACAAAAAGGCATCTTTTAAGAAGTGGAAGTCCAATCCTAGTGCGATAAATAGAAAGGAACATAAACACTGTCAAATCAAGTGTAAAAATGTAATAAGAAAAGCAAAGAAAGATTTTGAGGAACAGCTAGCCAAAAACTCAAAAAGAAATAACAAAATGTTTTTTAAGTACATTAGAAGCAGGAAGCCTGCTAAAAACCTGTGGGTCCCCTAGACGATCGAGATATAAAAGGAGCAATCAAGGACGATAAAGCCATTGCGGAGAAACTAAATGATTTCTTTGCTTCAGTCTTCACGGCTGAGGACGTTAGGGAGATTCCCAAATCTGCACCGTCCTTTGTGGGTGATGAATCTGAGGAACTGTCCCGGATAGAGGAGGTTTTGGAACAAATAGAAAAACTTAATGTCAACAAATCTCCGAGACCGGATGGCATTCATCCAAGGGTTCTAAAAGAATTCAAATGGGAAATTGCTGAACTATTATCTGTGGTTTGTAACCTATCATTTAAATCGGCTTCCGTACCTAATGACTGGAAGGTAGCTAACATGACACCAATATTTAAAAAGGGCTCTAGAGGCGATCCTGGCAATTACAGACCGGTAAGTCTAACTTCAGTACCGGGCAAATTAGTCGAAACATAGTAAAGAATAAAATTGTGAGGCACATAGAAGAACATAATTTGTTGGACAAAAGTCAACATGGTTTCAATAAAGGGAAATCATGTCATACTAATCTATTAGAGTTCTTTGAAGGGGTTAACACACATGCAGACAAGGGGGATCCAGTAGATATAGTATACTTAGATTTTCAGAAAGCCTTTGACAAGGTCCCTCACCAAAGGCTCTTGTGTAAATTCCATTGCCATGGGATAAGAGGGAAGGTCCTTTCATGGATTGAGAACTGGTTAAAAGACAGGAAACAAAGGGTAGGAACAAATGGTAAATTTTCAGAATGGAGAGGGGCAACTAGTGGTGTCCCCCAAGGGTCAGTTCTGGGACCAATCCTGTTCAACTTATTCATAAATGATCTGGAGAAAGGGGTAAGCAGTGAGGTGGTAAAGTTTGCGGATGATACCAAACTGTTTAGGATAGTCAAGACAGAAGCAGACTGTGAGGGACTCCAAAAACATCTCACCAGACTGAGTGATTGGGCAACAAAATGGCAAATGAAATTTAATGTGGGCGAGTGGCGTATGTGTGCACCCGTTGCAAGGAGCTCCTGACCCTCAGAGACCGAGTTCGGGCTTTGGAGGCCAGGGTGGCTGAACTGGAGGAGCTAAGGGAGGTAGAGAGCTATGCTGATGAGACTTTCCGGGACACTGTAGTACTGTCCCACCTCCAGTCTGAGATAACCAGTGCTCTTAAAGAGGATGAAAGTCTCAAGGGAACAGAGCATTCAATGGGAACAGAGGGAAACCATCCCGTAGTTGGGACCCTCCTTCCAGAGGATGTTGTGGTATCTTTTCGCACAGAGGATACCTCTGAGGGGGAGGGAACGCCAGTTGTTAGGAAGAGGCAGGTGTTAGTAGTGGGTGATTTGATCATTAGAAACATAGATAGTTGGGTTTGTGATGATCGGGAGAACCGTATGGTCACTTGCCTGCCTGGTGCGAAGGTTGTGGATCTCTGGAGGCATCTAGATAGACTTATGTGTAGTGCTGGGGAAGAGCCGGTGGTCGTGGTACATGAAGGTACCATTGACGTAGGGAAGGGTAGGAGAGATGTCCTGGAGGCCAAATTTAGGTTGCCAGGAAAGAGACTGAAATCCAGGACCTCTATGGTGGCATTCTCGGAAATGCTTCCAGTTCCACGTGCAGGGCCAGGTAGGCAAGCAGAGCTTCAGAGTCTCAATGCGTGGATGAGACAATGGTGTAAGAAAGAGGGGTTTAGATTTATTAAGAACTGGGGACACTTTTGGGAGAGGGGGAGCCTATACAAGAAGGATGGGCTCCACCTAAACCAGGGTGGAACCAGACTGCTGGCACTAAACATTAAAAAGGCCGTAGAGCAGTTTTTAAACTAAGAGATGGGGGGAAACCGATTGGTGCGGAGATGCACATAAATCGGATGGAGACTTCTCTTAGAGGAGAATCCATTGATAGAGATTCTCTAAGCTGTAGTCAGAAATAGAGGAGGGGAGAGGACAAACCATGGGCCAGAGCAGACAAACAACCGCATATAAAGGAATCCATGCATCAGGGAAGGGCAGACAGATAAGCAGTGGCAAATTTTTAAAGTGCTTCTACACAAATGCTAGGAGTCTGACTAATAAGATGGGTGAACTAGAGTACCTCGTATTAAAGGAGGAGATTGACATAATAGGCAGCACTGAAACCTGGTGGAATGAGGAAAATCTGTGGGACACAATCATACCGGGATATAAAATATATAGGAAGAATAGAGCAGGCCGTGGGGGTGGCGGAGTGGCACTGTACGTGAAAGATAATGTAGAATCAAATGAAATAAAAATATTAAATGAATCAACATGTTCAATAGAATCGCTATGGATAGTAATTCCATGCTCCAATAATAAGAAATTAGCAGTAGGGATATATTATCGACCACCTGACCAGGACAGCGATACTGACATTGAAATGCTGAGAGAGATTAGAGAGGCTACCAAAATAAAGAACTCTATAATAATGGGGGATTTTAATTATCCCCATATTGACTGGATACATGTCACCTCAGGAAGAGAAGCAGAGATAAAATTTCTCAATGGCGTAAATGACTGCTTCTTGGAGCAGCTGGTACAGGAACCCACAAGGGGAGAGGCAATTCTCGATTTAGTCCTGAGTGGAGCGCAGGATCAGGTCCAGGAGATAACCATTACAGGACCTCTTGGGAATAGTGACCATAATATAATAACATTTAACATTCCTGTGGTGGGAAGAACACTTCAGCAGTCCAGAACTCTGGCATTTAATTTCAAAAAGGGGAATTACACAAAAATGAGGTTAGTTAAACAGAAATTAAAAGGCACAGTGACTAGAGCCAAATCCCTGCAAGTTGCATGGAAACTTTTTAAAGACACCATAATAGAGGCCCAACTTAAATGTATACCCCAAATTAAAAAACATAGCAAGAGACCTAAAAAAGAGTCACTGTGGCTTAACCACCATGTAAAAGAAGCAGTGAGGGACAAAAAGGCATCTTTTAAGAAGTGGAAGTCCAATCCTAGTGCGATAAATAGAAAGGAACATAAACACTGTCAAATCAAGTGTAAAAATGTAATAAGAAAAGCAAAGAAAGATTTTGAGGAACAGCTAGCCAAAAACTCAAAAAGAAATAACAAAATGTTTTTTAAGTACATTAGAAGCAGGAAGCCTGCTAAAAACCTGTGGGTCCCCTAGACGATCGAGATATAAAAGGAGCAATCAAGGACGATAAAGCCATTGCGGAGAAACTAAATGATTTCTTTGCTTCAGTCTTCACGGCTGAGGACGTTAGGGAGATTCCCAAATCTGCACCGTCCTTTGTGGGTGATGAATCTGAGGAACTGTCCCGGATAGAGGAGGTTTTGGAACAAATAGAAAAACTTAATGTCAACAAATCTCCGAGACCGGATGGCATTCATCCAAGGGTTCTAAAAGAATTCAAATGGGAAATTGCTGAACTATTATCTGTGGTTTGTAACCTATCATTTAAATCGGCTTCCGTACCTAATGACTGGAAGGTAGCTAACATGACACCAATATTTAAAAAGGGCTCTAGAGGCGATCCTGGCAATTACAGACCGGTAAGTCTAACTTCAGTACCGGGCAAATTAGTCGAAACATAGTAAAGAATAAAATTGTGAGGCACATAGAAGAACATAATTTGTTGGACAAAAGTCAACATGGTTTCAATAAAGGGAAATCATGTCATACTAATCTATTAGAGTTCTTTGAAGGGGTTAACTCACATGCAGACAAGGGGGATCCAGTAGATATAGTATACTTAGATTTTCAGAAAGCCTTTGACAAGGTCCCTCACCAAAGGCTCTTGTGTAAATTCCATTGCCATGGGATAAGAGGGAAGGTCCTTTCATGGATTGAGAACTGGTTAAAAGACAGGAAACAAAGGGTAGGAACAAATGGTAAATTTTCAGAATGGAGAGGGGCAACTAGTGGTGTCCCCCAAGGGTCAGTTCTGGGACCAATCCTGTTCAACTTATTCATAAATGATCTGGAGAAAGGGGTAAGCAGTGAGGTGGTAAAGTTTGCGGATGATACCAAACTGTTTAGGATAGTCAAGACAGAAGCAGACTGTGAGGGACTCCAAAAACATCTCACCAGACTGAGTGATTGGGCAACAAAATGGCAAATGAAATTTAATGTGGATACGTGTAAAGTAATGCACATTGGGAAAAATAACCCCAACTATACGTGCAGCATGATGGGGGCTAATTTAGCTATGACAAATCAGGAAAGAGATCTTGGATAGTTCCCTGAAAACTTCCACACACTGTGCAGCGGCAGTCAAAAAGGCAAATAGGATGCTAGGAATTATTAAGAAAGGGATAGAAAATAAGACACAGAATATCTTACTGCCCCTGTATAAAACTATGGTATGCCCACATCTTGAATACTGTGTACAGATGTGGTCTCCTCACCTCAAAAAAAGATATTTTGGCCTTGGAAAGGGTTCAGAAAAGGGCAACTAAAATGATTAGGGGTTTGGAATGGGTCCCATATGAAGAGAGGTTAAAACGACTGGGACTTTTCAGTTTAGAAAAGAGGAGACTGAGGGGGGATATGATAGAGGTATATAAAATCATGAGTGGTGTGGAGAGGGTGAATAAAGAAAAGTTATTTATTAGTTCCCTAAATAGAAGAACCAAATGAAGTTAATGGGTAGCAGGTTTAAAACTAATAAAAGATAGTTCTTCTTCACACAGCGTGTAGTCAACCTGTGGAACTCCTTGCCAGAGGAGGCTGTGAAGGCTAGGACTATAACAGAGTTTAAAGAGAAGCTAGATAATTTCATGGAGGTTAGGTCCATAAAAGGTTGTTAGCCAGGGGATAGAAATGGTGTCCCTGGCCTCTGTTTGTCAGAGGCTGGAAAGGGATGGCAGTTGACAAATTGCTTGATCATTGTCTTTGGTCCACCCTCTCTGGGGCACCTGGTGCTGGCCACTGTCGGCAGACAGGCTACTGGGCTAGATGGACCTTTGGTCTGACCCAGTACGGCCGGTCTTATGTTCTTATCCTAGTTGGCTGGCAATATCGAAGTATAAACCTCACAACCAATTTGCCCTACTTGTGAACAGTCTGTCCAGTGATCAGAGCTCATGCTCTTGAGCCACTGCAGAACAGCTTGATAAGAGATCATTCTTCCTGGGTAGGTAGCCCTGCTGGTGGCAGTCCCCTCAGATGTCTCGGGCAGGCTGACGAAGCGCATCTAAGAACATTTGGGCTGGAGCTTTTAGCAGCAACTTAGTGGAGCTTAAAGCAAATGTGACCCATGACTGAAGTACTCAGGGGGCAGCTTTCTGTATACCTGGGGAATCTGACCAGCTGTCTTCCTCCAGTGCGAGCAGAGTCACAGCTGCAATATGTTGGCTTCTAAATGTGCGTAGGTGTGTCCAGAGCATGCCAAGAGCTTGGTGCCTCACTAGAAGCCCATCTGCCTGCCTGGGTAAGAGAGATGCAGAAAGAAACCTGGTGTGCCTTAAGAAGTATTAGCTACAGGGTTGTGGTTGTTTTAGCAATGTACAAATGTCGTTTAAATAGCTGTATTTTAAAATGTTACTTTTGTTTACATACACATACCTGTATGCATATGATTTTTGGCTGAAATAGTGAAGACTTCTGTAAATTGGGGCTTCTCTTTATAAACTGTCATGTTATACTGAGAACTGTGACTTTTCTTTTCACTTGGTCATTTACGATACGTCTACACTACGAGCCTCTTATGCAAGAGGAAATGCAAATGGAGAACTCATTCGCATATGTTGTGCTCTCATTTGCATTTCCACCTCGGATCCCTTTTGCACAAGAGGTTTTTGCGCAAAAAAGCACTGTGTTGACGGCTCCTTTTTGTGCAAAAAACCTTCAGAAGAACAGCTCTTGCACAAAAGGGGGTTTTTGCACGAAAAGGAGCCGTCTACACAGCACTTTTTTGTGCAAAAACCTCTTGTGCAAAAGGGATCCGAGGAGGAAACACAAATGAGAGCGTGGCATATGCAAATGGGTCTGATCCAGCAATGTCTAAGGATCCCTACCCAGAGTCTTGCTGAAGTGTCTGTCGCTGGCATCTCATTGCATAACTGGAACCTGGCTCAATATATGTATTGTGTTTAAAGATATGGGGATCTGATCTTGTGAGGGATTGATCATCCTCATTCTCTCCTGCTAAACCTTTCAGAATTGGGCCTTATAAAAAGCTGCCTCTAGCAGTGCAGAAGATGATTATTGCTTATTTCCTTAGGTGGAGAATACAACAATGGTTCTGCTTCCTTTGGTATTGCCAATGCTGCTCACCTTTTCCAGTAACAACGTGGTGGGAGTGAGAGATCAAGAGGTGTATTGTGGAGGTGAGTGGTTGGTTGGTTGGTGTGGGATTTTTGCATTCTCATGCTTTGGCATTGCACAGATTTAAAAAAAAAAAAAAAAAAAAGCTCATGCCAATGTTTTCAAATGTAGGCTCCTAAATGCAGGGATCTAAGCCATACGTAGACCCTGTATTAAACCACCAGATTTCCAGAAGTGCTGAATGCTAGAGATGGTCGGGAAACTGAGCTGGGGGAGGGGGGATTTTGTTAACATTTCTTTAAAATGTTCACTTCTGGTTTTCATGTGTTTTCTGACCAAGAGTCCTGAGCAATCACCGCTCTAAAACTGTTGCCTCTGCAGTTTGGAGGGAGATCCACCCACATCATTTCCTCCTGGTGATAGCTGCTGAGTCTCCTCCTTCCTGGAGCATACCAGGGCTCTTTGAAAGGGCCACTCCCTCTGGGAAATTCTAAGGGCTTCAGTCCCCATGGTGCTCCAGTGCATGGAAGAGGATGGCCATTTTCTTTTACATTAAAAATAAATCCCTGTTCTATAGCGGCTAAACCTCTTTGCCTAAGGCCAGGTCTACACTAGACCCGGAAGGCATAGCTGGAGTTGGCATACCTTCAGCTGAGCTTGGTGCCGTCTTCACAGAGGGAGCAAACATTCCCATTGGCTTCGCTTACACATTAAATCGAACACTAGAAGATCAATCTCCAGTGCATAGGTATAGATGTGGCCTAAGATATGGTTAAAGGAAAGGACCTTTCAGATTCCCATCCAACTGGCACCAAGATTTTAGTACCTCTCTTAGTGCTGTATTCATCTCTCTGCAGTAAGTCAACGGTGCACACTTTTCTTTGCTGTCAGGATTAGAATCTTAATTTTTAATCACGCGCTACCTTAGATTCAGTTGAAAACAGCAGAAGCTCCACAGGGAGACTTGGGATTGTTAGAAATTTGTATTTTTTCTGTCCCTGCAGATTCCTATTGTCCTTGTACACAAGCCACCAAATCAAGCAGTTATCATCTGGTATTGATTCTTCAGTCGCTACCAAGGTAGAAGTGATTCAAACCAGTGGCCTAGATAAGAGTCTCCACAGCTCCTTGTCACTTCCTTCAGTCCCCTATCCCTTTAAATCATACCTTGTCCTACAAACCTGCCCATGTCCTCGCATCCTGAACTAGAGAGAGATAGCCTGGCTTTGTTCACTAGTGTTGCCTGTATACAGGACCACACAGAGAGCACCTTTCATCCACAGCTCCCTCATCTCGTTGGTGATTCCACCTGGCTCCAAATAACAAGGCTTTGGCATATATTGACAGTAGTGCACACAAGGGGAAAAACTCTCCATCTGTGGCCTCATAGCAGAGAGACAAGTGGCTGAATTTCTTAACAGATGGCTTAACAAACTACAAGAAACATGTGTCCCCCTGAGACACATAACCTGACATCAGATAGTTTCAACAACATATTGAAATAAATCCTCCCTCATGAATGCTGGGGCTTCAGATGCAGCCATATTTAAGTCCCAGGATCCCTTGACAAAGCCTTGGGTGATGCAAGTACAACAGTTTTGAGAGATACCACCCTGCATTCCCTGCAAACAGCAGAAGGAATCATGGTGCCAGGCTGAGCAGTGACTGAAATGGCCTAAAGATGCACAGTGATTAGAGAAATTGGGAGCTGAGGCATTAGTACCTGTCAGCAAATATTAGGTCTATCGAAGCCAAGTATCCTCTTTGTTTTCATAACTGTTTGACTTTGTAATAGTTGTATCATTTTAGCTAGGCAAGAACACTTCCCACTCTACAATTCCTTATAACTTTGCCAAACTTTAGCAGTTTAGGCCAAAAATCCCCGTGCCAGATGTCTGCATCAGGTTGAAATTCTGGGAAAATTTCTGCTAAAATAGTTTAGTTGTTTCTAAGAAAAATTAGGAAAAATAAGTTTTGCCTGTGGTATTTTTTTTTACGTTGAGAAGCTTTAATGTTCCCATATTTTAGAGTGGGGACTTGAAACTTGATACTGAAGTTTACCCTGGTTTCAGGAATGTGTCTTTTGCTGCTACTACTTGTCTTTTTTATTTTAAAAAAAGCCCACATTTGGCTAAATTGTAAATCTTGGAAAAATTGCAGTTCATTTGTGCTCAGTAAAGCCTTGTTAGATTTTGGCAGCTGAATTCTCCAGCAACAGCATTGGCACTCAGCATTCTCTAGCTGAGGTCTGCAGGGACCACTATAATACTGGAAAATGGAGATGAGAGCTCAGCTATGCAGTTCGTGATCCCACTACTGCCACTCATGCATTGAGGAAAAGAAAGCTGTTTGAAATGCAGCTGGGACAAAAGACAGAGCAGGAGTGGAAGTGAGGTGATTTTAAAGAGGGGGAATTGAAGCATGGAGAGATGAAGGTCAGAAGTGTCCAGTAATTTTGAGTTCCCAATGTGGGTGCCTAGGACCTCATTTTTCAGAGTACTTAGCATTATATAGCACTATATATGATCCAAGCATAGTTCCCATTGACTTCATTTGCAGCCAGGAGAGATCAGTACTTCTGTAAATCAAACTCCATATGTTGAACACCCAAAAAATGAGGAACAACATGGCTATCCATGAAAAGTTAGGTTTAAATGACGTTGTGGCAGAAGTAGGAATAGAATCCAGTTCTCCATGGAAGTATACAGCTGCCTTCACCATGAGACCATCCTTTCTTTTCCTATAATCACCTGCTTCATTCACTCAACATCTTCCAACTTTTGCAGCAAAAGAGATAGAGGTTCACCAAACAACCACTTTCATGAGCTGCAGCCTCAAAGTTTTGTTTTTTTTTTAAAATGTAGTCTTTGTGTATGAGCTTTACTTATTTGTGAAAGATGAGGAGGGTGAGGTAACATATTTTATTGGTAATATAGGAAATATCTTTTGTTTTTATTTACTTATTTATGGCATGGAAAGCTGTGCTGAGTGCACAAAGGCATGATCTCTACCTGAAACAGCTTACAGTCCAGTATAATATACAATAAAAGCTCCATTATCTGGCACTCTGCTTTTATGCAAAAGAGACAGAAGACAAGGGAGCAAGCTGAAATCAGGGATTTATTCAAAAAAGCAGCTTCCAGGGTATGTCATAGGGTCATTACAGATTGAGCCCAATCTCCTACACCTTCTACATCAACAATGATAACTGATGTTGATAACGATACACAGTAAAAGTTCTGTTATCTGTCATGTTGTGGGAAAGGAGGGTGCTGGTTAATTGAATATTCTGGTTAACCGAGAGTTATACTTTACCAGTGGATATCCTCTGTGGTGGACTATACCAGTTCTGTAACACAGGCATGCTGTACAATTGTCTAAGACAGAAAGTGAAGGAGAGAACATCTTACCATTGTCTTGAATCATATGCAAAAAACTCAGTGCAGTTACTTAACCACAAAAAAAGCGCCTTTTTTAAAAAACACTTATAGTCAAATAAAGGCTCTATCTCTTAAGAGCACACTGCAAGCTTAATTTCTGATGCTACCATTAAATAAGGAAATCCTTATCTGATTAACTGGAAGCCTTTCATGCTTATATCTTGAGTCGGAGGTCTCATGTATTCAAAAATGTATTCAAGATTTTAAACTGGGATCTGAGGACAGCCTGTACCTGGTCTCTAAGCAGTCTGAATGTGTTGCAATGTTCTGATCTGTGGCTGATAAATACATTTATTTATCTGTTGTGGCAAACCAAATGGTGCTCAGAACTGAAATGTAAAATAAACATTTTTCTGTACTTCCACTATTTTACTTGTACTGTCACAAATTCTCTTCCTCGGTTCCTGAACTTCAATGCTTCTGGCTATATAACTTGTGATTGAACTAACATGTATATTTTAAAAAGACATCCAGTCTTGACTCAAAGATTCCAAGAGATAGAGGGGAAAAAAAACCAGATTTTTTTCCTTAAAATAAACAAGATTGCTCCCTTTCACTCCCCAGCTTCCCTGGTTCTCATCCCCAGAAGACTGTATACTATCCTCTTTTCATTCTCCAACTTCCTTTCTGAATTTGAGGGTGGTTCATTTTTTCTAAATTGCTTTTCCATTTGGGTAAATTGGACCAATCCTGCCATGTTCTGAAGCTAAGAATGCTTTTTGCTGAAGATTTATGTTCTTGTTATAGAACCTGTTCAGCAGAGTATAAATAGGTAATTTTCCAGACATAAAAATCCCCTAAACTCAGTATTTGTTAAAAAATAATTAATGAAGTGTCTAAGCTACTTCAGCCCGACAAAGCCTAAAGCATAATGTCTAGAGGAGTTAGTATGCCACGTGTGAACCTGTTTGCTAGACATTATGGTAGTTTCATAATAAGTGATACTGGCCTTTCTCCTAGAGGCTGTATCTACATTAGGGGTTTGGCGAAAAGGTTCTACTATTGCTACCACTAGAGTTGTTCCTGGTAGGGTAACGATAGTGGGAACTCAAGGGTACACTGAGTGCTGCATTTTTTTTAGCACTAGTGTCTAACCCTGCTTGATGCAGATCTAAAGGCCAAGGTGTTAAACGTACTGCTGACTGCAAGTATCTACACCAGTGCTTCCACTGGTGGAAAAATTCCCAGTGTAGACAAATCATTAGGTAGATGCTCTTGACTTAGCATGTTGGAAAAAGAGAACTTGTCACAGAGATGCTTAACTGCTTGACAGACCCTTGGTCCCTGCTGGGCAATAGACCTGTAGCAGTACTGTCTGAGTGGAATCACTGTCTGAGAAAGGAGCAGAAAGTAGAGATGCCAGAGATGGCTGGATCTCAACATAGAACTCACAATCACAGGCCTCCCTGGACTGGTTTATAAGGTTGCCATCCTACCATTGATTTCACTTCCTCTTATACCTGCTGCGCACACATTCCCCGCCTTTATCTTGTGTTATAAAAACAAATACACTCAGAGGGGAAATTGTTACAGTGCAGAACTAATGACCTTGCAAATTAGGATAAATGCCACAATGAGTAACTGTTCTCTGATGCTCTTCTTTCCCTCCAACTAGCCATTCACTCTAAGCTTATGATGCCAAGTTTGTATGATCCTTATGGTAAAATCCCATAGGATTCAATAGTGATTAAACTAATAGAATTCTACTGAAATGACTCAAACATCTATAATATTTAATAGAGAATGAGATTCTTTCCAAACCATCCCATAGAAGTCCACGAGAGGAGAGAAGCCATATTTACAGCCCACAAGTGAGACATTAAAATATGTATTGCATAAGAGCCCTAGGGTTTTACATAATTTTGACATTTGCAATGTGATGGTATTTAAAGGGACCTACCAAAGTAGTTTTTGCATGAGAAAATCAGTCCAGTTTTGTTTCTTGATCCAGGCAGCTACTGTACATATACACACAGAGATTCTCTCTTTCTTTAGGAAGATTTTTTTTTCCTTTTCAAGGGACTTACAGAAAGATCTTGCTCCCACTGACAGCAATGACAAAACTCACATGGATAACGGGAGTAGGAGCAGGCCCTTCAAGTTCAGCAGCATTTCATTATGACATTGCTACATGTGCTTTGTGAGCCAGTTGGTTAAATAATCAAAAAGCTTTTGTAGCTGATTCTAGAATGTAGCTCTGATAGAGGTGAATTCCACTGTACCCACAAGGCATGGTCTGGTTCCAAAGTCCATGTAACTATGGTGATCTTAGTAGGAGATACAGTAACATTTCAGTGATCTGCTTATTTTATTTGTAAGTTTTAGATACTGTAGAGTTAACAGATTTTTATCTTGTATGAAATATGCTTAGTCAAGGGCATACTTCAGTATGGCCCCATTGTTAGCAGACCTTCAGCAGCTTGTGTCAAATATCAGTATAATGGACTAACACACATTATTGATTTAATGACAACTATTGCTGCTAGGGATTGATCTAATGTTTTCATTAGACTTAAAAATGTTTTAACAACAAGTTCATTTAATACTGGATAATTGCAAAGCCCTATATTGCAAAGTATCACATTCTCCCTAGAAGGGTAGTTCAGATGATTTTTTGGGAAGATAAGCAGACTAATCATAAAGGCAAGCTTGAGTGGAATTTGGGAAAATCTAAATCTCTTAAACATAAATAAAAAAGGGTTATTATAAATTGCATTATCAGTGAAACTGGCTGACTTTTTTTAAGTTTTGACCAAAATATTTACATGAAAAAAATTCAATCATTTTTCAACCATCTCTAATAATCAAAATGTGGCTAGTAGCCACTTTTCTTATCCCTTTTTGTCTACTTATTTATTATTAAATCGCTACTGGTTGTCAGTAGGGACTGAACCTGTGACCTTCAATACAAAAAGCATATACTTCTTTTGCTTCCGCTAAAGGAAAAACTCCATTAGCTTTTAGCAGTAATAGGTTCGTTTACTCTATGTGATCCAGCTGGATAAGGGCATTTTGCTGGTCCAGGGCATTTTGTGGAGAGTTTTGAAGCAACTCTGTTCTCTCATGCATTCTTTGGTACTCACCAAAAGCATATGTTTTTTTAGGATGGTGTGCTGCCATTGGCTGGAGTTAGATCTGCATATACTTCCTGATTAACTAGCGCAGTGGTTTTCAAACTTTTTCCATTTGTGGACACCTAAAATTTTTTTACCAGAAGCATGGAGCCCTCGAGAAAGCCTAGACATAGTCTATGGACTCACAGGAGTGCATGGACCACAGGTTGAAAACTATAGGTCTCCAGTGGTGCTGGAAATAAGAGTTCTGGGAGTGCTGATGCACTCCTTGTCTTGAAGTAGTAATAATAAACAGCAGATACATGGTTTCCATCATCACCACCCCACTATAAAATTTGTTCCACCAGCACCCCTGCACTTTTAAGGTAATTACAACCTTTTGTGGAGCCCTTGGACATAGTCTGTGGATCCTCCAGGAGCCATGGACCACAGGTTGAAAACCACTGAACTAGCTCAATGCTAGAACAGCCCATAAATATGTGGAGAAAGAGGTTGCCTTGTGCAATTGATATGAGGTTCATCACTCTGCACCTTTAGAAGATGATGTTTTTTCTCTGAGACGATCGTAAGCTTCCACTGTGTCTGGTCCAACTGGTTTATACCTTTCCAATTCAATTGTATGGGCTCCATTTCTGTTTACTTCATACATTGCTGCCATGTTGTGCAGGCTCACTGTGCCTGCTATTTTGTGTGAGCATATGCGTCTTGCCTTCTGCTGCAGGTTTCTTGACTTTCCTTCTAAAGAATCACAGCTTTCAGGATCCTTGAGAGCATGTAGTCTTGAGTCTAATTATCAGAACTTCTGGCACCAGCTGCTCCATTTGACTTGATTTGGAGGCCGGGATCCTCAGATTTTTCTCAATTTCAGGCCCAAGATGGATACTCAGTTGAAGTACCTGAAAGTAGAGGTCACTTCTAAACACATTGCCCTTGGGCCCTCTCTTGGAGGAGAAACTGAAAATATGCCAGACTACCTTGACACAATGGTCAGGACTGAGTTAGTACCTTCTAAACCTACCACCCCCAAAAATGAGACAACTCCCCTTTAAAGGTGAATTCTACCCTTTCATTACACACAGTGCAGTCTCGTTGAAATCAGTAACCAGATTGGTTTGATCCACTTCATGGGCTTTCCACATTCAATATAATGAAGTTAGTGTCAGACTGACTTTAGGGGCAGACTTGAGCCCTAACTGCAGCCTGTAATAGTAAAAATGTGTGCATTAACATATATGGAAACAGACAGGAGCTTTACCAAAACACCCACACAGAGACACATAGGAGGGAAAATAAAATATTGGACTACTCTGCTCTTCCGACAGTGAGCTGAGTGAGTTCTGATAAAATAATAAACTTGCCTAGTCTTTTGTTACTGCTGGAGGGCCTATCACATCACATTAACTCCTAGCTTGATATACTGTAAAGATAAAATATGCCCCAAATTAAAGTGACCACATTAATGGAAACTTCCACTCTCCTATTTCCCAGCATTATCACAGGGCCTCTCATTGACAGTTTGTATTGCTGTGGCGCAAGGAGAAATTCAGCTCTCTCACTGAAGTAGAAGGAGCCATAGTATCACAAAATAATTTCAAATGCTTAAATGTAGAATAATTGGGGCTGGTAGCGCAATGTAAAGTTTAAATAATATCACTGGAGTATAGCAGAAGGTTCTGAAGCATTTTTTAAAAAGTGATCTACATCAGATTTCCCTGATAGAAATTTCACTATCTTGCCAGTGTCTTTTAGGCAGGAATTTTGTATTAAGGTGTACAGAAGGAATAGCCAGGATTAAAGAGGTGTTTTTAAGGGAGCAAGTGACAACATTTGACCAATTACAGCAAAAGTATACACTACAAATCTACAGCATAATATAAAAAGTTTATATTATTAACATAACACGAGTAAAAAGAAATCAGGTAACTGAAATGCCCAATGCTTTAATTTGAGGGACAAATACATTTGATTGACCTGCTAACATATTTAGAATAATGTAGTACTTTTGTCAGATATAGATGGTAAATTCTTCCGAAAGACCAATGGGGGGGAAATGGGTGCATTTATGCACACCATATCAATGCATAATAGTCAGTTGGGGTATGTCTAGATTACATGGCTCCGTTGATGAAGCCATGTAAAGTAGTTTACTCGACATAGTCAATGAAGCGGGGATTTAAATAATCCCCGCTTCATTAAAATAAAAATGGCCACCGCGCTGTGCCGACAATCAGCTGATCTGGCACAGTATGGCAGTCTAGAGACAGTGCGGTCGATAAGGGAAGCCTTTGTCGACCGCTCCCTTATACCTTGTGAAACGAGGTTTACAGGAGCGGTTGACAAAGGCTTCCCTTGTCGACCGTGCCATGTCTAAACTGCCGTGCTGTGCCGGATCAGCTGGTTGTCGGCACAGCGCGGCGGCCATTTTTATTTTAATGAAGTGGGGATTATTTAAATCCCCGCTTCATTGACTATGTCAAGTAAACTACTTTATATGGCTCTGTCAACGGAGCCATGTAGTCTAGACACACCCTTGCATTGGAAGATGTCATCTATGAGCAAATCTCTTTTTGAGCTAATGTAATATTTTTAAGGCAGCCTATAGTTTAATAAATAGCATGCCTGTTGGCCATGAAGTAACATGAGCAAGAGAAAAATAAATCCAAATGGCACTTGATGATATACGGAAAAAAGAGCCTTTTAAGCATCTCATATAGAAGAGATCACCTGCATACAGAAATCTGTGTGTGAGATAATGTACCTCCTGTTTTTATTATTTATTTTTATTATTTAAGATCATTAAGGTAAAACCACAGCAGAACACTTTGCAGCGGTATCTGTTGCACATCACTGAAGAATAGACTGCGGAAACATCAATCTCTGTGTCACTATCCCTCTAATTGCCAGAAGGAGAACTGGAATCTAGTGGAGGAGATGGAGAGCCCCAAAAGGAAGGCCCTGGGCTAATTGGAATTTAGGGTGAATGGCCTATGGGTACCATGTACTATTTAAGCCCTAGTTACATCTTATTTTGGGGGGTTAAGGAAGGTACAAAGTGTTGAATAGATCTTGTGCCAGCCCTTTGCACAGATATGAATTTTATCTCTAATGCATAGTGTAGCTGTAGGGAAAGACATTGACACCAAAAGGACTAAATGATGCTAATAATGATCTGAACAGGTTTTAAATTTTGTGAAAAGATACTGTACAATAACTATAACAGTGTACATTGAAACTCTTTTAAATTCTGTTTCCTTTGAAGTCAATGTAAGTTTTCCATTGAGTTTAGTGGGAGCAGGAGCAGTTACAAAATCATCTGTTCCAGTCACATTTTTTCATTTTATTCTCTAAGAATGTAAATAATTTAATATTAATACCTGATATTTTAATACATAAGGGATGTGGGATTCTGCTTATGTAAATATTAAAACGTCAGCATCATATGCAATATAACATTAGTGTAAAGAAAACTAATAAATAAGTTTTTCAAAAAAAAAGCTATTCCTGTTTTGCTTTTGCTTTTGTCATCTGTTGGATATGAATATATAAATTAAAGGAGATTGTCTTCTGGGTTTGCAATCTCCAAGATTGAGGATTCTTAATAACAAATGTAACTTTGGAGAAAGGAATTTACAGTTCAGTAAGTCCGAGTGTATTCTCACACTGCTTTTAAATCAGCAGAGTTGTTCCTGATTTTCTGTGGTATAAGATCAGAGGTGTGTAAAACTCTGGGCCAGACCCTGAGCTGCTGTCAGTATAGATATTTGGATTTGCATGAATTGAGACTCTGGTTCTGTAAAGCTGTAATCTCCGACTCGTCTCCCTATGTTTTGTGCTACATTTTTTTTCGGTTTAACTAAAGAAAATGAGGTCAGTTTGGGAGGCAAAGGAACTGACTGAAAGAAAGTATTGTATGCTGTGCGAACCCCTTGAGGCACATGTTTTGACTGTCTCATCGGAGCATGTTACTTAGCTCACAGTTGTGCATGTGAGGGCAGGAGACCCTAGGTAAGTAATTTCCCTGTTTCTCTCTAAAATAGTATTTAGTAGTACTTACAGGGACACCCTGTTCTTTTTTGCCTGCAGAAACCATTTTGCATTCTTTCAGCACCTTTAGCTTCTGCTTGATTTCTCTATCTACCTAGAGCTTGGAGTTGGCTAGATGGGGAGATAGGTTTGAAGTTATTCTCTTGTGCATGAATGTCTGCTTGTTTCAGATAAAATGTTCTGACATCTCAAACTTTTATCTTGAGCATATATTAGACACTGTATTGGCTGTGGTCACAGCATGATAGTTCAGTTGAAGGTTTCCATTAAAAAACACATTTTGTGCTTGGTTGGGAGGAGGAAGAAAATGTATAACTCAACTGCACAAATTCACCCTGAGTTGAAAATTGGCTCAGCTTGAGGGGACTTCGCAAATAATGCATATGTAGGACAGAGAGGCTTTGTCTACACTGCAGGGTTTTTGCGCAAGAAGCTTTTTGCGGAAGAGATCTTCCACAAAAACTTCTTGCACAAAAGCGCATCCACACCTGAAAAAGCGCATCACAAAAGCGATGTGCTTTTGCGCAAGAGAGTGTCCACACTGCATGGACACTGTTGCGCAAGAAAGCTCTGATTGCCATTAACAGAATGGCCATCAGAGCACCTGATGAGGAAGAGGGTGCTGTGATTAAGGCAGTGAACTGGGGCTTGGGAGACAGAAGTTCAATACCTGACTGCTAAACATTCACAGTGTGATGTTAGGCAAGTCATGTAATATGGTTTTTGCCTCAGTTTCTTACTTATAAAATACGGCTAATAATATTCCCATGTTCTCAGCTTCCAGTCTTGCCTAGTTAGAATGGAAGATGTTGGGGGCCCCATGAATTACTATGTGTTTTGACAGACTTAGCACAGCCTGTGCTAAAGAGTGGGCTGTCTTCCTCTCAGTGGACTGCAAGACTGTCATAGCCAGGAATCTGGCTACCCTGCGTGTGGGCAATGGTAAACAAAACGGCTCATGGGCCATATATAAAACCCCCATGGGATGCATGCAGGCTGCAGGTTGCTCACCACTGGCTTAGGACAATGGAGTCTAGGTATTAGTGTAATACCAATTCTATATTTAAAAGATAAGAGTAAACAAAATATGACTGCTCTAAATCAGCTCTCTGAATGGTTCACAGCTACTTAAATGAAGATCTTTGGTAATCCTGGCTATAAACTAAAAGAGCTATTTTTCTTGAGCTTCTTCATGTTCCCTTCATACAAACTAATATACCAGTTACCGTGTGCTGCCTATTGATCAGGTCATGAATAAGGCTTGCAACTCTCTAGTTAATTAAACCATACTTCTCTTTTTCATGCTTTTGAATGCCCCAGGAATGTATCCTGTGGTTTCAGGCTAGTTTGAATCCTATATTGGAGGGTCCTGTATTTATCTTCCTGTTTTCAAAACAACGAGTGGTCCTGTGGCACCTTAGAGACTAACCAAAATATATAGAATCATGAGCTTTCATGGGAAAACCCACTTCATCAGATGAATTGGAGTTGAAATAACAGAAACCAAGAGATATACAGCAGCAGAAGTAGTACCAGTCAATTGTGGGACCTGTGTTAATGAGGCTAATTAAGTGGCTGGATGTGTCCCATTCATAGCTTTTGATGTGAAAATGTGGATGTTAAATTTTATAATTTTTCAATCCTCTCCGTAAGGCTTAGCTGTCACTCTGGTCTCCGATTTTACTTGATAATATTTTTCTCTCTTACGCACACCATTCATGTTTGTTAGATTGGTATTGGGAGTAGGGAGTATTATCATGGGACTATATTGTGGGTTTGCTAGATGGTAGGTAGGACCTGCCTCTCCCTGACTTTATACTGTAGCTTTGTGTCCCTGGGTGAGATCTTCTAGTCTGTTATTCAGATGCTGTTCCAGTGTGAAAAGGATCATGTAACAGAGACTGTGGCTAAGCAGCACTGCAAGCTACTGTCACCCCAGAAGGGGTGAGTATTTGGAGGCTGAAGGCATGGCTCATCATCATCATCTGGCCCCTTTGTACCTGACAGTGCCTGAAGAATGGTACTGGGGAGAGTGCACATGCTAGTTTAGAGGTATAGTCAGGGCCACCTCTCACTGCACCTCTCCAAATCCATCAAACCTTCGGCCCTTTCCAGGCATCATGCCTCCAGCCAGCCTGGCTTGAGATCCTTGGCTCTGCACCCCACACCCAAGATCCGCTGGCTGTACAGGCCATAATTGACTCCATCCATTTACCCTGTAGTTATTTTCTTCTTACAAGCAGACTCCTCCTCCCCACTCTGAACTCTGTTTGCAGGCAGGACTGTCTGCTGCTGTGGGACAGGCAGACCACATACAAAGATACAAAAATTCTATGCATGGGATGGTTCATTCTGCTGCTTCCTCCAGCAGAGGGATCCAAAGACAACACAGGGGGCTCTGGCTGCCTTGAGCTTGCTTCTCTTCTTGTCTGATGCATGCCATGGCTGTTGTGATAAGATTAGCTCAGTCCCATAGTAAACAGGAGCAGCCTGGTAGCAGGGGTCCTCTACTCTGAAACTCACTTCCTCTTCTCTCCCTATATCTGATAACTTTCAGTGCATGCTGCCAGGATATTCCATTTCCAAGCTTTAGGTTTGCTTAGGATTCAGGAGTGGAAGGACAGAAGGGAATTTATTTTGGTGTGTTTCTTGGTCATTTTGCTGGGTGTCGAGGGGTATCTACTCTAATAAGCCAGATTCTTAGGTGATGGGCTTCTCACTGACTTGGCTATAACTGAGGGAGTGTGGCTCTCAACAGGCACCCTTATACCAGTACAAAATTAATACTTCATAAGGGCACAGATTCCCAGGCCAGAAGGGACTGCTATGATCCTCTAGTCTGTCCTGTGAAATAGAGGACACAGACCTTCCCCCAAGTAATTCCTAGAACAGATTTGTCAGGAAAAAAACCCCCTACTACCTTGATTTTAAAATTGCTAACAATGGAAGAATCCATCTCAGCCTTTAAGTTACTCCAATGATTAACTAGTCTCAGTGTTAATAATTTACATTTTATTTCCAGACATGATTTGTCTAGCTTCAACTTCCAGCCATTGTATTGTGTTACACCTTTCTCTGCTAGATTGAAGAGCACATTATTAAATATTTTTCCCCATGTAGATACTTTACAGAGTGTAAAAAACTGTAATCATCTCTTAGGCTTTGTCTACACTCACACTTTTGTTGGCAAAACTTTTGTCGGTTAGGCACTTGATAAAACCACAACCCTGACTGAAGTAAGTATCGTTGCATAAAGATCTGGCATCTATGTTGGCAGTGTTGCATAAAAGCCTCCACCCGAGCTATTACACATGGATTTTCTGGAAATACACCAAACTGTAAGGTCCTGCCAACACATATCTTAGACTGACAAAAACCTCCTGCTGACTGCATTGATGGGGGAGGAGGGCAGTTGTCTTCTAAGTCACTTCATTACTGTTGATTTGTAAATAATTCTCTGAAGCTGTGTAATTGTTTCAGCTGCATTGCTTTTTAAACTCTGCAAGTCCTTGTGATCTTAAACCTTTCAAATCTGTAATCTTTGTAAAACCTTGCAACTTCGTAACTCTCAGCAACTTTGCTTTCTAAATTTAGAAACTTACTGTAAGCTTGGTGATTGAGCCTTGCAACTTTGTAATCTTTGTAACTCTCAGCCACTTTGCTTGTAACTTGCTCTAAGCTGTATTCTCCCCTGAGATATGAATGTGTGTGTGTGAGTGGACACTATTGTGTGTTTGGGACTAGAAACTGCAAGGCTGAGCACACGGAGCCAGGTGATGAGTCATCAGATTACTTAAGGAGACTGCTGCTCTGCTGGATCAAGGGAAGTCTGGGCATGCTTCCTGATGACAAGTGTGGATGAGTCACAGGGGTTGCACAAAGGCAATAAAAGCAGAGAGCAGGTGGCAGAAACCCTATTTCTTTCTGAGAAGAAGCAGCCAGTTTCTTTCCTCACCAGCTCCCCAGCCATGATCAGCAGACAGACCCTCCAGAATCTACATGCCTTGGCTCCTTCTGCAACCCATATGCCTGTGTAAGTGTGTGAGTGCCTGAGGGCAGGAATGAATGTGTGTGAATGAGTGAATGCATGAAGGTGTGTGTGTATGTGTGTGTGTGTGTGTGTGAGAGAGAGAGAGAGAGAGAGAGCTGTTTCCCCTTTAGTTTAAATCTTTAGTGGCAGCTCTATCCTCTTTAGTTTAGCCATATAGTCCATATAGCGGAGTGTTAATTCCTCAATCAATAAATCCATTGTAGTGTAACCCTGGGTGGTCTCCAGTGGGAATAATTTGGGGTAACAGGCAGGAGATGCTGTCCCAGCAGTGTAGCTACTGCCACTTGTGAGGGGTGGTTTAATTCTGCTGGTGGGAGAGCTCTCTCCCATCTTCATGGAGCAGCTATACAGGAGACCTTTCAGTGGTGCAGGTGCAGTGGTACAGATTAGGGATGTTAAATATCAGTTAACTGAATAGTCGAGAAACTTCATGAATTCTTATCGGTTAGTCGACTATTCTATAGTTCCCGAGGGCAGGGCTGGCAGCCAGTGTATCAGAGGCAGCAGTGCGAGGTTCCAGGTGGGAACTGGTCCGCAGCAGGGTGGCAGCAGCCCATGTCTGGGGGCGGGGTCTGAGCTCCTGGACCCAGTATGAGCCAGAACTGGACTGGGCTGCCTGCCTGTGTGGCTCCTAATACACTTTAAATGCAGAGCTGCAGTGGGGGAGGGTCCTGGACCCAACGTGAGCCAGGACTGAGCTGGGCTGCTGGCCAGCCTGCTAAAAAATATACTGGCAAGGGAGTGGGGGAGGGAAATGCATGTAGTCTATAACATTAACCTATATGCTTTGCTTATTGATTAATCAGTTAATCAACTACACTATTACATCCCTAGTACAGATATGCTGCGGCAAGGGTTGTAGTGTCAACATAGCTTTAGATAAGCTGAATAGATCTGAGCTCCTGGAGGATGCGCATAAGGATTCCAGCAGCAGTCAAACCAGTGCCAATTACAGAAGTGCAATACCCTCGCTACTGCTCCAGTTTCTCTTATTTATGCATCCAAGGATTGCATTTGCCCTTTTGGCTGTAATGTCTCCCTGGGAGCTCATAATCAGAGGATTATTCACCCTGACCCCCAAATCTTTTTCAGTGTCTCTGCTTCTGAGAATAGAGTCCCCCCTCATCTTGTACAAATGCTCTACATCAGTGTTTCTTAAACTTTTTAAGACCAAGGAACACCAAACAATAATTTTTTTTTAATGAGGAACACCAAGGGTTTTTTGTTGAGAGAGAAAACCCCCAAAAACCTGACCAGATGACACTTTTACTTCTGACGACAATATTCACTCCCTGCCCAATGATAATAAGTATCTTTTAAAAAGTATCTTTTTAAATCTAAGTATCCCAAATTATATTACAATAACTTTAAATAGTATATTGTGGTATGTTTGTGAGCAATCTTCAACTATAAACAAACACAAATACACAAATAAAACTTGGCAATCGCTATCAATTAAATAAAGAAAAAGTTGTCAGGAAAACAAAAACAAAGAAGTAACATTGTGCCCCCCATGGTGGAAGCTTCTGATGCAACTTGCAAGTTTTCCCGCCCTCTCCCCAGGCAGGGGCTGGGCTGGCGTCACTCACAGCAGCCTGGGGCAGGGTTAATGACGTCACTCCTCTCGCTTTCCCCACCCTCCCCCAATCACAAACTTAGCCCTGGTTTTCATTGTTAAAGCTGAGTGGTCCAGTGCCAAGGGACAGCCCCTGCTTTTTTTTTTTTTTAATTTTTCTGGATCCTTTGGGCCTGCCCCTCGAGCCTCCGGACCAACATGGGCCACCTGATGCAGCGAAGTGCACGTGTCCCAAAGGTACAGTGAGTTGCTGGGAGAGGGGGAGGAAGGGCAGGAGGTAAGAGCACGCCCAGGGGTGTATATAAGTGGGAGGAGTTTCGGGCGGTTGCCATGGGCTGTGCTGGGTGTCTCGCGTACAAATGCGGCAGGGCAGAACAGAAGCGTAGGGATTCCCCTTTTAAGGTGGCTATCTTCTCCACGGCATACCTCAGACTGCCTTGCCGTGGAACACAGTTTAAGAAACGCTGGTCTCTGTGCTTTGTTCCAGATGTTTGCATTTACATGATGTGGCTAAATTGAAAAGCATATTGTTTGCTTGCACTCTGCTTGCCAAGCAATCCAGATTGCTCTGTATCAGTGACCTGTCCTCTTCATTAGTCACCACTCCCCCAATTTTTGTGTCAGCTGCAGATTTTATCAGTGAGGATTTTTATGTTTTTTATCAAGTCAATAACAATAATGATGTTAACTAGTGCTGGACCAAGAACCTATCCCTGCAGAACTTGCCTGGAAACACACCTGATGATTCCCTGTTTACAATTACATTTTGAAATTTCCAAATTAGCCAGGTTTTAATCATTTATTGTGCACCATATTACAAATATGTGACCTAGAGGGTATTTTCTTTACATTTTGGAGGAGAACTCAGCCCACGCTGAGGAGAAGATTTGAAAAAGGAGTGTTCAACAGGCAATGTGAACCACTAGCAGGAGAGACATTTATTTTCAGTCACAGGATGTAAATATTTGGGTGTTAGGCAGGCTTCAGGACCTGGGAACAGGAAAATTCTGAAACAGGGCTACTGATGGGGGGTGGAGGGCAAAGAGGGCAGCTGCTCAGGGCTCTCAGTTACCGCTGCTGCTACCTTGGCAGCTCCAATGCCCTGGTCCCTTTAAATCGCTGCCGGAGCCTCTGACAGAACACACCCTGCAGCCTTGGCGGCACTGAAGAGCTGGCTGCAGGAGGCTAACCCCCAGCCATGCCCCTTCCACCTGAGGCCCCATCCCTTCTGGAGGGCCTGGCAAAAACTCTCCTCCGACCTGTTCTAAAACCAGACTGTGAGCCTGTTTCTCTTCTCACCGGCACTGGATAAATCAGGAGTAACTGTAGCTAACTAACTGAGTTACACTTCTGTAAAACTGATCTAAGTGAGGGGAAGAATCAGGCCCTGTGCTTAACTGAGAAAATTCTCAAGTACCTGGGAAACTGGAACTGTATGAACTGTGTCGTGTTGTGGCGGGAGTTCAGGCAATCAAGAGCTGAGTCTTCTCTGAAACTCACAATGGAACTGTAACTATGTCTGCATCAACCTGGGGAGTTCATATTGTGTATGCACAGGACTTGGATGCAAGATAAAATGTTTTGATCTGGAATTCAGTTACATAACATTTTAAAAATGTTTTTTCAACCCATTACTCACAACTGAAGTTCAAGATCACGACACATCATTTCTCATGGACATTTGCTTTTATTTCTGGTGTGCTTTACTGGAAAATTATTAGCCTGTAGAGAGATAGCTGGCAAAAAATTCCAGACCTACATATTTAGTTTTAGTAGTAAGTCAGTCAGACATCTAGGCAATTACCTTCCGTTCAAGATGACAACTTAGAGACATGTTTATTTTGTCTCCAGGAATCCCTGTTATTTTAGGATCCTTTCCAGACTGCAACTAGTGCTAACTCGCCAGTATTTGGAGATTCTTGTCTATGCTTTGGTTTCCTATCTGGCCTGGAGTAAGTACTCAATTATTGACTTGCTGGCCTCCTTTCAACCTTTTCAGTTCATTTCCTGCTTCAATTCAATTTCAAGGGGAGAGCTGTGAGCTTGTCTAAACTCAGGGTCTCATATCTTCATCAGTCCTGGTGGGTCTACACTGCATTAACTAATTTTTGAAGTGAATTAATCTGCACATGGCTTTGTGTGGAACCCTCACTATCCTAGCAGTGTGGCAAAGCCTTTAATACAGGACTGATCTTTGTGCTGAGCCTCAGTCTGACTCTTAAAAATAGCTTGAAGTCCAATCTTGTGATGTTCAGAGCCCCCTTGAGAGGTGATGAGTTCTGCCCGAGGAGGTACCAAGTACTCTGCAGAACAGGGCCTGTCCTCTTTTATGCAGCGCTAATGGATTCACTGAGAGATCCCTTGCCTCTGTCCTGCTACCAGGCCCCCTCTCTAGTTCCTGTTGATGTCTGGAGAGCACATTTCATGGAGGATCCTGGCTCCCAACAGCTCCCACAATAGCTGCTTCATGAGCTCCCCTAAAAGGGAAGTTCCACAGTGACAGATGGCAGGTTAATACAGTTGCTCTACTGGCAACTTCGGGAGGGAGAGAATCTGGAGAGCCATCTCTAGGCCTGCAGAGTCTCCCGGGAGAAACTGGGCCATATTCTGCTCTAATTCACACCAGTTTAAATCCAGAGTAACTTCACTGGCGTTACTGTGGGTTTACACCAGTACATCTGAAAACAGGATCTGGCCCACAAGATCTACAGTATAAGGAGCATCATTCAGCCCGCGGGACTTGTAACTCCTGCCTAAACTTGATTAGCTAGCAAAATAGTTCCTGTTCCAGGAGTACACTCAGTGCCATATAAGCCAGAGGCTTCCCTCAGGCAGTGAACATATGAGCTTAGTTGGAACAGAGTTTATTCTCTTTTGACATTTTATTGGGAAATCAGTTCCTTGTGTGAGTGAGAAAAGGTGTTTGTATTGGACCAGATTAGATGGTATTCCCCTTCTGAAACATGCTGGGTCTCTGACTAGCTAGGAAACTCAGGCAAGGACAGGGTTCTGGAAACCATTCTTTTGCCACCTCCCAGGATGATTCAATTCAGACTACTTGGGGCTGAATGCAACAGCCTCAAAAAAAAAAAAAAAAGAAGAAGAAGGAGTAACGTTAAAAAAAATGAGGGGGTTGGTTCAAACGCGTCCCGGTGCGCACTTTCACTTTTGAAACAGCTGTTGAGCAGAGTAACACGCCGGCGACATCATGCTAATGAAGCGCGGGATATTTAAATCCCTGCTTCATTAGCAATTTTGGTCACCTACATTTGCATCCCTAGGTCGAACTAGGGAGCAAGTGTAGACGTACCCTATAAGATTTGCAGAGCAAGTTCTCTACTTAGAGTCTTTTTAGTTTATAAAGTCTTTGGGGGAAAGGAGGCCTTTTTGTTCTGTGTTTGTACAGAGCCTAGCACAGTGGCACTGTGGTCCATGACTGGGGCTCCTAGGTGCTGCAGTTATAAAAATAATCCATGATAATCTATACTGTTATAAAAGGAGAGGTGTCTGTCATGACGTCTGTCACAGAGAATATTTGAGAAGACTCGAGAAGTTTCTAGGAGGAGGCGGGTCCCCAGCCCCACCTACAGCCCCGCCCCCTCTGCTGAGGCCCCACCCCCACCATGGGGAAGCGAGGAGGAGGAGCAGCATGCCAAGTGCATATCCACCCTCCACCACAAGAAGGGGAAGAGCGCACAAGCACATATGCCCCAGCATTCCCGGAGGAGCGGGGAGGCAAGAGGCTGCATGGCCTGAGCCTCCCCACCCCCAGGAGCAGCGGGAAAGGAGGAGGCCCCGTGGTCCAAGCCAGCCCAAGTCTCCCCGGCCCCAGGAGCAGCAGGGAGGGAGGAGGCCATGTGCACACTCCCCCTCCCACCATGGGAAGGGGAAGAATGCACACGTGTGTGCCTTAGCATCCCTGGAGCAGTGGGGAGGGAAGAGGCCACACAGCCCAAGCCTCCCGACCCCCAGGAGCAGTAGGGAGGGACGCGGCCATGTGGCTCCAGCCTCCCCAGCCCCCAAGCAGCGGGAAGGGAGATGGCCGGACGGTCCAAGCCAGCCCAAGCCTCCCTGCCCCCGGGAATAGCATGGAGGGAGGAAGCCATATGTACATCTACAGTCACAAGAGGATGGGTTATGCTAGTCCTAATAAAGCATTGGCTACTTTTTTATGTAAAAGTATATTAAAGGAACAAGGACACTTTAAGATCACGATTTGATTTCACTTGTGTTACTAAGCATCAGTTAGTGAAACTGACAGATTAAAATAATTTATTTCTTGGTAGTGATGCTCTTTGTTTACTTTTTGCATTTCTGTGAGCTTGAAAATCAATGAGGTCACTTTCACTCTTGTGTCCTCCAGTACTGCAATGGTCAGGTTACAGTCACAATAGTGGAACATTCATTACTTTAAAACAGCTCTTTGAATTGGGATAGTTTTTAAATGGCTTTTTGTAATTTTTGTTTTTACAGAGTCCAAACTTTGAACAATCTTATGTAGTGTTTATCCTAAATTGTGTGCACAATATCATGGGAAATCAAGAGATGGTGCTATTGTGATTAATGTTATAATTTTTGATTATTTGTTTATCTAGCAGTTAGTGCTTGAATAAAATGTTTACTGTAGCTGTGGTGCAGTTCATGCCAAAAGCTGCTATACCACCAAGAAAGTCTGTTCTGCCTTTGTTTCTTTCTAAGAATCCTTGTAAGGTACTATCTACTGCCTTCAAGTTGTAACCAGGCAAGCAAACAAAATATTTCATGGTGCCAATTGCCAAAACATAACAGTTTGTGTTTATACTTTGGAAAACAATTTATAAACAGTTCAGCTAATATTTCGTTTATTTTTTCCTATGCTTTTATTCTCTAATTTATTACTGGTGAATAAACGGAATGGGAAAAGATATATTTGGTGCTCTTAGTCATAAGATGAGGTTTGGGTGAGGAGTGAGCCCAAATATGAGGGAACTAGTTGTCCCATTTCTGTGATGTGCTAACCCATTAGTTGTGTCACCAAACCAAAGGGATTGTTGGGAAGTCTTCTTCCTTTTGGGGTCGACCCCTTTCTCCTACCACGGCTAACTCACTTCTCCCAGAGACAACAGTCCAATGTCTCAGAAAAATATCACCTTCCCGTACCCTCATCCCTCATTTCAACTGACACAAGCTGACCACTGTGCTGTACTTGCTCTAAAAGTACTTCTTGGGAACAAAGCAGAAACATTTCTAGCCAAGTGCCATTTAATATGAGGTTGTTTGTCAGATGTTGCTATGACTGTGAGAAAGCATTTTATTGAAATGTTAAACAAATGAATGGATTCCCATAACACTACCTCTCTCCAAATGCATGCAACCCACATCCCGGGACACAAGATTTGTGGCAGACAAGGTCAGAACTATGTGTGTGTGCACGCACATGTGTGTGCTTGCACTGCGTTAAAATACTGTCAGCACCTTCCTGCCCCCTGAAAAATGAACACCCCCATCAGATAGGCTGAGGTGGTTTCTCTTGTGACAATGAGTTTTCCTTCTTTCTTTCTATTTAGCTTGCAAGGCATTGGTCGATGAGCTACTGTACGACATTAGGAAGGTGAATCCAAAGAGGACCATTGATGTGGGGTCATTCCGAATAAGCCGTGACGGCACACAAGAGAGGAGTAAGGTAACAGGAAAATGATCTGACAGTACATAATTGCTGATATGTGCAATTACCAACCACTTATCCAAACAGCAGTTGGTCTTAATCTTCCAACCTTTTTCTTGCTAAGGGTATCAGGCACTAAATTGCTTCTGTTTCCTTTGGGACCCAAAGTAATCTTTAGGCTTCAAATTGAGGTATTTACTTCTTTTCAATACCTACATTTTTGGCTTTTTAATGTTTTGAGATGTATTATTCCACTGTTCATCTTGACAGAAATAAATCAGTGCTACCCATGCTATTAAAAGAGAGAGAGAGAATATATGCATCTCCTGTCTAGAGACTGATATCTATGTAATCAGCTTTTGTGGTCTCTATCTGAAGTGTATCTATCATCTTCCTTAGAGCCTGTGCGAAGATACCGAGTGCTTTCAAATCCCATTGACTGCAGAGGAACTTGAGGATTTTGATGCTTTGCCAGATGTGACCCGTAGGCCTGGTCTATGCTCAGGCCCGCCGACAGGGAGTGACAAAGGGAGCAATTGCCCCCAGTGATTCAAAAGACCCCGGGGCTCCTGAATGCTGCTATTCTGGCAGCAGCGGTGCCCGGAGCCCCAGACCTTTTAAAAGCCTGTTGGAGTGCCACGCAGCACACTCCAGGCAGCACTGAGGGCTGGCGGGGGGCCATGCCACAGTTCGGGCAGCACTGAGGGCTGGCTGCCTCGCGCTACACTTTTTTGCCTGAGACTCTGCCTCTTCTGGGAGCACGGAACCAGCCCCGCACCCTGGCTAGGTCCCAGCGAGTCCCACCCTGCCTATGTGGCTCCCCTACCTATGCCAGACAATCAGGGGTGTGAAGAATCCACTGCCTTAAGCAGCGTTGTTAAGCCAACCAAAATCTGTGCAGCCTGTGCTAGGGCGATGGAAGAATTCTTCTGTCAATCCAGCTATTACCTCCCAGGGAGGTGGATTAGCTAGGCAGATAGGAGTACACCTCCCACTAGCATAGGTAGTGTCCACACTGAAGCGCTACAGCAATACAACTGCAGTGGTGCAGCTGTGTCACTGTAGCATTTTAAGGGTAGACATGCCCTGAGACTGCATGCTTTTAGGGATAGAACCATGTCTTCCTCTGTCTGTTGTGTAGTGGAGAACTTACTGGGTAGCCCTGGATAAATAATAGAAAATAGAACAATCGAAAAGCCCTTGGGAATGTTCAGCCAGCTGAATCATTCCATGAATATCCTAGGATGAGTTTTCAGAAGAGAATGGCCATGTTATAAAGATGAAGACTTGCTGCTCATTTATTTCAGTGCCTGACCCTGATGATGCTTCTCAGGGCTGGCTTTATCATATGTAGGCTTCCAAACTGCCAGGTAGAGGGATCAGGGAATGAATTGTGTTCCCCTGCAGTTCTTCTGCTGGGAGAGAAGGTTGAGCTGGCCTATGATGTGTCTAGTCAGCTGAGGACAGAATGGGTATGAAGCTTTCTAGCCAGGGCCCCAGGGGTCATATATATTGCTGAAGATGAGAGCTGATTCTGATCACAGTGCAACTCCAATAACTTTATTTATTTTAGGGTAGTGCTTAGAAGATTCAACTTAATTCAGGGTCCAACACATAGTGAGAGATATTCACTACCCCAAAGAACTTACAGGCTAAACAGACAAGGAATGGAAACCATGGGTGGTTGGTGAAGGCACAGATGGCGGAGGAAAGCCTCGGGTCCCACTTCCAGCCCCGTCCCTTCTTCTGAGGCCCTGCCCCTTCCCCACCCCTATGGGGAGGTGTATACTCCCCCTCCCAACCACAGGGATAGAAGGGGAAAAGGTGGGTGCATGCCCACTCCATGCTCAGAGAGTGCATGGCATGACCCCAGCCCTGGAGGAGGGGGGGGACACACAGCCTGTCCCAGCCCTACCTCTCTAGTTCTGGAGCATGGGGAGGGCAGGTGCTGGGGGCAGCAGCACTCTGCCCCAGAACACCTACTGCAGGGCAAAGCTTTCCCCCACCTTACAGACCAGAGGCTCATGATGGAAACATAGTTGAAGAGTCTTCTCTAAGGTCACATACAACAGGTCAGTAGCAGAACTAAGACTAGAACTTGGAGCTCCTGGGCCCTGTGCCACCAGCCGATCCACTGGACCAGACAGCCTCTTTCATTTCAGCTCACATTTTCACTGGTGTCCCCAGTATCAGAATCGCTCATTAACACTAGTCCTGATGTATCTTTAGAGCAGTGGTTTCCAACCTTTTTATGCATGAGATCGCTTTTTGAATTTAAGTGCAATCCAAGATCTACCTGAAACCTAAATAGCCTTGTCCTGCCTTCTTTGTGACCCTTCTCTGAGGCCCTGCCCCTGCTTACTCCATCCCCCATCCTCCCTCACTTTCACCAGGTGGGGGGAGGGTTGGGGTGCAGGCTCTGGCCTTGGATTAAGGGTGAGAGGGGCTCTGAGCTGAGCTTGGGGCAGGTAGTTGGGGGTACAGGAGGGGGTTCATGACAGGAGTAGGTTTTTGGGATGTGGGCTCCTGCTGGACCCTGCTTACCTCAGGTGGCTCCTGGGTGGTGGTGCAGTGGGGCTTAGGCAGGCTCGCCCCTGCCCTGACCCTGCACCACTCCCAAAAACAGCCAGCAAACTCCATCCCCAGTCCTGCTGTGTCCCCTCTCTGCTCTGTGGAGATAGGATACAAAG
Source organism: Pelochelys cantorii (assembly GCA_032595735.1). Classification (NCBI taxonomy): domain Eukaryota; kingdom Metazoa; phylum Chordata; order Testudines; family Trionychidae; genus Pelochelys; species Pelochelys cantorii. Next base: position 243,917,346 of record CM064327.1, read on the forward strand.
TGGGAGAGGAGGCACCTTGACATCAGCACCCCTCTTCTCCCTCTCCTTGCCTGCACGAAAGCAGGAGGCTCCTGAGGGGACAGCTCCAAGGCAAAGGGCAGGAGATATGCAGCAGGGGAGGCAGTTGAAGTGCCAGCCCTTGATAACAGTCTCTTGGCCAAACCAGTTAGGATCACCTGTCAGAGGCACCAAGATCTACCAGTAGATCCAAATCTACTGGTGGGTGATCACTGCTTTAGAGTAACTTTTTGTGTCCTCTCTGCTTATATGACATTTCAAAGTACAAGAGATGTCATTAGTTGCATGCCTTTTTATGTAACATAAAATAGATAAGTGTTCCAGGAACACAACTCCGTGGAGGAGCTAAGCAGATCTGACTCTAGCTTATACTGTTTTGTTTTCTCATTAGTAGCAATCTTAAAATGGGTGAGTGATTTTTCCCATCCCTTAATATTAAAAGTCTACATATCTTTAATAAAATCCATGTTCTCAATCCCTACTCTCTAATGTAACATAATTGCTCATTAATCCATCTTTCATCATTTGTTTAAATATAGAAAATAGACAAGCCCTTAATGTGTGCCAAGCTAGTGTGCTGTAGGCGGAGCTGACCCTAGGGTACAGCAAATCAGAGGGACCATGCCAGGCCCTGTCCTTTGAGGGCCCTGTGGGCTGGCATGACTGGCCAGTGCAATAGTCCCACAAGCGATGTCACTTCCAGCCCAGGACCTGCACTTCCTTAGGGACATCCCTGGCTGTCAATTCACATTTTGGATTGTCACACCCTAAATTGCCATGTAGACATAATGTAGGTTTCATTGAAAGTCAGTAAGAGTAAGCATAAGGGCCCATAGCTGATCAGAAAATAATTTTTTCACAAATATTTTTCCCATTTTTATCTCAAAAATTTAATAAGAATTACATTTTGAGGAAAACATCAACATTTTGAATTTAGAAAAGTTTGAACCAGCTCAATGTAGAACTGTCTTTTAAAAAATAAAATAGACTGGGGCAGATCGGTCCTTCTTCATGCATGTGGTAGGTGCTTGGTGTTTAATAACCTGGAAGTGGTACTGAAGAGTCTGCACTACTGTGTCGTACATTTTCCAGTCATGCAATCCCACATCTCACTGCATTGTCATGCATCCTGCTGGGCTGTGGGAAGGCAGCAAAGGTTTGCATTCCTCTCTCCCCAGCTGGTGAGGGGAGGGTGCAGAGGAGTAAGTGATGCAAGTTGTATACTTTCCCTTTGCTCCCTGATAGTGGGGGGGAAGAGCAAGCAGCATCCCTGTATGTATGGCTGCAGCTCCCCTGCCCTCCCAAAATGGTGCCGTTAGCCTCAGCACCCACCTTTCTCCTCAGGAGCAAATTCAACAGCCCCAACTACTCACGCTCCCTCAGCCATCCCACCAAACACCATCAAGTACCCAGTCACCTACCTACAGGCAAAGCTAAGTTTTATAACCTCCCTTCCAATCACAAAGTGGGGGAAGGTGTGTTTGACCTTAAACTTATGGTTAATTTGTAACTAATTTGAATAGAACTCATTCAATATTTTGCATAAAATGTCACAACTGGAGTAGAAAAAAAGTTGGCAGTAATGGCATAAGGAGACCAACCTCACTAACTCTTCAAGTGCCTTCCAGCACTCAGTAGAGGGTTACAGTGTATTTGTAACCCTCTATGGCTCTGTTTTGTAGGTGGCTTTCTGTGGCCCCTATGCTGCTATGTGTTATTGTTATTGAAGCCCGTGACTTTGGGATACACGGAGATATGCCTTACGTCCTCTTATATCTTTCCCTGGGTGCACTGTTGAGCAATGTAGATTAATGAAGGTAAATGCTAATTCTTACCTGGATATTTAGATCCAGAAATTTCAGAGTATTAAACTGCTTCCCATTTCTTATGAGAGTCTCTCGGGCATTTTATTTCCTATGTTTGTTATTGTAAATCATGGCATGCAGTTTGTAGCGTCATCTCTTTGGCATGAAGTTCTTATTACGCTTTTGCTGTATCTGCCTGATTTGATTGTTTTAGTCTTTAGGCAGCAAAATACCCAGGGGGGCAGATCTAGCTAAATAAACAGTAAGGAATTACTTTGTCACAAAAGGCTAGAAAGACTACTTGCGTCATAGGCAAAGAGCTGTATAATGGCCCCAGAAAAGGCCTCTATTGCATGTTGGGAATGCAATGGGGGATGATATATAATAGTGGACAACATAGCAGCACATGGTGATAGACTCAATGAAAACATTTCAGAATCCCTCTGCTAGCATGTTAATCCTAGAATTGCCCTGGACTGCAGGCTTAGAGGATCTTAAAAATGGCAAGAATCTTGTCTGTTTTTCATGGATAGTGAAATAAGTGGGAATGTGATTTGGAGACGCTTCAGTAGATCTCACAAGTTCATTCAGCTGAGGGAAAATTCCTCATATAAATTATCAACATAGATTAAAAAGGAATGTGCTCTTATTTTCAGATCATATCTGAGACGATGGAGTTGCACAATGGACGGCATGAACTGCACTTTTAAAAAGAGAAAATAGTCTATTTGAAACTGTTCTGTGCAGGAGATTGAAGTCGTAAGTGTACAGGCTTGGAATAGGCAGGAAACTGACAGCTCCTCTCTTCTACAATTTATAAACAGATTACTAATATTTGTCATGCAGATCTCTGCTAGGATAGCAGCCAGTGTACAGTGAGATAAAAAAAGTTGAGTTTACATGATTTACCACCTACCAAAGCCATATTAATGCAGATAAATTAAGTGATAGTGTGCTGTAGGTCTGTAGAAATACAAGTTAAAATATGCTTTTGTTGCTCACGGCTGACATCTTCCAAATCTCTTTCATCTTAATAAGATGTCAGCTTCAGGGCTGTATTTCAGGCTATGTGGTGTATTCTAGTTTTTGAAAAGGCCTTTCCTCTAGGAACATAGGAACTGCCTGCCTAGATCAGACCTGTGGTCCATTTAGTTCATTATCCTATCTCCAAAAAGGCCAGCATCAGATGCTGTAGGAAGGTGGGGGATACCCCACATCACAGGAGTCAGATATGGCATAATCTGACTTCATGAAAGGCTTGTTCTTTCAAATGTTTTTATTAGCGTTAATTATTATATCTCTAGATGTTATCTAGAGATCTCATTTGTAATCTTGTTGAGTTCTTAGTCTTGGCAACATCCCGTAGCAATTATTTCCATCGTCTGTAGAAAAGTACTTCCTGCTTTCATTCAGAGCCTGTCATCTTTAAATCTCCTCGAAGGCCCATATTTCAGTGGGCACTCACCCCGAGAGCTCCCCTTTGTGCTAAGGATGCTAGCGTGTAGCCATCTGCACAATTAACCGATAAGCCTGGGCTCATTGGTTAATCCTAACGGTTGCATGCACTCACCCTCCCCCCTTGGTGCAGAAGACCCAAGTTCTTTTTTCAGTGGAATCTTTGCTCCTTGATGGAGTCCAGTGCCTGTGGGTTACACTGCGATTTGGGCTACATGGCTATTCAAGGGAGTGAGAAAATCATAGTCACTTATGCCCCTGCATGGGCTACCCAGACATTGGATCCAGGCATATTAGAATAAGCAGGCACACCCAACAGGAACCATCCATCCATCAAAACCTCCCGCCCAGTGCAGCAGATGTGAAAGAAGGAGACACTCGGGGCGCATTTTCATTTCCTGATGGTTTAGGACAGCAAGGAGGAAGCAGTGAATTGTGACCTTAAAGGGGTGTCTCCACATCAGAATCTCTCCACAGTTGTGCAGAGCCTGAAGTCAATCTAGCCCCAGACCCGCTGACAGAGGGGAAACAAAGGGGGCAGTTGTCCCATGGCCTGGCAATTGAAAAGGGCCCAGGCCTCCCAGATGCCACCACCTCTACTGTGGCAGTGGGGCCCTGGGCCCTTTAAATCACCGCTGGAGACACGCACAAGACACGCTAGAGCCCCTGATAGCATGCTCCAGGCAATGCTAAGGGTGGGAGTGAGGGAAGCATGCTCCTTGCGGTGCCAAGGGCTGGCTGTCTCCGATCCTGCCCCTTCCGCCTGAGGACCCCACCTCTTCCAGGAGCATGAAGTCAGTCCCCCACCATCTTGCCCAGGAGCCCAGTGAGTCTGTCCATCCTCCTGTCTAGGCCTATGAATTTAAAAGCCTGAACTGCACTAATACAATATGTATGCCACCTACAGAAGCATGTTTTAGACTTTAAGGACCTGTTCCCTTACAACAATTCGCCTTCTGAAGAAGACATTCCCCCCACCCTTTTCCAAAAAAGAACCTTTCAATTTGGACTGGGTTAATTGCAAGTGGAACTGAGGCATTTAAAAATTTAACTTCTGTTAAAAAAGGAGTTTTCTCCAATATGTTTCCTAGATAAAACAGGCCCTTTGGGTGCTCTTCAGCCCCCTCCTCCAAAAAATCAGCCTCTTAAATCTGAAGCTGCTCTCACAAACACCATTGAAATGGTTGGAACCTTTCAGGGCTGAATGTTCATTGAGCCCTCCTCACAAAAGCCAGGCTGAAATGGACGTTTGATTTCGCAGCTTGCCTGCCTAAGATTGTCCTGCAGATCAGAACAATCAAGCAGCAAGATCTCAGATCCACCACTACACACCCATTTTCACTGCTTTCATCATAGGTACTATGATCATACAAAAAATATATCCAGTGGCACTATTTCTTGGTATTAGGATTAAGTTAAAAGCCTCCTGTTGAGACATGGATCTATGGCACTTCCTGTAAGCCACAATTCTAATGTGTTTATTACTCTTGGGCCTCAGTGGATAGTTGTACTCATGATGCTGTGAATCTATTCTGCAAATAATAATAGCCAATAGTAACTGGATCCACTTATCTGTTTTCTTTGCTAAAGGTGTCTTCTACACAGTATCAGGAAAAACTTTCCTTTGAAATATTCTTTCTCATTGTGTTATACATTCTTGATAGAGAATGGGATGGAGGAAAGTTATTTACAAAATATTGCCTGGAAATAATAAAATGAAGGGCCTAGCCAGCATTCTAATAGGGTGACACGTTGCTATACAAGAGATTTGTATGTGCTTGCTCCTCTGCTGGTGTTTGTGAGGATCACTGCATAGAGAGTGGTCTTGGTGGATTTTTGCAGGCTAGTAGAGAGCCTCCTTTATCAAGATCTGAAGATGGCTAAAGTCACTCATCTTCATCTGGAAAGCTGGGTAGCCCAAATGAGGGAGTTTTGTACCATGTAGACACAACAACGTGAGTTGCAGATGGAGAGCCTGCAGTTGTTTTCTTGCTTTGGTGGCCTAAGGTCGTAACCCATACATGATTTTAAACAGCACTTTTAAAATTTATTTATATACCAGCCTCCAGTGTGTAGCTGTATCTTTAATGCTTTGCACAGAGTAATGAAATTGGAGTCTCTGTTTCCCTTTAGAAACACAATTTACAGCAACCCGAAGGGTAGCCTCAAAGGCATGGCTGTCTCTCTGAAACTCACCAATGAGACCTCTCCTAGAGTACTGCAGAAAATGCTGCTCTGTTTAGCTGAGAGGTTAAAATTGACTATGAGAAAGAAATAATGTTGACGCTGGTTAGAAGGAAGCAGCTCATTTCCCTCCCAGGGGAATAACTGGATACGTTGAAAAACAAAAATATGAAGAAAAAAACATATGTCTGGGAAAACTTTTAATGGAAAACTACAGTGGTTGCTATTTAAGATTCAACTACTTTACAAAGTGTCCCCCTCTGTCTGTTATACCCATCTCTTGGGTCTTGTTGCTTGGGCAAGGAGTGTGTGTGTGTGTGTGTACAGTGTTATTGAATGGTCCCTCATTGAGGCCTTTGTATATTATGATATCTATATTCTGTATTTTTAAATCTCTTAATAGAAATTTTTGTCACTGTCCATATTCCCCAAAGTGTGAATAGCTCTAGTCTCCCTATTTTGAGGTACAATTTTACTGATACTTCTCAGCAAGAAGGAGGGTCGAAGGATGTAGTCTGAGACCAAGATACGCTTTAATATACATGACCATGTAGGTGTGATATGCAGGGTTATTGTTATTCCCAACTACCTTCTCGTTCTCCTAGCACTAAATAATTAGGGCATGGTTTATTTTTAGAAGTACTTAATACACAATCAGATTGATTGTTTTCCTACATCTCTCAGTCACCAGGAAATCAATTTAAAGGTAGAAGAAAACAGCTCTGACATGACCTCGATAGGGCCTTAGATGCTACATTGATTGTGGAAATATTAAGAGTCTAATGCTCAGATTTCCCATTTAAAAAAAAAGTCCAGGAATGGCAAACGGAGGCAAGAGATTAAGCTACTTGTCTAAATTCATCCAGTAGGTCAGTGATGGATCCTAGATCTCCTGATTCCCAGTCCAGTGCCTTATCCACTAAACCTCTCCTCTTCCTGTCTGAGTACTTGTGTCCCTCCCTAGGGAAGGCAAGTAATTCCAGAACTCCAGGCATTCAGAGACGCTCTGCTTAAGGCATGGATGCTTAGAAAAGAAGCCAGCTATCAACTGTCAGGGAGACGTGGACCTTGTGATTACCTGCAAATCACTGTGATTTCATCTTAAGAATTCTGTTCTTTTGCAGTGTTTGTAACATCCCTGCTGATGCTGCTAATAAGGATGACCAATCAGGATATTGTTTACTGTTTGCAGTGTGACAGTGCCTGAGCATCCCAATCATAGACCAGAGGCCACGTGTGCTTGGTGCTGTACAAACATAATAAAATGACTGTGCCTTCCCCAGGGGGCCTGCAAGTTCAGACATATTTAAGGAGTGAATCCAAATGATTTGTCTGGATATGTGTCTGTGTAAAATAGTTTAGACGAGAGTTTATCCTGGGAATTTAGAATCTAGAAGATTAAAAGAAAAACACTTTCATGTGATAGTCAATCTGAAATTAGACATGATCTAAATTTCACATCAGTGTCTCATGTTCATTTTTTCTTCATCACAAGAAAACTTTGAGGATTTCAAATTTCCCATAGGTATGTTAGTTTCTACCCCCGGGAGAATAGGGCAGTTTTCACAGAGGAACTTCATAAAATTATAAATTAACCTTTGAAGACTGAATTTTCAGCAATCATGGTGAATAAAATATTTTATCTGACTAGTGATTCAAATTTTTATTACTAAACAATTAGCTCTGTGACAAGGTCAAGTCAGAGGGATACAAAAAAAGTAATGGAAGGGAGGTATATTAGCCTCAGACCGAGAAAATCTCTGTTCCCAGGGTAAGTGGCAGGGGCTGGTCCCGAGCCAGCATGGTTGGTTGGGGCAGTTGAGTACCTAGAGCTGGTTGGATGGACTTGCGGAATGAGGTGAGCCTGGGCTGATTATAATATCTGGGGCCAATTAAAGAACCAGTTGAGACTGGTTATAAAAAGAGCTTCTCTGCAGTTAGTTGGTACATGCAAGTAGCTGAGAGGACTGAGGGAGCGCTGCCAGGAATTTAGGAGAAACAAGCAACAGTGAATACCAGGAGGAAGAACCTAAAAGAAGGAAGGTACTGGGGAAGGTGTGGGGAAATAGCCCAGGGTTTTTTGTAGCTGTCTTGCAGCCGGTATCAGAGACCCTTATAGGCAGCTGCCATTACAGGGTCCAGGGGTGGAACCTGGAGTAGAGGGTGGGCCCAGGTTCCCCCCAAATACCCATTTCCCCATCTCCACTCAGGAAAAAAACTAGCTGGGGAAAAGAAGGGGGTTTACCAGCCCTGTATTCTTTGGGAGTCCCCCAAGACTGTGGCATTTATACCTTATGCTCGTCAATGAGAGGAGCCCAACAAACAGCAAGCTGATGTCATAGAATCCTAGGGCTGGAAGAGACCTCAGGAGGTCATCATGTCCAACCCCCTGCCCAAAGCAGGACCAGTCCCAGCTAAACCATCCCAGCCAGGGCTTTGTCAAGCTGGGACTTAAAAACCTCTAGGGATATCCTAGATGTGATGCCTAAACTGAGGGCTGCTGTGTGCCTCTGAGGCAAGCCATCTGCCTGAAAGCGCAGGACCCACCAAGTTTTGAGTAGGAGTTTTGTCACAACTGGTGTCAAGCGTGAGATTGGTGCACAGCACGGTGGCGGGGGGAAGGGGGAAAGCCCTCAAAAAAAGAAGTATTGTTGACTTTTTTCCCCCTCACCACAATGGATGTGGTAATACAGTGCAAGCCACAATAGCACAGCACGAAGCTACCCGAGCCCAGGTGAATGCTTAACAGGAGGCAGTGAGGCTGCCGCAGGAGATCAATCAAATGATGATGATTTAGGCAGCCCAAAATCAAGTCCACCTGTGGGAAATAGTGGCCCAGCTAAAAACCTTGACTCCTAGGCTATGTCTGCACAGCAGCGTTATTTTGGAATGACTCACGTTATTCTGAAATAACAAAGAGCGTGTCTACACTGCAAGCCATTATTTTGAAATAAAGTTGAGCTCGAGGACTTCTTACTCTGACTCCTGTAACCCTCGTTTTATGACAAGTAAGGGAAGTTGAAGGAAGAGTGTTCTTCCTTTGACTTCCTGATGTGTAGACAGCGCCAAAAATCGAATTAAGCTATTTCGACTTCAGCTACACAATTGACGTAGCTCAAGTTGAATAGCTTAATTCAACATTTGCCCTGCTGTGTAGACGTGCCCCTATAGTGTTGGGACCCAGGGTGGCAAAAGGGTGAAAGGCCACAAGTTTTTTACCCAAGATGAGTATGGAGGATGATGTGAAAGCCTACCTGCTCCCCTTTGAAAGGGTTGCAGAATGTGAGGACTAGCCTAGACACCATTGGGCCAGTGTACTCAGCCCATTCCTGTGTGGAGAAGCCCAGAAGACATACCATGACCTCCCCACTGAAGCGACAGCAGACTACCCTCAGTTGAGGGCAGAAATCTTAGCCTGAGCAGGAGTGACAGCCTCAGTGCATGCCCAGCGGTATCATGGGTGGAGATACCAGGAGAACAAACCTGTGTTCACAATTATATGACCTCATACATCTTGCACACAGAGATAGTTTCAACCTGAAGCCTGTAGCTCTGAAGAGATGCCAGAGGCCCTGGTTATTGATCAATACATGAAAGGGCTGCCACCAGACCTTTGCACCTGGGTGAGCCAGAATGTACCAGCCACGTAGGACAAGATTGTTGTACTAGTGGAGAAGCGGAGAGCTGCAAGAGAGTTGACCCATCCAGTTAGCGAGGAAGCCCCCCGTGTTAAGTTAACTGCACCAGTCTCCAGAGTTCCAGTACCTGAACCTTCAGGGAGGCCCAGGTGGGAGAAGAGGTTAGCTGAGGATCTACTGGAGGCCATACAAATTTAAAATAACAAGGTGAAAGAGTTCAGGCTGGCAGATGCCTCAGGCCAAAAGAGGCCAAGGAATGCTTAGGGCTTCATACAGGTGCTATGCTTGCAGAGAATGGGGACATATAGCCGCACAATGTCCCAATACCAAGGAGCCAGTACAATGCAGTTTAGGAAGCTGGGAAAACTCATGCTCCCTGATACATCTTGTGGGGGGTCACACTAACTCCCACCAATACACCGGGCCAGTAAGGTTAAATGGGGTAGAAACTACAGCACTGATAGAGTCGGGTAGTGCCATCACGCTCATCTCAGGAAAGGTGGTGAAGTGTAGTCAAAGAAGATGGTAATCAGGCCTCAGACAGAAGAAGATGGTGGATGCTTGCACAATGACATGACCCCAGTTGATGAAATAAAGAGAGAGGAAGAATTCAAAATATCTCATGATAGCATTCTTTTTGGCACTCTTGTTGAGCATTTGTTAATGACTTTTAAATCATTTTTGAAGACCGAGGAAACTCTCTGGCTACGTCTAGACTGGCATGATTTTCTGCAAATGCTTTTAACGGAAAAGTTTTCTGTTAAAAGCATTTGCGGAAAAGAGCATCTAGATTGGCATGGACGCTTTTTGCGGAAAAGCGTCCGTGCCAATCTAGATGTGCTTTTGCGCAAAAAAGCCCCGATCGCCATTTTCGCGATTGGGTCTTTTTTGCGCAAAACAATACCGCGTTGTCTACACTGGCCCTCTTGCACAAAAGCATTTGCGCAAGAGGACTTTTGCCCGAATGGGAGCAGCATAGTATTTCCGCAAGAACACTGACAATCTTACATGAGATCGTCAGTGTTCTTGCGGAAATTCAAGCGGCCAGTGTAGACAGCTGGCAAGTTTTTCCGGAAAAGCGGCTGATTTTCTGGAAAAACTGGTCAGTCTAGACACAGCCTCAGAGAAAAAACTATATTAAAATAGATTTAAAAATGAGAATATGTATCAGTAATGTAAAAAAAATTACAGGGCTATTGTAATAATCCCAGAGGCAAGCATTGCAAATCCAGGAACTTCAGAGTTAAGGTCAAACTTAAATTCAAACATGAAGTAAGAAATTAAACGGCATATACAACCCCAGAACAACTCCAGTTAAAAGAGAAACAACTTTTGACTTCAGTGGAATTTGGGCCCTAAAAGAGTAATGTAAATCCAGGAGGAGAGTTAAGATTGGTTTGGTTGCTGATCATTGAAAATATTGCTGTTTAATGGGTGTGTGATTTGGGTGTAAAAGGTGACATCACCTTTGTTTGTGTCATATTACCTGGTTATTTCTATAGTTTTTAATGATTGTTTTGAACAGTTTTATAATAGTACGTCTTCTTTTGAAGTTCACTTATCAACTTTAACTGTATCTTAAAATATTTTGTTTGGATTTTTTATATATTAACTTAGCCTTTCAGTAATTTATTGCACCTAGGTGCCTAAAATTAGGTTCCTACATTTATATTTAGGCACTTAAATAAGGGATAGTTTTCAAATGTGCTGAGCATTCAGCAGCTCCCATTCAAGTTGGGATGTATGAAAATCACGCTATTAATTTAGGAAGCTAACTTTAGGAATCAATTAAAAAAATCTTAACTGGACTGCAAATTAAGTAACATAGTGTTTGTAAGTATTACTAAAAGTTTCCCTTGAGTGATGGCAGGTTATTAGAGTCCCCCATGCACTGGACAGCGCCAGCCCTGTGACCTTGCTCCTGGTGCCATGGAGTGCATCCCAGGGCCGTGCCGGCTCCTGGGGTGCAAGGAAGACACCCAGTTACCCAGCCTCGCATGTGCCAGGGCTGAGCCTGGTACCCCCTGGCTTGGCAGCTCAGAGCACTGGCACCCTTTGATCTGGAAGCTCAGAGCCCAGCAAAAAAACCCAAATCACTTGGGAAGATTTGTGAGAAAGTAACACTGAAGGAAGTAATGACTGAAACAACTCTCAGCCAGATGGCGCCAAATCATTTCAAGAATCCTCATTGGTCACTGCTGCATGTCAATCTTGGTTGGAAAGGAAGTATCCATCAATTCCAGATTGTGGAGTTAGGAGTAAAATTACTTTGTTTATTTCAAAAAACAAAAAAACAAAAAACTTCTTTAATGCTTTCTGTTGAAATTTACAGTAATTATCAGAATAACTTGTAATTAGTCTATGATTTTCTCAGATTTGTGATTTTAGTGGTTGATATTCCCAGAAAGTGTAAACACCTCAGAAAGGAAGGTTGTTTGTAACTGAACAAAACCTTATGGTTGTTTTTTCAAAAGTTTTTAGCTGAACATTTGACTTAATACAACTTTGAAACTTTACTATTCAGAAGAAAAAATGCTGCTTTTAATCATTGTAATGTAAATGAAACAAGCACAGAAACAGTTTCCTTACCTTATTAAATTCGTTTTTAATCTTTCCCTTTATTTTTAGTAGTTTGTTTAACATAATACTGTACTGTATTTGCTTTTTGTTGTTGTTTTGTTCTTTGTCTCTGCTGCTACCCAATTGCATATTCGATTCCAAATGCAATGTATAGTTGAGTGGTCTCTTCATAACACTGGTGTTCATAATTATGAGGTTCTATTTATAGTTACAAATCAGTGGTACTCAACTTACAGGTCTTTATAGCTCTGAAAGGGGGCCTCTTCTGATGTCTGTGTCAGTTGTTGGACAATGTATCCCATGTTAATGTGGCAGTTACTTTGGGGAGGAGAAATGGCAATTTGGAAAAGAAAACATCAGAGACACTCAGGCAGAGGGACTAAACCCATATTTGTACCAATAAACATCTCAAGTAAATAAAAATGTCTGCTTTGATGCAGCTTTCAGGAAGTTACTCTAATGGAGGATATTCTATGCATGCTACTTCATAATAAGCTTGTTGTATTCATTGTGTATTTGAAATGTTTGTTTGTGGTTGTTCAATAGCAAAGTCTCTGTATAGGTTGAATGTCACTGTTAAAAACATCTTGAGTGCTGGATGTGTCCTCCTGTTACCATATGTTTGTGCATCTATCATTAGCCAGATTTTGAAAACTAGATATGCCCAGTTCCCCGTGTAGAGTTTTGCGTTCTTAACTTAAACATGCACAAATACTTGATGTACTTGCAATTATGTGTACTTCACTTTGAAAATATGAACTACCAATATGTTGTTATTTTATATGTCCCATTGAATCTATTAAAACTTGCCATTGTGCTTTGAATAAATAAAGTTATTTTAGTATTTTGAATTAATACCCCCAAATGGTGTAGTAAAGTTATTTAGCTATATCTAAGGCATTATCAAAGACAGCTGGCATGCTCTTAAGGTAGATCACTCCCAAAAATATGCATATGCTTTCAATGTTTGGAATAACCTTCTTTAGAAACACAATATAAGACACAGCCCATCAGTTGCTTTTGTAATTTTATTTGTTAGCTTCATGCGCTGAATGAAAAGCAGTTGATTTGTGTGGCTTTTGTCATAACCAGATTTAGGAACATCTTAGTCATACCCCTCCATTTGAGACAAATTAACAATGACAAACTATAGATTAATTACTACTGTTGATTCTTTTACGTGATGTTGTTGGTCTCTATGTATTTGTTATTCATAAAGTACATTTCAGTGTTTAGCTAAAATCAACTCTGAGTTTTTGCTTTTTCCACAATGTGGGTTAATTCTTTGGAGAAATGTGTGTAGTCCCAAAAGACCGCCATAGGAACATGACCTTTGGTACCTGTCAGTGTAGTAAAGAGGCAGTCTTTCCTGACAGCTGTGGTGATAATCCTCTTTGTCTCTGCTAAGTGATAGCTGATAAGTCTGTATAGAATTAGTTTGTAATGTTTATTTATCAACAGATCCCATTTCTCCACATGGCTAAATTAGTTGGTAGAAACTCATTGGGGAAAGCCAGTTTAACTCAGAATGTTTATATTTAAATGAAAGTTTGTAGTTACTCTAATTTGGTTTGCCTTACATATGTGGGTAGCTATATTGTCCACTAGGAAATAGGCCTAAAACTTGCATATTTTTAAAAGGGCAAAACCCATACTGAAATATAAGAATTTCTAAAATATCTTTTGCAAACTGGAAATATGTAAGGACTGTGAGCTTTACCATGTGCTTGTTTTCAAATGAGTGAAATCAGGAAGAGAAGCTAGTTAATTTCTTGCAACCGGGTTTTTTTGGGCAATGTGGTCCTAATCTTGAGCTGTGCTGAAGCTCGCTGAGCAGAGCTGAGCAGCAGATCGTAAAGGTGGCTTGAAGCCCACTTTTTCCCTTCCTGACCATCTCTTGAACAGTTGGCTGCTCTGTAATTTAAAGCTCTTCTGAACCTTCTCTAAACTATGCCGTCTTGTAACAGTCCCCTAGAAACTGTTATACTAGGGGAAACCACAGCCACACATTTAGGGCAGCTTTCAGATCTCCTTGTGCTGCCTTTGGGGATCAAAGGAACTGGCCCTTTGATTCTTTGATTTCCATATAATGCTGTTATGGAGGGCATGTACTTATCTGTCAATGCCCATATATGAAATGTAGCTCATGCGGGTGATTTGAGGTCTGGTCTTAGCACATTGCCAGAGACTAGCCATGTTCACATAGAGGCTGTCTCACAGCTGTTAACAGATAAGAATGCATTCAAGGACAGTCTACTCAGAAAGGTGACTGTTTAAAAATGACACTGTTGTACTCCTCTGAGCTTGCCTATATTGAGAGAACTGATTCTCAGCAGCACATTCAGCTGGGCCTGAAGGGTACCCATCTCAGCTTCAGTGCTTGGTCTTAAAGCATCCTCTGGGATTCACATTGCTGAGGAACACAAGTCAAGACTGTGTATTACTATAGAAAATCAGAAAATAGACCTAATTACTGGCATGATTACCTCTTGCTCTTCCCAGCAGTGTAATTCAGCTGGGCCATATCAGCTGTTGATCTGTCAGTCACAATGGCGTAGGACTTTCTTTAGCAAAGGTCCTTAGTTTTGCTGTACTGAAGTGTTTTCCCATCAGTTCCAAGTTGAGAAGCTAAAGTAACCCTGTGCTAGACTGCAGAAGCTAGACAGCAAGGCCCCAGTTCAGCAAAAGACTTTGGTACCCTTAAATCCGACTGAAGTCAATGAGTTGACTCACCTATTTCAATTTCAGCACTAGCTGTGCTATTTTGATGAATCAGAGTTTACACAGTCATCAGCTAAGAGAGGCACAACAAGAGAATTAGAACTGTTTTAATGTTGCCCCCTCTTCTGGCTGGAAATCTTATGTGTTTTTATATGGCTACTATTAAGCAAATGAGCACTTTGAAATCCCTCTGCCTTTCCTTTACCCATGAAATGGGTCCACAAAATTTTTTGAAATTTGTGTGTAATAGTTCTGGTTGTAAGATTAGTGCCAAGGATGCTTTTTGCTCCAGAAATTCATAGTAGAAATAGGGGGGTAGGCTCTCATGTTTTAGATAGGGTGTCTTTCTGCAGTAATGAAAGTGTTTTGCTGAGGAAAAAGAATATACTGGATTGCAACCTATGTAGCTTGGAATAGATAAAAGAGCACCTTGCTTGGTGATCCATTCTCCCTGCTTCCTCACCAGCCTGTTTTGTCACCTGACACAGGTCTTTGACCATCCAAAAGTACATTCAGTGGCAGAGTGCCCCACGGTGTGCTGCCTTCTACCTCTCCTGAGCTGAGCAAGCCACGCTGGATAGATGAATGGGGTCATGAGCCAAATGTCCTGCAGTTAACCATTATTTCCTATGAATAAAGAATGGGTAAGGTTGAGTAGAATGTCAGCAAACCTTTCATCCTCCCTCCTTTCAGCTGTCTGTGTTCTTACCCACAAGCCATACAAAGTGTTCTGGCTTGTTTGTCAGATATGTGGCCAGCTGGCTCCTTTGCATAATCAGTGTGCTTCAGGAAGACCTGGTGTATTGGCTCCATATCTGTGGAGTTAATTCCTGATATGGCATAGGTGACCATTCAGCTCCATGTTTTCTACAAGGAGTTGCAAGTGGTACCTGGGTACATTCCACATCCCCAACCTCTGTCATGTGGGACATATTCTCTGTCAGAGAAGGCAGCTTACTGCCCCCTATGATGAAGGGGTATCATACAAATTAGTTTACTCCTAATACTCACTTTCTTCCTGAACACAAACCTGACAGATGACCATAGTAATTCCAACAACCAGTGTCTTTAATTTAAAAATCTTTGGTTCTAGAGAGAGATTTTGGGTGTTTAGTGTTCAGTCTTTGGTCATATTCCTCAAAATCACATTATTGTAGGCCCTTCCAGGAACCATCTGAAATGTTTCTGTGACAAGGAAATTGAAAGTTGGCAATATCTTGAAAGAATCTTTTGCATGATGCTAGGGATCTGATTCACCCAGGGCTTGTCTGTACATCACTTTTACTAAGCATGTGCTTTTAAAACCAATTTGGTTAAATCTGTGCAAAACACAGTATGGACTCTCTTAATCTGGTTTAAACCTATAGCATCAATTTATCTTAATTTGGTAAGGAATTGATAAACTGATATACATCTGGTTAAAATTAAAGTGAGTGTCCTCATTGTGTTTTACATCAATTCAACTAAAGCAATATAAAAGCCAGTTTAAAGGTGGCACTTTGAATATGGGCAAGGCCTAATTTTCAATTTTATGCTCGTGTGCCTCCATTGACTCTTCATTTATATGGAGGAGAATCAAGGACCTGTATTTCTGAAGGGAGAATATGTGGCAGGGGTAGCTGTTTTTTGTACTTCTAGAAAGGAAATCTAAGAAGCATATACACTTTCAGCTGATTAGAAAACTTTATTCACTGTAATGTGTAAACCTAGTTGAAATTTCCTTTGGGATTTCCCTTTATTTACATAGTTTCCTGCGCTGGAGTCATGAATCCATTGTCTGTACAGATGCTGTTTCTTTAAAATAATTCCATTATAGAATATCAAAATAGACACTTCCCCACTTTTGACGTCTTGCTCTTTTATTCAGAAGGTTGGGCAACATCATCCCTCTCCACACAAATGTGCATGAAAATGGAAGAGTTATTTGGAAAATCCATTACACAATTTACAAAGTATTAATTCCTTGGAGAGAAAATCTTAGTGGCCATTCAGAGAGAGGAGCGCATTTGGACTATGCAGAGTTTGAGGGGGATAGACAGGAAATTCTGGTACTAATTCCATGGACCTCAAGGGTATTCCTGTTAAAGGCTGGCCCTCTGTGTTCTTGGGCTCCTGCTTCTTACTGGCAGCACTGCTCACTCAGAATCATTAGTGGCTTGATTGTGACAGTATAGTTGCATTGTCTGCATGGATAGAAGCCACGTACAGAACCCATGTACAGAACCAAAATTAGTTTCCCAGTTTGCCAAGGAAATGAACAGTATTCAATCTCTGCTTTTAGTCAGACACACCCAAAATCATTTGCAGTCTCCATCATGTGGCGTTCATCAAAGGGGTTTTCAGGAAAGCTGAGAGAGGAGCATCAATGGCATACGAACTCCTCTTCACCTATTTCCTGGGGTATGTGGGTGTGATAGATTCCTTCTGTACCGTGCAAAAGGGATTAATATGACCCATTGCTGATAACAGTTGAACACCTTGCTTTCAGCTAAGAGAATGATTTAATGTATACTAAGAAGATTTATCCTGAATATGTTCTTTAAGGGGCTTGTCAGAGACTAGTAGAAATACTGAATAGGTAACATCCCCCTCTGATATTTAAAGAACACTAATGCTTTACATATATACATGATTTCTGTAGGCTGCTCTGGATTTCTTTTAAAGAAGTTGTTAAATTTTAAAGAGAAAATGAAAGTGGGAGTGTAAATAAGAACACAAGAATGGCCATACAAAGGTCCATCTAGCCCAATATCCTGTCTTCCCACAGTGGCCAATGTCAGGTGCTCCAGAGGGAACAGGTAATAATCAAGTGATCCTTCTCCTGTCACCCATTCCCAGCCCTGACAAACAGAAGCTAGGGACACCATCCCTAGCCCATTCTATAAAGTTTGCGTTTTGATAGGCTGGTGCACTCTGATTTCCTGTTTGTTACTTCAGCCACTTTGGGCAGTTTTGGCACGTCCACTAGAGATGGTAAGCAATTGGTTAATGGTTCAGAGCAAACCTTAAGAAAACGAGCACTCTAGCAAATTGTATTTCAGCCAGAGAAGGGATGTTTAGGAGGTGATCCTTTTTTCTGTATGAATTGTATTAGTCAAAGTAACTACCACTTGCCACTGCTGGTTTTTAAGTGACCAGATTATAGAAGCAACTGCCATTAGAGGCTTATATTTATATCAGCTATATAAGTGGGTATGGTAAGTTTATCATATCATTCACATAGTGCTGCTTTAAAAAAAAGTAGGTTGGGTTTGGGTTTCTGTGGGGGTTTTTTGGTATTACAGATCTTTTACCCTTTAGGAACATAGACTTTATGACACAGACCAGTAATTCTACACATATTCCAGAAGACACACAGAGTCCAGATGATGCATGAGTCGTTGAATCATAAAAGTCCTCTTTTGCATTTGTGTGTGCATTGAAATGGTAGTGTATTTGGTGGAATAATATTTTTGTATGGGTGGAATTTCAGTTTCCATTATGTTTCTGCTTTTACATAGTGTGCGACTAGTGACCATTTTTAAATATTTAAAAAGATTCCAGACCCATACTACTCTTTAAATACCATAGTAAAGCGAAGTATTATTATTATTATTTTATTATTATTATTATACTATTATTATGATGTTACGTTATAGATAACAGTTAAGCAGTAATTTTTTTTGGCAGTAGTTCAAGTGTGAATAGCCTGCATGAGATGAGAGATTAGACATATTTTGAATTCTGGCATTAACTAAAATAGTTTAAGATTTGGTGCTGGTCTTAAATGAAAAGTAATGCAACTGTTGAGTTTGTGACTTGCTGTGGAATACCATAGTGTGAATTTCTTCCTTTGTAAGAGAGTTCTTAATTCCAGATATTAAAATGCTGGAGAATCTTACTGAAAGTGAAGTTACGCTGATTAGTTACACTACAAAGGCTAATGTATGTACATCTGCTTGGATCACGTCTTTTAATAGTAATAATAATGGCTAACTTTGTTCACAGAATACTTCACTTAAAGTTATTTATACAAACACAACTGACAACACAGCTCAGAACTGCCTTTATTTTTAATTTATTTTTAAGTAAACAATATTCCAACTGTCTGATTAACAGAGTGACTTCCTCTCATATTACCAGAGTGTCACTTTTTTTCTTAATAACATGAACTCTCCTGCTTTTAAAGCAGAGTTTGTTATGAATAGAAGCTGGAAAGATAAATTCTTATACTGTACTTTCTTTTAAATGTTCTGTGACACAATAAAGTTTCTTTTATTGATTAAGCCCAGAAGGTCTGCTCATGTAGCAAACAGATATTTTTACAAATCTTTATTATGCCTCATTAGAATTCACTCCTTTAGATGATTTCTAATTATATTGTCTAATAAAAACTAAACCTTAGAAGCTATTTGCATATTATATGAAGAAATCTCATACAACAAACTCACAGTGGATTCAATTAACATAATAGCTAATTATATATCCCATCAGCCTTTAGAGTTGCTCAGTATTCATGTTTCTCCTGGTTTAGCCTAGAGCAAAGGAGGTTTGAATTTTCACTTCTAAATATTGACTTTTAACTAATATCAAAAATGATTTGAACACTTTTTTGTGGATTAAATGATGGTGATTAAACTACATGAAACATTTTAAAATACATGTTTAAAATTATTTGAAACAATTTGCAATAAAACAGAAAGCTTTGCATATGATCAGTTCTGGTTCTCTTTTTTTAAAAATATAACCAAATATGTACAGTTTTATTGAAAATACTTGATTGTTTTTGAGAATGCATATATAATGCAGTTACATCTTTTATATCTCTTATAACATAATACAATTGTATTCTTGGCTGGCTGTGGTTATCTATCAAACAAGAAATTAACTATGAGATTAACAGAGACATAGTAATGAACTGGCATATGAACATCCTGTAACTGACTGTTATTAAGGTATTGTCAAAGTAGTCTGTAATGAATTCTCTAGCTGTGTTTTGAAATTGGCTGGTATATTCTGGGAAACAAAAATAAACAGCAAAAATGTCAGTGAACTTTAAACACAAATTAAAGGGTATCTTTTATTCTTTTTAAACATTTCAAATAATATGGAAAATCAAAAGATTATGAAATTATTAGCAAAAAGAAACATTTAGACAAAGTGATTTATTTGAAAAATTAAAACAATTAATGCATCAAGACGCACATCAAATGTAATGACTAATTTGCTGAGCATCATATTTATATTTTTACAAAAAATAGCAGATAAAGCTTGGTGCAGAGTAAAATGGCTTTGTCCCATTACAATGATGGCTGTCTTTTCATTCATATTTTAATGAGGTTAGTATCTCTGAGACAGCTTTTTCTGGGAGGAGGCCCATGTCTCCGGTACGATTACAATGGGAGTTGCTTTATTGACAAGTACTATTCAAAATCTTCACAGTATGGAAAGAAAGGCTTTAGTTTTCCACCACTTATCCAAATACTTATTGCTCTGATTATTAAAACACTTTTAAAAGAGCAGTCAACTTTTGGGGGTCAGGTATAACTCTAAGTGTATCTCAATAAAATCTTTTATTTTTTTTTACATTCAAGTTGTGTTTGCTTTTCATAAAAGCTCACTATCCAAAAGCTAATAAGTAAACCACAGAAATAAACAGATATGTATATAAATCATGTATAAGGGTTTACCATATACATGCACACCACTTTCAATATAGTTTACAGGGACCGAGTGTCTGACTCCAGACAAACTAATAGTTTTGTGAAAAATAAAGTTATTCAGAGGTCAAATGTTAAGTATAATTGTTGATAAATTTGACAAGACAATTTCAAATGTAATCATTTTAGAGCAAAGTTCTTGTATTTATGGTTTTATTAATATATCTTATGGACATACTAATTCCCAAATGATTTTCCTAAATATAATAATACAACATATTGAAATACAAAGAGAAGTTAAGCAAATGCAGTTCATATGTTGGCTTCTGAGAACATTATGGAAAATGAGAGAAAAAAATTGTATATCAATATATTAATTGAAAAAGTCCTTCTGTAAGTGTTAACCTCCATACACAAAGTATCTAGGAAATTTTGTCTGTTGCTGCGGTTACATGAATTACGAAGTTTTATTTTTATTAAGTATGTTTTGGAAGCATTTCCTAATGTATAGGTGTTTTGTTTTCAGCATATAATAATAGCTTAATTCTCCATGTTCTTATATAGTACTTGCCACTCATGATGTATACTTTTGCTAAACCATCATTATCTTTTGTGATTGCATTGGGAGATATTGACAGGTAGGGAATGGGGTAGAGTGTTAGTATGTGATTGAATTCTTGAACAATAGTTGGAGTAAATAGGTCTATTTTTTAGAACTGAAAATACAGTCTTGCTTATATTATCAAAACACTGCAAACAACTTTTTATCTCCAAATAAATATAGTTATCATATTCATTAAAAATTCCCTTTGCTAGTGATCTGGTCTGATAAATTGTCATGGATGTAAGTTTAGAGGTGTGTGTTTATGACTTATAGTATAACTTATTGCTACTGAAAGCACATTGGGTCAGATACTGCCTTGATATAACCTAGACCTTAGTGGAAGTTACACCAGGAAAGAAATTGGTTTGTTGTGTTGAATCTTTGTCCTTTGCATGAAGATTTGTAAAAGTTCTATTTTATTTGCAAATTCAGGTGCTGTAGGGTTGGGGTTTTTTTGCATATTAAGTATTTGGAAGAGGCAGTCAGACATATCCATGTGCCATGTTGTCTTGTTAGTCTCAACTTCTAATGGGTAGGGAAAAAACACTTGAGGCTGGAATACATAATTTAAATAGTCTTTCTGGAACCATGTTGTGCTGCCATTAGCTTTCCTTACTTTCTGATATACATTTGCTTTTAAAATGTTAATATCACAATTAACAAAATTGTTTTCATAGCAAAGTGCAACTAACCACAATCTTACTATGAAATAGGATACACATCTCTATAAATATTTATTATTTTAAACTAAAAACTGACTTTTTAATAAAAAAATCAGTGTTTGCATCATACCCTTTTTACTTTTTCCAGGTTTCATAAAAAGTAGATTCCACATACAGAATGAGGTTGAGGGAGGGAGAGTTTCATAATGGGACCTAGTTTAAGAAGAAGAAAAACCTTTAGGCTTTAATTTTAATTCTCTTTGCCTTTATTTATCTGATCTGTGGCCAGATGGTGGTGAAGCAAGGAAACCCTTTGTGTAAATGAAGCACACATGTGAAAGTGCTTCTGTAATGTAATCATTGAGACCGGAAGGGTTCATACTGTGTCTGAAAAGACACAATAGAGACTGGATATATCAACATTGCAGAAATCGAGTTCATTTGTGATTCAGCCCCTTTGACTATGGTTGTCATGAAAACTTCCTACTTTGATCAGCAGAGGGTGGAGAGAAAAATCTTCTAAAGGTCCAAGGATGCAGCACTGTTGTTTACTGTGCACTTGGCTTCAGTTCACGCCCCCTTCCGGAAGAAGCAACAGAGATAGGAGCATCTTGCACCTTGACCTGTCTAGACGGGAGAGAAGTTTTTTGTCCCCGTTACCAGGGGCGAGGGGTGCTCTTTGACCCTTGGAGCACTAGCTGGTGAGACTCTCACTAAGTATGTAGGTAGTGTCTAAATGTTTCTGCTGAATTCTTGCTTAATTCTGAAGGAAAGGGAATGGACAAAGACATGGACCAGCTGTTCGAAAATAAAGCTGAAATAGTAGAACCTGGGAGAAGTTAAATTTTGTAAGCTATTATTTTCTTCACAAAACCCCTGGGAGGTATTAAACAGCTGCATCTGAGTTGACGAACAGCAACTAAGACAGACCAAGTGAAAGCAAAAGACTTTCTAGAACTCTACTTCAACTAAAGAAACAAAGTGACTTAAGAAATCTTTCATGGTTATGTTGATAACATATCAACTGTAGTCTATGGTCTCTTTATTTGCTGCCTGGTATTTGTCTTTTTGATTGACAATATGTTTACAAATTAAAATATGATAACGGCATTCTAGAATTGGTTCAGTGTAAAAGCGATGTTTTATGCAAGATTAAATGTTTAATTTTTCAGTGTCACTTTAGCTTTTGCTGACATTTTTAATTCTGTATGTCATATAATATGGGTCAACAATTATGTACATTAAGAGATGTGCACTGATTCTTTTTCTCTGTCGATGACACATCTATCTATAGAGGTACAATTTCTTAAAGGTATTTTGGTAATATGTATAATAAGAAAACTCCATTTTCCTCCCCCAATAGGTTCCTTTAGTAAAGTCAGAGACCTACTTAACGGAAATATTGGAAAATATATGTGATAGAATGAATGACTACCAACTGCAAGTGGATCCTCAAACCCAGAAAAGAACATTCAAGAGATTTGCTCCTAGGAAAGATGAGAAAATCTATGCAGATTCTAAAAAATTCCATATTTATTCTGATGCTTACAAACCTTTGAAATTTGCGGTAAGCTAACATAGCAAATTCGTAACTTTGTATGTTAAAATATTATTAATGTATATCCATTACTGTATGATAAATGTAGCTTCAATTACTAAACTCGGGGCATAGAGTAAATTGTTTTAATAATAATATGTTCAAACATGCTCTGTATTTGCTTGTCATAGTATCGTGTTATGTGTTTTTAAACAACAATGTGGTTTGCAATGTTATTTAGGTACTATCTAGAGCTGTTTATTGCTACGTACATATGAATAAAGCATTTACAGATGGCATTTTAGTTGCAAGAGTTACCCATGGATTATACTGTGTGTTCTCAGTTTACATGTTACAAATTTCCCAAACTGGAACAATTCAAATTATGTTTTACTTCGGGAATTTTTTGTAAGTGATTAAATGCAAATCAGTGTTACTAAGGAATTATCATTTTAATTTCTATGTAGGAAATAGTGAATTATAGTGTTGGGTAAAAATCCAAATTAATACTACTGTAGTTTTAATATTTATAGTTGGATTAGAGGAGGAGGGGTGTCAACTTTTCTTTAGGCCTTGTTGAATGGAGAAAAATTTCTGTAAGCTAATTCAAGAATGCTGTTGATAGGCTGAGTTAAACAACTGTTTAGGTGCCAGTTTCATCATGTAATTTTGTTTTGTTTATGTACTAAGTATCTTTATAGTATCAGGAAACATACACTATAGAAAAAATTATATCGAGCAGGGACATGCCGGATATGATTCCACATGTGTTCAGTTCACCACAAAAGCAATGTTGTGAGGCTATTAAATCGGTGAAATAAAGCGAGCAGGCACATTTAGTGACTTGCATTTTCACTGAGAAGTAAAAGTAGTGCTGAGTTTCAAAGATTGCTGTGAAAGATTGACTTAAAACAGCTTAAATTGTTGTAGTGTTGCAATGGCTCATTCTAGAACTAATATTTAGAGAAATACACAAGATATTACATTGTGTAGTGTAGTTATGACTTCTTTATTTAAATCAGCGTTTTCCTTAGTGTATTTTTTTAATTGCAATCCATTTCATGGGGCTTCCACCCTTGTTTAATTATTAAACCATAGTCTGGGCTTTTGGGAAGGTACTTTAAGTTCTTTGTAATATGTGCTCAGGAATGCCAAAAGATAACTGTAGATAATACAGCACTTCTGAGCAAAACCTCTCTTTAGACACACTCCACCAAGACTCTGCCTCAGCAGCAGTGCTGAACCCTGTTCAAACCTTTAGAAATCCATTTTCTATAAGTGAAGTCAAATTACTGGTAGTCTATAACATTGAAAAGAGACCATTTGATGCTATCAATTCTGTTATCTACAGTGAACCTAAAGATTCATTAGTTTGATCAGACCCCATTATTTATCTGCATGTTGTGAATATTGGTGTATTAACATGACATGGATTATTATCTAATTTAAATGGTATGCGACTATTCCATGAATATAGTGACTGACATTAAAAGGTGTTGTTTTAAAAGCAAGTAAAATGTAATCTGTAAATGATACCTTATCCTAATTTGTGTATTTTTAAAAAAAGACAACCACACTGAGCATATAGTTAAATCTTAAGGAAATACTTTGCTTTGTAATTTTTCTGAAAATTACCAATCTATTATTTGTTTATACAAAACAGGAAGTGCAAACCAAAATAAGGTTCCCCTTTCCACTGTATTACTTTACAGTTCTGGTTTAGCGATCTTGTTTATTTCTTTGCAGAAGAGAGACTGTGTGTGTGTGTGTATGTATATATATAATATATATATATGTTCCTCTTTTATTCTTACAGTGTGAAAGTATCATAGAAGAGTATGAAGATGAAATTTTCTCACTTATCGCCCAAGAGTCAGACTATCTAGCTGACAAGCTGTGCAGTGAAAAATCAGGTACTGTGTCTGATATAACATGTGCTCTCCCTACAGCATTTTTTTCTCCCTTCCCCCACCCTTAAACCTAGTGTACTGCTTTGGGTGCAACAAACCACTTTGGAGAAGAAGCGTTAGCTGAATAAGCAACAGCACAACATAACTTTTTTTTAAAATGGTTCTTTAAAAGTAAGATTTCAACATCTGTTTTTAATTTTTTTACACATTTTTAACAGAATAATTTCAGCATTCCACATCTAATGCAGTGTGTTTTTTTCCTGGTGTTACACGATCAGCACTTTTTTAGTCTGTGTATTTGTTTTGCCATCCCAAAGCCAGGAATGAAAATAACCTCTTGCAATAAAGCAGAAGCATGGTTTTTTTTAAAGTTTAGTTGTTTATTGATCATAGCTCATGTTACAATCTAGAATTAACATGTAGCTTAAAAATGTTGGGCCTTCAGTTTGTGAACAGAACTCTTCGTTGACATCAGTGGGGAGTTCTGCTTAAAACTTTAAAATTGTTATGCTCTCAATGTTTGTTAGAGTAATACATTGGCATTTCTATGTCAAATATATTCCTCTCAAAATTGTAATACTACTTTCAATTTTGAAACTAGGAAAAAATACCTTGATAAATGAGTTAGTTTATTATGAAAAAGCATACATTTTACTATTTGTTGGTCATGTTTTCAATGGGATTTTATGTAATCATTTTTAAAACCAAGAAGTACATAGTTGAATGGATCTAGTATAGTAAAATTATAAATGTGGTTGGACAATCCCTTTTGGATGTGATTTCTATAGAGAAAAGTAATAGAATATGCATGGAAATATTGATCTCAGAATCAAAGCTTGTAATATGAGTATGTGTTTTTAAGGTTCAAAGTATTTAAAATTTAGCACATACAATAAAAATGCTAGAAGTTGATTTGATAGATGTTCATAGGAATAAGTAAATGTAATTTGTTCAAGTTAGTGTGTATTTTAACATAGGCTGAAGCTTGATCTAGAGGATGGAAAAATCCATTATTATAAAGTTTGAAGTTCTTTTTATCACCTATGCAGACAAATAATTTAAAAGAACTGTCCAACAATGTTTCAGTTTAAAAAAAATAATTTATGCTGTTATTGTGGAACTATATTTGGTCTCAATAATTAGTAGATGAAGAGATTAGCACAAATAATTCTCAAAGCACCACAGCTCCTTCAAAATGCATAGTATTGTTTTTGCTGTTGTGCTTTTTAAAGAAAAAGGCAATCCAGAGGTAATAAGCAAAGATAAAGACAGGACAATGCAGAAAAACAATAAGGAATATGTTTTTGTAAACAAATGATTAAGTTGGGTAGCTTTCTTCACCTTGCTGGTTAATGTCACAATTGCTGGTAAACCTGGTGTAAAATAACTTGCAGTTTTGTACACTTTAGATAGAGGCCCAACTTACACAGAAAAGATTTATGCTAAAGACTAAGCTATTGAAATGCCTTTTTTCATTAACAAGATGGCCTAATTTTGGGGGGAACACAGTCATTTTGTTGGGCTTAAACTCAACTGTATGACCATATTTTCTACCCACATTAGTTCAACATTGTAACTTTAATAAAACAATTCCCTAATTTACAGTGAAAAAGATTCTCATTGTTATGTGTGGCTCTTACGCATATAAGCATCCCCATCGAAGTAGGTGATTGCTTACATGAGTTGCGAGAGCAAGGCTTGGCCTTGTGTGACAGAAGAAATATCAAAAATTCTTTTCAGAATGGGAAAAAGTTGAGAACTCTTTCCTCTTCCAGGCACCTAGCACAAATATGGTGCCATTTAATAAACAAAACAGTTCAAGAAGGTGCAAAAACCATAGTCACGCTAAAAAGAGACCCTCTCTAACACTGTGAAGAAATGCAGAGGGAAATAAATTAATCTGCCATTCTTTGTATAATCTGCTTTTTCAAGGAAAGAAGTCATTATGTTAAAGGAAAAAGATAATAGATTACTCATAAAACTTTTTTTAAAAAGCGACTGTGCACAATTTTTAAAATGAATTAATATAATAAGCCATGAAATAGGATAACAATAAATTTATTAAACCAGTGAAATTTAGTGAAAGCACACAAACAATCTTGCTGCTAGCTACTGGTGTAGGAAAATTGTGGTACCTGAGTGGCAGGAAAATGTCTATATTTTTCATGGAATTTGGCATTACATTTCTTGAGAATATGGAAACTGCAATTCTCTGAAAATCATTGTGTAAAAATGTGTTCCAAGTATAAAACATTTATATGTAACTTACAGAGGAGTATAACTGATAAGGATTAATAGTAATTCATAATATTTTATCTATATTACAATAGTATACTTCATAGACATGTTAAATTAAAGCAGTATTATAGACTTATGTTCTTACTGTCAACGTTTGGTGCTTTGCAAAAATTATCATACCAGAGTGACCAACATGGACCCAATTTTATATAAAGTTTTGCTATGGGCAAACAGCTGATTTTGCCGCCATGCATTTAATCTTAAAGGAAAATCCAAATAGCCATTGATTAAGTCTCCATAATGTTAATTTGTTGAAAGTAAGGGATGTGAATGTGACTTACATGTGTGGCCTATAACAAATGTCCTGTTGTCAGTACAGTCAAATATATCCCTTCTAATCCATGGTAAAGGTAAAATATTAAAGGGCGCAATATCCTCTGAATGCATAAATATGACATTAATGGAAACCATGTACACGCTGAGAAGAAATTACCAACAAGACATGTTTAGTATTTCTTTTTTTAGTCGCACCTCTATTCTTGATGTTACATACATGTTCATAATACTCTGGTGTTTCTCATTTGATTAAAGCATGGAAAAACTTCAGTGAAGTGTTTTAGAATGATCAAACTGTTTGATATTTGTAATCGTAGATCAGTTTTCTGTCACATGTACTCTTTGATCACACAAAAAACCTCTATTCTACCCTTTCCATAGACAAGCTATCAAAAATTCTGAGACATGCCTTTAGATGTTCTACACTTTTTCACAGGCCTAAAAGTCTAGGAGTTAGTTCTCAAACATACTACTTTTTTTATCAAGCTACAAACAGGAAGTTCAAATTTCCAATTTGACCAGTAAAATTATAAAGTGAGACTGATGTATTCTGAATTTTAAAATGTTCTCCAAAATTTTTCATTTCCCTCCCCAATTGTAATTGTGGAACATATCAGTGCTTTCTAATTCAAATTTTGTAATTAATTATGATAAAGTGCATTTAGACCACTAAGAAGTAGGAAAGCAGCCAACAGTGGATTATAGTAATTTGTAGTCTTGTGTCAGTTGTTTTATCAGTGGAAAACAATACAATCACTAGCAGAGAACGCTATAATTAAAGTAACAGTGAGACTTCTATTACAATCCTCTTTTTATGTGTTCATAACTCTGCAAAATTATTCTTTTTGGCTGAAGTTTTCCAATCTTGGTCTCATCCCAAAGGTGATTTTTAATTATTAATTTACTTATTATGAAATTTTGAGCAGATTCTATTCACCCATTTTTTTTTCTGCAATTGTATTACTCAAACACTTGTGATATGCAAGTTGACACGTTCTAGGTTGCTAGTCCTCACTGAGAACTAATCTCTAAGATAGTTTGCCAAAGCTAAAAAATATAGCAATTATATACATTTAAAATGCTTGTTTTGTGTATGTGTGGCATGTTACATTTCCACTAGATTAAGTGTTATGATACTGTCTATGGGGTTATGTTTAAAGCACAAACATTGGTTATATAGATGTGATCTTATGTTGGTATTTCACTGTGGAATTTTATTTTTTCATTGATTTAATTTAATTTAATTTAATTTTTGTTGACCATGCAGCTATGGCATGATCAAAAAAGACCATGTGTTTTAGGCTTCTTTTTTGCAATGGAATCTGTTAGCGCAGACTTCAGTAAGACTTTACAGGGATAGAAAGGTGCATGCTAGTAGGTCTCATTACAGAATTGGGGCCATAATCTCCTTTTACTTTTTTTAAATAGTTCAGTAATAAAACCCCAACCCATATTTTATTTTAACCTTAAGGTTAAAATTAAATGCTCTGAAGTCAGGCAATACACAAATTAAATTTCATATTAACCTGAACATTTCACAGTGAGTAATGGCGAATACTTTCTACTACTGTTAATGTTGCTATATGTAACTTTAGGACATAATATGCCCAGTTCTGCTCTCAGAGTTCCATGCATAACTCCAGTCAACTTCAGTGAGTATTTGGAAATGTGTGAAGAATGGATTGAAACCCGTGTGGGCAATGTGCTTACATTAAGGTCACTGAGGAAACGCTGGGCGTTTCCTGAGTTTGAAGTGTTTAAATATGTATTTCAGTAAAATATGCATGTATTTTGGAGAGGTGATAATTAAGGAAGCTGTATTGCATAGCTCAGAATGGGATAACTGTTGAATTAAAATGAACATACAGATTATTTCATAGTATTTAAAACATTTTGGAAAGCTATCATATCATATGAGTTTACTTGGATCTTATTCATACCATATAACAGAAGTGTTGGCCTCTAAAATATTTTAATTTAACATATCTGAAAACAAGGGGCAGAGACCAGTAGTTTTACAATTATTTTTAAAAGGTTTGTTTGCTCTATGTTAAAGAGAAGTGGATATCGGTGTAGTATCAAAGCCTCAATATTATATTTCAAGCATTCACTTGCCGTTGTTTATTATTTATTCAAAAATTATGTGATTGTAACAAAATGTAACCATTTAAAACATTAGTAATGATATGTAACATTTTCCCCCTCAGGTCTTTGTGAAGAATCTGCTACTCATGCTGAACTATAGCATCAATAAACTATTAATTTTACAAAGTGAAGTAAGATGACAACCACAAAAAAAAATCTTCCTGTGAAATCAAATATTGATTCTCTGCCTTTTTTATTCCCTGTAATATCTTTTATTTTTTTACCTTTATATTTTTTGATGTGCGTGAGTTCCTGTTTGTTTAAATTTTGGATGTTTTCATAAAAAAATATTTAAATTGAAGTTTGCATGGTTTTGGCAAGGATCTTAGGTTTAACATGTAATTTAACCATTGACCATTTCTATGGGTAAAACAATGCACATCTCAAGATATTCGTGCTAGATGTTTTTTGATAAAGCCAATGTCTGATAGCAAAAAAAGTATTGTGTAAGAAAAATTATTACTCTTATTTAACTGAAACAAATATTTTAATACAATTTAAGTACACCTATTATTGTTCCTGTGTATTTGTCGTTTGTTTTAACAAATGGTTGATTCCTGTGTACTTCCAAATATACATGAGCAAAATCTTACTATAAAATAGTTTTGAGTACTTGTTAGCTTTCTAATCTCTATGAATGAAAGTGAGATTCTTTCCAAAAATTTATCCTTTCCTTTATAAATTATGTAAGTTAATGAAACATACCTGATTTCTTTAAAACAAGCCATTCTCTTAAAATTTCCAACCCTAAGTTTCAGAACGTAATGTACAATGAAAAGTTGAATAAACATTGAAATATTTAATCTGGTGACAAAGCACTGCTGATGCATGCTATAAGTGTTCAAAAAGTCTGCAATCAAAAGATATTAAAAAGTAGTCTTATTTAAAACTAATAATTAATGTAATGACATTCAGATTTTAAACAAGCTTTTCAAATACAGAAACATGAAAATACCTTTAATATACTCCATATAAGTAAAATGCATCTAGTCATTTACTTTTAATGCGAGGGTTATTAACTAACACAACGTTCTTCTTTATATTTCTCAATATTTTATAATAAAATTGTCTAGTACAGTAGCTATGGGATATATTAAAAATCTAGCTATCAAAATCTTTGTTCACAGTCTGAAAAATTCCGCTTAAAGTTATTTGTCTTTGATTATTAAAAATACATGAGTGCTTTCTGCAGTCATTTTACACACAGAACACCAATAGTTGTAAATTGGAATTTAGTGTGTGGAATATTTCCCATAGGATGCCAGATGAGAATATTTGGTTAGGTCTCAAATATCCTGTGAAAATATTATTTTGAAAGACTGAACAACTTCGTTGTGTTTTTGAAATTGCCAGGATAGCTCATCCAAAACATTAAGAAGGTTCAGTAAAATGTTCAGAGGAAAAAAAGATGGGGTTAGCCTAAAAAGAGTTCTTAAAAATTTATGTAACTATAGTTGCAATTTGACTACCATGTAAAGGATATAAGCTGGTTTACAGCATTATGCAAACAAAGCATGCATACTGACTAAAAAATATAAGTATTAGCATCTGTGAAAGTTTCTTTAAGCTTATTTACAAACATTTAAACATACAAAATGGAGTATTTATAAGCCAGGCACAAATTCTCAAATGGTGTAAATTGGCCTACCTCCATAAAGTTATGCTGATTTACGTCAGCTGAGTATCTAACCCCATACGTTTATCACACAAGGATATTTTATATGACTTAATGTTCTTTAAAAGTGTTCTACTTTTTTAAAAATATGGAATATTTTGCCATCTCCTGTTGGCAGCTCAGTTTTATAGAACAGATTAGCAAGAGTTACAGTTTGAATACAACAAAGCAATTGTACTCTATAAAAGGAAAACATCTGCCATAGTTAAAGAACATTTCTCATTTTTCAATAATATAGTTTAACTGTAAACTTGCATGTATATATTAACATTCCACCAAGAGCAAAAAAAGTTACATTAAGTTATATTTCTATTGAATTATTCAATAAAAGTGCAAAACTGGTTAACTTTTACCCAGTGGAGGACCTCAGTTTTGATATAAAACTGATTTGCTTAGTGAAAACTCTGAATACAAATCATAAACAGTTAGGTTTCCAGTTAGTTTTCTTTAGACACATAGAGTAGGCTGCCTATTCATATATGAGTATAAAATTAAATTGAAAGGGTCAGATTCCTCCCTTGCTTATGCTCCATGCAATCCTATTGATTTTTTTTGAGCAGATGGTAAAGGCACAATTTGGATCAGAATGTATTTTTAAAAGAAATGTATTAATATAATAAAAAGACATACAATCCATGTGGAGTCTCATCTATTTAAAAAAATAGAAGAGGTTTCAAATAGTACCTTTTAGCTGCCCTTTCAGTCTGAGGGATTTGACAATCACAGGGTCCTTTCTCTTAAATTAATTTAATTAATTAAGAATCTATTTCTCTCTCCATTACTGTGTGAAAGACCCATCCAAACAACAAAGGAAACTAATTATATAGGGGAAACAAACCAACCAATTATTTTAAAAAACCCCAACTGATTATTTAAAAAAAAAAGTCAAATATCTGAAGTAAAAAAACAGGGAGGCGAAGTGGAGGAATAGAAGCAATATTTTCTTCAAATCTTTCTCAGTTACATTAATCATAGATGTTGCTTGTAATACTAGTTATGCCCCTTTAAAATGTTGATGCTGCATTATACTTTCTTTACTAAGCGCTGAACATCTTTTGTGATAATGCTGTCTACTTACGGATCTGAATAAAATTCCAGCTACCTGTCTGGGTTGCTTTACTGTCCATCAATGGCCATATGCCATCTTTGATCCTTGCATACAACCACTGAGGTCAGTGCATCTAGAAGATAGGATCCGTAAATGGCCCTTCAATATTAACTGTTATAGTTTAAAGAATCTTTCTGCCCTTTTGCATTCTGTTTGCATATGTCACAGTGAAAATAATATGGAGAGCCTTTCATATTGAGATGTCAATATGTTGGCTACAAAATGTAGGCCAGATTCACCACCACATTGCTCCAGTTTTACACCAGCATAACTGCATTGAAATCAGTCCAGTTACTCTGTTGTAAAACTGGAGTAACACAATAGTGGATCACACCCAAAATCAACTGTGAACATCTTGGTAAATTTCAGCTTATATTAGTACTGTTTTGTTACTGCAATTACTATATACTTGGAAATGTACTTAATCTTTGAGGCTCTCTCTAAAGCATCTTAATTTATTGTTCTTGGAGAAATGTTGAACCATGCATTTTATCTTTTATAAATTAGCAGATTATGCAAAAGACATCCTGGTTGTACTTGGGATCCCATATATCTAGGTATTTATATCTCACTGCCCTCCATGATATCTGAGTGTCAAGTGAAATATTGCTGCTTAATTAATGGTCAGCTAATAAAAAGTAATCCACTGTTACAAATAGAAAGTTTGGTTTATAGTTCTGATGGTTTCCTACTTTTCCAATACATGAATATTCACTTAAAACACAGAGGAAATGGAATCAGGATACATTACTTTTTTAAACCATATTCTGCCCTAATTTATACCAGTTTACAGTCATGAAATCAGTGAGTTATACAAGTATGACTACAATGCAAAATCTGACCTCTCATTAGTTCAACAAAAATATAGAGATTTTTGGAAGAATTCAAGGCCAGTTTGTCAGCTAGTGGAACTCTGGGAAATTCTACTGACTTCAAGTGGATTTATGTCCATTTGATCCTACTGGAATCCCCCCCCCCACACACACACACACACATTTTTTGTTGCAATGACAGTGACACCATTAAAATGATACATTTACTTTTTAATGGTTTATTTCATTCTCCTTGTCAAGTCTGCCAAGCAAAGAACAAATTTGCTGTGACAGATTTTAGTTTTATTCTTTGCTAGGAATGAGCTGAAGCCACTATATTCATTTCACTTAGGAATGGAAAATGGAATTGAACCAAGGTCCCAAATGGGAAAGATCAATACTTTATTTACTAAAGATAAGCCCTAAAAACAAGGTTGTTCAATAAGAAGTCATATTTTCTATTCATATTTTTCTCTATGGTCTGACATTTGTTTACACATATGATAGCTTCATCAAAATACTGTTTTAGAAAATGCTTATTAGTCTGCAGTATTTTGGTATTTTATTGACATGAGTAATTATGTCAAAATATTCTGAGCAAAATATTAACTTGTATGGTATTCCTAACACATATTAAGTTTATCATAAATTAGGGCATCCAAATCTAAATTTAATTAAATACTAGTAATGGCTCTTACATATTGAACTGTGTGAAATGCTCTGCAATTATATTATACACATTCATATGCAGCATATTTTGATATGGTAGCTAAGTAGATAATTAGTATTAAGATTATTCAGTTGTGAGATAGCTTAAGCTATGTTAGTCTCTAATAACTACTCTTACATTTATATGGTGCTGTTGAAGGTAAACCAAGATATACTTCAAGTAAGATTACTTGAATTACATCACTGAGCCAGGTGGCCTCTGTTCAGAATTGTAGCTTTCACCTGCAGGAGGAAGGGGTGGAATAGGAGACAATATTTTCCCAAGAATTTAGAAAAGGGCATGAGAGGAAAAATTATCAAATTAGCTTAGTATGTTCTTCTATTGTGAGCAAAGGGTAAATTTAAAAAATAATGTACACCCTAAAGTGTCTAATCCAGGATATTGTGAGCTCATACAAAAGATGTGGGGGTGGAGAGGCTTTCAGAAAGGAGATAGCATGAGGGTTAGAAGATGAATGCAAGATGGAGTTGCTAGGTTTAATGGCTTTCACAGACCCAAGTGTCTGAACAGTGTTGTAGGATCACATTCCTCTGTAAAAATGTTGATTAACAGTAGAATTGTGCATAATGCAACATAGGATAATACAGTGACTTTGTTGAGGAGCATCTCAGGAAGGGCTTTGTGTTTGAAAAAAACAATTTATAAAGCTTTAAACTGACTGAAAAGCTTTTGAAAACAAGGACATCTTCATGTCTTTAAACATATTTACAGAATTGTCTGGTCTAATTGCACTTAGCAATGAATTCCATAGCCTTCAGGAACAATTGATGAAGAGTCTGGTAACTGCCGGCTCCAATCTGCTTTGGGGAATGTTAATAAAAGCGTACCTAAGGAATCTTAGGTGTGTGCTGTGGAATACAGGGAGCTAAATGTCATCTAATTAAGCCGAGCTGAGACCATGAAAGATCTTCTGAGTTAAAAGTTAAATATTAATATCAGTTTCAAACTTTATGAGAAGCTGGCTTAGTGGCAGAGGAGCAGATGGGATATATATCTAACATGTTCATGACATTTTATATTGCTAGCTAACCTTGCAGCAGCATTCTAAACCAGCTGAAGTTTTCTTAGTCCACATTCTGGAAGAACAGCCAAGAAAGAATTATAACAACCCTTGAGTTGACACAGGCATTAATGAAGGAAAGAAGGAAGAAAAGATTTCAATATGGCAGTGTTTCTCAAATGGTAAAAATTCTTCATTCTCATACTAAATGTGAAATGAAGAAAAGGTGAGAGTTCAGAATAACTCAGTATCTAGCAGGGACTAAACAATAGTATCTACATTTGGCTTTTTTCTTCTTTTTTTGTGTGTGTGAGGGAGTTGATCAATTGCATTTTCTGCTAATGAGAATTTCTGTTCTATTGGAATTGAACTCCTGCAGGTTTTGATGTCACATAAGCACTGAAGCAGCACAGAGATGCCACTGTTCAGCTCTGTGGTGAGGGCCAAATAAATCTAAAACAGCATCAACTGTTTAGTAGTAAACACCCAATTACAGCTAGTTCCTATTTAATAGAGCCAAATACAGGCAAATAGTTTTCAATGTGAATTTGGGACTCATAAAAATGAGGGGATAATAGCTGGATAAAACCATGTAAAATAAAGGATAACCACTGTGTAAAATTTCCCCCACAATAACTGAAATATCTAATGTCTAATGTGCAATATATATATATATATATATATATATACACACACACACACACACACTCTTGTCGTCATAATTATTAATTGTGTTAGAATCAATAGGTTCTAACCAGAATCAGGCCTTCCTTGTGCGTGGGTAAGAAATGATCCATGTCCCAAAAAGCTTACAATTCAAATAGACAGTGAAAGGGTGGGAGTGTAATCATTTGCATAGCTAGGGAACTCAAGGTATATTTTCACAGCAGCATTATTTTGGAATAACTGATGCATCTACACAGCAAGACATTTTGAAATAATGTCAAGATGGCGGACTTCATACTCCAACTCCTGAAATCCTCATTTCATGAGGAGTAAAGGAAGTTGAAGGAAGAGTATTCTTCCTTCGACTTCCTGCTATATAGACAGCGCCAAAAGTCAAATTAAGCTATTTCGACTTCAGCTATGCAATTGACGTAGCTAAAGTTGCATATCTTAATTTGACTTTTGCCCTGCTGTGTAGATGTGCCCTCAGAGAGTTTATGGCTCAAGCAAAAGCATGATTAGAACCCAGGACCTCTGAGTTCTAGGGCTTGTCTGCATTACGGAAGTATAGCTAGATCTACTCTAGGGAGTTATTTCAAAATAACCCCCCTTATTTTGAAATAACAAGTAGCATGTTCACACTTCCAAGCCTGTTATTTTGAAATAACGGACTGGTTATTTTGAAATCTGTACTCCTGCTTTCCTCTGGGAAGAATGCTAATTTTGAAATAATTATTTCAAAATAGTATTAGTGGGGATGCTCTAGTGCTGCTATTTTGAAATAACTACTCCCAAGAGTAACTTGAACTAATTACTCCCCAGTGCTTCCTGGGGCTCTAAGTCGAGGTAGCACATCTACAATAATGGAGCCTGCCTTGGACTAATTTTGAGGCTCCCCGATAGTTGGGATACACTATTTCTATTTTGTTATTTTGGGAGTTATTTCAAATTTAGTTATTTTGAAATAATTTCCTAGTGTAGACATGTCCTTATGGTGCTCTAGCTGTTCCCCATAGTATTGTAGTATAGATTCTTGCTACGGCAAAGGAAGGGTTTTTTTCCACGGCTCTACTTAATCCATTCCCTCCAGAGGTGGTACATTTGAACCTCTCTAGTCCGGCACTCTCTGGTCTGGCAACATCCATGGTCCAGCATGATTTTAGTTAAATGAATTTCCACAAATCATGGCTGTGGCTAAGTTTCCCATGGCCCCATAAAGTTTGTTAACAACCGCCAGTCCTGGATCTCAGTGTTCTGTGGTGTTATTTATCTCTAATTTACCCCTAAATATCTTCTAAGAGCCTAATAAGCAGTGGAAGTGTTGGTAATGCTGTTAGACAACATTGACCTCCTGTTATCTGGCAAAATCTCTAGTTTGACACTGGTTAAGTCCCAAGCGTGCTGGAGTAGAGAGGGTCAACCTGCAGCTATGTCAACAGGAGAATTCTTCCACAGTCCTAATAATGTCTATTCTGGTGCTTAACTCCATCTTTTCATGCCCCAAAGTCATGGAGCTAGGTTTAGGTATAGACCAGCCCTTACTCTTGAGCCTTAACCACACAACTGTCTTTCCTGTCCTATAAAGAGGACATTAATTATATAGTTTTGTCTTTTAGACAAGCATACACTTAAGATCAAGGGCAACTATCAAACGCATGTTCACCACTGCCCCAGAAGTCAAGAGCTATCTTTTAACTTGTTTTATCATCTGATATTAGTTCAACTAAGTTAGCCTGCATCTTAACTGAGCTTTTCAAGTGTTATGGTAACACATATGAAGCTGTGTTGTAGTCTAGACTCTCCCTGTACTAAAATAAAGGGCTCCAAACATGTTTACGTGAATTTTAATTGGGTATTTCAATTATATTTAAGCTAACACGATTATCGGTGGGGAACACACTCCTGTCGAAACAGGGTTCTAGACTCCTCCGGAAGAAAAACAAAAGCCAGTATTACTCACACTCCATGAAATTTATGACTGCTGCTAATGTCTTTGAAGGCTTTGTCTGACACATTCAGATGGCTATGAGAACAGATAGGAGGGGTATAGATACAGCCACACTCTTGGCAAGCCAAAGTAGGGCTGCTTTCGATGCCTGTTTAGAATTGTTTTCTCTGTGCAGGTTTGTCCTTGGCTTGTAGGATTTTTTTCTCTCAATGTTATAGTGCCCTTGAGCAGTGCTGCCCTCTGTTTGGCTCAGTCAATATGGATCCCTGAGGAACAACACCACAGTTATCCTGTTAGGCTCAGACAAAGCATCGGCTAACAAAGAAACTGAGTATGAACAGATTTTATGTTTAAACTGATGCGTGCAAAGAGAATACCAGAACGCTCTGTGTGATCCCTCAGGTGCTTTGTGCCTAGATTGCTGAGGGTAGGGGGAGATAAGGTCATGCTTGATCTTAGACTTTGAATATGAATACATTCAAGTATGAGTCCCCCTTCTAATTCCCCCCTCCCCCATTGCCAAATTTTCAGACTTTAAAAACTGTGCTGCCTCAGGTTGGTAGACATTGTCAGTCCAAAGCTCTTACTACCTCGAGTCCCATGGGTTTGATTCTAGTCCATCTAATCCCTGCTCTTCCCAGTGCCCTGCTCCATTCTTCTACAAACCTTAGCAAGACTTCCCAGGCATGGCCATAATTAGACAAGCTCTAAAGTAGAGCCTTGCACTTTAACACCTTCTAACAAACATGCTTGAGCAGCAGTTGGCTACTTCTCACTCGCGATCTTGTTTTACATACTTCCTGAATAAGTGGGTCTGGTACCCAGCTACTTACAAAGTATGAACTATGATAATCTTCCCCCTTGGCAGCTCAACAATAGAACCAAGATAAAAATGAAAGAGACGGGAGAACAATAAAGTGTCCATAAAATTCTGGAGATAAGAATTGGCCCTTTTTCTTAAGGCCTGGGTTTGCAAGCCCACTGGAGACCTTCAAGCATTTTGGAGGCCAATGGACCCAACTAATCTTTATATAATTTGTAGCCTTTATATTATGCTTTTTCATATGAGGCTATCAAAGACTTTACAAAGACAGAACAACCAAGGTACACAAAGGCAGAGTCACACCATGATTCAATGCAAGAAATCTAATCCAGGTCTCCTGACTCCTAGTCTAGTGCCCTACACACTGCATCACATTCCTGAAAATGACTTAGCTGTGATGATGCACACATTCATGGCTGCCAGGTTTGACCAGAACACAGCCCAGCAGAATAGGCAACCCAACGGATAGTATCCCAGTGAAACTCTTCCCTTACTGGGTCCCAGCACAATGCTGTACCTAATTCAAGGCTTCAGTTCTCCTCTTCAGAGGCATTAGGTCAGCAGTTGCTTCCGAGTGCTGTTGCCCAAGGCTAGCTGAGATGTGTGCTTAAAGGGACCCTCCTGGACAGCCGTTTCTCTGCTTCTGTTGCGTGCTTGCCTATCTCTCCGAGGGACAGCAACGCTTTTGCAGTGTGTGCTCTGGTTGCCCAGCTTTTGGATGCCACAACGTACTCCTTGCCATGGAGCCGGAGCTGCTCTGGGCATGTGATGGCCCCACACGGCCATGCTGCAGTTTCTGCAGTAGTTTCTGCAGGCTGCCTTCATGGCCCTGAATGAGCTCAACACCAAGCTCATCATTGAGACCCTCTTTCTGTATGCGGGAGCAAGGCCCTTGCAACTGCACCTCACAGTAGAGAGACGGTTTTGGAGGCTGGACACCAGTTCTGACTGCTGGGACTGACTGGTCACGGAGTGGTGGGACAACCAGCAGTGGCTCCATAACTTCCTCATGCGGAAGGCCACCATAATGGACCTGTGTGCCTGGCTCGCCCCCGTCTTCCAATGACGGGACACCCACCTGCAGCCCGCCATCCCCCTGGAGAAGCGGGTCGCCCCAGACAGCTACCACTCGGTGGGCAACCAGTTCGGCATGGGAAAGTCCACCGTCGGGGTCCTCCTTATGGAGGTAAGGCACTCTTGGGCTATAGTCCCTGCAGGGGCGGGGGGAGTCCTGGAAAGGGGGACTATAGGGAAAGGGGAGGTGGTGGTACAGGGGTGGGCTGGGGGGAAGCCCTGTCCTCAGGGGGTTGTGCTGCTGGGTGGGGCAGCCTCATAGGGGGTGGCTCCTGGGGTGTTTGGGAGAGGAGGGAAGAGGGGGCGGGCACCTCCCAAGGGCTCAGGCACTCCCTCTTATTCTCTGTTTTGTGTGTTTGTTTGTCTCCTTCTGCAGGATGTGAGGGCCAACAACTCCATCTTGCTGCGCAGGGTCATCAACCTAAGAGACCTGGGCCCAATCATTGCAGGTTTTGCCGCCCTGGGGTTCCCAAACTGCGGGGCAGCGATTGATGGAACCCACATCCCAATCTGCACACCACATCATCAAGCTGCCGAATACATCAACAGTAAGGGCTATTTCTCAATGGTGCTGCAGGCCTTGGTCGACTACCGTGGATAGTTTACTGACATTTTTGTCAGGTGATCGGGCAGGGCACACGATGCCCACATTTTCAGAAACTCTAGTCTGTACCAGAACCTGGAGGCTGGCACATTCTTCCCCCAGCGTGACTTTTGGGTTGGGGACATGCACATGCCACTGTGCATCGTTGGGGGGACAGCCTACCCACTAATGCCTTGACTCATGAAGCCCTACACTGGCCACCTGGACCCCAGAAGGGACCAATTCAATGCTCACGTCAGCCAGGCCTGAATCCAGGTCAAGTGCACCTTTGGGCACCTGAAGGCCCGGTTCAGGTGCCTCCTGACCCACCTCGACATGGGTGAGCACAACATCCCTGAAGTGGTGTCGGTGTGTTACGTTCTCCACAACATTGTGGAGAGCAAGGGGGAGGCCTTCCTACCGGGGTGGGGAGTAGAGGCCAGCCAGGAAAGGAGGGCCTTTGAGCAGCTGTGGACAACTGCCATCCACCAGGCCCTGAGGGAGAGTTTCTCTCAAGGACCCCAGTAACTCACCCCAGGGGCTCCCCACTAGGGGACCTGTGCCTTGCTCCCCTATACCTTTCCCACCACAACCCCTCCCTGCCCCCCTTTCCTGTACTCTCAGTAAACACACCTGTTTTGAGTTGAACAAAACAAACTTTGTATATTTTTTTTTTATAAAAAAAGAAACTGGGGAGGAGGGGGGCTGAGAAATTGGATGGGGGGGGATGAGGGGGGCTCAGGGCTGGGAGTGGTGCATGGTGCGGCTGGGAAGTGCCACTTCGGGTCTGGGGACCTTGGTGAACTTGAGGTGGGTGGGGCCTGGGACAAAAGCAGGGTGGGCAGGAGGGAGGGGCTAGAGTGGGGTCAGGTATTGCAGGGGGGGCAGGGGAAGGGTGCATAGGCATAGCTTAGGGACAGGGGGAGGGAGCATAGGCATAGCAGGAAGGGTAGGAGTAGAGGGCATGGGCATAGCAGGGAGGACAGGAGTGTAGGAGGCAGGAGCAGGGACAGGAGCCGGGTGTGCCATAATTTCCCAGATGCTGGCACACATTTTCACCCTGCCGCACAAGCTGGTCCCACATGCAGTTGTGACACTTGGCATCATCCCGGACCTTCTGGGCCAAGGTTTGCTGCATGTTGTACAGGACGCCCACGTGCTGTCTCATTAGGTCCTCCTGGACCCTCCTGCGCTTGCAGCTCCCCCAGGGTCAGACAGCTGCCTCCGATGGCAAGGACTGCCCCATAGCGACGGCTGGTCCTGCTGTGGAGAATAAAGAGGGAGAGGAGGTCAGTCATCAATGCAGACACTGTCCCTGAAGCCATGCCCTCTTCTGTGAGCAGTGACCAACAGTACTCGGGCCAGAGGATGAGGAGGTCCTGGGACCAAGGCCATGTGTAGCCTGCACAGCGGGCCCTGCCTCACATGGGCCCTGAGGTGCCCAGAGGACCATGCTTCTCACTCCCACCCTGCCAGTCCCATGAACAAGCAGGCAAGGGAAATTCTGTTCACAGTGGGATCCCATGGGCGGGAGAGGGACCTGGAGCAGCCTGACCTTCCATGGGGCCTGCACACACACCTGCGCCTGGCAGTGCTGTCCGCGGGAGCGGGTGGTGCCTCGCGCTTGCAGGCATGCCTGTGTGCTGTGTGCGACACTCCTCAGTCTGTGTGGGGTTGTGTGTGCGCCCTTGTGCCCAGCCTGCTTCCAGCAGTGGCT
Organism: Pelochelys cantorii; assembly: GCA_032595735.1. Taxonomy (NCBI): domain Eukaryota; kingdom Metazoa; phylum Chordata; order Testudines; family Trionychidae; genus Pelochelys; species Pelochelys cantorii. Next base: position 243,958,954 of record CM064327.1, read on the forward strand.
GGTGGTGGGAGGGTGTCCCCCCCCACAGGAGTCAGACATGTGTGGGGCCTCCCGTGAGCCTATGAGCTGGAGCCTGGGGGCGCTCCAGGCTAGCTCCTGAGGCTGCATGGCACAGACTGGTGCTGCTCGTACTTCCATGTGCACAGAGTGCAGCACAATGTTCAGGCCAAGCAGGCCGAACGATGATCGCACCCCATCCCCTCTGCACCAGCCTCCCCCGGCCTTTGTGTGTGGAAAACTGAGAGCACTCACCTGATGATCTCTCCCCAGACTCAGAGAATGTCTGAGAGACATCTAGGGCCTGGGGTACTGGCTCCAGGGTCAGGGTGACCGTGCTGGCCGTGTCCTCCTCCTCCTCTTGCAGCTGCTGATCCTTCTTCTCCTCCTCCTCTTTGGCAGGGTGCTCTGGGCAGGCAACGACGGACTTCTGTAGCCCTGAGTCCACCACCACAGATGGGGAAAGGGCTTCACAACCCTCCAGGATTTGGTTGAGCTCCTGATAGTAGGGGCAATAGTGCGGTTCTGCCCCGGAGCTAGAGCTGCACTCCCTGGCCCTGGCATAGCTCCTTAACCTTGCTTTGCACCTGTTCTAATGTCTGGGGGGGGGTGTCCCCTCTCAGCCATCCGGACATATATGTTGGCGTTTCGATGCTGGGAGCGGAGATCCTGAAGGGTCTCCTCCTCCCTCCACAGCTCGAGGAGGGACAGGATCTCCGCCCTGGACCAGGAGGGCACACGCTGTTTGGTGCCCTGGCTGGGTCCTGGGAGCCCTAGTGGTGCTTCCTGTGAGGGCCAGGGGGGTCTCGAGAGCTTGTGGCTGAGCCATGGGTCCACAAATGGGTGGCAATCAGAGCTGCATGGTGAGGTGCAACTCTCAGGCCCGGCTTCCTGCCATAGGGCTTGTCCCAGGTGCTTGCAGCTTTAAGAGCTGCCAGGAGACAGGAACTATAGCGTTCTGATTAGTTTGGACGGAGTGACCACCAGGGCACCTGTGTTAGTTCCTGGAGGCCTCTTCTTTCGAAAAAACACCCTCTTCCGCGTCCACACACGCCTTTCTCTGAAAAAGGCTTCTTCCTTCTACCACCGTCGGAAAAAGCCCTCCATTTTTTTGACTTTCTGTCGAAAGAACACAATAGCAGTGTGGATGTAAGTATTGTTTTTCCAGAAAAATGGCCGCTTTTCTGGAAAATCATTGCAGTATAGATGCACCAATTGTCTTTACTATAGTTTTGCTTCTGTTCCCTTGTGGAGGGCACTTCAGTGCTCAGGCTGCAAACTGTGTCCATGCTGCAATGCCTAGCCCTGATGAGCTGCTGCCTTTTGTTTTTAGGAAAGGGATGTGCACTGAAAGCCTGTGCAGACTTTGCCCCTCAACCCTGCCTGGCATGAGAGAGAAGGAGGCACTTCAGGCACAGTTGCTGAGCCTAATCCCACTGTAAGACAGTTTTCCCAAGAGTTTCTTCACCAATCGCTACCTCAATGAAGAGGCTGTTAGAGGAGGTGAAGAAGTGACTTGGGTCCAACACAATTCCAAAGTAGAGCGAGGCCTTGTCTGCACTTACAGAGTTTTGGTGACAAAAGTTAAGCCAACAATCAAAACACCAGTATGATGACGGTGCTTGTGCATGTTCACATAATGCTCCTTCTGCTGGTGGAATGTGTCCACAGTTGGTGCTCTAGCATCAAGAGTGAGACCACTGTCCTGTGGGGACCTACCCTGCTGTGCTTCTTGCCACCTTCTTCCACTGGAACCATGGGTGAAGCTCGCCCCAGCACTGCAGTGCAAGGACACCAATAGGAGAGCAGCTCTCTCCATGGAGAAGGGCACGGCAAACGTTGTTTGGAAGCTGGTGACTCCACACGGCTTTCGGTCGTTCACAAATCAGATTGGAGGTGGGAAATCAACTGATGGGGCGGCAGTAATGCAAGTGTTCAGGGCCAACTGTGGGGGGACAATAGATGGTACACACATTCCAATTTTGGGCCCCAGATCATCTTGTGATGGAGTACCTCAATAGAAAGGAGTATTTCTCTTTGGCATTGCAGGAGTTTGTGGCTCACCAGAGATGTCTACACAGAGTGGTCCAAGAAGATGCATGATTCACGCATCTTCAGGAACAGTGAGCTTCACAGAAAGCTCCAGTAGGGAGGTTTTGTCAACACCAGAAGGCACCAGTGGGACCAGAAGATGCCATTGTACCCATTACTCTTAAAGTCTTACATGGGAAACCTGTACAGCAGCATGGAGCACTTGCAGGAGCGGCCTGAGGCCGGCTGTGGCAGCTGGCACCCCCACCTGCACGACTGTCAATGGCCATGACATAATCATCAGGCACCTGGGTGCCCCATGACATCATCATCGGGCACCCCAGGCCGGTGGCGCCCTAGGCAACCGCCGAGTCTGCCTATGCCCACGGGCCGCCCCGAGCACTTGAATAATAGACTGAGCATGTGCAGAATGACTGATGATTGTGCCTTTGGCAGATTAAAAGTGTGCTGATGCTGCTTTTATGGCAATTTAGACCTAAATTGGGAAAATATTCCTGGGGTCATAACAGCCTTCTACCAACACCACGGTATTTGTGAGGCTAAGGGTGACAAAAATCACCCCTGGAGCAGAGTGTAAAGGTGGATCACCTGGGTGCTGAATGTGAGCAGCCAGATATTAGGGCTATTAAAGGGGCACAGTGAGGGGTATTTGAATCAGGGAGACTTTGAGGCAACATTATGGCAATAAGCACTATGAATGTGTCTTTCTATATAGCACTCTGCCATGCTTTGTTAACGTGTATGAATACTGTGATCATTCCAGAATGGTATTTGTAGTCAGCAACTGATCAAATTGCCACTATGTATTGCTACCAGCAGTGGCCACCATGTGTAGGAGACAAATAAAGCTTGGTTATCTTTCAGAGAGTTTGTTTTTATTTAAAAAAAACAATTAACAGCACACAAATAAAGGTTGGTGGGAAAGGAGATAAAGAGTGCAGGTCAGTGTAGGCTTTCATAACAGTTTGTAAGTCCAGCTATTATTTTGGAAGCTGTCTCAAGAGGTAGAGTGAATGGGGTACTGAGACATTCCAAGAAGTTGCAAGGAATGTGTGGGAGGTATCTGGAGAGGGCATGGAAAGCAGTTTAAATTGGCTGCAGGGGTGGTGGAACAAGCATGCATGTGTTCTGCCTTTCTATTTTAATTTTTCCCTTCAGGGTATCTCTTCATTCCCTGCAATCTCTTTTTTTCAGCCTCTGAGCATCAAAACACATCTCAGAGTATGTCCTCCTTGCTCTGACTTGGTTGCTTCCTTATCTGTGGAAGTGTTTCACCTCTGTGTGAGGAGTTCCCTTGACAGCCACAACTTGCAGAAGGACAATAAACAATACACCAAAGTATCACTGTAAATGCTGGCACAGCATTGACTCATTATAATAAATACACTTCTTTCTACACACAAATCACTTTTTCACTTTCCCTTGGCAAGCACAAATCTTGGGGAACATCTTAAACACGGTAAAAAAAAATCTCAGAAGGGTAACCATGTTAGTCAGTAATTTTAAAAACAAGTAGTCCTGTGCACCTTAAAAACTAACCAAAATATATAGAATCATGAACTTTTGTGGGTAAAACATCAGCTGATGTTTCCTGTTATTCTCACTCCAGTTCATCTGATGAAGTTTTACCCAAAAAAGCTCATGATTCTGTGTATTTTGGTTAGTCTCAAAGGTGCCACAAGACTATTTGTTAAGCATGGTAAGCTTGGCAAGTGGGTGACTGGCACCCAAAAGGGGGCCTAGGGTCTAAGTGGCTTTTTAAAGTGAACACAGCAGGTGACTAAGGACAATACTGTAAATTTTGCCACCATTTTCCACAGGGGGTCATTGACACTAACATCTCATTCCTAAGGGTAAGCAAGGGTGCAAGAAAGAGTGCATTTCCTGCATGGAGATGGCTTCAGACCTAGCCCCTGTGTTGCTGTGTACCGCTTTGATCTCTGCCCAAGTGATTGCCAATTATTGTTGTGAAGTTCCCTAAAATGGGGGAAGGAACAAAACAGCTCTGCCAAGAATCTTTCAGCACAGGATTAGTGAGTACCTCCAGGAAAGTTTCCTCGAGATCGCTTTGGAGGATTCCCATGAAATCTTGGTGTGTATTAACTCACACTGTTCTGCTGCACTGCTTAGCATGTGAAGTACAGGCAAACACAGCTAGTCTTGTACATTTCTATCCCAGCACCCACTTCTAGAATATACAGTGCAAGGACAGCTCTACCTCATAAAGCCAAGCATCATCAACTCAAAAAGACTGCTTACCAGGGCACTCCTCTCCTGCAACAGGAGTGACAGAGAGAGACTGTTGGGACTGGCTAGACCCCTGTGGAGTTGAAAAGGGACTGGCTAGACCCCCCGCATCACCACACCACCTGATGACCCTGCCACAAGTTCCACATTGTTCTCCAACTTGACCATCTCATTCGCAACTTAGGCTACGTCTAGACTTCAGGCTTCTTTCGTAAGAAGTATTTTTCGGAAGCTTTCGAAAGAGAGGGTTCACACGCAAAAGCGCATTGAAAAAGCGATGTGCTTTTTCAAAAGAGAGCGTCTAGACTGATTGGATGCTCTCTCGCATAAAAGGCCACCTGGAACCACTTCAGGCAGGGCTAGGTCAGCAGTTGCTTCTGGGTGCTGTTGCTGAAGGCTGAGATGCATGCTTAAAGGGACACCCTGGACAGCCGTGTCTCAGGTTCTGCTGTGTGCTTGCCTACCTCTCTGAGGGTACAACTAAGCTTGTGCAGTGTGTGCTTTGGTTGCCCAACTTTTGGACATCACAGCATTCTTTTTATTATGGAGCCAGAGCTGCCCCTGGGCATGTGATGGCCCCACACTGCCATTCTGCAGCAGTTTGTGCAGATCATCTTGATGGTCCTGCCCCAGCTCAACTCCAAGCTCATCTGTGAGTCCCTCTGCCTGGATGAAGGAGCAAGGCCCTTGCACTTGCACCCCACGGTAGACAGACGATTCTGGTGGCTGGACACCAGTTCCGACTGGTGGGACCGGCTGATCATGGAGCGGTGGGACGACCAGCAGTGGTGCCAAAACTTCCACATGCAGAAGGCCACCTTTATAGAGCTGTGTGCCTGGCTCTCCCCTGCTGCCCACTCCCAATGAAACAACCATCTGCAGCCCACCATCCCCCTGGAGAAGTGGGTCGCCATCACTGTCTAGAAGCTCACCACCCCAGATGGCTACTGGTCGGTGGCCAACCAGTTCGGTGCAGGGAAGTCCACTGCTGGGGCTCTCCTCATGAAGGTAAGGCACTCTCGGGCTGCAGTCCCTGTGGGGGGGGGGAATACTGGAAAGGGGGCACCCTAGGAAAAAGGGAGGGCGGGGGGAGTGCAGCGATGGCCTGGGGTTGGGAGGCAGCCCTGTCTCTGGGGGGTTGTGCCATCCCGCCCTCGCATAGCCCTGCTACTGGGGGGGGCAGCCTCATAGGGGGTGGCTCCTGGAGTGTTTGGGGGTGGGGAAAGAAGAGGTGGTGGGCACCTCCCAAGGGCTCAGGCACTCCCTCTCTCATTCTCTGCTTTGTTTGTTTCTTTGTCTCCTTCTTCAGGTTGTGAGGGCCATCAACTCCATCCTGCTGTGCAGGGTCATCAGCCTTGGAGACCTGGATCCCATCATCGCAAGATTCGCCACCCTGGGGTTCCACAACTGTAGGGGAGCCATAGATGGCCACATCCCAATCCGCGCACCACATCATTGAGCAGCCTAATTCATCAACAGGAAGGGCTATTTTTCCATGGTGCTGCAGGCCTTAGTAGACCACAGTGGACAGTTTTTTGGACATTTTCGTTGGGTGGTCGGGCAGGGCACACAACGCCCGCATATTCAGAAACTCCAGCCTCTACTACAAGCTGGAGGCTAGCACATTCTTCCCCTAGTAGGACTTTTGCATGGGGGACGTCCAGATGCCACTGTGCATCATCAGGGATGCGGCCTACCCATTCATGCCATGGCTCATGAAGCCCTACCCTGGCCACCTGGACCCCAGCAGGGAACAATTCAATGCGCACCTCAACCGGGCCCGCATGAAGGTGGAATGCGCCTTTGGGTGCCTCAAGGCATGGTTCAGGTGCTTTCTGACCTGCCTCGACTTGGGGGAGCACAACATCCTCGAGGTGGTTGTGGCATGTTGTGTTCTTCACAACATTGTGGAGAGCAAGGGGGAGGTCTTCCTCCCGAGGTAGGGGGCAGAGTCCGGCCAGGAAGGGAGGGCCTTTGAGCAGCTGTGGACAGCGGCCATCTGCCAGGCACATCAGGCCGGGGTGCACATCCTGGACACCCTCAGAGAGGGTCTCTCTGAAGGACCCCAGTAGCTCTCCCCACTAGGGGCCTCTGCCCTGCCCCCCTCTACCTTTCCAGCCACAACCCCTCCCTTCTCCCCTTCCCTGTACTCCCAATAAACATATCAGTTTTGAGTGGAACCACAACAACTTTACATTTTTTTCCTCAAAGAACAGTAACTGGGGAGGAGGGGGGCAGAGAACCTGGAGGGGGGAGGAAGGAGCGGGTTAAGGACTGACAGTGGCATGTGGGGTGGCTGGTAGAGCCATGTTGGGTCTGGGGACCTCGGCGAACTCGGGGGTGGCTAGGACCTGGGACTACGGGGCGAGGGGGGATAGGATGGGAGACTGGAGCAGGATCAGGGATGGCTGGGGGGGGGGGTCAAGGGAGGGGGCATAGGCATGGCAGGCGGAACTGGAGTGGGGACAGGGGCTGAAGTGGGGAGGGCTAGAATGGGAACAGGAGCCTGGTGTGCCATCACTTCCCAGATGGTGGCACACAAGTTTTTGCCCTGCCGCACAAGCTGGTCCCACATGCAGTTGCGCCACTAAGCATCATCCCAGATCTTTTGGGCCAGGGTTGGTTGCATGTCATGAAGGACAGCCACGTGCTCCCTCATGAGGTTCTCATGGACCCTCCTGTGCTTACGGTTCCCCCGGGGTTGAGCAGCTGCCTCTGATGGCGTGGATCGCCCCTCAGCGGCGACTGGTCTGGCTGCGGAGGAAAAGAGGGAGAGGCGTTCAGTCATTCATGCAGACTGTGCATGAGGCCGTGCCCTCCCGTGTGAGCAGTGACCAACAGTCCTTGGCCCAGAGGACGGCGATGTCTCGTGAGTCAGGCCACGTGTGGCCTGCACTGCAGGACCTGCCTCACAGAGGCCCTGAGGATCATGCTTCACACTACCCCCTATCCCCATCCCACGGACAAGCAGGCAGGGGAAGTGTCCAGACACAGTGGAATGCCATGGGTGGGAGCGGGGCCTGGAGCAGCCTGGCCTTCCATAGGGGTCGCACACACACCTACGCCTGGCAGCACTGTCCGCAAGAACAGGTGGTTCCTTGAGCATGCAGGCATGGCCTTGTGCTGTGTGCGGTACTCCTTGGAGTGCTTGGGGTTGTGCTGGTGCCCAGCCTTCTTCTAGCAGTGTCTGGTTGTGGGAGAGCATCCCCCCAGGTGTCAGACGTGTGTGCGGCCTCCACTCAGCCTGTGAGCACGAACCCGTGGGTGCTCCAGGGCTAGCTCCTGAGGCCACGTGGTGCACACTGCCACTGCACTGCTTGCACATGTACGGAGTGTACCATGCTGCCCAGGTCGAGCAACGATCACTCCCCATCCCCTCTGCACTGCCTCCCCCATGCTGTGTGTGTGTTTAGAAAACTGACAGCACTCACCTGATGATCCCTCCCCGGCGTCAGAGGATGCCTGGAAGATATCCAGGGCCTGGGGTACTGTCTCCAGTGTGAGGGTGACCTTAGTGGCCATGTCCTCCTGCAGCTGCTGTTCGTCCTCCTCCTCCTGGTCAAGGAGCTCCGGCCGGGCAACCACGGGTGTCTCAAGCCCCAAGTCAACCATTATGGGTGGGGAAAGGGCTTCACCACCACCCCAGGATTCTGTGCAGCTCCTCATAATATGGGCACGAATGTGGTCCTTCCCCGGAGTGAGCGCTGTGCTCCCTGGTCGTGACATATCCTTGGTGCAGCTCCTTGACCTTGCTCCTGACTTGGTCCAAGACGCAGGGGTGGTGTCCCCTCTCAGCCAGCCTCGGCCATCTGGCCATAAATGTCAGCATTGCACCTCTGGGAGCGAGGATCCTGCAGGGTGGCCTCCTCCCCACACAGTTCCAGGAGGGACAGGATCTCCGTCCTGGACCAGGAGGGCACATGTTGTTTGCTGCCCCTGGGTGGGTCCTGGGAGCCCTGGGACTGCTCCCTGTGAGGGTCAGGGAGGTCTCATGGGGCTTGTTGCTCGGCCATACTTCTGAGTTGTGTGGCAGGGAGAGCCACATGCTCAGGGTACTGCTCCACGGCTGGCTTCCTGCCACAAAGCTTGTCCCGGCTGCCTGCAGCTTTAAGAGACAGGAGACAGGAACTATAGACTAGTGATTAGTATGGACAGTGTGTCCACCAGGGCACCTGTGTTATTTCCTGGAGGCTTCTTCTTTCGAAAGAAAACCCTCCTCCCTGTACACACATGCCTCTTTCCGAAAGAGCTCTTTCGAAAAAGGCGATCTTCGTCGTAGAAAGAGGTTTACTGCTGTCAGAAACACCCCTCTGTTCTTTCAATTTACTTTCAAAAGAATGTGACTGCAGTGTGGATGTAACTCAAGTTTTGTTGGAAAAACAGCCGTTTTTCTGACAAAACTCTGTAGTGTAGACATACCCTTAGTGCTTGGGGTTGAATCCACTGTCCACTGCCAATAGCCCATTGAAGTATCCATGGAACTCTTGGCAATGGAGGTGGGGTTGCCACCAAAGATGGTGTCCAATTCTTTCTAGAAGCAGTAGGTCTTTGGTGACACCAAAGAACCAGGGTGTCTCCCTTCCCTTCTGGCACACTGGCTTCAGTTATTTTATCTTTGGACAGCACAGTATGTCCCATTCATAGCCCTTATCAAACAAGCCATGGGAAATCTGATCATAGTTCTCAAAGTTGCTACAGCAGAAGCGGAGCTGGGACTGCGTAGCCTTCTCTTTTCACAGTGCCAGCAGATCCAACCACTCAAGTGTATTTCAAGTGGGAGAGCATTTGCTGCATTCTGCCACCAAAGTCAGCTGGGAAAATGCAATGTGAGCACTCCCTGTCTAGCAAACAGGAAGTAAAACTTCAAAAGTTCCCAGGTCTTTAATGGGGGACAGGCAGAAGCCTGTGTACCTGGGTGCAAGGCAATGGAGTTCGAAATGCTGACCAGAGAGACTAACATGGGCATTGCCAGGCACCTTCTAGAGGCCATTTACAGTGACATAACCATGTGTGGTATCCACCTCCTAATACTTTGTCAGCAGAATTTTGCTGCAAAAAGCTCTATGCCTCCTGCCAAGATGTTTTATTTTGTCAGCAAAGCAGGAGAGTTTTCTCAGAAGAAGATGCATTGTAGCGTATGCCTCTCCACTGCTTTGTTGACAAAACCTGATTTTTGTCAACACAACTGTGTCATGTAGACAAGGCCTGAGAAAGAAGTGAGATGGACCCCAGTTCGCTGCTGGCTCTGTGTACTCTGAGGAGTTAGAGGCTATACTGCATGAGAAGAAGTTCCATAGATCAGAGCATTCTTCGAGTGTGTCTACACAGCAAAGTTATTTTGGAATAATAGCTGTTATTCCGAAATAACTCTGCGAGCATCTACATAGCAATTCCATTATTTTGAAATAATTTTGAAATAACTGACTGCTTATTCCAACTTCTGTAAGCCTCATTCTACGAATAACGCCTATTCTGAAATAGCTATTTCAAAATAAGACACGTGTAGATGCTCCTCTTCTGCTATTTTGAAATAGTCCCTCACCAGGGCCATTCCAAGGTATCCCTCGTGGGGCTCTAAATCGAGATAGCACGCCTATATTAGGGAAGCCTACCTTGGACTAATTTTGAGGCTTCCCTGCAGTGTAGACAGGTTATTTTGAAATAAGATAGTTTGGAATAACTATTCTGGAATAACTTATTACAAAATAACTGTGCAGTGTAGATGTAGCCTTCCTGTTCTCATTCAGATTGAAAGAGAAACAGCTCCTAAGAGGCCTCACTGCTGAGACTTTTCTCAAACCTGTAGAGACCAACACATGGGTCATGTCTCAGCTTCATGTGCCTTGATTCTTCCAAAGGTAGTGACTTTGGTTTCATACTCTTGGCCCCAAGTGGGTCAGTTCTTAGGATGCAAGCTGCATGACCCCAATCTACAGTATATATGTGAGGCAACCTCCTCCACCTTTTTCTCTGGTTTCCTCTCTGTGTGAGTCAGTAGAGCACCAAAAATACCCCTCTGAACACTTTGAGATATTAGTCACCCTCTGGTCCAAGAGCTCTAAATGCCCACAGTGGAGTTTGAGGGTCACTCCAAAGTCTCTTTGTTCCAGAGGATTCCTGCCCTGTAGTCTTCTTTGAAGACTATGGCTGCAACTGTGCATCTACATTCTATAGTTCCTGAATCATTGGATCAGTTTACTGTGCTATTTTATGCTTATGGACCATCTATTCTTTGGTCTTGTGAGCCTCCCTGGGCTCCCCTTCCCTATTGCCTTGTCTCTCTCTTTCTTTCACTGCCCCACCCTCCTGCCTGATGTGTTTATTGTGTTAGCTCCCAACTGTCTTGCTTCACATAGTATGACTATAGTTGGGGCAGGGACCATCTATTTGTATTACAATGGGGCCTGAATCTCAAAGGCTTTCTAGGTGTCACCAAATTGAAATAATAAATACCATCCTTCCTAGCATAGCTCTCCCCAGACTCCCTAAAAAACCTTTATATTCTATTGGTGTGTCTAAGAAGCCCTCTTCTCCTTGTCTTCATGTTTCTGAACTCCTCTTGACTCACCAGGAAAGGATGATGATGAGTAAGATAATATGGTTAGCTCGTATCAGTCAGTTGATCTTTCATCTTTGAGTCCAGATGAGAATGTATGTTCTTAGTCTGTGCCCCTCATCACTGAATGACTTCTTGATGGGGCATTCAATGATGCCAGTGAAGCTTGAGTTTCCACAATCCAAGGAAAGTGACAACTGACTCTGATATTTCAAAGCTACAATATTAGAGGCATATGGCAATTCCTTTTAACAAAAATTTCTTCAAACCTTCTAAGGACCTTGTTTTACTCTAGTTTTCTATTCACTTGTGTCCAAGAAGGCAAATAGATTGTACTGGATCCTTTAACCGACACCTGAACAACCATTCAGTGCTGGCCTGGCCAACAGCGTCAACTGTCACAGATTGACAGTACCGGGCAAATTAGTCGAAACAATAGTAAAGAATAAAATTGTGAAGCATGTAGAAGAACATAATTTGTTGGACAAAAGTCAACATGGGTTTTGTAAAGGGAAATCCTGTCTTACTAATCTATTAGAGTTCTTTGAAGGGGTTAACAAACATGCGGACAAGGGGGATCCAGTAGATATAGTATACTTAGATTTCCAGAAAGCCTTTGACAAGGTCCCTCACCAAAGGCTCTTGTGTAAATTACATGGCCATGGGATAAGAGGGAAGGTCCTTTCTTGGATTGAGAACTGGTTAAAAGACAGGAAACAAAGGGTAGGAATAAATGGTAAATTTTCAGAGTGGAGAGGGGTAACTAGTGGTGTCCCCCAAGGGTCAGTCCTAGGACCAATCCTGTTCAACTTATTCATAAATGATCTGGAGAAAGGGGTAAGCAGTGAGGTGGTAAAGTTTGCGGATGATACCAAACTGTTTAGGATAGTCAAGACAGAAGCAGACTGTAAGGCACTCCAAGAAGATCTCACCAAACTGAGTGATTGGGCAACAAAATGGCAAATGAAATTTAATGTGGATAAGTGTAAAGTAATGCACATTGGGAAAAATAACCCCAACTATACGTACAGTATGATGGGGGCTAATTTGGCTACGACAAATCAGGAAAGAGATCTTGGAGTTATCGTGGACAGTTCTCTGAAAACTTCCACACAGTGTGCAGCGGCGGTCAAAAAGGCAAATAGGATGCTAGGTATTATTAAGAAAGGGATAGAAAATAAGACCCGGAATATCTTACTGCCCCTGTATAAAACTATGGTACGCCCACATCTTGAATACTGTGTACAGATGTGGTCTCCTCACCTCAAAAAAGATATTTTGGCCTTGGAAAGGGTTCAGAAAAGGGCAACTAAATTGATTAGGGGTTTGGAACGGGTCCCATATGAGGAGAGGTTAAAGCGACTGGGACTTTTCAGTTTAGAAAAGAGGAGACTGAGGGGGGATATGATAGAGGTGTATAAAATCATGAGTGGTATGGAGAGGGCCGATAAAGAAAAGTTATTTATTAGTTCCCTAAATAGAAGAACTAGAGGACACCAAATGAAATTAATGGGTAGCAGGTTTAAAACTAATAAAAGAAAGTTCTTCTTCACACAGCGTGTAGTCAGCATGTGGAACTCCTTGCCAGAGGAGGCTGTGAAGGCTAGGACTATAACAGAGTTTAAAGAGAAGCTAGATAATTTCATGGAGGTTAGGTCCATAAAAGGCTATTAGCCAGGGGATAAAATGGTGTCCTTGGCCTCTGTTTGACAGAGGCTGGAGAGGGATGGCAGGAGACAAAGCGCTTGATCATTGTCTTCGGTCCACCCCCTCTGGGGCACCTGGTGCTGGCCACTGTCGGCAGACAGGATACTGGGCTAGATGGACCTTTGGTCTGACCCGGTACGGCCGTTCTTATGTTCTTATGTTCTTATGTTCTAAAATTACACCCACCTTAGCAATAGACCCTGGAGGGCACTCTAGGAGAGCAGTTTTGTATCTGTGTTTCATTGACCATGCTCAATCCTTTTGAGGTTGTTAACTATTAATTAATCTCATGGAGATGGGGATTTATATGGAAAATAATTAAGTACACTGTCAGTACTGACCCATGTTCCTCACAGCTTTGGAGACTCTGAATTCTGATAAGTATTTGAGGTGGAATTAGAGTCTTTAAAAACCTTGCTTCACATAGTAAGGAGATTGTGTGGCCTGGGTCCAAAGGACACTGCTGTCTAGCGTCTCAGCACAGATGGTGCATTCCTTTCCCATAAACTTAAAAAACAACAAATGGTCTGGCAGCACTTTATAGACTAACAAAACATGTAGATAGTATCATGAGCTTTCATGGGCACAGCCCACTTCTTCAGATGACCGGAGTTTTCCAGTCATCTGAAGAAAAACTCTGGTCAGCTGAAGAAGTGGGCTGTGCACACGAAAGCTCATGATACCATCTACATGTTTTGTTAGTCTATAAAGTGCTACCAGACCATTTGTTGTTATTTAAGTTTATCCTGTACTGACTAACTTGGCTACCCCCTGAAGCTTTCTTTTCCATAGTGAGGAATTGATTCAAACTGTCTTCCTGGTAATATTTACAGCTGTGTCAGTCTCAGAATCTTAGGGTACGTCTACACTTGCATCCTAGTTCGAACTAGGGATGCAAATGTAGGCGACTAAAATTGCTAATGAAGCAGGGATTTAACTATCCCACACTTCATTAACATGATCTTGCCAGTGCGTTACTCTGCTCAACAGATGTTCCAAAAGTGAAAGTGCACGCCTGGACGTGTTAGTTCGAACCAAGCCCCTTGGTTCAAACTAACGTTACTCCTCAGTTCGAACTAGGGTGCAAGTGTAGACGTACCCTTAGAGAAACACGGTGGGTGAGATAATATCTTCTATTGGACCAAGTTCCATAGATGCTTCCATAGAGCAGAAGAAGTCTGAAAGCTTTTCCCACAAATGGAAGCTTGTCCAGTAAAAAATATTGCCTCACACACCATGTCTCCCTAGCTATTGGCAAGTAATTTTTTGGATACTGTCATTGATTCTGTGGTTCTTACCACTTCCTAGCCTGATGCTGCCACAGGAAAACATGGTGGGAAGAAACTGAACAAGGCTAAAACTCCAACACTGATCCCTGATTGTGGGTTTTAGGCCTCTTGAGCCTTTAGCAGCTAGCATAAATTAGAGTAGTACAATTTCCACTGGGAGACCATCCCTATATACAGCAACTCAAAGATCGCACCCACTTTGTGGATGCGTGCATATCTTCCCCTCCTGACACCACTTCACCCATATGTTCCTCTGTCATAGGCAAGAGTCTGGTGCATGATGTTTTAGAATTTGGGAGTACATTGTTGAAGCTGGGAGTAGAGTTTTTAGCAGTTTGATTCCCACTGGAGTCGCTGGGAGTTTCACAGCTGACATACAAGCAGTGCTTCCAAACAACAAACCCTTTTAGATAACTTTGTGTCAAACAACAGTACCGTGCTCCAAAATACTCCTTAATCGGACACTTTCTGTGTTACATTTTTTGAAGTGTCATTCCTAACTCCCATAGGGCTATATCATCACAGCCCTTACTTGGCCTCCTTTGTTCAGCCCTGATCACATTATGACTCCAGCTAAGAAGGGTAAGGGGAATGGCAGCAGCTGCTTTGCACTGCAAGCAGCAGGGTTGAAGATGACCTGGCTTTGTAGCTAATTGGCCTGAGATGCAGTCCAGGAGCAGAGTGGAAGCTACGCCATGTAAAGGGTTGAAGGAACAGGAAAGGAACTGACACGCTCGATTGTGATCTTTTCCCTGCTTTCCTCCAGGAGCCTAGCAACTACATGTTGCCTCAGGAAAGCCTCTAATGGTCAAAATACAGCATGGCCCTGATATAATCATAAAGCACGATGTACAATGTAACCCTAGAGCCATGCTTAGGACAGAACCTTCCCTTCCAGCACTCCAGCTCTTGAGTTTTGCCCCGCCCCATTTTCTAACACTGCTACAGACTGCCCCTTGGGGCAACAGGCTTCCAGTGCCACAGGTGCAAACAGGCACTTGCTACACTGTAAACATTCATGAGTAAGGGCATGTCTACACTAGGAAATTATCTTGAAATAGCTAAATTTGAAATAATAACTTCTGAAATAACTATTTCAAAATAAGCTTTTTCCCCAAGGAAAGCAGGAGTACAGATTCTGAAATAACCAGCCCATTATTTTGAAATAACGGGCTTGGTAGTGTGGCCACTCCACTTGTTATTTTGAAATAAAAGGGGTTATTTCGAAATAATGCCCTAGTGTAAAGTAGGGCTAATTGTAGGCAAAAGAAAGGACCAAAACATTGCCTCCCAGTGAACACCCCATACAGCAACTGTCCTGTGTCTTTTGTGTTGATAGCGACATGGGAACCAACAATCCCCTCTCTGCAGTGTGTTGGATGAGTGCACTGCAGGTAAAGGAGAGCCATCCATTGTTTTGCACCACAAGAAATGCTTTTAGTTATTCATTTGTATTGCACTTCTCTCATATATTTAGATACATGCTACAAAACTTACTACAAGCAACCATTGCAGTGTATAGCCACCACTCAGACCAAGCTATCTCCAACTCCCACACTCACTGACAAGATACACAGCCCTGTCTGGGGCTATATATGAAGTAAAACTGATGGCCGGATGCTCAGCTTGTGCGAATTGGTATAATGTCATTGCACGCAACAGAATACATCAGTTACTGAGCCTGGGAATTTGGCCTGCAGTGAATTAATTCCTCTTTTGCAGTATCCTAAAAGTTACCCAAATTGGATTCAAAGAATGATTGCCAGCACAGGGATTCTCCAGGGAGGGTTCCCTGGCATCCACTGCCAGGAGCTCACCGTTAGGGACAACAGCAAGAGCATTCCAACTGGCTCTGACTATTGTACTGAGGTAGGCGGAAACTGTCAGCTTCTGAGTTTGCCAAATCTCAGAGAATCCAGGGCTTTATCACTAAATATCCAGCACTGTGAGCGGAATCTAGACGTGAATTGAGGAGCCGAACACAGCACAAGTGTTTCGCTCATGTTAGTCCATCCTATAAAAGACAAGACGACCTATTCTTCACCAGCTGAGGGTTCCTGGTGATATTAATGTCCAATATGGAGAAACCAAAGGCAGAGATACCTGTGGATCTTGGAGAGATCCATTTCCAAAACAAAAGGCCAGACTCTCTGGGCTAGCCAAAAACACTAACAGGACCTGCCTGAGCCAGCTGCTGTGCACAGCTGATACTCCTTATCATACCTCCGCCATGAGCCATCTCACCCCCATCTGCCACGAGACATTTATTTTGGAATCGTGCTCTGCACCTAATGGAATATTTTTCACACAGCCCAGTTGCATCAATAAGATTTGCAGGCATGTAGCTATCCAGTTTCACCATGCTGCTCTCCCTCCCACACCCCATTTTCTGAGTAGAGCATCCTGTTGTTATCAGTCTTGTTCTTGTCATTATCACTGTGGTGCATCAAGAAAACTGTCAGAGAAGTCCACATTTTCCCCTCCTCTGGTCAGTTCCACCAAGTGGAACTGCAGATGGGGAAGGGGGTCATCATATACCCCATACCCACTCATTCATTGCCTCACTTTCTACTGACCACTGCACATCTGCTTAGACTTGTTTCCAGCGGTGAGACGTGCCTGTGCTGAATTAGCTGCACCTTTCAGACTACACGCTGCACCCTCCCTTAGCACAGCAGCTCTACTATCTTGTCTGAGCTGGCCACCCCTATTCCCGGATACCCGAATTATGACTTCTTCTGAGTGTATCTCCCAGCTGTGGGGCAGGGTACACTGAAACCTATTTTACATTCCATGTGTAACCATCCCTAAAAATCCAAGAGGCAGGCTCATGTGGAACTTCTTCTATTTATGCATAGGAAGTCACACCTAAAGCAAACATTGTCCCTGGTTTATCAGATTGTGGGAGTATGGTTATTCTGGAGCTCATTCATGGAGGAGTACTCAATAAATATCAGCAAGGCCTCCTCATTGTTCTTCATATTTCATCTTAAACCACTCCTCTTCCATAATGCCTGCAAAAACACCACTGGTGTAGAGCTGGTGTGCTCTGACCACTGCTTAGCATGCGACCAGTTTTGTCCCACTGTTCTCAGGCATTCCCTCTGTCTGTTGTATCCACATGCCTCTTGATTTACACTTAAATGGTAAGTTCTCTTTGCATAGCACCTAGACTCTTGCTGTCCATTTCCCCCTTCAGTTTAATCCTATGATGCCCCTTTCCTCTTTTGTCACAAGTATTGGCAATTTTGAGCTAGCACAGCCATTTGTCTTCAGATATGTTGAACATCTGAAGAACATCTGAAGACAAGCCACGTTTGTGACCTTCTGAACTACAGCTTGCAGCATATTCTTTGTCATTCTTTTCTCAGTCGTTGGAACGGACTTCTTTAGAGGACAGTCTGTTAATTCTTCCTTCAGCTTCTTCTTCCTCTTGCTGGATTGTGGCTGTTGGTTACTGCACCTTGGGAGTCCTTGGCAGGACCAGCAGCCATCCCATACCAATCTCCATGGTAACCACCCTACCCACCCCCCCACTCACTCAAATGAAGTGATGCTGAACTTGCCCCTCAGCAGGAGATTGGCTACATTAGGACTCTATAAATCATCTGCTCCACCCTCACAGCTGCTTTTCTGAGGTGCACTCTATTCTGACAGAAACTTTTTTTTGTTTCCTTCTGTAGACAGTGTCATATATAGTGAAAGGGACAATTCTGCATCTGCAGGCAGATGGATGGTCTAATAGCTCTAGTATTCTTTTCTCTAACTTCTCTGGTGGTAACTTTGATATTCCAAGAGCAACTTCTAGGAATTTCTCCTCACCCTCAGACTCTTTGTAACTCCCGTGCCAGCCCTTCTGTCTAGTTGGATGGTACGGTAATGTGCTTTTTTTGGGTAGTCTGCTCAGAGGCATTCAAAGTCCATCATGCTAGGGCGCAGTAAAGCTCATTGTTCTGCAGCTAGATGCAAGCATTAAAGCAACAGAATTTTAAAATAAGTATCAAAAGCTAGCACTGGTCTGGGACTTAGGGAACAGCCAGTCATTTCCCAGCTCTGCCACAGACCTCCTGGATGACCTCAGGCAAGTCATTTAACTTTTATCTGCCTTAATGTCCCTCTCTGCAAAACAGAATTAACAGTGCTTCCTTACTTCATAAGGATGTTGTACAGACAAATCCATTCACATTTTTTAGTTATTCAAATACACAAAAGAACCTAGATATATAGGTAGGTTTCTTCGCATACAAGAGGAAACAGACATTGCAGCTGCATGATTTGAAACTGTCAGAAAAATCACTCACTTAGTATATTTTCACAAAGAGGAAATAGCCTGAGGGCCCAGTCCTGAAACCACATATGCATGTAAGTAACATTATGCTGAAAACAAAGAGAATATTCATGTGAGGAAAGTTACTTATGTGAGTATGGGGTTGCAGATTGTGCATTTATGGAGAAATTTTCATTTCAACTTGTGTTCCTAAATCACTTAGGTCCTTAGGAGAATCAAACCCTTAGAAATGTGTCACACTCACACCCATTAGAGTTTGCAACTTAGTGAGGGATTTCAACTTTTTACAAAAACTAAAATTAAACAAAATCAGTTGTGCTCATATTATTAATTCAAATTCAAAACTGCATCTGCTAAATGTCATGTAATCATAAGTATCTCCTGTATGAATACTTGGCAAACATACTGCCTTTTCATACCCACCTTTCTTGTTCAAGAAATAAAAGGTAAAATAGAAATATTAGAGACATTAGCCCTTGTATTACTTCAGCCTCTCTAATGGCATTTCTTTTTACATGTAAGACTTTTATTCAAACCAGGGAATGGAGCCCTTCAGCAACACAAACTAGAGCCAGAATCTGAATACGGTTTTATATTCAGTTGCCATCTGATGCCAACAGTGAGTGAAATAAAATAATATAAAAGTCATGAAGGACTGAAAGTCAATAATGAGATAACCAACATGACACTGATTTTCTGTGACAGAACTCCAGACACCAGTGGAGAAATGAAAGAAGAACAAACAGCAGGAAAAATGCTGAAAAAAATCAGAGGAAAATCTCAACAAAGAATGAGTCAAAACAGTGAGTTGTTGGTATGTCTCAGCCAATGACCAGCAGCCGAAATGCTGAAAGGCAACTGAGGAATTACAGGCAGCAGAGAGAGAGAGAGAAAATCATCCAAGCGTTAAGTGGCAAACAGTCCAAACAATTGTCACGACAAGAGGAAATGAATCTCAGCAGTGCTAAAGGTTGGCTATCAGGAATGAACAAATAAATGTCCAAAGTCTATGGGCATAGAAGGCAGCTCATAGAGAACTGTAGGGTGAAACTCCCAAGGATAAAGGCATGAGAGCTGGTCATAAAACAACTAGGCCAGTAAGATTTAAAAAGTGAAAATGTAGAAAGTTGGTATTCAGCTTATTAGGTCGGATCATCAACTGGTACAAATTGGCATAACTCCATTGACACCAATGGAATTAATCCAATTTACACCAGTTGAGGACTTAAATTATCAATTTGAAATTGACCAAATCAGGTAAAACAAATTATAACAAACCCAAATAAATTTCAAACTAATGTAAACAAAATATAACAGGAATACAAAAGAATACAAACAGTCAGAATACAAGAACAATATTCTGAACCTGCTTATCTAAAATGCCTACCTTAAAAGGGAGTTCTGCGCATTCTGGTATTTTAGTCTCACCACCAGGCATGAATGGTTTTATGGGGTCCAGAACAAAAGAGCTAAAGAGGTAACAGCAGATATATGTCAATAAAGGAGAACACATAAGAACCCGAAATAATAAATTGAAAATAGTCGTAGAGCAGTATTCACAAAAATCAGTGTCATGCTCTACAATGCAAACACAGTTCAGATTGTTGTTTCTTCCACTTTTATTTGAACAAATCCATCCTATTTCCAGTAAAACAGATTAAACCTAATAAAATAGAAATGGAGACGTGATTCCATAAATGCAAGTCATGAGTTCTAAAAATTCAAGCCTTCCACAATACGTGTGTGTGTGTGTGTGTGTGCGCGCGCGTGCGCCTGTCTGTGTATACACAATGAAAATCAAGCAAATCAAGCAATCAGAAAATTCCCATCTAGGAGTGCCAATATTATCAGCAAAATTATCAGTAAGCAGAAGTGCTTTGAAATAAGCATCACACTTCATTAGTAACTTCAAGACAGAGCCTGAGCTTGTGTAAATTAGCTTAGCAACACTGAAACCAACAGACTTCACAGGTTTACATCAGCTGCAGACCGGGCCTTTGATTTCAAAAGTGGTATAATATGATACAATAATGTCAAATGTGTAAGAACAATGGTCACAGCACTTCGTATCAAGAACAGGTTTTTTTAGCACACTTGTGGGAATTTAAAGAATTACTCAGCATTGAAAATAATAAGAGTATCAATATTTCCTTGTCCTTTCTCAACAACCGTCTTAATCCAGCAATTTTACGAAGATAAAAACAGCTTTGGTAGCATAAGCAAAAAGTCTATGAAAAGGTAAATCTGTGACAAGTATATGCCAGCAGAGTAAAATCATATTATTAAAAGGTATTGTCCAAAGTAAGAACAGGCAAGTCTTAACAAAACCCCATATATGGTACATATTGTATTAAAAAAAAAGGCAGCAGACTGGAGATGAGGAATACTGTACAAGCCACCAGAGCGAGAAGAAGCAGGGGGAATCTTACAAGAAGCCATAATTAAGCTGCAAAAGCTACAGTTCATCTGAAAATGAAGAACAGAGGGGATAAGAAACAGCCACCGTGGCTTCATAAGGGACTGTTCAAAGGTTGGAGATTTTTATTTATTTTTTAATTTAAAAAAGCCCTGCTTGAAATGGTAAGGCAAGAAGGGGTGTGGAAGGAAATCAAACTAGCATATTCAAGTTTGGTTAAAAATTATAGGAAAATAATATGGGCAGGGGAAAAGAGAAGTTAAAAGCTAGCCAAAGAGGTTTAAAATGGCCTTTAAACCTATATCAAAAGAAAAAGAAATTCTGGAGAGGCACTAGGCCATTAATTAATAAGGAAAAGAATTAAATTAATGGTGACTCAAAAATGGCTGAGCTACTGAACTTTTAAAAATCTGTCTTTAATAAGAAAAAGGAAAGAAGTTTGGATAATTCAAGTAGAAAGGAATAAAAACTTAGTAAAATAATTAATATCAAAGAAAGGAAGAACTCTTGAGAACTTTACTATCTAGTCATTTATTCAACTAATTGTTCCTTTTTTGTTTGTTTGGGGATTTTAAAATATTATCAGAAGGTTTGCATTTATATGAAATGTATTCATTATTAAAAATATGCCATGAAATCTCTGAGTTCTTTGTGTGTTGTATATATTGTTCTTGAGCATTTTATTGCAAGTATTCATTTCTCAAAATTCCAGTTGGCTAGTTAGTGTTCAGTGAATACAGAAATATAAAATTTGACCTATTACCTGACTGAATTATGATAACTCTTAGAATCAGGCTGCTAATATGTATTCTCACATTAACGCTCACTGTCTGCTTTCCCAGAACACTCACTCATATATGTGTAAATGTTGTTGTTTCACAAATATTCCTACTACAAGCAAACTTAATTCACAAAAGCTTGCATGGAAATTGGAAGAACATTAACTTAAAATTTTGAATTGATATTCACAAACAAACAAAAGTGCAGTTTTGAAAAATGTGAATATATAGACATTATCAATATGGGTTAACATTCTTCTCCTCTGGTGAAAAAACAATTTGCTAAAATGTCTCTAAAATGTTTGGGAGAACTGATGATCTCCTGGAAGATTAGAAAAAGACAACGTGATACCAAAATAAATGACTGGTCCTGAAAATTGTCCTCCGTATAGTATCTGTTAACATAATCATTTGGTGGAGCAAATATTGCCAGAAAAACACCACTAAGGGCATGTTTATAAAAGAAATAGATCAGAATAGATACTGTGGAGTAAATTATTCTTCAGCAGCTATTGCAGAATAGTTCCACTTGTAGACACATTGTTTCAGAATAAAAGTCATTTTACTCTGGAATGATTAGTATCCTTTGTGAGTGCAATAATTATTTTGACATAAAGTGATTTTTATTCTGGAATATAGTGCCCACACAGGCAACTATTCCAGAATATCTACTGTGGATTAGTTTATTCCACAATAACAGTTCTGGTCAATTTTCCTATGTTATCAAGTTCTTAGGGTCTGATCCAATGTCAATTAGGACAGCACTCTAAACTCAAAATAAGATACACAATTTCCAGAGTGCAAATTGCTTATCTTATTTTGCATCTATTTAGAAATAGCTTATTTTGAAATCTAATGCATCTACTCAGCGCCAAATTTCAAAATAATGTGCTATTTCCAGACATACCTTAACCCTTGTGGAACGAGGGTTACCGGGATGCCAAAATAGCACGCATATTATTTAGAAAAATATTTCAAAATAACAGGCGGCTTGTGTAGATGTGGGGTATCTATTTCGGGATACCTCTGGTATCCCGAAATAGCCATGCAGTGTGGACGTATTAGAGTGAATGGGAGTCTTTCTACCTGCTCCATTAGGTATAGAATCAGGCAACTCACAAGACAATATTACAAATAAGCAGCATGGATTTCTGAAGAACGAATCTTGACTGGAAAACTTGATTTCCTTTTTGCAGAATTACAAAACTATTGAATTAAAGTACTACCATCACCAACTTAGTAAAGGACAGCATAACTAGACCCCTGCATTTCAGTAAAACATTTACTATAGCCTCTCAAGAATATTACCTTAAAATTAATTCAAATTGACTTGACCATGGGGTGGGAAATTATTGTAAACAAACAGAAGCAATGAATGGCATTAGACTGAATTGAAAAATGTGTTGAGTGGAGTATTAAAAGATTGGTGTTAGGTCATGATTTAGGCCGAGCCTTGTAATTTACAATGTGCAGATGAACCCCTGTACCTACACAGAACAACAGTGACTGCAGGGGAGCTCTGTAAAAACACAGGGGATTTCCTTCATGTAAATTGCAGAACTGAGGCCTTAAGCCACAGTTTAGGGCAGGGATGGCCAACCCATTCTGAGCAAAGAGCCAAGATAGCAGTGGATCCAGTGCGAAGATCCAGGGCAAAGTTGTCAAGCGAAAAAAAAAAAAAGGACTGCCCCTTTAAAAGGAGCGTTTGGTTGCAGTTAAATGCATTTTGAGGCTTTTTGGCCACAGCAGACTCCCGCCACCTACTGCCATCTTTATTTCTACAGCTTTCATGGCCGTGCCGGATGCCTCCCCTGCCCAGGTCAGCACAGGGAGACGGGAGGAGAGGGCTGTTTTGGGGGGTGCAGGAGGCAGATTTTGAGCCACGGGGCGGTGGGGGAAAGGCACATGTGGCTCGCGAGCCTCGGGTTGGCCATCCTGGTTCAGGGCAGCATTTGGACACATGCTTTATTTCAGCCACCCTTATTCAGTAAATCTCTTCAGGCTTAAGCGCATACTCAAGCACTTTGCTGAATGAGGACCTTATTTGCCATCTGTATTAATGACCTAAAAGAAGAAGTAAATACCATGTTGATGAAATTTGCAAATAAAACCAAATTAGGAGGATTTGTGAAGACACTGAAGACAAAGCAATAATGCAAAGGGATATGAAGAGTCTGGAAAAATGAATGGAAAATAAAATAAGATACACCTTGGATGACAGAAGCAACTGCATTTGTGGAATAACAATCTAAAAGCCAGATAATGCTACAAGAGACTTAGGGAAAGTAATGGAGAGTAAATTAGACATGAGTTTGTCTTGAAAAAAAGACAGCTTGATCTTGGGCTGAAGATAACACATTATAGCTCATGGAGTTAATAGTCCCTCAGTAAATGGCTCTGATACAATAGCAACTTTGGTATTTAATTATGGTACCACATTACCTAAAAAGATAGTGACAGTCGGAAAATGATTTAGAGAAGAGCAGTGAAAATAATTGAGTCTGGCAGGACCAAATAGTGAACAGAGATACATAAGGACATAAGAATGGCCATACTAGATTGAACAAAAGGGCTATCTAGCCTCGTAGCCTGTCTTTGACAGTGGACCCTGTCAGTTGCCCCAGAGGGAACGAACAGAACAGGTAATCATCAAATGACCCATCCTCTGTTGCCCCTTCCTAGCTTCTGACAGACACTAGGGACATCATTTCAGCCCCTCCTGGCTAATAGCTATTGATAGACCCCCTCCTCCATGAATGTATTTAGCTCTTTTGAAACCTGTTAAAGACCAAGCCTTCACAGCATCCTCTGGCAAGGAGTTCCACAGGTTGACTGTGCATTGTGTGATGAAATACTTCCTTTTGTTTGTTTTAAACCTGTTACCTCTTAATTTCATTTGGTGACTCATAGTTCTTGTTTTGTGTGAGCAAGTAAATACCTTTCCTTATTTATTTTCTCCACATCAGCCATGATTTTATAGATCTAAATCATATCCACCCTTAGTCTTCTCTTTTCTGATGATGAAAAGTCCCAGTCTTATTAATCTCTCCTTTTATGGAAGGTGTCCCATGCCCCTAATTATTTTTCTTGCTCTTTTCTGAACTTTTTCCAGTGCCAAGGTATCTTTTTTGAAATGAGGTGACCACATCTGCAGGCAGTATTTAAGATGTTATGGATCTTATATGGATCTGTATAGAGGCAATAATATATATTCTCTGTATTATTCTCTATCCCTTTTTAATGATTCCTAACATTGTTTGCTTTATTGACTGCTGCTGCACATTGAGATGATGTTTTCAGAGAACTATCCACAATGACTCCAAGATCTCTCCCGAGTGGTAATACAAAATGATGGATACTAATTTGGCTATGTATATTTGGGATTATGTTTTCCAATATTCATTACTTTGCGTTTATCAACAATAAAATTAATATGCCATTTTGTTGCCCAATCACCTAATTTTGTGAGATCCTTTTAAAATTTTTCAGTCTGCTTTGAACTGAACTACCTTGAGCAGTTGAGTATCATTTGCAAAGTTTGCCACATCACTGTTTACCCCTTTTTCCATATAATCTATTAATATGTTGAATAGGATTGGTCCTAGTAGGGACCCCTGCAGAAACCACTAGTTACCTCTCTCCATTCTAAGAAATGGCCATTTATTATTACCCTTTGTTTCCTATCTTTTAACCAGTTATCAAGCCATGGGAGGACCTTCCATTTTATCCCATGACAAATTACTTTGCATTGCTTAAAAGCCTTTGGTGAGGTACCTTGTCAAAGGCTTTCTGGAAATCTAAGTACACTATATCCACTGGATCACCCTTGTCCACATGCTTGTTGACCCCCTCAAAGAATTCTAATAGATTTGTGAGGCGTGATTTCCCTTTACAGAAACCATGTTGACTTTTCCCCCCAAAAATAATGTTCATCTCTGTGTCTGACAATTCTGTTCTTAACTATAACAACCACCAGTTTGCCCGGTACTTAAGTTAGGTTTACTGGCCTATAATTGCCAGGATCACCTTTATAGCCCTTTTTAAAAATTGGCATCACATTAGCTATCCTCCAGTCATTGGGTATAGAAGATAATTTAAGAGATAGTTTACAAACCACAGTTAGCAGTTCTGCAATTTCACACTTGAGTTCTTCCAGAACTCCTAGATGAATGCCATCTGGTCCTGGTGACTTGTTAAATTTTAGTTTATCAGTTTGTTCCAGAACCTCCTCTAATGACACCATGGATTAAGATGCATCAAGACCCCTACTTGGGAAGGTAAGACCTACAAAGCCTGGATCTATGAGCTCCATGGAGGACCCCCACAAATAGAGAAATGTGAGTCCAGGAAAGTATGAGCTGGAAGAGACAGGACAGCAGCATATTTGATCCCAGGACCTGTCTGTCCCTTGTTGTTCCCTCTTATCTTCACAGAGCACACCATGGCTATGTTTACACTGGGAAATTATTTCAAAATAAGTTATTTCAAAATAACTATTTTGAAATAGTGTGTCCACACTAGGGCTATGTCTTGACTACATCCCTCAGTCGGCAGAGGGATGTAAATGAGGCACTTTGAAAGTGCAAATGAAGCAGGGATTTAAATATCCCGTGCTTCATTTGCATAATTGCGTCATGGCGCTCTTTTGAAAAAGCACCATTTTGAAAGTAAAACCATGGTCTAGATGCGGTTCTTTCAAAAACGGCAGGCATTTTCGAAAGAACCGTGTCTAGACCACAGAACTATATTGAAATAGCACGTCCACACTGACTGGAGCCTAAATCACATTTAAAGCCCCCTGGAAGCACTCTGGGGAGACCATCAGGAGAGCAGTCACTTCCTGTAGCTACTTCCTCAGGCTAGCTGAGACTCTGCTTAAAGGGGCACCTCTCTACAGTTTCGTCTCACACTTCTCTTCTCCACTGACTTACTTGTTTATTAAATTGTATGAACAAACAATAATCTAATTTTTACAACATAACCATTTTATAACCCAGAGACATTGTTTTCACAGTTACAACAAACATAAAGAGAAAAACCAAAAGTAAGATCTGAATAGTTCAGTCCACACAATGCACATAAAGAAGAAACTGAGAGAACCCAAAAGCCTAGATTTAATTCACCGAAGTCTCAGTTTACGTCTCTGATAATCAAATCTGCACCATATGCTGAATCTGAACCGTCTCTCCACTTGCTTGTCCTTGCTTGTAGGGATCCTTGGTTGGAATCCAGGCAGACTCTTCCTCTGCTGTGGATCACTCCTAGACAACCAGCTAACTGATTAACCACTCAGTTAACTCACAAGGATACAGACTTAAAGAAAACCCTGTTACAAAAAACCACAAAAACTGAGAATGATAAAATAGAAATGACTCTTTCCCCATTACTACATTTAAAGAGGAGCTGAAGAATCACACTGCCTGAGAAAGTGAACTAGAACAGTTCGGCTAAAATCAAAACAGCATTTAAAGCATACAATTAACACAGAAGAAGTTATTTTCCCTCCCAGTTTCCCCTTGCTAGAATTCACGTTGCCCATGTTCCCTGGTAGAGTGTTAACCTCATCACTACCTGCAGCAAAGTGCTGCAGAGTGAGGAACAACAGGGTGCTCTATGCTCCTGGCTCAGCATCTCCCAGCTCCCCCAGGGCACAAGACCCTTAGCAAAGCAGCTGTCCTGCCTACTTGCTCATGGAGTCTGACCTCAAACTACCACACCCACCTCTTGAAGTTTCTGGGTGTGGAGTGCTAAATCTGCCCAGCAACAGTTACACTCAACTCACTCCTACCTCCCACACAGGGGTCTCTTAAAGAGATAGCTCCCTATTAGGTGCATGGGTCACACAGGCACCAGGAGAGGGGCATGAATCTGGGCTGAGAGGGATTGCAGCTGAGCGAGCAGGCATCATGCTGGAAGAGGGAAATCATGGGGAGGAAGCTGTGGCTGTGGCCCATAGCTCAGCATGCCAATGTATCTTTTTAGAGATGAGGCATCTGTACGCAGTATTCAATATATGGGCCTACCATGGTTTTACATAGAGGCATTAAGATATTTTCTGAACTGGTGCAGAGTTGGGGAGGAGCATAGCTCAGGGTGGGACTGAATGGGGGGGATCAGAGCTCAGGGCAGGACTGACGCAGGACTCATACTTAGGGTTGCCAGATGGTTGAAACAAAAATATTCCCCCCCCCCCAAAAAAAGGGAAAAAATTCTCTTGAAGGGGAAAAAAAGGGGGAGGAGAGACCAAAGTTGTTGAGCAAAAAAAAAAAAGGAATCCAAATAAGCCAAAAAATTAAAATAAAACAGCATTAAAAGAGCATGTCCCCTTAAGAATTAGTGCAGGGATAGGAACATGTGAGTGGTTGAGCACTAAGACCCAGGGGAAAGCACTGCTTCCACTAGGTCTTTTGGCCGGCAGCCATTTTGTGCCGGCAGCCTTGGGGAACCAGGTAAGCAAGGGGGCTGGGGTCGCGGGTGCTGGGGGTGTTAGGAGCCGGGGGGACTCGGGAGGCCAGGCACTGAGTGTTTGTAGGGTTGCCAGGTGCCTGGCATTTTCACCTCCTGGCCAGGGAAAAATTCAGAAAATACCGGACATTTTAGGTGTCTGGTATTCTCTGAATTTTTTACCGGACAGGAGCTGAAAATACCGGACTGTCCAGGTGAATACCGGACACCTGGCAACCCTACTCATACTGGTCAGTCCACCCCAGTCATGATTTTATGACCCACCTTGAGCTATGTTTCTCCCCCCACCTGCACCAGTTAACAGGTTTCATACTGTTATTTTATAGACCTCTATCATATCCCCCTTTAGTCTCCTCTTTTCTAAGCTAAAAAGTCCAAGTCTTTTTAATCTCTCTTCATATGGGACCCGTTCCAAACCACTAATAATTTGTGTTGCCCTTTTCTGAACCTTTTCCAATGCCAATGTATCTTTTTAGAGATGAGGCAACTGCATCTGTACGCAGTATTCAATATACGGGCCTACCATGGTTTTACATAGAGGCATTAAGATATTTTCTGTGTTAGTCTCTATCCCTTTTTTAATGATTCCTAACATTCTATTTGCTTTTTTGACTGCCACTGCACACTGAGTGGATGTTTTCAGAGAACTATCCACAATAACTCCAAGATCTCTGTCTTGACTAGTTGTAGCTAAATTAGTCCCCATCATATTGTACGTATAGTTGGGGTTATTTTTTCCAATGCGCATTACTTTACATTTGTCAACATTAAATTTCATTTGCCATTTTGTTGCCCAATCACTTAATATGGTTGTTTTTAAGTTATATGAGAGACAAAAAAGATAACCATCCACTTCTGCATGCATTTTAAAGCTCATAACCAGATGAAAAAAATATTTTCAATATAACAAGGAGAAAGAGAGAGAAAAAAGAAACAGCGAGACTAAGATTTCTCTTCTGTAGAATACAACTCAAGAGTGTCTATTGGGGTGTCTGCCACAGGCGGGCATGATACATTTACTGCAAATTTATGTAGAATCTATTTTTGTCTACTTACAAAGTGTTAAAAGAATGTGCAGGGACTATATTTAGTGCATTTGAGGTTTAATTGTTTTAAATAATTTTCTATGGTAAATGATGTATTGTAACATCAGACCTTTAGTTGTTTCCCCTCCGCTATAATTTGGGACCCACCCTAATTTCTGTTTCTAATTACATCACTGGTATCTGTCTCATAATAAAGAATCATTCTGCAAATTACAAAATCTTAATTTTTCACTCATTGACTTCAAAATAACAAAACTCTCAATGACTTCCGTTGGAGCAGAAGGAAGCTCCAAGGACAGGATCAAAATTTGCATTGAAGCTAATAGTGGATAAATCCCCAAGTGAGCAGTCCTACTCTAGATAAATTTTCTAGTGCCATCCTATGTTAAATCAGATTTCTTTTTTAAATTCTAACTTTGCCCCCTTCTCTGATTATATAAACTGTATACACTATTTTTAAACTCTAAACTCTTCATTAGCCTTATTTAAAAAACAGGCAGTTTTTGTTTAGATGTTGGGCCATGCCTAGATTATCTTTGATCTCCACTCCAGTCTCAATGATTAGTAGTCCCATTTCTTCTTTCCTTGTTTTCTTGATATTTATATGGCCATAGAACTTTTTACTATTAGTTTTAATTCTCTTTGCGAGGTCCAACTTTGTTTGGCTCTGCAATTTATGACTTCCAAGAGATAGCTTTTCTCACTGATCCATCTCATCTTCCATTCCTTATAGGCATTCTCTTAATCACCTGTTTGAGATGATTGCTGATCTGGGTTGATCTGCAACCCTTCCCTATGAATTTTTCCACTTGCTTGGGATGCAGGCTTCAGATAGTTTCTGCAACTTTGACTTTAACTACTTACAAGCTTCCTCCACATTCATATATCCTGGAATTCTATGGTCCAGTCCATATCTCTATGGCAATCTAGTCAATAGAAATATATCATTCACCATTTTCTAATATAATAACAAATGTAAAAATATCCTTAACGATGTAAACATGAGCCAGAACTCCACAATTTGGCAACATGAACTGATACGAATAATTTGACTCTATGATTTTTACTTTATGAACCAGACTTATTTATATATTTCCCTATAGGACAAAAAAAAAATTTCTGCAAAAATTCTGTCCTTTCCACAGCTGCTTTTTAATTGTTCTCCAAAGGTCGGACTTCTCTCCATTCTTCTTTTAATGAGAATTTAAAACATTTACAAAGCCAATAAACCAGCTTGTAATTTGCTAAAAAGTAAAAAAAAAATCAATTAAACTTGTACAACTGCTGTAGTTTTCTAGACACTTTGATATGTTTGTAAAAACATTTTATAATTATTTGTGAGGATTCATGTGTATCATAATCTTAATGTATCAGCTCTTGAGTATACTAGAAATATGATTGTTAGACTGCAAGTGAGAGCTTTCCCAGTGGTAAATGTAATTTATGCACCATTATTATGAAAGCATTTTCAGTCTGTAGTTAGATTTGGGAATAGTTTGCTTATCTCAACATAAGTGCCACTTTGTCATTTCACACTTCCCCGCCACCCTGTATGTAGATTATATTTTCTTTGAGGCACAATAAACAGTTAGTTTTTTATAGACTTTGACTTGTGAATGGAAAAACCATTGAATGTACTCATTTTGGCAATGTTCTCCTCTTTGCCAAAATTGTTGCAAAGCCATATAAGGAGAGCACAAATCTTCTGAAACCAGTGCTTACAAGCTAAAGTAAATTACAGTTAAACTGCTGGATTCTTATTGTACATGGGTCTCAATCCAGAATAATGGCACTGACTTCATATTGGGGACATTTGGGCAGTCTCTGGTGACACAGCTATAGAAATACAGTGGAATTCGATTCAGTGCCAATCAGCATCTAGCCCAGAATGCCTGTGTCAAAGCTGATTCCCACTCTGGCACGATGAATGCAGAAGCGGGGGCCCGCAAAAGTACCCCAAAACCTTATCTCTGTAGGTTTTGGTACAAAACTCCCCCCCCCACACACCCCCAAATCCTAATACCCGGATTTTGGGAATAAAAATCCGCTGCCACCATCAAATGCTTTTGAACCCACCACCAGAGAGGGACACTTGAAACCAACCCCTGGGTTACCCCAAGCTCTCTTCCCAAAAGAGCTTGAAAAAGAGAAAAACAAACTACAGTCTGTTGTGGCTGCCTCTCTGTCAAGCAGGTAGATATACACACAGACCTTCCAGGACACAAAAATGAACCAATACTGGTTACTTAGAAAAAAAAAACCTTTTATTACCAAAACAAGATTACAGTTGCAAACATGATTAAGGTGACTAGATGGTAAGAGTCACAAATTAATAAACTCATGGGGGATTCCCATGGGCTCAGGACTTAGTTACAGAAGGGAGAAAAAAAACCGTTTCTAACACACAGACCTTAGATCCAAATTCCCAAACCAGAAAACAATAAAACCTGATGGATTTAGCTAGGCTTTGCCCTACCTACAGATGGTGAAGAGTCTTCTCTTGGAGAAAGACATGTCCTCTGTCCCTCACAGTACCTGGAGAGCAAACTGGCTCAGAGACAGAGGAGAGAAAACCCCAAAATTCCTTTGTCTCACTTTGAAATCCTTATCTGCATTTCTGTTGGCTGAGCAGATACCTGGCTAGGTACAGGGACATAGTTAATCCCTTAGTCCCCAGGCTGCTGCCCATCCCTCATGGTTATGACAGCCTGTATGGCCAAAAGACAAGGAAGCCAGACTCATAGCTGGTATAAATCAGTGATT
Source organism: Pelochelys cantorii (assembly GCA_032595735.1). Classification (NCBI taxonomy): domain Eukaryota; kingdom Metazoa; phylum Chordata; order Testudines; family Trionychidae; genus Pelochelys; species Pelochelys cantorii. The sequence goes on from CM064327.1 coordinate 243,990,559, forward strand.
TAAGCTGGCTGAGCTTCAGGACCAGGTAAGTCTTTTTTTAACCTCTTTCTACTTAGACTTTGTAGCTCTTATAGCAATGAAGACCACAGTCTCCCGGAATTGGGCTCTATCTCGCAGAGGCTTCTGCAGTCAACCCGGGAAATTTGCAGCCACTTACAGTTCATCAGTGCAGTGGGCTAAGACAGGCTGCCTGTCTGCTCTGGCTCTGCACCACACCTAGAAGCACCTGGCATGTCCCTGCAGCACTGACTCTGCATCTCTCATTGGCCAGGAAGGAACTGCAGCCAGTGGCAGCAGTGGAGGCAGTCCCTGTGAGGGCAGTGCGCAGCCACCTGATCCCACCAAGGGGCTGTAGACACATGTCATCTGATTCTGGGAGCAGCCATGGTACCATGGCATAGCCCTGCTGTGCTGCAGACTGGGAGCCACCCAAAATAAGTACCACTTGAGCAGAGCCTGCACCCCTCGACTCTTCCCACACCCTAACCCCATGCCCCAGCTCTGAGCCTCCACCAGCACCCAAACTCCCTCCCAGAGCCTCCACTCTCTCCTCCATCCCAGCCTCCTGCCCCAGGATTAGCACAGAGCCCCTTCCCATACTTCAAACTATGTGGTCCCAGCCCAGAGCCCTCACTCCCTTCTACATCGCCATCCCCTACCCCAGCCCAGTGGAAGTGAGTGAGGGTGGGGCAGAATGAGGGAGGGAGGGAGGGGGATGGAAAGAGTGGGGTGGGGCCTCAGAGAAGGAGTAAAGTGGGGACTTGGGAAAGGATGAGGGAAGGAATAAGGCAAGGGTGTTTGGCTTTGAGTGATTAGACAGCTGGCAACCCTAGATCACACATAGGTGTAAGGAGCCGTAGAGCCCAATCTTGCAGAGTGATTTATCACTGATGTCAAACACAGTGGGTTCAGGTCCACACAAACATTAAAGCCACAGTGTATCTGCTGGTACATGTCAATAAACCAGGATGAGCTAAGTACAGAATTGCAACCTTTAAGAGTGGTTCTTATCCATATAGATGAAACAGAGAAGCTCTAGATTTATTAAGCCTGATACTCCAGTATTTCACTCTGGCTTTACATAAGTGTGACTCCATTGATTCACGAGAGTCATACTTCATTTACATGGTTGTAAGTGAGAAGAGAATCAGGCCCATTGTGTCTCAATAAATTCTAGCTCAAATGTGTTCAGTTTACAAGTAAATACCAACATGAAGAATACACAATGGCATAGGGCATCTAAAAATTTGGGGCACCACTAGGTCTCAATGTCCATCCACTTCTTTATATCCCTGTTCCGTGGCTCTGCTTCCTCCGGAGAAGATCTAGTAAGTTAAAAGTGAAAAAGCCTGCCAGACCTACCAGCAGAACATAGAACCCATGAAAGAGCCATTCAAGTGGTAAGGGAGCCATGTAGTAGGCATTTGCCAGCCCCACGTATATACTGTCAGTTTCTGAATTTAATGTGTTAGTCTACAGGACCTTAGTTTAAAATTTGCTTGAAAAATATTTCATTAGTGTGTTGCTGAAGATGATAAATCACATCTCTAAAAAAATCATCATCCACCAACTCGCACCCCCTCTTGGGCTGCCATCAGGCATAGGGACACCAGTTTAATAGTACTGCATAAGGCCCCATAAATCCTAAGGATGCTGGGTCTTTCTCCTGGCCAGCCTCCAAACTTCCCTGGAATTTGAAAGTTAAATTGCTTTTAACCACCTGTCTATGTATCTAGGTTCTTATACTTCCTCCATATCAAGGCATCTGAGAACCATATAAATTTATCAAAGTATGCATGAGCAGAAGTCTATGCATCACCTATAATAAAACATTCTGCAGGCCAGATTCTGTCCTTAATAACATCTCTGCAGTCACAGTGCCTTCACATTCTTCCCTATTACAACTGCACAAGCCCATGTGTCAGTTACTCACATTTGTTTAAGAAAATGTCTAAGTATTAGGGACCAAGACAAAATCTTCATGTTGGAGGGGAGGGTGGATTATTCCATACCTGGCTTCTGTGCAACTTCCTCTGCAGGAGGAAGACATTGTTGGAGACAGGAAAAAAAGGATTAGATGGATAACTGGCTCACTAGGTGTGTGTCTACACAGCAAAGTTATTTCGGAGTAATGGCTGTTATTCCGAAATATCAATGCGAGCATCTACACAGCAATTTCGTTATTTTGAAATAATTTTAAAATAATGGACGGCTTATTCCAACTTCTGTAAACCTCATTCTATGAAAAATAACGCATATTCTGAAATAGCTATTTCGAAATAAGGCGTGTGTAGACGTTCCTCTTCTGCTATTTTGAAATAGTCCCTACCAGGGCCATTCTAAGTTATTCCTTCTGGGACTCTAAACCAAGATAGCACATCTACTTTAGGGAAGCCTGCCTTGGACTAATTTTGATGCTTCCCTGCGGTGTAGACGCTCTATTTTTGTAATAAGGTATTTTGGAATAACTGTGCAGTGTAGACGTAGTCTAGGAGGCCAATTCCTGTGTTCCCAATGGAATGCATTTGGAACTTAGGCCTGGTCTACATTTAAAATGTAGGTGAATGTAGCTATGGTGTTCAGAGGAGTGAAAAACTCACACCCCTTAACACTGCACTTGTGTCATCCTAAACAATCAGGCTACGTCTAGACTGGCATGATTTTCCGCAAATGCTTTTAACGGAAAAGTTTTTCCGTTAAAAGCATTTGTGGAAAAGAGCATCTAGATTGGCACGGACGCTTTTGCGCAAAAGCACTTTTTGCGGAAAAGCGTCCGTGCCAATCTAGACTCGGTTTTGCACAAGAAAGCCCCGATCGCCATTTTCGCCACTGGGGCTTTTTTGCGCAAAACAGTTCTCAGTTGTGTACACAGGCCCTCTTGCGCAAAAGCATTTGCGCAAGAGGGCTTTTTCCCGAACGGGAGAGTCATTGTATTTGCGCAAGAACACTGACGATCATACATTAGATCGTCAGTGTTCTTGCGCAAATTCAAGTGGCCAGTGTAGACAGCTGGCAAGTTTTTCCACAAAAGCAGCTGCTTTTGCGGAAAAACTTGCCAGTCTAGATGCAGCCTCAGTGTAGAGACAACTAGATTAATGGAAGCATCCTTCTGTTGACTTAACTACCCTCTCTCAGGGAGGTGGAGTTACTACGCCTTCCATAGCTGTAGCATGTGTCTTCACAACAGGGATATCCCAGCATAGCTGTGGGACCTACTTATTCCACTGTAACCTCCATAGTGAAGTCAAGGCCTTACTTACCCTTTCTGTTGATAACTGAGAGAAAATAGAATCCATCCCACACTTCCTAGCTGTGTTAGCCTTACAGTAAAAAGAAAAACTTAAAAAACAACAAATAGTCTAGCAGCCCCTTTAAAGACTAACAAAACATGTAGATGGTATCATGAGCTTCTGTGGGCATAACCTACTTCTTCAGATGACCAGAGTATTAAAAGTCTAGATCCAAGAATAAATAAGGGAAGGCGGGGGGAGGGAGGGGTGAAATGAAAAAAAAGAGAAAAAAATGAATTAGATTGTTCAAGTTATAAGTAAAACGAAGTAATTACTTTTTTTTTCACTAACAGAATTAGATACGACTGTGAATATGCCTAGAATTGATCTGTGTCATTTTTATAGAGTTACTTGTCAGAGTAGAACTGCATTTTAACTGTGAGTTTCCTAGGTACTAGCAATTTAAGGCAAACCTTTAATATTATTCATAAGTGCTACTTTTTTATTATAGATTACCTTTGTTTTTCAGAGTTTAAAATGACCAAAGTCTCTTGGAAGTGTGCAAGAGATAAGGCAAATTTTTAAGCTCATGTTTACCTAACAGATCCTGTAAATTATAACTTTATGACTTATCCTGTAACAGGATCCTGTAATAGATCCTGTAACTTATGATCCTATAGAATCATAGAATCATAGAACTGGAAGGGACCTTGAGAGGTCATTAAGTCCTGTCCCCTTTATAAATAAGAAAATCAGGACACTTGATTACACAGATTATTAACAGGACAGACAATTGTCTGTTTTGCTGATGTCACTACTTAGCATGGAGATACTCTCCCTCCCTCCAGTCTGATCCTGCACCTGGTGATGTTAAACACATAGCTCCCACTGACTTCAACCATACGAGATCAGCTCCCATAAGAATAACTAACTACAACTGAAGGACTTGATAATACCCTCAAGTTCTACATGTGGAAGGAAGCCTCCATGTGCAGATCTCACGCCCTGGACTAAAGGGAGGGGGGTGCCAGCTTATTCTTTGTCCAGCCCTCTCCCACTGTTTTTTACATGGAAGAGGGTAACTGGACATACAGATAGCAGGAGATATATATTTGATTCTAAGGAAGAACAGATATCATTGTGATAAGCACCGCACACATCTGGCTAACAAATTCAGCCTCAAATGCAATTGGCAATTTTGGATTCTGATAAGCATTCACAAATTTAGGGAGGGTGAACTCCTTCTTCTAACTGTGCAATTTAAGAACATTAAAGCATAAGAAGGGTCAGACTAATGGACCATGCCAGATACTTCAGAGGGAATGAAAAAAACAAGGCAGCTATCACCCCAGCGTGTGCCAGTCAGAGGTTTAGGGACACTCAGAGCATTGAGTTGCGCCCATGAGCATCTTGTCTAATAGCCATTGATGGATCTATCCTGTTTAGTGCCTTGATTGTCCAGTGATTCCACTGACTGTTTGGCAGGCTTCCTGCTGCTGATGTACTAAAAAAATGCTGTTTCTGTGTCTTTTACTCTTCAAATTCTTTCTTGGCCTGCCTAATTATACTTTTTTACTTGCCAGGTTTTATGTTCCTTTCTATTTTTCTCAATAGGATTTTATATCCATTTTTAAGGGATTTCTTTTTGCTGTTAACAGCCTCTTTTACTCCGCTGTTTAACTATTGTGGCATTTTTGGTCATCGCACTCTTTATTTATTTATTTGGGGGTATAAACTTTATCTGAGCTATTATTATGGTGATTTTTAAAAGTTTACGTACAACTTGCAGGCATTTCTCTCTCATAACTGTTCCTTTTCATTTCCATTTAACTAGCCTCCTCATGTTTGTGTGGTTCCTCTTTTTTAAATTAAATGCTGCTATGCTGGGTTTCTTTGATATTTTCCCACCTATGAGAATGTTAAATTTAATTACCTTATGGATGCTATCACCAAGTAGATTAGCTATGTATTGGACCAAATCATGTGTTCCACATAGGACTAAATAAAGAATTGCCTCTTCCCTTGTGGATTCCAGTACTAGATGCTCCAAAAAGCAGTTATTAATGAGATCCAGAAATTTGATCTCTGCATTTCCTCCCATGGTGACATATACCCAGTCAATATGGGACAGTTCAACAATTCTCTGTTATTATTGGGTTTTCTGATTTTGTAACCTCTCTAATCTCTGAGCATTTCACAGTCACTGTCACCATCCTGAACTGGTGGTCAGTTCAGTAGTATATTCCTGCTGCTATACTCTTATAATTCAAGCATGGAATTTCTATCTGTAATACTACGGGCAGCAACACAAGAGCATGAGTACCAATCTCAAGGCAGACTATTAGGAATGCAGACACAAACCACAAATTGGTTGTGAATTCTATACTTAGCTTTCACCAACCAGTTATCAAGTGTAAACTTCTTAGACACTATCACAGCCTTAACACAGTCACAGACAGTCCCTTTGCTTTGATCTTTTTTGCCATCCAGGTGAGCATACCTTAATGATAGATGGCCCACACACCAAGAATCATCATAATATTCAGGTTACTCCCAATCTCAAAGAACTAGGCACTTACCCCAAGTCAATTGCCCCTTAAATCTCACACTAAAAACACTTGTAGCCAATATTAAGACAACTGATATAAAGATTTTTGAAACAGGAAAATAAAAAAAGAGTTATTTATAAGGCTAAAGTAGGCAAACCTATATGTACAAATGAGTTAAAATCTTAAGTTTCAAAGGGTAATAGAAGCATCTATAATTAGCAAACTCTATATGTCCTTTCGGACTAATTCAGGCTAAGCACTGAGGATCTCTAGCTTAAGCAAAGAAACTTTATCCCGTAGAGTCCAAGCAGCATAGAAACACCTAGTGCCTTTTGTTTGGGGGTTTTAATTCCCCTCCTGCAATGTGCTCTGAGCTTCAGACTCACCTGATGGGAGCCATCTACTTTCTTGACTCATCTTCACAGGGAGAGACAAGAATAACAAATATCTTTTGTCCTTTTGTACACAGGGAAAGTTCTAGTATTGATGGACCTTTCCTTTTGTGAAGAATGTAACACCTTCTGCTGAAGATCTCTCCTTCACATTAATTAATGTCTGTCTCCGGTCTTGAGGTTTATGCAGTCACAGAAGCTCACAATACTACAGCTCAAAATATGGGATACAGATGTTCTAAGTGAGATTAAGGTATATAGCAATTCATTAACATTCAATGAAGTTTAAACACATTCATATAATTTTAATATCCCTCTGAACAATATTAACACATGGGTGAACAAGAGTGGTTCCAGCTATGTATTCGTTAGCGTTCATTTGAGACACAGGGGTCTGGTCTACCAACACTATCCATGGTTGATTAATTCAGTTTGATTCCTTTAAGATTTTCCTATGCTTTCTTTCATATAGGGTACGTCTACACAGCAGTGTTATTTTGAAATAACAAAGTGAGTGTCTACACAGCAAGCCTGTTATTTTGAAATTATTTTGAAATAATGGGCTTCTTATTTTGAAATTTGTAACTCTCATTTTACGAGGACTAATCATAGAATCATACAACTGGAAGGGACCTCGAGAGGTCATCAAGCCCAGTCCCCTGCCCTCACGGCAGGACCAAGCACTGTCTAGATCAGGGCTACTCAACTTCGGAAGCCCTGGGGGCCACAATGATACTCACAGCACATGCCGAGGGACGCAACTTAAGTGTGATTGCATATACATGCAAATATATATACAAATAGCTTCTTTCACATTGATGGGCATGGATACAAAGATTAAGGCAAGACTACACAACACGCAGGCCCCATTTAAGTCAGTTCTGCTGATATTAATAAAATGCAATATTTCCCCCATTTTCACCCATATGACAGCAATTTTAATGAGCAATGACAGTCCAGGAATTTAACTACTTAAAATGCGTATCAACAGAAGACCATTATAGTGACTCGCTATTGTGGAGTGTGTTCCCAGTGGAGGCTATGTTCAAAGGATCCCACCTGTGGGCCACGTGTTGAGTCTCACATGTTTGCGGCCCGTGGGCAGTGTGTTGAGCCCAGGTCTAGATCATCCCTGACAAGTATCTGTCTAACCTGCTCTTAAATATCTCCAGTGATGGAGATTCCACAACCCCCCTAGGCAATTTATTCGAGTACTTAATCACCCCGAAGTTTTTCCTAATGTCCGACCTAAACTTCCCTGGCTGCAATTTAAGCCCATTGCTTCTTGTCCTATCCTCAGAGGCCAAAGAGAACAATTTTTCTCCCTCCTCCTTGTAAAACCCTTTTAAATACTTGAAAACCATTATCATGTCCCCTCTCAGTCTTCTCTTTTCTAAGCTAAACAAGTCCAATTCTTTCAGTCTTCCTTCATAGCTCATGTTTTCTAGGCCTTTAATTATTTTTGTTGTGCTTCTCTGGACCTTCTCCAATGTTTCCACATCTTTCTTGAAATGTGGTGCCCAAAACTGGGCACAATACTCCAATTGAGGCCTAATCAGCGCAGAGTAGAATGACTTCTTGTGTCTTGCTCATAATACCTATTCCAAAATAGCTATTTAGAAATAGGGTGTGTGTAGACAGGGCAGCTGGACTTATTTCGAAATAAGTGGCCTCCAGGGCTTCCCACAGGTGCCCTGCTTGCCACTCTGTCCACACTCAGAGCTCTATAGTTCCCCTTCCCCTATAGCCCTTAAAGCTGCAGCCACAGGAGAAAGTGCTTGTGGCACAACACAGGCCCTGCCAGCCCTGTGCCACACTGTAGCAGCCTTCACAGCTTTTGCTGCCACCATGAGCAACCCCCGTGCTCCATCCGAGCTCTCTACAGCTGCAGCCAAGCTGGCAGCCATCTCCCAGGACCCTGCCTGGGGCGAAAGAGGGATGCACCTTCCTGGTCTGGTGTGGAGATACTGAACTTTATCGAGGTCTGGGGAGAGGAGGAAAACCTCCAGGATCTCTGCACCAGACTCAGGAATGCCTATATCTATGGCTGGATGGCTGACAGCCTGGGCCACAGGGGCCACTGACACACCCAGGAGCAAGTGTGCATGAAGATCAAGGAGTTCAGGCTATGCCAAGACCAGAGAGCACAGCTCCCGCTCTGGGGCAGCACCGCAGACCTGCCCTTATTATGACTAGCTCTACCACATCCTAGAGGGTGGGGGATATCAGTCCTTTCCCCCCCTCGTTGTGGACTATGGGCTGTGTAACAATATGGTTTTTCTGTAGCCATATTAGAAGGCCTGTAATGATAATGGAAGGCCTAAAGCCTTCCTCTGCAGCCAGATTGAAGAGCAGCAGCCATTAGCTGTAAAGCTTGAAGTCCCATACTCACATTCTATCTAAATTGCATTAAAATAGTGTCACACCAGGCTGTTAGAAGGAGATCCTGTCCTAATAGCACTCATGGTCACCAGATAAAAAATAGATCTCAAGATGGGTGGAGAACACTTAGTTTAACAGCATTTTTAAGTCTGGCAAGAAACTGTTTATCAATAGTTGAGGTTGTGGAATCCTCATTCTATGATTATAGTCCTCACTTTCCTATTGTTTGTCTGTGTGATCTCTGTCTGTTTTGTAACTTTCTGTCTGCTGTATAAATAATTTTGCTAGGTGTAAATCAACTAAAGTGGTGGGGTATGATTGGTTAGGTAATTCTGTTACAGTATGTTATGATTGGTTAGTAAAATTATACTAAAATAATTGGTTAAGGTATAACTAAGAAGGACTCAAGTTTCACTATATAAATTGGGGTCCAAGAAGAAGACCAGTAGAGAAAGAGGAAAAGGATAAAGGGACAGCAAGAAGAAGAAGGAGGAAAGACCTGGAAGAAGATCTCACCTTCAAGACACAGCCTAAGATCAGACCTGCCAGAACTCCTCTGTATGACCGTGATATGCAGCAAGATCCAGAGAGATTGACCTTGCCTGGCCAATGGGAAGTTTGCCTGCTTTCATCAGGATCAGTGAGCACAACATACTGTGTGCTTAGCATGTATATTCTGTTTGCTTAATTATCAATAAATAGAGAATAAGAATATTACTGTGTAAGGCTCTTTCGGTGGCAAAAGATCCTGTAGACCCACAGGAAGTTAGACCCTGAGCTCTAGGAATTGGGTAAGGGTGGGTGTTTAAATTAACAGGGTTGCACCTTGAGCCCTAGGAATTCAGTAAAGGTGTGTCCCTAAAGTGTGGAAGGGATAAGGAAATTTGTGCAGGTAACAGCTGGAGATGCCCATCGTCGCCCTCCTGGGGGGGCAGAGCCAGTGAGGAGGAAGAGGAGGAGCTGGATGAGGCCAGCACCATCTCTATGCCCACCAGCCAAGAGGTCATGCTCGCCCTGGAGCTGGTACCCCCCTCCCAGGATGTCTCTCAGGCTTTGTCTGAAACTGGGGAAGGCCCTCAGGTGAGTGCCATTACTTTCCCTAGGCACACACGGGTGGAGGTGGCGAGGGGCTGTTGCATGCTCCTCGCTCGGCCTTCTCAGCCTGGGGATCATGCAGCAGCCTATGCACATGGGTGCACGTGGAGTGCCAGTCCAGGGCGCACAGCCCCAGGAGGCTGCAACAGAGGACCCTTGTGCTCTGGCTCACAGGGTGTCTGGAGAGACCTGCCTTACTCCTAACACCCTCCCACCACAGCCACCACTAGAAGGAGGCTGGGACATGGAGAGAGACACACACACAAAGCAGTGCCACACGCCGCACATGGGCATGCCCGCACTCTCAGGACAGCATCCGCTCCCAGCGACAGCATGGCCAGGTGGAGGACACCGAGCCTCTGCCAGGGGAGCCTGCTGGCAGGAAAAGGAAGTGGAGGGAACCCCAGGAACACCCTCCCCGGCAAGCAGCATCTGCCGCTCACACACATCTCCCCCCAACACCCTGCCCGCCCCTCCTCCAGTGGGCAGGGATATAAGTCCTCTCTCTGAGCAGGATGCCACCACTGCCAGACCCAGTGTGTGTGCGGCACGGAGGGAAACCGAGCCTCCCTGTCACCTCGCCTCCTGTCCACAGACTCCTGACCTGGCCAGCATGTTCCCATGCCTGCTTGTCCCCGGGGTGTGGGGAGAGTGAGGCTCCCCCCTGGGATATCTGTGTCCCTGCAGGAAAGGGCCCGCTGTCCAGGCCTCAGATGGCCTTGCTGGAAGCACATCCCCTTCATCTGACCTAAGAATGTTCAGTGTCAGCTCAGAGATGAGGTCTGGGCTTCATGCATAGTGTCTCCTGGGAACGCTGCCCTTCTCTTTGCTCTGGACCAGCTGCCAGTGGGGCGCGAGCCACATCTCCTTTGCCATCCTCCTGACCCCACATGACCTGCAGGCAAAGGCAAGTCCAGACAGACCTGCAGCAGGAGCACATCACCTGCCTGCATGGCCTGTAGTGCTCCCTGGACCAGCAGGACCACAGACTGGAGGCGGACCTGGAGCTGTGCTGAAACACCTGGCAGGAGCTGCTGCAGCAGGGCTGGACCATGTGCGCAGCTTTCACTGCTTCTGCTGCTCCTGCTCCCATTCCTGCTCCCCACCTTCTCCCCCTAGCCGTCCCCCTATGGCCACTGAGGGCCCTGCATAAGCAGTGGGAGCACCCAATGCAGATACCTGTCCCAGCCCCAGCCCTGAGCCTCTCCTCCCCCTCCCCCCCGCCTCCTTCCCCTTCCCCTTTCCTCTCCCCTCCCAGGTTCTTTCCCCAGTCCTTCCCCTGTTACATTTGCCCCCATTAAACAAAACCAGTGTATTCTTTCAAAACAAAAGGCGTGGTTTATTGTGTCTGCAGGTAAGTGGGTGGGGGGGGGGGAGAGGACGGGAAGAAGGGAGGACAGAGGAAGGGAGGGGTGAGAAGAGGAAAGGCACACTGGGCCACTACAAAGGCCCCTTCTGGGGAGGTCCAGGGGACAGTCTCACAGCTGGACCTGGCTGAAACTCTCTCTCAGGGCCTCCTGAATGCACACAGCCCCCTGATGGGACTGCCGGATGGCAGCGGCACGTGGCTGCTCAAAGGCCCTGGTGAGCTGCTCGGCTACTGCCCCCTACCCTGGCAGGAATGTCTGCCCCTTGTGTTCACAAAGGTTGTGGAGGACACAACACTCAGCCATCTCTTGGGGGACGTTCCTCTTGCCGAGTTCCAGCCGGGTGAGGAGGCAATGGAACCTCACTTGCAGATGACCAAAGCTGCCCTCCACCACAATGCGGGCCCTGCTGAGCCTGCCATTTAAGTGTTCCTTGCTTTGGTGAAGGTGTCCAGTAAAGGGTTTCATTAGCCAAGGGAGCAGAAGGTAGCTGCATCCCCTACAATGCACATCGGCATGTCCATGTCCCCGACCCTCATACTGCAGTTGGGGAAAAAAAGTGCTGGTGTGCAGCTTCTGGAACAGGCTGGAGTTTTGGAAGATGCAGGTGTCATGTGCCTTTCCTGACCAACCAGTGTTGATGTCTGTGAACAGGCCGTGGTGGTCCACAAGGGCCTGCAGGACCGTCAAAAAGTACCCCTTGCAGTTGATATATTCGGATGCCCGGTGGTTGGGGACCCAGATGGAGATATGGGTGTCGTCAATAGCCTTCCCCCCCCCCCCGCAGTTGGGGAAGCCCATGGCAGCAAAGCCGGCCACGGTGGGGTCCACGTCACCCAGGATGCTGTTGATGTCCCTCATCATCTGTAGAAAGAGTCAGAGAATCACGGGGTCGCCAGAGCCCTCGGGAGGTCATTGAGCCCAACCCTCCCCCATCCCGGCTTTGTGAAGGTGTGACTGAAAGACCTTTTGGGGAGGAGGCTTCCACCACCACCACCACCCTTTCCTAGGGAACTCCATTCCAGCAGTTCACTGCTCCCCTGGGACAATAACACAAGAGAGACATATCTGCATGAGCAGAGTGCCTACGGTGAATCTCCCCACGCCAAACTGGCTCCCCACAGAGTGGCAGCTGTCCAGTGTGGCAAGCTTCCAGATAGCGAAGGCGACCCACTTCTGGAGGGGGATGGCGCACCGCATGTGAGTGTCCCGTTACCAGAGGGCAGGGGCGAGCCACTCACGTAGCTCCAGAAAGGTGTCCTTTCACATGTGGAAATTGTGGAGCCACTGCTTGTCATCCCACTGCTCCGTGACAATCAGGTCCCACCAGTTGGGACTGGTGTCCAGTCACCAGAAGTAGTGGTGCATGGTGGGCAGGGCCGGCCTGAGCCCTTTTGGCGCCCTGGGCCCGGGCGCGCGGCACTGCCTCCGGGCGCACGGTGCATGTGCGGGCCTGCCCCCCCAGGATGCGTGGGCCCGCCCCCGGGGCGCACGGCGCATGCGCGCACCGGCCACGACTGCTGGTGTGCAGCCCGGGGCCCACCCCCAGGGTGCACAGCGCATGCGCTGCCCAGCCCGGCCAGGCCGTGCAGGGCCCCGTGGCCGTGGGGGAAGGGTGCTGCTGGCTGGTGCCGTGGGGCCGGCGCTGCGGGAGCCGGGCGTGCGGCGCCTGATGGCAGCTGTAAGGGATGCTGCATGCCCCTTACAGCTGCCATCAGGTGCCCCTCATCGGTTGGCGCCCCGGGCAGCTGCCCGGCTCGCCCATGCGTCCGTCCGGCCCTGATGGTGGGCAGGGCAGGGTGGGTTGGTTGAGCTGCATGAGCAGCTCCTGGAGAGAGGAGAGAAGGTGCCCTGCAATGAGCTGGGGGTCTTCCTCCTGCAGATCCATGAGGGCAGATTGCAGAAACTGCAGCAGGAGGTGCAGCATGAGACGTTAGAGCCGTCGACTGCTGGGAGGCTGGTCCAGCTCCATGGCAGGAGCGCTGCCGTGTCCTCAAGGGCAATCAGAGCACACAGAGAAAAGGCTTTGCTGTCCTTCAATGAGGTAGGCAAAGGAGTGGAGCCTGAGACACGACTGTACAGGGGGATCCCTTTAAGCACAAACCTCAGATAGCCTCAGGAAGCAGCTCCAGGAAGTGACTGCTGTCCTGATGCCCTGCCTGAAGTGCTCCCAGGTGGTCTTAAATGCAATTCAGCATCCAATGAGTGTGGACACTCTATTTTGAAATAGCTGAGTGCTATTTCGATGAACATTTGCTGTGTAGATGCGCTATTTCGAAATATAAATTTTGAAATAACTTATTCTGAAATAAGCATGCAGTGTCGACTTACCCATATAGTGCTACTCCCCCCATCAGTGCGACCAACTCTGTCATTCTTATATTTCTGTACCCTGACATTACCAAGTTTCTGTGATACCTATTATATCAATGTCCACATTTAATACTAGGCTCTGAAGTTCCCCATCTTACTATTTAGAATTCTAGCATTTGAATACAAGCATTTATAAAATGTGTCCATATTTAGCAAACTGTCTCTACATGATGCAATTGAATGATACTTTTTTTTCATTTGATTTGTATTGCTTCTGCTCCTACTGGTACTTTATCAACTTCTATCATCACCTCTTTCCTAGGATATGAGTATCCCCTTTAATAAATTGTCCCCTAAAGAAAGTCTCTGTCCAAACCATATGCTCATCTTAACATATAGGCTTTCCTCCAGCCCTTCACTTAAAAACTCCTCTGTGACCTTTTTAATTTTACATGCCAGAAATCTGGTTCCATTTTGGTTTACATGGAACCCATCCTTCTGCGTAGGCTTCTCCTTTCCCAAAGGGTTCCCCAGTTCCTAATAAACCCAAATCCCCACCTCCCATATGTTGTACTGGGCTCTGATTCTACAAATGCTGAACCTGGTGCCTTTCTTTATTCACATGTTGAAGTATTTGCAGGATATGGGCCTAGCATTTCAGTTAAAGATGCAAGACATGAGTCTGATCTCACACCAGTGCAAGTCATACATTATTCAATTGAAATCAATAGAATTAAAATGATGCAAAGTCATGCACATATAGTTTGGATGTTTTTCTGAGCTCTCGGATAAGAAAAATATGGGAGAATGCAAAATGTTAATTTTTCCAGAGATTTGTTTGCAACAAAATTCTCACCCCTAGTTCACTTATGCCAGACCACATGGTGTGTAGTGTAATAGGTAAGCGTAATCATAATGGAAAGTACTCTGGACTAGTGGTTATTCT